>CAWUFW010008770.1:0-600000 GCA_963921515.1 Calotriton arnoldi
TCCCCTAGAAGGTGGAATGCTACTCCCCCACGGAATTGGCGGGGGGTAGTATTCCAAGATGCTTGACACCAAACACGACGTGTTTAGGTGCAGCATTCCAAAGTTAGCATTTGACCGCGAGGATATAATGCGCTAAGAGTATATGGTCAGGCTGCACTACAAACAGCATCAGAGATGGTCTCTCGAACGCTGCAGAGGGGCCCTGCTCATGCAGGGGCACCCTCTACATAGGAACCACGCACTCTGCCTTCAGGATTGATAAGGCCTGCCTTAGGAGTGACTTATAGGTTTATATGTGTGTATGTATTTCGTGATATAGGTAACCTATATCACAGTAAGGGGTGCATGCACCACCTTACCCAGGCTGTGGTAGCAGACCTGTGGTGTCAGTTTGGATGGCCTTCCAGGTGGCATAATACATGCTGCAGCCCCTGGCAGGCCTCTGAGGTACCTATGCCCTTGGTACATAGTATACCATGTATACTAGGGACTTATAAGGGCACTCCAGATCCTCAATCAGTGATGTGCCTAAGGCACATGGAAACCATTTTAGAGCGGAAGCAGCTAGGCTGGGGCTCTAGCTGTGGCAGGCCCCAGTCCAGACTAATGCCGAAGTAAACCAGCGAAGCACCAGCAAAAGTGGGGCACCCATAGTGAAGCAGATTCCTACTGTCCTCTAATCTTTAAGTAGAGCGTCGAAGGTCCAGGATTCTGTGTCAGAGTTTCGTCCAGCTTACTCTGTGGTCCCACCTATGGGTGGGTCAGGGCAGAGGGGTGGCTACACCCCTTTCCCTTTGTCCAGTTCACGCTAAAGCAGGGGCTGGAAGCCCCTGATCCGGTTTGAACTGGGGTATGCACAGGGACACCAAATGTGCCCCCAGTGCAGGACTTCAAAGCACCCGAGAGTGCTCCCGCCCAGCCCCAATACACACTATCCTGTCTGGGGAGGTGGTCACACCTCCCTGGGACAGGAAACCTATTGTCCAGGCCTCCCCTGCCGGAGTTTCGGTCAGCAGAAGGAGGCCAGACTCGTGTCTGTGGCTGTGGCATCCATTTTGTGATGCCAGGGCTTGGAAAGTCAGTACCGGGCATACCGGTGTGTACATGTCTTTCCCTCTAGAAGGGTGGAATGCTACCCCGCTGCCAGAACTGGCGGGGGGTAGTATTCCAAGATGTTTGACACCAAACACGACATGTTTCCGTGCAGCCATCCAAAAGTTAGCATTTAACGCGAGGTTATAATGCGCTTAAGAGTATATGGTCAGGCTGCACTACAAACAGCATCAGAGAAGGGTCTCCGAATGCTGCAGAGGGCCCTGCTCATGCAGGGGCACCCTCTCACATAGGAACCACGCACTCTGCTTTCAGGATTGATAAGGCCTGCCATAGGAGTGACTTATAGGTTTATATGTGTGTATGTATATAGTGATATAGGTAGCCTATATCACAGTAAGGGGTGCATGCACCACCTTACCCAGGCTGCAGTAGCAGACCTGTGGTGTCAGTTTGGATGGCCTTTCAGGGGTGGCACAATACATGCTGCAGCCCCTGGTAGGCCTCTGAGGTACCTATGCCCTGGGTACATAGTATACCATATACTAGGGACTTATAAGAGCACTCCAGATTCCAATCAGAGATGTGCCTAAGGCACATGGAAATCATTTTAGAGAGGAAGCAGCTAGGCTGGGGTTCTGATTAGCAGGGCCCCAGCCAGACTAAGGTTGAAAAACAGAGAAGCATCAGCAAAAAGTGGGGGTACCCATGTGAAGCAGATCCTACTCTCCTACAGAAAGAAGCAACAGAGGTGCAGAAAGAGGCAGTAGAAGTACATAAAGAGGCAAGAGAGTTGCAGAAGCAGGCAAAAGAGGTGCAGAAAGAAGGAACAGGGGTGCAGAAAGAAGTAAGGGAGGTGCACAAACAGACCAGAGGGGTGCAGAAAGAGGCAGGAGAAGTGCAGAAAGAAGCAACAGAGGTGCAGAACAAGGCAAGAAAACTGCGGTAAGAGGCAAGAGAGTTGCAGAAACAGGCAAGAGAGGTGCATAAAAAGGTAACAGGGGTGCAGAACGATGCAAGAGAGGTGCAGAAAGAGGGAAGAAGGCTGCAGAAAGAGGCAAGAGGGTTACAGAAAGAAGCAAGAGAGGTGCAGAAAGAAGCAAGAGAAGGGCAGAAAGAAACCACAGAGGTGTACAAAGAGGCAAGAGGGGTGAGAAAGAGGCAAGAGCAATGCAGAAAGAAGCAACAGACATGCAGAAAGGGGGAAGAGTGGTGGAGAATGAGGCAAGAGGGGTGCAGAAAGAAGCAACAGAGGTGCAGAAATAAGGAAGAAGCGTTCAGAAAGAAGTTACAGAGGTGCAGAAAGAAGCAGGAGGGGGGAAGAAAGAGGGAAGAGGGGTGCAGGAAGAGGCACGAGGGGTGCAGAAAGAAGCCAGAGAGGTGCAGAAAGAAGCAAGAGAAGTGCAGAAAGAAGCAACAGTGCTGCAGAAATAGGCAAGAGGGGTGCAGAAAGAGAGAAGAAGGGTGCAGAAAGAGGCACGAGGGGTACAGAAAGAAGCAAGAGAGGTGCAGAAAGAAACAAAAGATGTGAAGAAAGAAGGAACAGAAGTGCAGAAAGAGGCAGGGGGTACAGAAAGAAGGAAAAGAGCTGCAGGAAGAGGCAAGAGGGGTGCAGAAAGAGGGAAGAGGGGTACAGAAAGAGGCACGAGGGTTACAAAAAGAAGCAAGAGATGTGCAGAAAGAAACAAAAGAAGGGCAAAAGAAGGAACAGAGGTGCAGAAAGAGGCAAGAGGAGTGCAGAAAGAGACAAAAGGGGTGCAGAAAGAAGCGAGAGGTGCAGAGAGAAACAAGAGAACTGCAGAAAGAGGCAAGAGAGGTGCACAAAGAGGCAAGAGAGGTGCACAAAGAGGGAAGAAGGGTGCAAAAAGAGGCACGAGGGGTGCAGAAAGAAGCAAAAGAAGTGCAGAAAGAAGCAACAGAGGTGCAGAAAGAGGCAAGAAAAGTGCATAGAGAGGCAATAGAGGTACAGAAAAAGGCAGGAGAGGTGCAGAAAGAGGGAACGGGGTGCAGAACGAGGCAAGAGAGGTACAGAAAGAGGTAAGAGAGGTGCAGAAAGAGGCAAGAGAGGTGCAGAAACAGGTAAGAGAAGTGAAGAAAGAGGAAAGAGAATTGTTGAAAGAAGCAATACAGGTGTAAAAAGAAGCAAGAGAAGTGTAGAAAGAGGCAAGTGAGGTGCAGAAAGAGGCAAGAGAGGTGCAGAAAGAGGCAAGAGAGGTACAGAAAGAAGCAACAGAGGTGCAGAAAGAGGCAACAGGGGTGCAGAAAGAGGCAACAGAAGTGCAGAAAGAGGCAAGACAGGTACAGAAAATGACAAGAGAGGTGCAGAAAGAGGCAGGAGGGGTGCAGAGAGAGAGAAGACTGGTGAAGAAAGAGGCACAATGGGTGCAGAAAGAAGCAAGAGAGGTGCAGAAAGAAGCAAGAGAAGTGCAGAAAGAAGCAACAGAGGTGCAGAAAGAGGGAACAGGGGTGGATAAAGAGGCAAGAGCAGTGCAGAAAGAAGCAACAGACATGCAGAAAGGGGGAAGAGAGGTGCAGAAAGAGGCAGGAGAAGTGCAGAAAGAAGCAACAGAGGTGCAGAACAAGGCAAGAGAACTGCGGTAAGAGGCAAGAGAGTTGCAGAAACAGGCAAGATAGGTGCATAAAAAGGTAACAGGGGTGCAGAAAGATGCAAGAGAGGTGCAGAAAGAGGGAAGAAGGCTGCAGAAAGAGGCAAGAGAGGTGCAGAAAGAAGCAAGAGAAGGGCAGAAAGAAACCACAGAGGTCTACAAAGAGGCAAGAGGGGTGAGAAAGAGGCAAGAGAAGTGCAGAAAGAAGCAACAGAGATGCAGAAAGAGGCAGTAGAAGCACAGAAAGAAGCAAGACAGGTACAGAAAATGACAAGAGAGGTGCACAAAGAGACAAGAGAGGTGCACAAAGAGGGAAGACAAGTGCATAAAGGGGCAACAGGGGTGCAGAAACAAGCAAGAGAGGTACAGAAAGAAGCAACAGAGTTGCAGAAAGAGGGAAGAGGGGTGGAGAAAGAGACAAGAGGGGTACAGAAAGAAGCAAGAGAGGTACAGAAAGAAACAAAAGACGTGCAGAAAGAAGGAACAGAGGTGCAGAAAGAGGCAAGAGGGGTGCAGAAAGAGGGAAGACCGGTGAACAAAGAAGCAACAGAGATGCAGAAAGGGGAAGAGGGGTGGAGAAAGAGGCAAGAGGAAGCAGAAAGAAGCAATAGAGGTGCAGAAAGAATCAAAAGAAGTGCCAAAAGAAGGAAGAGAGGTGCAGAAAGAGGCAAGAGGAGTGCAGAAAGAGTGATGACTGGTGAAGAAAGAGGCACAATGGGTGCAGAAAGAAGCAAGAGAGGTGCAGAAAGAAGCAAGAGAAGTGCAGAAAGAAGCAACAGAGGTGCAGAAAGAGGGAACAGGGGTGGATAAAGAGGCAAGAGCAGTGCAGAAAGAAGCAACAGACATGCAGAAAAGGGGAAGAGAGGTGGAGAATGAGGCAAGAGGGGTGCAGAAAGGAGCAAGAGAGGGGCAGAAAGAAACAAAAGAAGTACAGAAAGAAGGAACAGAGATGTCGAAAGGGAGAAGAGGGGTGGAGAAAGAGGGAAGAGGGAAGCAGAAAGAATCAAAAGAGGTGCAGAAAGAAGAAAGAGAAGTGCAGAAAGAAGCAACAGAAAGAAGGAGAAGAGGGATGCAGAAAGAAGCTAAAGAAGTGCAGAAAGAAGCAACAGAGGTGCAGAAAGAGGCAAGAAAAGTGCATAAAGAGGCAATAGAGGTGCAAAAAAAGGCAGGAGAGGTGCAGAAAGAGGGAACGGGGTGCAGAACGAGGCAAGAGAGGTACAGAAAGAGGTAAGAGAGGTGCATAAAGAGGCAAGAGAGGTACAGAAATAGGTAAGAGAAGTGCAGAAAGAGGAAAGAGAATTGCTGAAAGAAGCAATACAGGTGTAAAAAGAAGCAAGAGAAGTGTAGAAAGAGGCAAGTGAGGTGCAGAAAGAGGCAAGAGAGGTGCAGAAAGAGGCAAGAGAGGTGCAGAAAGAAACAACAGAGGTGCAGAAAGAGGCAACAGAAGTGCAGAAAGAGGCAAGACAGGTACAGAAAATGACAAGAGAGGTGCACAAAGAGGGAAGAGAGGTGCACAAAGAGGGAAGACGAGTGCAGAAAGGGGCAACAGGGGTGCAGAAACAAGCAAGAGAGGTGCAGAAAGAAGCAACAGAGTTGCAGAAAGAGGGAAGAGGGGTGGAGAAAGAGACAAGAGGGGTACAGAAAGAAGCAAGAGAGGTACAGAAAGAAACAAAAGACGTGCAGAAAGAAGGAACAGAGGTGCAGAAAGAGGAAAGAGGGGTTCAGAAAGAGGGAAGACCGGTTAACAAAGAAGCAACAGAGATGCAGAAAGGGGGAAGAGGGGTGGAGAAAGAGGCAAGAGGGAAGCAGAAAGAAGCAATAGAGGTGCAGAAAGAATCAAAAGAAGTGCCAAAAGAAGGAAGAGAGGTGCAGAAAGATGCAAGAGGGGTGCAGAAAGAGTGATGACTGGTGAAGAAAGAGGCACAATGGGTGCAGAAAGAAGCAAGAGAGGTGCAGAAAGAAGCAAGAGAAGTGCAGAAAGAAGCAACAGAGGTGCAGAAAGAGGGAACAGGGGTGGATAAAGAGGCAAGAGCAGTGCAGAAAGAAGCAACAGACATGCAGAAAGGGGGAAGAGAGGTGGAGAATGAGGCAAGCTGGGTGCAGAAAGGAGCAAGAGAGGTGCAGAAAGAAACAAAAGATGTGCAGAAAGAAGGAACAGAGGTGCAGAAAGAGGCAAGAGAGGTGCAGAAAGAGGGAAGACGGGTGAATAAAGAGGCACAAGGGGTGCAGAAAGAAGCAAGAGAGGTGCAGAAAGAGGCAAGAGAAGTACAGAAAGAAGCAACAGAGGTGCAGAAAGAGGGAAGAGGGGTGGAGAAAGAGGCAAGAGCAGTGCAGAAAGAAGCAACAGACATGCAGAAAGGGGGAAGAGAGGTGGAGAATGAGGCAAGAGGGGTGCAGAAAGAAGCACGAGAGGTGCAGAAAGAAACAAAAGAAGTGCAGAAAGAAGGAACAGAGGTGCAGACAGAGGCAGGAGGGGTGCAGACAGAGGGAAGAGGGGTGCAGAAAGAGGTACGAGGGGTGCAGAAAGAGCAAAGAAGGGCATAGAAAGAGGCAAGAGGGGTGCAGAAAGATGCAAGAGAGGTGCAGAAAGAAGCAAGAGAAGGACAGAAAGAAACAACAGAGGTGCACAAAGAGGCAAGAAGGGTGCAGAAAGAGGCAAGAGAAGTGTGGAAAAAAGCAACAGAGGTGCAGAAAGAGGCAAAAGAAGTGCAGAAAGAGGCAAGAGAGTTGCAGAAATGGGCAAATGAGGTGCAGAAAGAAGCAAGAACGGTGCAGAGAGAAACAACAGAGGTGCAGAAGGAGGCAAGAGGGGTGCAGAAAGAGGCAAGAGAAGTGCAAAAAGAAGCAAAAGGGGTGCAGAAAGAGGCAAGAGGGGTACAGAAAGAGGCAAGAGAGGTGCACAAAGAGAAAAGAAGAGTGCAGAAAGAGGCAAGAGGGGTGCAGAAAGAAGCAAGACAGGTGCAGAAAGAAGCAAGAGAAGGGCAGAAAGAAACCACAGAGGTGTACAAAGAGACAAGAGGGGTGAGAAAGAGGCAAGAGAAGTGCAGAAAGAAGCAACAGAGATGCAGAAGGAGGCAAGAGAAGTGCAGAAAGAGGCAAAAGAGTTGCAAAAACTGGCAAAAGAGGAGCAGAAAGATGCAAGAGCAGTGCAGAAAGAACCAACAGAGGTGCAGAAGGAGGCAAGAGGGGTGCAGACATTTGCAAGAGAGGTGCAGAAAGAAGGAAGAACAGTGCAGAAGGAAACAACAGAGGTGCAGAAGGAGGCAAGAGGGGGACAGAAAGAGGCAAGAGAAGTGTAGAAAGAAGCAAAAGAGCTGCAGAAAGAGGCAAGAGGGGTGCAGAAAGAAGCAAGAGAGGTGCAAAAAAGCAACAGAAGTGCAGAAACAAGCAACAGAGGTGCAGAAAGAGGCAACAGGGGTGCCAAAAGAGGCAACAGAAGTGCATAAAGAAGCAGCAGAGGTGCAGAAAGAGGCAGTAGAAGTACGGAAAGAGGCAAGAGAGTTGCAATAACAGGCAAAAGAGGTGCATAAAGAAGGAAGAGGGGTGCAGATAGAAGCAAGAGAGGTGCCGAAACAAGAAAGAGATGTGCAGAAAGAAGCAACAGAGGTGCAGAAAGAGGGAAGAGGGGTGGAGAAAGAGGCAAGAGAAATGCAGAAAGAAGCAACAGACATGCAGAAAGGGAGAAGAGGGGTGGAGAATGAGGCAAGAGGGGTGAAGAAAAAAACAAAAGAAGTGCAGAAAGAAGCAAAAGAAGTGCAGAAAGAAGCAACAGAGGTGCAGAAAGAGGGAAGAGGGGTATAGAAAGAGGCAAGAGAAGTGCAGAAAGAAGTAACAGAGATGTCAAAAGGGAGAAGAGGGGTGGAGAAAGCGGGAAGAGGGAAGCAGAAAGAATCAAGAGAGGTGCAGAAAAAAGAAAGAGAAGTGCAGAAAGAAGCAACAGAAAGAAGGAGAAGAGGGTGCAGAAAGAAGCAAAAGAAGTGCAGAAAGAAGCAACAGAGGTGCAGAAAGAGGCAAGAAAAGTGCATAAAGAGGCAATAGAGGTGCAGAAAAAGGCAGGAGAGGTGCAGAAAGAGGGAACGGGGTGCAGAACGAGGCAAGAGAGGTACAGAAAGAGGTAAGAGAGGTGCAGAAAGAGGCAAGAGAGGTACAGAAACAGGTAAGAGATGTGCAGAAAGAGGAAAGAGAATTGCTGAAAGAAGCAATACAGGTGTAAAAAGAAGCAAGAGAAGTGTAGAAAGAGGCAAGTGAGGTGCAGAAAGAGGCAGGAGAAGTGCAGAAAGAGGCAAGAGAGTTCCAGAAAGAGGCAAGAGAGGTGCAGAAAGAAGCAACAGAGGTGCAGAAAGAGGCAACAGAAGTGCAGAAAGAGGCAAGACAGGTACAGAAAATGATGAGAGGTGCACAAAGAGACAAGAGAGGTGCACAAAGAGGGAAGACGAGTGCAGAAAGGGGCAACAGGGGTGAAGAAACAAGCAAGAGAGGTACAGAAAGAAGCAACAGAGTTGCAGAAAGAAGGAAGAGGGGTGGAGAAAGAGACAAGAGGGGTACAGAAAGAAGCAAGAGAGGTACAGAAAGAAACAAAAGACATGCAGAAAGAAGGAACAGAGGTGCAGAAAGAGGCAAGGGGGTGCAGAAAGAGGGAAGACCGGTGAACAAAGAAGCAACAGAGATGCAGAAAGGGGGAAGAGGGGTGGAGAAAGAGGCAAGAGGGAAGCAGAAAGAAGCAATAGAGGTGCAGAAAGAATCAAAAGAAGTGCCAAAAGAAGGAAGAAAGGTGCAGACAGAGGTAAGAGGGGTGCAGAAAGAGTGATGGCTGGTGAAGAAAGAGGCACAATGGGTGCAGAAAGAAACAAGAAAGGTGCAGAAAGAAGCAAGAGAAGTGCAGAAAGAAGCAACAGAGGTGCAGAAAGAGGGAAGAGGGGTGGAGAAAGAGGCACGAGCAGTGCAGAAAGAAGCAACAGACATGCAGAAAGGGGGAAGAGAGGTAGAGAATGAGGCACGAGGGATGCAGAAAGAAGCAAGAGAGGTTCAGAAAGAAACAAAAGCAGTGCAGAAAGAAGGAACAGAGGTGCAGAAAGAGGCAGGAGGGGTGCAGAGAGAGGGAAGAGGGGTGCAGAGAGAGGGAAGAGGGGTGCAGAAAGAGGTACGAGGGGTGCAGAAAGAGCAAAGAAGGGTATAGAAAGAGGCAAGAGGGGTGCAGAAAGAAGCAATAGAGGTGCAGAAAGAAGCAAGAGAAGGACAGAAATAAACAACAGAGGTGCACAAAGAGGCAAGAGGGGTGCAGAAAGAAGCAAGAGGGGTACAGAAAGAGGCAAGAGAGGTGCACAAAGAGGGAAGAAGAGTGCAGAAAGAGGCAAGAGGGGTGCAGAAAGAAGCAAGACAGGTGCAGAAAGAAGCAAGAGAAGTGCAGAAACAAGCAACAGAGGTGCAAAAAGAGGCAAGAGGGGTGCATAAAGAAGCAAGAGGGGTACAGAAAGAGGCAAGAGAGGTGCACAAAGAGGGAAGAAGAGTGCAGAAAGAGGCAAGAGGGGTGCAGAAAGAAGCAAGACAGGTGCAGAAAGAAGCAAGAGAAGTGCAGAAACAAGCAACAGAGGTGCAGAAAGAGGCAAGAGGGGTGCAGAAAGAGGCAATAGAAGTGCAGAAAGAAGCACCAGATGTGCAGAAAGAGGCAGTAGAAGTACAGAAAGAGGCAGGAGAATTGCAGAAGCAGGCAAAAGAGGTGCAGAAAGAAGGAACAGGGGTGCAGAAAGAAGTAAGAGAGGTGCACAAACAGACCACAGGGGTGCAGAAAGAAGCAGGATAAGTGCAGAAAGAAGCAACAGAGGGGCAGAAGGAGGCAAGAGAACTGCAGTAAGAGGCAAGAGAGTTGCAGAAACAGGCAAGAGAGGTGCATAACAAGGTAACAGGGGTGCAGAAAGATGCAAGAGAGGTGCAGAAAGAGGGAAGAAGGGTGCAGAAAGAGGCGAGAGGGTTGCAGAAAGAAGAAAGAGAGGTGCAGAAAGAAGCAAGATAAGGGCAGAAAGAAACAACAGAGGTGCACAAAGAGGCAAGAGGGGTGAGAAAGAGGCAAGAGAAGTGAGAAAGAAGCAACAGAGAACAGAAGGAGGCAAGAGAAGTGCAGAAAGAGGCAAGAGAGTTGCAGAAACTGGCAAAAAAGGAGCAGAAAGATGCAAGAGCAGTGCAGAAAGAACCAACAAAGGTGCAGAAGGAGGCAAGAGGGGTGCAGAAACTTGCAAGAGAGGTGCAGAAAGAAGGAAGAACAGTGCAGAAGGAAACAACAGAGATGCAGAAGGAGGCAAGAGGGGGACAGAAAGAGGCAAGAGAAGTGTAGAAAGAAGCAAAAGAGCTGCAGAAAGAGGCAAGAGGGGTGCAGAAAGAAGCAAGAGAGGTGCAGAAAGAAGCAACAGAAGTGCAGAAACAAGCAACCGAGGTGCAGAAAGAGGCAACAGGGGTGCCAAAAGAGGCAACAGAAGTGCAGAAAGAAGCAAGAGAGGTTCAGAAAGAGGCAGTAGAAGTACAGAAAGAGGCAAGAGAGTTGCAATAACAGGCAAAAGAGGTGCAGAAAGAAGGAAGAGGGGTGCAGATAGAAGCAACAGCGGTGCAGAAGGAGGGAAGAGGGGTGGAGAAAGAGGTAAGAGAAGTGCAGAAAGAAGCAACAGAGATGCAGAAAGGGAGAAGATGGGTGGAGAAAGAGGCAAGAGGAGTGAAGAAAGAAACAAAAGAAGTGTAGAAAGAAGCAAAAGAAGTGCAGAAAGAAGCAACAGAGGTGCAGAAAGAAGCAACAGAGGTGCAGAAAGAGGGAAGAGGGGTATAGAAAGAGGCAAGAGAAGTGCAGAAAGAAGCAACAGAGATGTCGAAAGGGACAAGAGGGGTGGAAAAAGAGGCAAGAGTGGTGAAGAAAGAAACAAAAGAACTGCAGAAAGAAGCTAAAGATGTGCAGAAAGAAGCAACAGAGGTGCAGAAAGAGGGAAGAGGTTTATAGAAAGAGGCAAGAGAAGTGTAGAATGAAGCAACAGAGATGCAGAAAGGGGGAAGAGGGGTGGGGAAAGAGGGAAGAGGGAAGCAGAAATAATCAAGAGATTTGCAGAAAGAAGAAAGAGAAGTGCAGAAAGAAGCAAGAGAGGTGCAGAAATGGTGAAGAGGGGTGAAGTAAGAGGCAAGAGGGGTGAAGAAAGAAACAAAAGAAGTGCAAAAAGAAGGTACAGAGGTGCAGAAAGATGCAGCAGGGGTGCAGAACGAGGGAAGAGGGGTGCAGAAAGAGGCACGAGGGTTGCAGAAAGAAGCAAGAGAGGTGCAGAAAGAAACAAGAGAAGTGCATAAATAAGCAACAGAGGAGCAGAAAGACGGATGAGGGGTGAAAAAGAGAGAAGAGGCGTGCAGAAAGAGGCAAGAGGGTGCAGAAAGATTCAAAACGGGTGCAGAAAGAAGCAAGAGAGGTGCAGAAAGAAGCAACAGAGCTGCAGAAAGAGTCAAGAAGTGTGCAGAAAGAGGGAAGAGGGGTGTGAAAGAGACACGAGGGGTGCAGAAAGAAGCAACAGAGGTTTAGAAAGAAGCAACAGAGGTGCAGAAAGAGGGAACAGGGTTGGAGAAAGAGACAAGAGAAGTGCAGAAAGAAGCAACAGATTCAGAAAGGGGGAAGAGGGGTAGAGAAAGAGGCACAGGGATGCAGAAAGAAGCGAGAGGTCAGAAAGAAACAAAAGAAGTACAGAAAGAAGGAACAGAGGTGAAGAAAGAGGGAAGATGGGTGGAGAAAGAGGTAAGAGAAGTGCAGAAAGAATCAACAGACATGCAGAAAGGAGGAAGAGGGGTGGAGAAAGAGGCAAGAGTCGTGCAGAAAGAAGCAAGAGAAGTGTAGAAATAAACAAAAGTAGTGCGAAAAGAAGGAACAGAGGTGCAGAAAGAGTCAAGAGGGGTTCAGAAAGAGGGAAGAGAGTGGTGCAGAAAGAGGCATGAGGGGTGCAGAAAGAAGCAAGAGAAGTGCAGAAAGAAGCAGAAGTGCAGAAAGATGGAAGAGGGATGGAGAAAGAGGCAAGAGGCGTGCAGAAAGAAGCAAGAGAGGTGCAGAAATAAACAAAAGAAGTGCAAAAAGAAGGAACAGAGGTGCAGAAAGAGGCAAGAGGGGTTAAGAAATAGGGAAGAGAGCGGTGCAGAAAGAGGCATGAGGGGTGTAGAAAGAAGCAAGAGAGGTGCAGAAAGAAGCAAGAGAAGTGCAGAAAGAAGCAACAGAGGTGGAGAAAGAGGGAAGATGGGTGGAGAAAGAGGTAAGAGAAGTGCAGAAAGAAGCAACAGACATGCAGAAAGGAGGAAGAGGGGTGGAGAAAGAGCCAAGAGGGGTGCAGAAAGAAGCAAGAGAGGTGCAGAAATAAACAAAAGAAGTGCAGAAAGAAGGAACAGAGGTGCAGAAAGAGGCAGGAGGGTGTAGAAAGAGGGAAGAGGGGTGCAGAAAGAGGCACGAGGGTGCAGAAAGAAGCCAGAGAGGTGCAGAAAGAAGCAAGAGAAGTGCAGAAAGAAGCAACAGAGCTTCAGAAAGAGGCAAGAGGGGTGCGGAAAGAGTGATGAGGGGTGCATAAAGAGGCACGCAGGGTGCAGAAAGAAGCAAGAGATGTGCAGTAAAGATACAAAAGAAGTGCAGAAAGAAGGAACAGAGGTGCAGAAAGAGGCAACAGAGGTGCAGATAGAGGGGGGAGAAAGAGACAAGAGGGGTACAGAAAGAAGCAAGAGGTGCAGAAAGAAACAAAAGAAGTGAAGAAAGAAGGAACAGAGGTGCAGAAAGAGGCAAAAGGAGTGCAGAAAGAGGGAAGAGAGGTGTGAATGAGGCACGAGGGGTGCAGAAAGAAGCAATAGAGGTACAGAAAGAAGCAACAGAGGTGCAGAAAGAAACAAAAGAAGTGCCAAAAGAAGGAAGAGAGGTGCAGAAAGAGGCAAGAGGGGTGCAGAAAGAGGGAAGACCGATGAAGAAAGAGGCACAAGGGGTGCAGAAAGAAGCAAGAGAGGTGCTGAAAGAAGCAAGAGAAGTGCAGAAGGAAGCAACAGAGGTGCAGAAATAGGGAAGAGGGGTGGAGAAAGAGGCAAGAGCAGTTCAGAAAGAAGCAACAGACATGCAGAAAGGGGGAAGAGAGGTGGATAATGAGGCAAGAGGGGTGCAGAAAGAGGCAAAAGAGGTGCAGAAAGAAGAGAGAGGTGCAGAAAGAAACAAGGGAACTGCAGAAAAAGGCAAGTGAGGTGCAGAAAGAGGGAAGAAGGATGCAGAAAGAGGCACAAGGGTTGCAGAAATAAGCAAAAGAAGTGCAGAAAGAAGCAACAGAGGTGCAGAAAGACGCAAGAGAAGTGCAGAAAGAGGCAAGAGAGGTGCAGAAAGAGGGAAGACGGGTGAATAAAGAGGCACAAGGGGTGCAGAAAGAAGCAAGAGAGGTGCAGAAAGAGGCAAGAGAAGTACAGAAAGAAGCAATAGAGGTGCAGAAAGAGGGAAGAGGGGTGGAGAAAGAGGCACAAGGGGTGCAGAAATAAGCAAGAGAGGTGCAGAAAGAGGCAAGAGAAGTACAGAAAGAAGCAATAGAGGTGCAGAAAGAGGGGTGGAGAAAGAGGCAAGAGCAGTGCAGAAAGAAGCAACAGACATGCAGAAAGGGGGAAGAGAGGTGGAGAATGAGGCAAGAGGGGTGCAGAAAGAAGCAAGAGAGGTGCAGAAAGAAACAAAAGAAGTGCAGAAAGAAGGAACAGAGGTGCAGACAGAGGCAGGAGGGGTGCAGACAGAGGGAAGAGGAGTGCAGAAAGAGGTATGAGGGGTGCAGAAAGAGCAAAGAAGGGTATAGAAAGAGGCAAGAGGGGTGCAGAAAGAAGCAAGAGAGGTGCAGAAAGAAGCAAGAGAAGAACAGAAAGAAACAACAGAGGTGCACAAAGAGGCAAGAGGGGTGCAGAAAGAGGCAAGAGAAGTGTAGAAAAAGCAACAGAGGTGCAGAAAGAGGCAAAAGAAGTGCAGAAAGAGGCAAGAGAGTTGCAGAAATGGGCAAATGAAGTGCAGAAAGACGCAAGAACGGTGCAGAGAGAAACAACAGAGGTGCAGAAGGAGGCAAGAGGGGTGCAGAAAGAGGCAAGAGAAGTGCAAAAAGAAGCAAAAGGGGTGCAGAAAGAGGCAAGAGGGGTACAGAAAGAGGCAAGAGAGGTGCACAAAGAGAAAAGAAGAGTGCAGAAAGAGGCAAGAGGGGTGCAGAAAGAAGCAAGACAGGTGGAGAAAGAAGCAAGAGAAGGGCAGAAAGAAACAACAGAGGTGCACAAAGAGGCAAGAGGGGTGAGAAAGAGGCAAGAGAAGTGAGAAAGAAGCAACAGAGAACAGAAGGAGGCAAGAGAAGTGCAGAAAGAGGCAAGAGAGTTGCAGAAACTGGCAAAAGAGGAGTAGAAAGATGCAAGAGCAGTGCAGAAAGAACCAACAGAGGTGCAGAAGAAGGCAAGAGGGGTGCAGACATTTGCAAGAGAGGTGCAGAAAGAAGGAAGAACAGTGCAGAAGGAAACAACAGAGGTGCAGAAGGAGGCAAGAGGGGGACAGAAAGAGGCAAGAGAAGTGTAGAAAGAAGCAAAAGAGCTGCAGAAAGAGGCAAGATGGGTGCAGAAAGAAGCAAGAGAGGTGCAGAAAAGCAACAGAAGTGCAGAAACAAGCAACAGAGGTGCAGAAAGAGGCAACAGGGGTGCCAAAAGAGGCAACAGAAGTGCAGAAAGAAGCAGAAGAGGTGCAGAAAGAGGCAGTTGAAGTACAGAAAGAGGCAAGAGAGTTGCAATAACAGGCAAAAGAGGTGCAGAAGCAAGAGAGATGCCGAAACAAGAAAGAGATGTGCAGAAAGAAGCAACAGAGGTGCAGAAAGAGGGAAGAGGAGTGGAGAAAGAGGCAAGAGAAATGCAGAAAGAAGCAACAGACATGCAGAAAGGGAGAAGAGGGGTGGAGAAAGAGGCAAGAGGGGTGAAGAAAAAACAAAAGAAGTGCAGAAAGAAGCAAAAGAAGTGCAGAAAGAAGGAACAAAGGTGCAGAAAGAGGTAAGAGGGGTATAGAAAGAGGCAAGAGAAGTGCAGAAAGAAGTAACAGAGATGTCAAAAGGGAGAAGAGGGGTGGAGAAAGAGGGAAGAGGGAAGCAGAAAGAATCAAGAGAGGTTCAGAAAGAAGAAAGAGAAGTGCAGAAAGAAGCAACAGAAAGAAGGAGAAGAGGGGTGCAGAAAGAAGCAAAAGAAGTGCAGAAAGAAGCAACAGAGGTGCAGAAAGAGGCAAGAAAAGTGCATAAAGAGGCAATAGAGGTGCAGAAAAAGGCAGGAGAGGTGCAGAAAGAGGGAACGGGGTGCAGAACGAGGCAAGAGAGGTACAGAAAGAGGTAAGAGAGGTTCAGAAAGAGGCAAGAGAGGTACATAAACAGGTAAGAGTTGTGCAGAAAGAGGAAAGAGAATTGCTGAAAGAAGCAATACAGGTGTAAAAAGAAGAAAGAGAAGTGTAGAAAGAGGCAAGTGAGGTGCAGAAAGAGGCAAGAGAGGTGCAGAAAGAGGCAAGAGAGGTGCAGAAAGAGGCAAGAGAGGTGCAGAAAGAAGCAACAGAGGTGCAGAAAGAGGCAACAGAAGTGCAGAAAGAGGCAAGACAGGTACAGAAAATGACAAGAGAGGTGCAGAAAGAGGCAGGAGGGGTGCAGAGAGAGAGAAGACTGGTGAAGAAAGAGGCACAATGGGTGCAGAAAGAAGCAAGAGAGGTGCAGAAAGAAGCAAGAGAAGTGCAGAAAGAAGCAACAGAGGTGCAGAAAGAGGGAACAGGGGTGGATAAAGAGGCAAGAGCAGTGCAGAAAGAAGCAACAGACATGCAGAAAGGGGAAGAGAGGTGCAGAAAGAGGCAGGAGAAGTGCAGAAAGAAGCAACAGAGGTGCAGAACAAGGCAAGAGAACTGCGGTAAGAGGCAAGAGAGTTGCAGAAACAGGCAAAATAGGTGCATAAAAAGGTAACAGGGTGCAGAAAGATGCAAGAGAGGTGCAGAAAGAGGGAAGAAGGCTGCAGAAAGAGGCAAGAGGGTTACAGAAAGAAGCAAGAGAGGTGCAGAAAGAAGCAAGAGAAGGGCAGAAAGAAACCACAGAGGTCTACAAAGAGGCAAGAGGGGTGAGAAAGAGGCAAGAGAAGTGCAGAAAGAAGCAACAGAGATGCAGAAGGAGGCAAGAGTAGTGCAGAAAGAAGCAACAGACATGCAGAAAGGGGGAAGAGAGGTGGATAATGAGGCAAGAGGGGTGCAGAAAGAGGCAAAAGGGGTGCAGAAAGAAGAGAGAGGTGCAGAAAGAAACAAGGGAACTGCAGAAAAAGGCAAGAGAGGTGCAGAAAGAGGGAAGAGGATGCAGAAAGAGGCACAAGGGTTGCAGAAATAAGCAAAAGAAGTGCAGAAAGAAGCAACAGAGGTGCAGAAAGACGCAAGAGAAGTGCAGAAAGAGGCAAGAGAGGTGCAGAAAGAGGGAAGACGGGTGAATAAAGAGGCACAAGGGGTGCAGAAAGAAGCAAGAGAGGTGCAGAAAGAGGGCAAGAGAAGTACAGAAAGAAGCAATAGAGGTGCAGAAAGAGGGAAGAGGGGTGGAGAAAGAGGCACAAGGGGTGCAGAAAGAAGCAAGAGAGGTGCAGAAAGAGGCAAGAGAAGTACAGAAAGAAGCAATAGAGGTGCAGAAAGAGGGAAGAGGGGTGGAGAAAGAGGCAAGAGCAGTGCAGAAAGAAGCAACAGACATGCAGAAAGGGGGAAGAGAGGTGGAGAATGAGGCAAGAGGGGTGCAGAAAGAAGCAAGAGAGGTGCAGAAAGAAACAAAAGAAGTGCAGAAAGAAGGAACAGAGGTGCAGACAGAGGCAGGAGGGGTGCAGACAGAGGGAAGAGGGGTGCAGAAAGAGGTATGAGGGGTGCAGAAAGAGCAAAGAAGGGTATAGAAAGAGGCAAGAGGGGTGCAGAAAGAAGCAAGAGAGGTGCAGAAAGAAGCAAGAGAAGAACAGAAAGAAACAACAGAGGTGCACAAAGAGGCAAGAGGGGTGCAGAAAGAGGCAAGAGAAGTGTGGAAAAAGCAACAGAGGTGCAGAAAGAGGCAAAAGAAGTGCAGAAAGAGGCAAGAGAGTTGCAAAAATGGGCAAATGAGGTGCAGAAAGAAGCAAGAACGGTGCAGAGAGAAACAACAGAGGTGCAGAAGGAGGCAAGAGGGGTGCAGAAAGAGGCAAGAGAAGTGCAAAAAGAAGCAAAAGGGGTGCAGAAAGAGGCAAGAGGGGTACAGAAAGAGGCAAGAGAGGTGCACAAAGAGAAAAGAAGAGTGCAGAAAGAGGCAAGAGGGATGCAGAAAGAAGCAAGACAGGTGCAGAAAGAAGCAAGAGAAGGGCAGAAAGAAACAACAGAGGTGCACAAAGAGGCAAGAGGGGTGAGAAAGAGGCAAGAGAAGTGAGAAAGAAGCAACAGAGAACAGAAGGAGGCAAGAGAAGTGCAGAAAGAGGCAAGAGAGTTGCAGAAACTGGCAAAAGAGGAGCAGAAAGATGCAAGAGCAGTGCAGAAAGAACCAACAGAGGTGCAGAAGAAGGCAAGAGGGTGCAGACATTTGCAAGAGAGGTGCAGAAAGAAGGAAGAACAGTGCAGACGGAAACAACAGAGGTGCAGAAGGAGGCAAGAGGGGGACAGAAAGAGGCAAGAGAAGTGTAGAAAGAAGCTAAAGAGCTGCAGAAAGAGGCAAGATGGGTGCAGAAAGAAGCAAGAGAGGTGCAGAAAAGCAACAGAAGTGCAGAAACAAGCAACAGAGGTGCAGAAAGAGGCAACAGGGGTGCCAAAAGAGGCAACAGAAGTGCATAAAGAAGCAGAAGAGGTGCAGAAAGAGGCAGTTGAAGTACAGAAAGAGGCAAGAGAGTTGCAACAACAGGCAAAAGAGGTGCAGAAGCAAGAGAGATGCCGAAACAAGAAAGAGATGTGCAGAAAGAAGCAACAGAGGTGCAGAAAGAGGGAAGAGGAGTGGAGAAAGAGGCAAGAGAAATGCAGAAAGAAGCAACAGACATGCAGAAAGGGAGAAGAGGGGTGGAGAAAGAGGCAAGAGGGGTGCAGAAAGAAGCAAGAGAGGTGCAGAAAGAAGCAAGAGAAGAACAGAAAGAAACAACAGAGGTGCACAAAGAGGCAAGAGGGGTGCAGAAAGAGGCAAGAGAAGTGTAGAAAAAAGCAACAGAGGTGCAGAAAGAGGCAAAAGAAGTGCAGAAAGAGGCAAGAGAGTTGCAGAAATGGGCAAATGAGGTGCAGAAAGACGCAAGAACGGTGCAGAGAGAAACAACAGAGGTGCAGAAGGAGGCAAGAGGGGTGCAGAAAGAGGCAAGAGAAGTGCAAAAAGAAGCAAAAGGGGTGCAGAAAGAGGCAAGAGGGGTACAGAAAGAGGCAAGAGAGGTGCACAAAGAGAAAAGAAGAGTGCAGAAAGAGGCAAGAGGGGTGCATAAAGAAGCAAGACAGGTGGAGAAAGAAGCAAGAGAAGGGCAGAAAGAAACAACAGAGGTGCACAAAGAGGCAAGAGGGGTGAGAAAGAGGCAAGAGAAGTGAGAAAGAAGCAACAGAGAACAGAAGGAGGCAAGAGAAGTGCAGAAAGAGGCAAGAGAGTTGCAGAAACTGGCAAAAGAGGAGCAGAAAGATGCAAGAGCAGTGCAGAAAGAACCAACAGAGGTGCAGAAGAAGGCAAGAGGGATGCAGACATTTGCAAGAGAGGTGCAGAAAGAAGGAAGAACAGTGCAGAAGGAAACAACAGAGGTGCAGAAGGAGGCAAGAGGGGGACAGAAAGAGGCAAGAGAAGTGTAGAAAGAAGCAAAAGAGCTGCAGAAAGAGGCAAGATGGGTGCAGAAAGAAGCAAGAGAGGTGCAGAAAAGCAACAGAAGTGCAGAAACAAGCAACAGAGGTGCAGAAAGAGGCAACAGGGGTGCCAAAAGAGACAACAGAAGTGCAGAAAGAAGCAGAAGAGGTGCAGAAAGAGGCAGTTGAAGTACAGAAAGAGGCAAGAGAGTTGCAATAACAGGCAAAAGAGGTGCAGAAGCAAGAGAGATGCCGAAACAAGAAAGAGATGTGCAGAAAGAAGCAACAGAGGTGCAGAAAGAGGGAAGAGGAGTGGAGAAAGAGGCAAGAGAAATGCAGAAAGAAGCAACAGACATGCAGAAAGGGAGAAGAGGGGTGGAGAAAGAGGCAAGAGGGGTGAAGAAAAAAACAAAAGAAGTGCAGAAAGAAGCAAAAGAAGTGCAGAAAGAAGGAACAAAGGTGCAGAAAGAGGTAAGAGGGGTATAGAAAGAGGCAAGAGAAGTGCAGAAAGAAGTAACAGAGATGTCAAAAGGGAGAAAAGGGGTGGAGAAAGAGGGAAGAGGGAAGCAGAAAGAATCAAGAGAGGTGCAGAAAGAAGAAAGAGAAGTGCAGAAAGAAGCAACAGAAAGAAGGAGAAGAGGGGTGCAGAAAGAAGCAAAAGAAGTGCAGAAAGAAGCAACAGAGGTGCAGAAAGAGGCAAGAAAAGTGCATAAAGAGGCAATAGAGGTGCAGAAAAAGGCAGGAGAGGTGCAGAAAGAGGGAACGGGTGCAGAACGAGGCAAGAGAGGTACAGAAAGAGGTAAGAGAGGTGCAGAAAGAGGCAAGAGAGGTACATAAACAGGTAAGAGTTGTGCAGAAAGAGGAAAGAGAATTGCTGAAAGAAGCAATACAGGTGTAAAAAGAAGCAAGAGAAGTGTAGAAAGAGGCAAGTGAGGTGCAGAAAGAGGCAAGAGAGGTGCAGAAAGAGGCAAGAGAGGTGCAGAAAGAAGCAACAGAGGTGCAGAAAGAGGCAACAGAAGTGCAGAAAGAGGCAAGACAGGTACAGAAAATGACAAGAGAGGTGCAGAAAGAGGCAGGAGGGGTGCAGAGAGAGAGAAGACTGGTGAAGAAAGAGGCACAATGGGTGCAGAAAGAAGCAAGAGAGGTGCAGAAAGAAGCAAGAGAAGTGCAGAAAGAAGCAACAGAGGTGCAGAAAGAGGGAACAGGGGTGGATAAAGAGGCAAGAGCAGTGCAGAAAGAAGCAACAGACATGCAGAAAGGGGGAAGAGAGGTGCAGAAAGAGGCAGGAGAAGTGCAGAAAGAAGCAACAGAGGTGCAGAACAAGGCAAGAGAACTGCGGTAAGAGGCAAGAGAGTTGCAGAAACAGGCAAGATAGGTGCATAAAAAGGTAACAGGGGTGCAGAAAGATGCAAGAGAGGTGCAGAAAGAGGGAAGAAGGCTGCAGAAAGAGGCAAGAGGGTTACAGAAAGAAGCAAGAGAGGTGCAGAAAGAAGCAAGAGAAGGGCAGAAAGAAACCACAGAGGTCTACAAAGAGGCAAGAGGGGTGAGAAAGAGGCAAGAGAAGTGCAGAAAGAAGCAACAGAGATGCAGAAGGAGGCAAGAGTAGTGCAGAAAGAAGCAACAGACATGCAGAAAGGGGGAAGAGAGGTGGATAATGAGGCAAGAGGGGTGCAGAAAGAGGCAAAAGGGGTGCAGAAAGAAGAGAGAGGTGCAGAAAGAAACAAGGGAACTGCAGAAAAAGGCAAGAGAGGTGCAGAAAGAGGGAAGAGGGATGCAGAAAGAGGCACAAGGGTTGCAGAAATAAGCAAAAGAAGTGCAGAAAGAAGCAATAGAGGTGCAGAAAGACGCAAGAGAAGTGCAGAAAGAGGCAAGAGAGGTGCAGAAAAAGGGAAGACGGGTGAATAAAGAAGCACAAGGGGTGCAGAAAGAAGCAAGAGAGGTGCAGAAAGAGGCAAGAGAAGTACAGAAAGAAGCAATAGAGGTGCAGAAAGAGGGAAGAGGGGTGGAGAAAGAGGCACAAGGGGTGCAGAAAGAAGCAAGAGAGGTGCAGAAAGAGGCAAGAGAAGTACAGAAAGAAGCAATAGAGGTGCAGAAAGAGGGAAGAGGGGTGGAGAAAGAGGCAAGAGCAGTGCAGAAAGAAGCAACAGACATGCAGAAAGGGGGAAGAGAGGTGGAGAATGAGGCAAGAGGGGTGCAGAAAGAAGCAAGAGAGGTGCAGAAAGAAACAAAAGAAGTGCAGAAAGAAGGAACAGAGGTGCAGACAGAGGCAGGAGGGTGCAGACAGAGGGAAGAGGGGTGCAGAAAGAGGTATGAGGGGTGCAGAAAGAGCAAAGAAGGGTATAGAAAGAGGCAAGAGGGGTGCAGAAAGAAGCAAGAGAGGTGCAGAAAGAAGCAAGAGAAGAACAGAAAGAAACAACAGAGGTGCACAAAGAGGCAAGAGGGGTGCAGAAAGAGGCAAGAGAAGTGTGGAAAAAGCAACAGAGGTGCAGAAAGAGGCAAAAGAAGTGCAGAAAGAGGCAAGAGAGTTGCAAAAATGGGCAAATGAGGTGCAGAAAGAAGCAAGAACGGTGCAGAGAGAAACAACAGAGGTGCAGAAGGAGGCAAGAGGGGTGCAGAAAGAGGCAAGAGAAGTGCAAAAAGAAGCAAAAGGGTGCAGAAAGAGGCAAGAGGGGTACAGAAAGAGGCAAGAGAGGTGCACAAAGAGAAAAGAAGAGTGCAGAAAGAGGCAAGAGGGGTGCAGAAAGAAGCAAGACAGGTGCAGAAAGAAGCAAGAGAAGGGCAGAAAGAAACAACAGAGGTGCACAAAGAGGCAAGAGGGGTGAGAAAGAGGCAAGAGAAGTGAGAAAGAAGCAACAGAGAACAGAAGGAGGCAAGAGAAGTGCAGAAAGAGGCAAGAGAGTTGCAGAAACTGGCAAAAGAGGAGCAGAAAGATGCAAGAGCAGTGCAGAAAGAACCAACAGAGGTGCAGAAGAAGGCAAGAGGGGTGCAGACATTTGCAAGAGAGGTGCAGAAAGAAGGAAGAACAGTGCAGACGGAAACAACAGAGGCGCAGAAGGAGGCAAGAGGGGGACAGAAAGAGGCAAGAGAAGTGTAGAAAGAAGCTAAAGAGCTGCAGAAAGAGGCAAGATGGGTGCAGAAAGAAGCAAGAGAGGTGCAGAAAAGCAACAGAAGTGCAGAAACAAGCAACAGAGGTGCAGAAAGAGGCAACAGGGGTGCCAAAAGAGGCAACAGAAGTGCATAACGAAGCAGAAGAGGTGCAGAAAGAGGCAGTTGAAGTACAGAAAGAGGCAAGAGAGTTGCAATAACAGGCAAAAGAGGTGCAGAAGCAAGAGAGATGCCGAAACAAGAAAGAGATGTGCAGAAAGAAGCAACAGAGGTGCAGAAAGAGGGAAGAGGAGTGGAGAAAGAGGCAAGAGAAATGCAGAAAGAAGCAACAGACATGCAGAAAGGGAGAAGAGGGGTGGAGAAAGAGGCAAGAGGGTGAAGAAAACAAAAGAAGTGCAGAAAGAAGCAAAAGAAGTGCAGAAAGAAGGAACAAAGGTGCAGAAAGAGGTAAGAGGGGTATAGAAAGAGGCAAGAGAAGTGCAGAAAGAAGTAACAGAGATGTCAAAAGGGAGAAGAGGGGTGGAGAAAGAGGGAAGAGGGAAGCAGAAAGAATCAAGAGAGGTGCAGAAAGAAGAAAGAGAAGTGCAGAAAGAAGCAACAGAAAGAAGGAGAAGAGGGGTGCAGAAAGAAGCAAAAGAAGTGCAGAAAGAAGCAACCTAGGTGCAGAAAGAGGCAAGAAAAGTGCATAAAGAGGCAATAGAGGTGCAGAAAAAGGCAGGAGAGGTGCAGAAAGAGGGAACGGGGTGCAGAACGAGGCAAGAGAGGTACAGAAAGAGGTAAGAGAGGTGCAGAAAGAGGCAAGAGAGGTACATAAACAGGTAAGAGTTGTGCAGAAAGAGGAAAGAGAATTGCTGAAAGAAGCAATACAGGTGTAAAAAGAAGCAAGAGAAGTGTAGAAAGAGGCAAGTGAGGTGCAGAAAGAGGCAAGAGAGGTGCAGAAAGAGGCAAGAGAGGTGCAGAAAGAGGCAAGAGAGGTGCAGAAAGAAGCAACAGAAGTGCAGAAAGAGGCAACAGAAGTGCAGAAAGAGGCAAGACAGGTACAGAAAATGACAAGAGAGGTGCAGAAAGAGGCAGGAGGGTGCAGAGAGAGAGAAGACTGGTGAAGAAAGAGGCACAATGGGTGCAGAAAGAAGCAAGAGAGGTGCAGAAAGAAGCAAGAGAAGTGCAGAAAGAAGCAACAGAGGTGCAGAAAGAGGGAACAGGGGTGGATAAAGAGGCAAGAGCAGTGCAGAAAGAAGCAACAGACATGCAGAAAGGGGGAAGAGAGGTGCAGAAAGAGGCAGGAGAAGTGCAGAAAGAAGCAACAGAGGTGCAGAACAAGGCAAGAGAACTGCGGTAAGAGGCAAGAGAGTTGCAGAAACAGGCAAGATAGGTGCATAAAAAGGTAACAGGGTGCAGAAAGATGCAAGAGAGGTGCAGAAAGAGGGAAGAAGGCTGCAGAAAGAGGCAAGAGGGTTACAGAAAGAAGCAAGAGAGGTGCAGAAAGAAGCAAGAGAAGGGCAGAAAGAAACCACAGAGGTCTACAAAGAGGCAAGAGGGGTGAGAAAGAGGCAAGAGAAGTGCAGAAAGAAGCAACAGAGATGCAGAAGGAGGCAAGAGTAGTGCAGAAAGAAGCAACAGACATGCAGAAAGGGGGAAGAGAGGTGGATAATGAGGCAAGAGGGGTGCAGAAAGAGGCAAAAGGGGTGAAGAAAGAAGAGAGAGGTGCAGAAAGAAACAAGGGAACTGCAGAAAAAGGCAAGAGAGGTGCAGAAAGAGGGAAGAGGGATGCAGAAAGAGGCACAAGGGTTGCAGAAATAAGCAAAAGAAGTGCAGAAAGAAGCAACAGAGGTGCAGAAAGACGCAAGAGAAGTGCAGAAAGAGGCAAGAGAGGTGCAGAAAGAGGGAAGACGGGTGAATAAAGAGGCACAAGGGGTGCAGAAAGAAGCAAGAGAGGTGCAGAAAGAGGCAAGAGAAGTACAGAAAGAAGCAATAGAGGTGCAGAAAGAGGAAGAGGGGTGGAGAAAGAGGCACAAGGGGTGCAGAAAGAAGCAAGAGAGGTGCAGAAAGAGGCAAGAGAAGTACAGAAAGAAGCAATAGAGGTGCAGAAAGAGGGAAGAGGGGTGGAGAAAGAGGCAAGAGCAGTGCAGAAAGAAGCAACAGACATGCAGAAAGGGGGAAGAGAGGTGGAGAATGAGGCAAGAGGGGTGCAGAAAGAAGCAAGAGAGGTGCAGAAAGAAACAAAAGAAGTGCAGAAAGAAGGAACAGAGGTGCAGACAGAGGCAGGAGGGGTGCAGACAGAGGGAAGAGGGTGCAGAAAGAGGTATGAGGGGTGCAGAAAGAGCAAAGAAGGGTATAGAAAGAGGCAAGAGGGGTGCAGAAAGAAGCAAGAGAGGTGCAGAAAGAAGCAAGAGAAGAACAGAAAGAAACAACAGAGGTGCACAAAGAGGCAAGAGGGGTGCAGAAAGAGGCAAGAGAAGTGTGGAAAAAAGCAACAGAGGTGCAGAAAGAGGCAAAAGAAGTGCAGAAAGAGGCAAGAGAGTTGCAAAAATGGGCAAATGAGGTGCAGAAAGAAGCAAGAACGGTGCAGAGAGAAACAACAGAGGTGCAGAAGGAGGCAAGAGGGGTGCAGAAAGAGGCAAGAGAAGTGCAAAAAGAAGCAAAAGGGGTGCAGAAAGAGGCAAGACGGGTACAGAAAGAGGCAAGAGAGGTGCACAAAGAGAAAAGAAGAGTGCAGAAAGAGGCAAGAGGGGTCCAGAAAGAAGCAAGACAGGTGCAGAAAGAAGCAAGAGAAGGGCAGAAAGAAACAACAGAGGTGCACAAAGAGGCAAGAGGGGTGAGAAAGAGGCAAGAGAAGTGAGAAAGAAGCAACAGAGAACAGAAGGAGGCAAGAGAAGTGCAGAAAGAGGCAAGAGAGTTGCAGAAACTGGCAAAAGAGGAGCAGAAAGATGCAAGAGCAGTGCAGAAAGAACCAACAGAGGTGCAGAAGAAGGCAAGAGGGGTGCAGACATTTGCAAGAGAGGTGCAGAAAGAAGGAAGAACAGTGCAAGACGGAAACAACAGAGGTGCAGAAGGAGGCAAGAGGGGGACAGAAAGAGGCAAGAGAAGTGTAGAAAGAAGCAAAAGAGCTGCAGAAAGAGGCAAGATGTTTGCAGAAAGAAGCAAGAGAGGTGCAGAAAAGCAACAGAAGTGCAGAAACAAGCAACAGAGGTGCAGAAAGAGGCAACAGGGGTGCCAAAAGAGGCAACAGAAGTGCATAAAGAAGCAGAAGAGGTGCAGAAAGAGGCAGTTGAAGTACAGAAAGAGGCAAGAGAGTTGCAATAACAGGCAAAAGAGGTGCAGAAGCAAGAGAGATGCCGAAACAAGAAAGAGATGTGCAGAAAGAAGCAACAGAGGTGCAGAAAGAGGGAAGAGGAGTGGAGAAAGAGGCAAGAGAAATGCAGAAAGAAGCAAAAGACATGCAGAAAGGGAGAAGAGGGGTGGAGAAAGAGGCAAGAGGGGTGAAGAAAAAAACAAAAGAAGTGCAGAAAGAAGCAAAAGAAGTGCAGAAAGAAGGAACAATGGTGCAGAAAGAGGTAAGAGGGGTATAGAAAGAGGCAAGAGAAGTGCAGAAAGAAGTAACAGAGATGTCAAAAGGGAGAAGAGGGGTGGAGAAAGAGGGAAGAGTGAAGCAGAAAGAATCAAGAGAGGTGCAGAAAGAAGAAAGAGAAGTGCAGAAAGAAGCAACAGAAAGAAGGAGAAGAGGGGTGCAGAAAGAAGCAAAAGAAGTGCAGAAAGAAGCAACAGAGGTGCAGAAAGAGGCAAGAAAAGTGCATAAAGAGGCAATAGAGGTGCAGAAAAAGGCAGGAGAGGTGCAGAAAGAGGGAACGGGGTGCAGAACGAGGCAAGAGAGGTACAGAAAGAGGTAAGAGAGGTGCAGAAAGAGGCAAGAGAGGTACATAAACAGGTAAGAGTTGTGCAGAAAGAGGAAAGAGAATTGCTGACAGAAGCAATACAGGTGTAAAAAGAAGCAAGAGAAGTGTAGAAAGAGGCAAGTGAGGTGCAGAAAGAGGCAAGAGAGGTGCAGAAAGAGGCAAGAGAGGTGCAGAAAGAGGCAAGAGAGGTGCAGAAAGAAGCAACAGAGGTGCAGAAAGAGGCAACAGAAGTGCAGAAAGAGGCAAGACAGGTACAGAAAATGACAAGAGAGGTGCAGAAAGAGGCAGGAGGGGTGCAGAGAGAGAGAAGACTGGTGAAGAAAGAGGCACAATGGGTGCAGAAAGAAGCAAGAGAGGTGCAGAAAGAAGCAAGAGAAGTGCAGAAAGAAGCAACAGAGGTGCAGAAAGAGGGAACAGGGGTGGATAAAGAGGCAAGAGCAGTGCAGAAAGAAGCAACAGACATGCAGAAAGGGGGAAGAGAGGTGCAGAAAGAGGCAGGAGAAGTGCAGAAAGAAGCAACAGAGGTGCAGAACAAGGCAAGAGAACTGCGGTAAGAGGCAAGAGAGTTACAGAAACAGGCAAGATAGGTGCATAAAAAGGTAACAGGGGTGCAGAAAGATGCAAGAGAGGTGCAGAAAGAGGGAAGAAGGCTGCAGAAAGAGGCAAGAGGGTTACAGAAAGAAGCAAGAGAGGTGCAGAAAGAAGCAAGAGAAGGGCAGAAAGAAACCACAGAGGTCTACAAAGAGGCAAGAGGGGTGAGAAAGAGGCAAGAGAAGTGCAGAAAGAAGCAACAGAGATGCAGAAGGAGGCAAGAGTAGTGCAGAAAGAAGCAACAGACATGCAGAAAGGGGAAGAGAGGTGGATAATGAGGCAAGAGGGGTGCAGAAAGAGGCAAAGGGTGCAGAAAGAAGAGAGAGGTGCAGAAAGAAACAAGGGAACTGCAGAAAAAGGCAAGAGAGGTGCAGAAAGAGGGAAGAGGGATGCAGAAAGAGGCACAAGGGTTGCAGAAATAAGCAAAAGAAGTGCAGAAAGAAGCAACAGAGGTGCAGAAAGACGCAAGAGAAGTGCAGAAAGAGGCAAGAGAGGTGCAGAAAGAGGGAAGACGGGTGAATAAAGAGGCACAAGGGGTGCAGAAAGAAGCAAGAGAGGTGCAGAAAGAGGCAAGAGAAGTACAGAAAGAAGCAATAGAGGTGCAGAAAGAGGGAAGAGGGGTGGAGAAAGAGGCACAAGGGGTGCAGAAAGAAGCAAGAGAGGTGCAGAAAGAGGCAAGAGAAGTACAGAAAGAAGCAATAGAGGTGCAGAAAGAGGGAAGAGGGGTGGAGAAAGAGGCAAGAGCAGTGCAGAAAGAAGCAACAGACATGCAGAAAGGGGGAAGAGAGGTGAGAATGAGGCAAGAGGGGTGCAGAAAGAAGCAAGAGAGGTGCAGAAAGAAACAAAAGAAGTGCAGAAAGAAGGAACAGAGGTGCAGACAGAGGCAGGAGGGGTGCAGACAGAGGGAAGAGGGGTGCAGAAAGAGGTATGAGGGGTGCAGAAAGAGCAAAGAAGGGTATAGAAAGAGGCAAGAGGGGTGCAGAAAGAAGCAAGAGAGGTGCAGAAAGAAGCAAGAGAAGAACAGAAAGAAACAACAGAGGTGCACAAAGAGGCAAGAGGGGTGCAGAAAGAGGCAAGAGAAGTGTGGAAAAAAGCAACAGAGGTGCAGAAAGAGGCAAAAGAAGTGCAGAAAGAGGCAAGAGAGTTGCAAAAATGGGCAAATGAGGTGCAGAAAGAAGCAAGAACGGTGCAGAGAGAAACAACAGAGGTGCAGAAGGAGGCAAGAGGGGTGCAGAAAGAGGCAATAGAAGTGCAAAAAGAAGCAAAAGGGGTGCAGAAAGAGGCAAGACGGTACAGAAAGAGGCAAGAGAGGTGCACAAAGAGAAAAGAAGAGTGCAGAAAGAGGCAAGAGAGGTGCAGAAAGAAGCAAGACAAGTGCAGAAAGAAGCAAGAGAAGGGCAGAAAGAAACAACAGAGGTGCACAAAGAGGCAAGAGGGGTGAGAAAGAGGCAAGAGAAGTGAGAAAGAAGCAACAGAGAACAGAAGGAGGCAAGAGAAGTGCAGAAAGAGGCAAGAGAGTTGCAGAAACTGGCAAAAGAGGAGCAGAAAGATGCAAGAGCAGTGCAGAAAGAACCAACAGAGGTGCAGAAGAAGGCAAGAGGGGTGCAGACATTTGCAAGAGAGGTGCAGAAAGAAGGAAGAACAGTGCAGACGGAAACAACAGAGGTGCAGAAGGAGGCAAGAGGGGGACAGAAAGAGGCAAGAGAAGTGTAGAAAGAAGCAAAAGAGCTGCAGAAAGAGGCAAGATGTTTGCAGAAAGAAGCAAGAGAGGTGCAGAAAAGCAACAGAAGTGCAGAAACAAGCAACAGAGGTGCAGAAAGAGGCAACAGGGGTGCCAAAAGAGGCAACAGAAGTGCATAAAGAAGCAGAAGAGGTGCAGAAAGAGGCAGTTGAAGTACAGAAAGAGGCAAGAGAGTTGCAATAACAGGCAAAAGAGGTGCAGAAGCAAGAGAGATGCCGAAACAAGAAAGAGATGTGCAGAAAGAAGCAACAGAGGTGCAGAAAGAGGGAAGAGGAGTGGAGAAAGAGGCAAGAGAAATGCAGAAAGAAGCAAAAGACATGCAGAAAGGGAGAAGAGGGGTGGAGAAAGAGGCAAGAGGGGTGAAGAAAAAACAAAAGAAGTGCAGAAAGAAGCAAAAGAAGTGCAGAAAGAAGGAACAAAGGTGCAGAAAGAGGTAAGAGGGGAATAGAAAGAGGCAAGAGAAGTGCAGAAAGAAGTAACAGAGATGTCAAAAGGGAGAAGAGGGGTGGAGAAAGAGGGAAGAGGGAAGCAGAAAGAATCAAGAGAGGTGCAGAAAGAAGAAAGAGAAGTGCAGAAAGAAGCAACAGAAAGAAGGAGAAGAGGGGTGCAGAAAGAAGCAAAAGAAGTGCAGAAAGAAGCAACAGAGGTGCAGAAAGAGGCAAGAAAAGTGCATAAAGAGGCAATAGAGGTGCAGAAAAAGGCAGGAGAGGTGCAGAAAGAGGGAACGGGGTGCAGAACGAGGCAAGAGAGGTACAGAAAGAGGTAAGAGAGGTGCATAAAGAGACAAGAGAGGTACAGAAACAGGTAAGAGTTGTGCAGAAAGAGGAAAGAGAATTGCTGAAAGAAGCAATACAGGTGTAAAAAGAAGCAAGAGAAGTGTAGAAAGAGGCAAGTGAGGTGCAGAAAGAGGCAAGAGAGGTGCAGAAAGAGGCAAGAGAGGTGCAGAAAGAGGCAAGAGAGGTGCAGAAAGAAGCAACAGAGGTGCAGAAAGAGGCAACAGAAGTGCAGAAAGAGGCAAGACAGGTACAGAAAATGACAAGAGAGGTGCAGAAAGAGGCAGGACGGGTGCAGAGAGAGAGAGACTGGTGAAGAAAGAGGCACAATGGGTGCAGAAAGAAGCAAGAGAGGTGCAGAAAGAAGCAAGAGAAGTGCAGAAAGAAGCAACAGAGGTGCAGAAAGAGGGAACAGTGGTGGATAAAGAGGCAAGAGCAGTGCAGAAAGAAGCAACAGACATGCAGAAAGGGGGAAGAGAGGTGCAGAAAGAGGCAGGAGAAGTGCAGAAAGAAGCAACAGAGGTGCAGAACAAGGCAAGAGAACTGCGGTAAGAGGCAAGAGAGTTGCAGAAACAGGCAAGATAGGTGCATAAAAAGGTAACAGGGGTGCAGAAAGATGCAAGAGAGGTGCAGAAAGAGGGAAGAAGGCTGCAGAAAGAGGCAAGAGGGTTACAGAAAGAAGCAAGAGAGGTGCAGAAAGAAGCAAGAGAAGGGCAGAAAGAAACCACAGAGGTCTACAAAGAGGCAAGAGGGGTGAGAAAGAGGCAAGAGAAGTGCAGAAAGAAGCAACAGAGATGCAGAAGGAGGCAAGAGTAGTGCAGAAAGAGGCAAGAGAGTTGCAAAAACTGGCAAAAGAGGAGCAGAAAGATGCAAGAGCAGTGCAGAAAGAACCAACAGAGATGCAGAAGGAGGCAAGAGGGGGACAGAAAGAGGCAAGAGAAGTGTAGAAAGAAGCAAAAGAGCTGCAGAAAGAGGCAAGAGGTGTGCAGAAAGAAACAAGAGAGGTGCAGAAAAGCAACAGAAGTGCAGAAACAAGCAACAGAGGTGCAGAAAGAGGCAACAGGGGTGCCAAAAGAGGCAACAGAAGTGCATAAAGAAGCAACAGAGGTGCAGAAAGAGGCAGTAGAAGTACAGAAAGAGGCAAGAGAGTTGCAATAACAGGCAAAAGAGGTGCAGAAAGAAGGAAGAGGGGTGCAGATAGAAGCAAGAGAGGTGCCGAAACAAGAAAGAGATGTGCAGAAAGAAGCAACAGAGGTGCAGAAAGAGGGAAGGGGGTGGAGAAAGAGGCAAGAGAAATGCAGAAAGAAGCAACAGACATGCAGAAAGGGAGAAGAGGGGTGGAGAAAGAGGCAAGAGGGGTGAAGAAAAAAACAAAAGAAGTGCAGAAAGAAGCAAAAGAAGTGCAGAAAGAAGCAACAGAGGTGCAGAAAGAGGGAAGAGGTGTATAGAAAGAGGCAAGAGAAGTGTAGAAAGAAGCAACAGAGATGTCAAAAGGGAGAAGAGGGGTGGAGAAAGAGGGAAGAGGTGTATAGAAAGAATGAAGAGAGGTGCAGAAAGAAGAAAGAGAAGTGCAGAAAGAAGCAACAGAAAGAAAGAGAAGAGGGATGCAGAAAGAAGCAAAAGAAGTGCAGAAAGAAGCAACAGAGGTGCAGAAAGAGGCAAGAAAAGTGCATAAAGAGGCAATAGAGGTGCAGAAAAAGGCAGGAGAGGTGCAGAAAGAGGAACGGGGTGCAGAACGAGGCAAGAGAGGTACAGAAAGAGGTAAGAGAGGTGCAGAAAGAGGCAAGAGAGGTGCAGAAACAGGTAAGAGAAGTGCAGAAAGAGGAAAGAGAATTGCTAAAAGAAGCAATACAGGTGTAAAAAGAAGCAAGAGAAGTGTAGAAAGAGGCAAGTGAGGTGCAGAAAGAGGCAAGAGAGGTGCAGAAAGAAGCAACAGAGGTGCAGAAAGAGGCAGTAGAAGTACAGAAAGAGGCAAGACAGGTACAGAAAATGACAAGAGAGGTGCACAAAGAGACAAGAGAGGTGTACAAAGAGGGAAGACGAGTGCAGAAAGGGGCAACAGGGGTGAAGAAACAAGCAAGAGAGGTACAGAAAGAAGCAACAGAGTTGCAGAAAGAGGGAAGAGGGGTGGAGAAAGAGACAAGAGGGGTACAGAAAGAAGCAAGAGAGGTACAGAAAGAAACAAAAGACGTGCAGAAAGAAGGAACAGAGGTGCAGAAAGAGGCAAGAGGGGTGCAGAAAGAGGGAAGACCGGTGAACAAAGAAGCAACAGAGATGCAGAAAGGGGGAAGAGGGGTGGAGAAAGAGGCAAGAGGGAAGCAGAAAGAAGCAATAGAGGTGCAGAAAGAATCAAAAGAAGTGCCAAAAGAAGGAAGAGAGGTGCAGAAAGAGGCAAGAGGAGTGCAGAAAGAGTGATGACTGGTGAAGAAAGAGGCACAATGGGTGCAGAAAGAAGCAAGAGAGGTGCAGAAAGAAGCAAGAGAAGTGCAGAAAGAAGCAACAGAGGTGCAGAAAGAGGGAACAGGGGTAGATAAAGAGGCAAGAGCAGTGCAGAAAGAAGCAACAGACATGCAGAAAGGGGGAAGAGAGGTGGAGAATGAGGCAAGAGGGGTGCAGAAAGGAGCAAGAGAGGGGCAGAAAGAAACAAAAGAAGTGCAGAAAGAAGGAACAGAGATGTCAAAAGGGAGAAGAGGGGTGGAGAAAGAGGGAAGAGGGAAGCAGAAAGAATCAAGAGAGGTGCAGAAAGAAGAAAGAGAAGTGCAGAAAGAAGCAACAGAAAGAAGGAGAAGAGGGATGCAGAAAGAAGCAAAAGAAGTGCAGAAAGAAGCAACAGAGGTGCAGAAAGAGGCAATAAAAGTGCATAAAGAGGCAATAGAGGTGCAGAAAAAGGCAGGAGAGGTGCAGAAAGAGGGAACGGGGTGCAGAACGAGGCAAGAGAGGTACAGAAAGAGGTAAGAGTGGTGCATAAAGAGGCAAGAGAGGTACAGAAATAGGTAAGAGAAGTGCAGAAAGAGGAAAGAGAATTGCTGAAAGAAGCAATACAGGTGTAAAAAGAAGCAAGAGAAGTGTAGAAAGAGGCAAGTGAGGTGCAGAAAGAGGCAAGAGAGGTGCAGAAAGAGGCAAGAGAGGTGCAGAAAGAAGCAACAGAGGTGCAGAAAGAGGCAACAGAAGTGCAGAAAGAGGCAAGACAGGTACAGAAAATGACAAGAGAGGTGCACAAAGAGGGAAGAGAGGTGCACAAAGAGGGAAGATGAGTGCAGAAAGGGGCAACAGGGGTGCAGAAACAAGCAAGAGAGGTGCAGAAAGAAGCAACAGAGTTGCAGATAGAGGGAAGAGGGGTGGAGAAAGAGACAAGAGGGGTACAGAAAGAAGCAAGAGAGGTACAGAAAGAAACAAAAGACGTGCAGAAAGAAGGAACAGAGGTGCAGAAAGAGGCAAGAGGGGTGCAGAAAGAGGGCAGACTGGTTAACAAAGAAGCAACAGAGATGCAGAAAGGGGGAAGAGGGGTGGAGAAAGAGTCAAGAGGGAAGCAGAAAGAAGCAATAGAGGTGCAGAAAGAATCAAAAGAAGTGCCAAAAGAAGGAAGAGAGGTGCAGAAAGAGGCAAGAGGGGTGCAGAAAGAGTGATGACTGGTGAAGAAAGAGGCACAATGGGTACAGAAAGAAGCAAGAGAGGTGCAGAAAGAAGCAAGAGAAGTGAAGAAAGAAGCAACAGAGGTGCAGAAAGAGGGAACAGGGGTGGATAAAGAGGCAAGAGCAGTGCAGAAAGAAGCAACAGACATGCAGAAAGGGGGAAGAGAGGTGGAGAATGAGGCAAGAGGGGTGCAGAAAGGAGCAAGAGAGGTGCAGAAAGAAACAAAAGATGTGCAGAAAGAAGGAACAGAGGAGCAGAAAGAGGCAAGAGAGGTGCAGAAAGAGGGAAGACGGGTAAATAAAGAGGCACAAGGGGTGCAGAAAGAAGCAAGAGAGGTTCAGAAAGAGGCAAGAGAAGTGCAGAAAGAAGCAACAGAGGTGCAGAAAGAGGGAAGAGGGGTGGAGAAAGAGGCAAGAGCAGTGCAGAAAGAAGCAACAGACATGCAGAAAGGGGGAAGAGAGGTGGAGAATGAGGCAAGAGGGGTGCAGAAAGAAGCACGAGAGGTGCAGAAAGAAACAAAGAAGTGCAGAAAGAAGGAACAGAGGTGCAGACAGAGGCAGGAGGGGTGCAGACAGAGGGAAGAGGGGTGCAGAAAGAGGTACGAGGGTGCAGAAAGAGCAAAGAAGGGTATAGAAAGAGGCAAGAGGGGTGCAGAAAGATGCAAGAGAGGTGCAGAAAGAAGCAAGAGAAGGACAGAAAGAAACAACAGAGGTGCACAAAGAGGCAAGAAGGGTGCAGAAAGAGGCAAGAGAAGTGTGGAAAAAAGCAACAGAGGTGCAGAAAGAGGCAAAAGAAGTGCAGAAAGAGGCAAGAGAGTTGCAGAAATGGGCAAATGAGGTGCAGAAAGAAGCAAGAACGGTGCAGAGAGAAACAACAGAGGTGCGGAAGGAGGCAAGAGGGGTGCAGAAAGAGGCAAGAGAAGTGCAAAAAGAAGCAAAAGGGGTGCAGAAAGAGGCAAGAGGGGTACAGAAAGAGGCAAGAGAGGTGCACAAAGAGAAAAGAAGAGTGCAGAAAGAGGCAAGAGGGGTGCAGAAAGAAGCAAGACAGGTGCAGAAAGAAGCAAGAGAAGGGTAGAAAGAAACCACAGAGGTGTACAAAGAGACAAGAGGGGTGAGAAAGAGGCAAGAGAAGTGCAGAAAGAAGCAACAGAGATGCAGAAGGAGGCAAGAGTAGTGCAGAAAGAGGCAAAAGAGTTGCAAAAACTGGCAAAAGAGGAGCAGAAAGATGCAAGAGCAGTGCAGAAAGAACCAACAGAGGTGCAGAAGGAGGCAAGAGGGGTGCAGACATTTGCAAGAGAGGTGCAGAAAGAAGGAAGAACAGTGCAGAAGGAAACAACAGAGGTGCAGAAGGAGGCAAGAGGGGGACAGAAAGAGGCAAGAGAAGTGTAGAAAGAAGCAAAAGATCTGCAGAAAGAGGCAAGAGGGGTGCAGAAAGAAGCAAGAGAGGTGCAGAAAAGCAAAAGAAGTGCAGAAACAAGCAACAGAGGTGCAGAAAGAGGCAACAGGGGTGCCAAAAGAGGCAACAGAAGTGCAGAAAGAAGCAGCAGAGGTGCAGAAAGAGGCAGTAGAAGTACAGAAAGAGGCAAGAGAGTTGCAATAACAGGCAAAAGAGGTGCAGAAAGAAGGAAGAGGGGTGCAGATAGAAGCAAGAGAGGTGCCGAAACAAGAAAGAGATGTGTAGAAAGAAGCAACAGAGGTGCAGAAAGAGGGAAGAGGGGTGGAGAAAGAGGCAAGAGAAATGCAGAAAGAAGCAACAGACATGCAGAAAGGGAGAAGAGGGGTGGAGAATGAGGCAAGAGGGTGAAGAAAAACAAAAGAAGTGCAGAAAGAAGCAAAAGAAGTGCAGAAAGAAGCAACAGAGGTGCAGAAAGAGGGAAGAGGGGTATAGAAAGAGGCAAGAGAAGTGCAGAAAGAAGTAACAGAGATGTCAAAAGGGAGAAGAGGGGTGGAGAAAGCGGGAAGAGGAAAGCAGAAAGAATCAAGAGAGGTGCAGAAAGAAGAAAGAGAAGTGCAGAAAGAAGCAACAGAAAGAAGGAGAAGAGAGGTGCAGAAAGAAGCAAAAGAAGTGCAGAAAGAGGCAAGAAAAGTGCATAAAGAGGCAATAGAGGTGCAGAAAAAGGCAGGAGAGGTGCAGAAAGAGGGAACGGGGTGCAGAACGAGGCAAGAGAGGTACAGAAAGAGGTAAGAGAGTTGCAGAAAGAGGCAAGAGAGGTACAGAAACAGGTAAGAGATGTGCAGAAAGAGGAAAGAGAATTGCTGAAAGAAGCAATACAGGTGTAAAAAGAAGCAAGAAAAGTGTAGAAAGAGGCAAGTGAGGTGCAGAAAGAGGCAAGAGAGGTGCAGAAAGAGGCAAGAGAGGTGCAGAAAGAGGCAAGAGAGGTGCAGAAAGAAGCAACAGAGGTGCAGAAAGAGGCAACAGAAGTGCAGAAAGAGGCAAGACAGGTACAGAAAATGACGAGAGGTGCACAAAGAGACAAGAGAGGTGCACAAAGAGGGAAGACGAGTGCAGAAAGGGGCAACAGGCGTGCAGAAACAAGCAAGAGAGGTACAGAAAGAAGCAACAGAGCTGCAGAAAGAAGGAAGAGGGGTGGAGAAAGAGACAAGAGGGGTACAGAAAGAAGCAAGAGAGGTACAGAATGAAACAAAAGACGTGCAGAAAGAAGGAGCAGAGATGCAGAAAGAGGCAAGAGGGGTGCAGAAAGAGGGAAGACCGGTGAACAAAGAAGCAACAGAGATGCAGAAAGGGGGAAGAGGGGTGGAGAAAGAGGCAAGAGGGAAGCAGAAAGAAGCAATAGAGGTGCAGAAAGAATCAAAAGAAGTGCCAAAAGAAGGAAGAGATGTGCAGAAAGAGGCAAGAGGAGTGCAGAAAGAGTGATGACTGGTGAAGAAAGAGGCACAATGGGTGCAGAAAGAAGCAAGAGAGGTGCAGAAAGAAGCAAGAGAAGTGCAGAAAGAAGCAACAGAGGTGCAGAAAGAGGGAACAGGGGTGGATAAAGAGGCAAGAGCAGTGCAGAAAGAAGCAACAGACATGCAGAAAAGGGGAAGAGAGGTGGAGAATGAGGCAAGAGGGGTGCAGAAAGGAGCAAGAGAGGGGCAGAAAGAAACAAAAGAAGTACAGAAAGAAGGAACAGAGATGTCGAAAGGGAGAAGAGGGGTGGAGAAAGAGGGAAGAGGGGTGCAGAAAGAGTGATGGCTGGTGAAGAAAGAGGCACAATGGGTGCAGAAAGAAGCAAGAGAGGTGCAGAAAGAAGCAAGAGAAGTGCAGAAAGAAGCAACAGAGGTGCAGAAAGAGGGAAGAGGGGTGGAGAAAGAGGCAAGAGCAGTGCAGAAAGAAGCAACAGACATGCAGAAAGGGGGAAGAGAGGTTGAGAATGAGGCAAGAGGGATGCAGAAAGAAGCAAGAGAGGTTCAGAAAGAAATAAAAGCAGTGCAGAAAGAAGGAACAGAGGTGCAGAAAGAGGCAGGAGGGGTGCAGAGAGAGGGAAGAGGGGTGCAGAAAGAGGTACGAGGGGTGCAGAAAGAGCAAAGAAGGGTATAGAAAGAGGCAAGAGGGGTGCAGAAAGAAGCAAGAGAGGTGCAGAAAGAAGCAAGAGAAGGACAGAAAGAAACAACAGAGGTGCACAAAGAGGCAAGAGGGGTGCAGAAAGAAGCAAGAGGGGTACAGAAAGAGGCAAGAGAGGTGCACAAAGAGGGAAGAAGAGTGCAGAAAGAGGCAAGAGGGGTGCAGAAAGAAGCAAGAGAGGTGCAGAAAGAAGCAAGAGAAGTGCAGAAACAAGCAATATAGGTGCAAAAAGAGGCAAGAGGGGTGCAGAAAGAGGCAATAGAAGTGCAGAAAGAAGCACCAGATGTGCAGAAAGAGGCAGTAGAAGTACAGAAAGGCAGGAGAATTGCAGAAGCAGGCAAAAGAGGTGCAGAAAGAAGGAACATGGGTGCAGAAAGAAGTAAGAGAGGTGCACAAACAGACCACAGGGGTGCAGAAAGAAGCAGGATAAGTGCAGAAAGAAGCAACAGAGGAGCAGAAGGAGGCAAGAGAACTGCAGTAAGAGGCAAGAGAGTTGCATAAAAAGGTAACAGGGGTGCAGAAAGATGCAAGAGAGGTGCAGAAAGAAGCAAGAGAAGGGCAGAAAGAAACAACAGAGGTGCACAAAGAGGCAAGAGGGGTGAGAAAGAGGCAAGAGAAGTGAGAAAGAAGCAACAGAGAACAGAAGGAGGCAAGAGAAGTGCAGAAAGAGGCAAGAGAGTTGCAGAAACTGGCAAAAGAGGAGCAGAAAGATGCAAGAGCAGTGCAGAAAGAACCAACAAAGGTGCAGAAGGAGGCAAGAGGGGTGCAGAAACTTGCAAGAGAGGTGCAGAAAGAAGGAAGAACAGTGCAGAAGGAAACAACAGAGGTGCAGAAGGAGGCAAGAGGGGGACAGAAAGAGGCAAGAGAAGTGTAGAAAGAAGCAAAAGAGCTGCAGAAAGAGGCAAGAGGGGTGCAGAAAGAAGCAAGCGAGGTGCAGACAGAAGCAACAGAAGTGCAGAAACAAGCAACCGAGGTGCAGAAAGAGGCAACAGGGGTGCCAAAAGAGGCAACAGAAGTGCAGAAAGAAGCAAGAGAGGTTCAGAAAGAGGCAGTAGAAGTACAGAAAGAGGCAAGAGAGTTGCAATAACAGGCAAAAGAGGTGCAGAAAGATGGAAGAGGGGTGCAGATAGAAGCAACAGAGGTGCAGAAGGAGGGAAGAGGGGTGGAGAAAGAGGTAAGAGAAATGCAGAAAGAAGCAACAGAGATGCAGAAAGGGAGAAGAGGGGTGGAGAAAGAGGCAAGAGGGGTGAAGAAAGAAACAAAAGAAGTGCAGAAAGAAGCAAAAGAAGTGCAGAAAGAAGCAACAGAGGTGCAGAAAGAAGCAACAGAGATGCAGAAAGAGGGAAGAGGGGTATAGAAAGAGGCAAGAGAAGTGCAGAAAGAAGCAACAGAGATGTCGAAAGGGAGAAGAGGGGTGGAAAAAGAGGCAAGAGGGGTGAAGAAAGAAACAAAAGAACTGCAGAAAGAAGCTAAAGATGTGCAGAAAGAAGCAACAGAGGTGCAGAAAGAGGGAAGAGGTTTATAGAAAGAGGCAAGAGAAGTGTAGAATGAAGCAACGGAGATACAGAAAGTGGGAAGAGGGGTGGGGAAAGAGGGAAGAGGGAAGCAGAAATAATCAAGAGATTTGCAGAAAGAAGAAAGAGAAGTGCAGAAAGAAGCAACAGAAAAAAGGAGAAGAGTGGTGCAGAAAGAAGCAAGAGAGGTGCAGAAATGGTGAAGAGGGGTGAAGTAAGAGGCAAGAGGGGTGAAGAAAGAAACAAAAGAAGTGCAAAAAGAAGGTACAGAGGTGCAGAAAGATGCAGCAGGGGTGCAGAACGAGGGAAGAGGGGTGCAGAAAGAGGCACGAGGGTTGCAGAAAGAAGCAAGAGAGGTGCAGAAAGAAACAAGAGAAGTGCATAAATAAGCAACAGAGGAGCAGAAAGACAGATGAGGGGTGGAAAAAGAGAGAAGAGGCGTGCAGAAAGAGGCAAGAGGGGTGCAGAAAGATTCAAAACGGGTGCAGAAAGAAGCAAGAGAGGTGCAGAAAGAAGCAACAGAGCTGCAGAAAGAGTCAAGAAGTGTGCAGAAAGAGGGAAGAGGGGTGTGAAAGAGACACGAGGGGTGCAGAAAAAAGCAAGAGAGGTTTAGAAAGAAGCAACAGAGGTGCAGGAAGAGGGAACAGGGTTGGAGAAAGAGACAAGAGAAGTGCAGAAAGAAGCAACAGATTCAGAAAGGGGGAAGAGGGGTAGAGAAAGAGGCACAGGGATGCAGAAAGAAGCGAGAGGTCAGAAAGAAACAAAAGAAGTACAGAAAGAAGGAACAGAGGTGAAGAAAGAGGGAAGATGGGTGGAGAAAGAGGTAAGAGAAGTGCAGAAAGAATCAACAGACATGCAGAAAGGAGGAAGAGGCGTGGAGAAAGAGGCAAGAGGCATGCAGAAAGAAGCAAGAGAGGTGTAGAAATAAACAAAAGTAGTGCGAAAAGAAGGAACAGAGGTGCAGAAAGATCCAAGAGGGGTTCAGAAAGAGGGAAGAGAGCGGTGCAGAAAGAGGCATGAGGGGTGCAGAAAGAAGCAAGAGAAGTGCAGAAAGAAGCAGAAGTGCAGAAAGATGGAAGAGGGATGGAGAAAGAGGCGTGCAGAAAGAAGCAAGAGAGGTGCAGAAATAAACAAAAGAAGTGCAAAGAGAAGGAACAGAGATGCAGAAAGAGGCAAGAGGGGTTAAGAAATAGGGAAGAGAGCGGTGCAGAAAGAGGCATGAGGGGTGCAGAAAGAAGCAAGAGAGGTGCAGAAAGAAGCAAGAGAAGTGCAGAAAGAAGCAACAGAGGTGGAGAAAGAGGGAAGATGGGTGGAGAAAGAGGTAAGAGAAGTGCAGAAAGAAGCAACAGACATGCAGAAAGGAGGAAGAGGGGTGGAGAAAGAGCCAAGAGGGGTGCAGAAAGAAGCAAGAGAGGTGCAGAAATAAACAAAAGAAGTGCAGAAAGAAGGAACAGAGGTGCAGAAAGAGGCAGGAGGGGTGTAGAAAGAGGGAAGAGGGGTGCAGAAAGAGGCACGAGGGGTGCAGAAAGAAGCCAGAGAGGTGCAGAAAGAAGCAAGATAAGTGCAGAAAGAAGCAACAGAGCTTCAGAAAGAGGCAAGAGGGGTGCGGAAAGAGTGATGAGGGGTGCATAAAGAGGCACGCAGGGTGCAGAAAGAAGCAAGAGATGTGCAGTAAAGATACAAAAGAAGTGCAGAAAGAAGGAACAGAGGTGCAGAAAGAGGCAACAGAGGTGCAGATAGAGGGAAGAGGGGGGAGAAAGAGACAAGAGGGGTACAGAAAGAAGCAAGAGGTGCAGAAAGAAACAAAAGAAGTGAAGAAAGAAGGAACAGAGGTGCAGAAAGAGGCAAAAGGAGTGCAGAAAGAGGGAAGAGAGGTGTGAAAGAGGCACAAGGGGTGCAGAAAGAAGCAATAGAGGTACAGAAAGAAGCAACAGAGGTGCAGAAAGAAACAAAAAAAGTGCCAAAAGAAGGAAGAGAGGTGCAGAAAGAGGCAAGAGGGGTGCAGAAAGAGGGAAGACCGATGAAGAAAGAGGCACAAGGGGTGCAGAAAGAAGCAAGAGAGGTGCTGAAAGAAGCAAGAGAAGTGCAGAAGGAAGCAACAGAGGTGCAGAAAGAGGGAAGAGGGGTGGAGAAAGAGGCAAGAGCAGTGCAGAAAGAAGCAACAGACATGCAGAAAGGGGGAAGAGAGGTGGATAATGAGGCAAGAGGGGTGCAGAAAGAGGCAAAAGGGGTGCAGAAAGAAGAGAGAGGTGCAGAAAGAAACAAGAGAACTGCAGAAAAAGGCAAGAGAGGTGCAGAAAGAGGGAAGAAGGATGCAGAAAGAGGCACAAGGGTTGCAGAAATAAGCAAAAGAAGTGCAGAAAGAAGCAACAGAGGTGCAGAAAGACGCAAGAGAAGTGCAGAAAGAGTCAAGAGAGGTGCAGAAACAGGCAGGAGAGATGCAGAAAGAGGGAAGAGGGGTGCAGAAAGAGGCACGAGTGGTGCAGAAAGAAGCCAGAGAGGTGCAGAAAGAAGCAAGAGAAGTGCAGAAAGAAGCAACAGAGCTGCAGAAAGAGGCAAGAGGGGTGCAGAAAGAGAGAAGAGGGGTGCAGAAAGAGGCACGATTGGTGCAGAAAGATGCAAGAGAGGTGCAGAAAGAAACAAAAGAAGTGCAGAAAGAAGGAACGGAGGTGCAGAAAGAGGCAAGAGCGGTGCAGAAAGAGGGAAGATCGGTGAAGAAAAAGGCACAAGGGGTGCAGAAAGAAGCAAGAGAGGTGCAGAAAGAAGCAAGAGAAGTGCAGAAAGAAGCAATAGACAAGCATAAAGCTGGAAGAGAGGGGGAGGAGAATGAGGCAAGAGGGGTGCAGAAAGAAGCAAGAGAGGTGCAGAAAGAAACAAAAGAAGTACAGAAAGAAGGAACAGAGGTGCAGAAAGAGGGAACACAGGTGCAGAAAGAGGAGCGAGGGGTGCAGAAAGAAGCCTGAGAGGTGGAGAAAGATGCAAGAGAAGTGCAGAAAGAAGCAACAGAGCTGCAGAAAGAGGCAAGAGGGGTGCAGAAAGAGAGAAGAGGGGTGCAGAAAGAGGCACGAGGGGTGCAGAAAGAAGCAAGAGTGGTGCAGAAAGAAACAAAAAAGTGCAGAAAGAAGGAACAAAAGTGCTGAAAGAGGCAGGGGGGTACAGAAAGAGGGAAGAGAGCTGCAGGAAGAAGCAAGAGGGGTGCAGAAAGAGGGAAGAGGGGTGCAGAAAGAGGCACGAGGGGTGCAGAAAGAAGCAAGAGATGTGCAGAAATAAACAAAAGAAGTGCAGAATGAAGGAACAGAGGTGCAGAAAGAGGCAAGAGGGGTGCAGAAAGAAGCAAAATGGGTGCAGATTTCGTGAGAGGTGCAGAAAGAAACAAGAGAACTGCAGAAAGAGGCAAGAGAGGTGCAGAAAGAGGCAAGAGAGGTGCACAAAGAGGGAAGAAGGGTGCAGAAAGAGACACAAGGGGTGTAGAAAGAAGCAAAAGAAGTGCAGAACGAAGCAAGAGAGGTGCAGAAAGAGGCAAGAGAAGTGCAGAAAGAGGCAAGAGAGGTGCAGAAACAGGTAGGAGAGGTGCAGAAAGAGGGAATGGGGGTTCAGAAAGAGGCAAGAGAGGTACAGAAAGAGGTAAGAGAGGTGCAGAAAGAGGCAAGAGAGGTGCAGAAACAGGCAAGAGAAGAGCAGAAAGAGGAAAAAGAATTGCTGAAAGAAGCAACACAGGTGTAGAAAGAAGCAAGAGAAGTGTAGAAAGAGGCAAGTGAGGTGCAGAAAGAGGCAACAGGGGTGCAGAAAGAGCCAAGAGAGGTGCAGAAAGAAGCAAGAGAGGTGCAGAAAGAGGCAACAGAAGTGCAGAAAGAGGCAAGACAGGTACAGAAAATGACAAGAGAGGTGCACAAAGAGGCGAGAGGTGCACAAAGAGGAAAGACGAGTGCAGAAATGGGCAACAGGGATGGAGAAACAAGCAAGAGAGGTACAGGAAGGTGCAGCAGAGGTGCAGAAAGAGGGAAGAGGGGTGGAGAAAGAGACAAGAGGGGTACAGAAAGAAGCAAGAGAGATACAGAAAGAAACAAAAGAAGTGCAGAAAGAAGGAACAGAGGTGCAGAAAGAGGCAAGAGGGGTGCAGAAAGAGGGAAGACCGGTGAAGAAAGAAGCAACAGAGATGCAGAAAGGGGGAAGAGGGGTAGAGAAAGAGGCAAGAGAAGTGAAGAAAGCAGCAACAGATATATAGAAAGAGGCAACAGGAGTGCAGAAAGAAGCAACAGAAATGCAGAAAGAGGCAAGAGGAGTGCAGAAAGAAGCAACAGAAATGCAGAAAGAGGCAAGAGAAGTGCAGAAAGAAGCAACAGAGGTGCAGAAACAGGCAAGAGATGTGCAGAAAGACGCAAGAGAGGTGCAGAAACAGGCAAGAGAGGTGCACAAAGAGACAAGAGAGGTGCAGAAAGAGGGAAGACGAGTGCAGAAAGCGGCAACAGTGGTGCAGAAAGAAGCAAGAGAGGTACAGAAAGAAACAAAAGAAGTTCATAAAGAAGAAACAGAGGTGCAGAAAGAGGCAAGAGGGGTGCAGAAAGAGGGAAGTCTGGTGAAGAAAGAGGCACAAGGGGTGCAGAAAGAAGCGAGAGGTGCAGAAAGAAGCAACAGAGGTGCAGAAAGAGGCAAGAGGGTTGCAGAAAGAGGCAAGAGAAGTGCAGAAAGCAGCAACAGATATTTAGAAAGAGGGGTTCAGAAAGAAGCAAGAGAGGTGCAGAAAGCGGCAAGAGAAGTATAGAAAGAAGCAACAGAGGTGCAGAAGGAGGCAAGAGAAGTGCATAAAGAGGCAAGAGAGTTGCAGAAAGAAGCAACAGAGGTGCAGAAAGAGGCAAGATAAGTGCAGAAAGAGGCATGAGAGGTGCAGAAAGAAGCAAGAGAGGTGCAGAAACAGGCAAGAGAAGTGCAAAAAGAAGCAACAGATGTGAAGAAACAGGAAGGAGATGTCCAGAAAGATGCAAGAGAGGTGCAGAAACAGGCAAGAGAGGTACACAAAGAGACAAGAGAGCCATGCTCCCGCCCTGTCATTGCAAACTGCCCCCCAGGACATTGCTGTAGCCGGCCCTGGGGGGTGGCAGTCCCCTCGGGCAAGGAGGGCTCCAGGAGGGGGGCCGCGTGGCCCCCCTCCCAACGTGAACATAGCCCCGGGGAGGTGGTGGTCCCCAGGGCCAGGGGTCCGCAACGGACCCCCATATTTACATACTCAATGCCCCGGGGAGGTGGTGGCCCCCGGGGCAGTATCGGGAGGGGCAGGAGCCTCCCCCACACATCGGTATTTATATTGAAGCCTGCTGAGGCGGCGGTCCCTGGGGCTGAGGGGACCTGGGAGCCCCCCTGCCCTTAATTTCAGTGTGCCCTGGGAAGGTGGTGGTCCTCGGGGCAGCGTGGGGGGGCAGGAGCCCCCCACACTAATTTACATTATTGAAGCCCCAGGGAGGTGGCGGTCCCTGGGACTTGGGGCTTGGGGGGGACCGCAAGGTCACCCACCCCATAATAAGGAATGCCCCACAGAGGTGGCAGTCCCCAGTGCAGCGTGGGAGGGCAGGAGCCCCCCCATGTACTTTTTTGAAAGAAGCTGCGTGCCCCCCACATATTATTTAAAAAGCCCTGGGGAGGTGGCGCTCCCTGGGGCTGTGAAAGCCCGCGCGGCCCCTGCATATATTAAGAACATTGCCCCCGGGACATGGGCCACCCGGGGGCTTATTAAAACAAAGCGTCAGAGACCGCGCTTCGTTTTTTCTTTTTTTTCAGCAGGATTCGCGCACCCAGCGCCAATACCGCTGACAAAATAGAAAAAAAAGATGGCTGCCAACACTTTCTGGTTTGAAGTGTTTGCAGCCAATCAGAATCAAGCTTGTGCTCGGGAGGGTTCGCGGATCCACCGCGGTCACCAGATATATAATTTTTTTAAACATGAATATTTCAGGAACTACTGAACAGATTTATACCATTTAAAAAAGAACGCTTTCTGAACCAGGAGCTACCTTTTTGCCAAATTTGGTGTAATTCCGTTCAGCAGTTCGGGCTGTAGCTTTGTCTAAAGTTTCCTATGGAAATTAACATGGAGAAAACGCATTTTGGGTCCCCCCTTTGCTCTCAGCCCCCGCTTGATGGATCACCCCGAAACTTTCAAGACAGGAGCAGAACTGAGCGCCTCATTAGTTTTGAAATTTTGTGAAGGTTCGTGAAATGGCGCCAAAGATATTGGCAAATCAAAAACGCTTTTCTTATGGAAACAAGGTCCTAACTATAACTACCTACTGGCGACTGCCAGTAGGTAATAAATATATATATATATTCACTGAAAAAATTATAGGACATTATAGTTATTGGACATTTCACTCGAATAAAACCAGAGACATTCGGCTGTTATAGTTAGTAGAGCTAACTATAACTCGCGCCCCCACAATGCACTGCTGATGACGTCACATATTACATCACTCATGACATGCTCAGTGACATCACTGATGACATCACTGATGACATCTCACATGACATCACTGATGACATCATCCAGTGACTGAGTGTTTCTAAAAATTTCAAGAATGTTATATCTATATATGCCAAGGGATATTGAAGAATGATTGGTTGTCTGAGAACCTGTATGGATACCTGAGTGTCTGTGTGGGTGGGGTGGTGTGTGACTCCCTGCATGGATTTGTGAGTGGGTGATTCACTGGGTGTATGCATTTATGAGTGCTTGTGTTAGGGAGTGTATGGGTGAGTGAGTGTACGTATAGCTGTGTTGGTGAGTGAATGGATATGTTAGTGGTATATGTGTAAGTAACTACATATGTGAAAGGCAGTATTTGTGAGTGTTGGAGTATATAAGTGAGTATATGTGACAGTGAGTGATTGTGACAGTGGCTGCATGGATAAGTGTGTGCTTATGTCAGTAATTGTTGAAGACAGTACATATCTGTATAAATAAGTGATGTGGTTTGTGTATAACTGTATAGGTGAGTAAATGGCAGTGTAATTAATTCTTTGGGTGACTGACTAGGTTTTTGAGTAACTCTTTGGGTGAGTGGCAGTGTGTGAGTGTTTATATGGGTGTATGAGTGGATATATCAGTGGCTGTATTGATGAATGACTGCGTGTATGAGTGACTGTATGGGTTAGTCGGTGGATGTGTGTGTAGACGTATGAATCACTGAGCGGGTATGTACTAACTGCTATTGGTGTGTCTATGGTTTCGATATTGGTAGTCTGTATTTTAGAGTGGATGTATGAAAGGTTTTATTAGTGTGTGAGGAGGTGCATCAGATGATCATGTGGATGATGTCATCAGTGATGTCATTTGAGATGTCATCAGTGATGTCACTGAGCATGTAATGAGTGATGTAATATGTGACGTCATCAGCAGTGCATTGTGGGGGCGAGAGTTATAGTTAGCTCTACTAACTATAACAGCCGAATTTCTCTGGATTTATACGAGTGAAATGTCCAACTAACTATAAATCCCTGAAACCTATGGTTTTTTCAGTGAATTTCTAAGGTTTTTTAAATGCTAATTTCTAACTATAACGTCCATGAGACCTATGGTTTTTTCAGTGAATTTCTAAGGTTTTTTAAATGCTAATGTCTAACTATAACGTCCCTAAAACCTATGGTTTTTTCAGTGAATTTCCAAGGTTTTTTAAATGCTAATTTCTAACTATAACATAGCAGTCACGTTTGCAAAGTGGTGGAAAAAAACGGGAAGGGGGCCACTTCTGGCCCCGGGGACCCCATCCCCCAGAGCCTGGCCTCATCGTTGGGGACCGTGGGAGGAGTTCCAATACCCCCACGGTCCCGCCGGCTCTCCGCCTCCTGCGGGAGCCGACATTGCTTTTGCATAAGGGGAGCTGCTAACCTGCAGCTCCCCTTGTGCAAAAGCAATTCTGCTTTGGTTTTTGGAAGCGAGAGCAGGTTTCCTGCTCTCGCGTCCAAAACCCAAAGCAGAGTTTGCTATGACAGGGCGGGAGCTGTGCACCCGCCCTGTCATAGCAAACAGCAATGTCCCAGGGGTGGGCACCCCGGGACATTGCAGGAGCCGGCCCTGGGGGGTGGCGGTCCCCAGGGCCATCAAGGGCTCCAGGAGGGGGGCCGCATGGCCTCCCTCCCAAGTGTTTAAAGCCCCGGGGAGGTGGTGGTCCCCAGGGCCGGGGGGCCGTAACGGATCCCTGAATTTAAATAAACAGTGCCCCGGGGAGGTGGTGGTCCCCGGGGCAGTGTGGGGGGGCTCAAGCCCCCCCACACACATTATTTATTTTAGCCCCGGGGAGGTGGCAGTCCCCGGGGGGCACATGAGGCTCCCCATCATATTTTAATAAAGCCCCAGGGCTTGGGGGGGCCCGCGAGGCCCCCCCACCCTTATTTAATAAAGCCCCGGGGAGGTGGCGGTCCCCGGGGCTGCGGGGTGCAGAAAATGTTTTTTTTTTTTAATGCTTTTTTTAGGCCTGGGGGTCTTTGTGGGACCCCCTGAGCAGGCCTGGGGGGTCAGGGTGTTCCTACCCTGCCCCCTTTGTTTGTTTTTTAATGTTTCTGTCACCTTTTTCCCTCTCCCTCGGTCCGAGGCACAAGATGGCTGCCAACACTTCCTGGTTTGAAGTGTTGGCAGCCAATCAGAGGCAAGCTCGTGCTTGGGAGGGCTCAGCCAATCAGATCTCACAATTCTCAAATATCGATATCTGTAAATCTTTAAATATTTCAAAAACTGCTGAACGGAATTACACCATTTAAACAAAAGCGTGCTTTCTGGGCCAAGAGCTATCTGTCTGCCAAATTTGGTGTAATTCTGTTCAGCAGTTCAAGCTGTAGCCATGTCTAAAGTTTCCTATGGAAATTAACATGGAGAAAACACGTTTTGGGACCCCCCTTTTTTCTCACCCCCCCTTGACGAATCACCCCGAAACTTTCAAGACAGGAGCTGACCTGAGTGAACAATTAGTTTTGAAAATTTTGTGAAGATTCGTCAAACGGCGCCAAAGTTATTGGCAAATCAATAAACGCTTTTCCTATGGAAACTAGGTTCTAACTATAACTACCTACTGGCAACCGCCAGTAGGTAATATATATATATATATCACTGAAAAAACCATAGGTTTTAGGGAAAGTTATAGTTAGTTGGACATTGCACTCGTACAAAACCCGTGAAATTCCCCCGTTATAGTTAGTTCAGCTAACTATAACTCGCGCCCCCGCAATGCACTGCTGATGACGTCACATATTACATCACTCATGACATGGTCAGTGACATCACTGATGACATCACTGACATCATCCAGTGACTGTGTGTTTCTGTAAAGTTTAAATATGTTTAATATATATAGGGAAAGGCGTATTGAAGAATGAGTGGGTGTATAAGCGTCTGAATGGATGATTTAGTAGGTGCGTGACTGAGTCTATAAGTGAGTGATTAAATGTATCTTACTGGATGCATGGGTGAGTGACTAAACTGTGTGAATGTCTGTATCCGTCTGTCTGTTGTTGTGTAAGCAGCTGCATGGGTTTCTGACTAGCTAAATGAGTGTCTATATGGGTTATGGATTGGTTCTCGGAGTATCTATATGGGTGCCTCAGTGTTTGTGTGGGTGGGGTGTGTGTGACTCTGTGCATAGATGTGTGAGTGGGTGATTCACTGGGTGCATGGTTTCAACAGTGCGTCTGTGATGGACTGTATGGGTGGGTGAGTGTGTGTATGGGTGTGTTAGTGATTGAATGTATATCTCAGTGGTACATGTGTGAGTAACTACATATGTGAAAGGCAGTATATATGTGTGTTGGAGTATATAAATGGCTATAAGTGAGAGTGTGTGATTGTGAGAGTGGCTATATGGATGAGTGTGTGCTTGCATCAGTGATTGCATAGGAGCGTAAGAATGTGCTAGTATTTTTATGAATAAGTGAGCTGGTGTGTATAACTGTATAGGTGAGTAAATTGGAGTGTGATTAATTATTTGCATGACTGACTAGGTGTGTGAGTACCTCTATGGATGAGTTGCGTTGTGTGAGTGTTTATATAGGTGTATGAGTGCATATGATAGTCCTGTACTGAGTGACTGTAAGTATGAGTGACTGTACGGGTGAGTGAGTAGATGTGTGTGTGTAGACCTAAGAATCAGTGAGTGGGTATGTACTTATTGGTATTGGAGTGTGTATGGTTTTGAGAATGGCAGTCTGTAATTTAGAGTGGGTGTATCAAAAGTTATATTAGGGTGTGAGAAGATGCATTAAATTCTCACATGGATGATGTCATCAGTGATGTCATTTGAGATGTCATCAGTGATGTCATCAGTGATGTCACTGACCATGTCATGAGTGATGTAATATGTGACGTCATCAGCAGTGCATTGCGGGGGCGCGAGTTATAGTTAGCTGAACTAACTATAACGGGGAATTTCACGGGTTTTGTACGAGTGCAATGTCCAACTAACTATAACTTTCCCTAAAACCTATGGTTTTTTCAGTGAATTTCAAAGGTTTTTTAAATGCTAAACCCTAACTATAACTGGCCTGAAACCTATTGTTTTTTCAGTGAATTTCAAAGGTTTTTAAAATGCTAATTCCTAACTATAACAAGCCTGAAAACTATGGTTTTTTCAGTGAATTTCAAAGGTTTTTTAAATGCTAATTCCTAACTACAACATGTCTGAAACCTATGGTTTTTTTCAGTGAATTTCAAAGTTTTTGTAAATGACAATTTTTAAATGTATTAATTGTTATATTTATTTTTTTGATACTGATTTACTAAATTTTTTTAAACTATTTATTTTTAGATATTTTATTTTTAAATTACATTGTAATTACATTATACATTACATTACAAAATATACTTTCTCAGAATGAATTACTTTAGTTTAAATACTTTGCAAATAGGCAATAGACTTTTAAGTACAGTAGTTACAGTTGATGCAATGGGCAACACAATTTCAAACACAATGCAACATTGAGCTCAATGTGAATTTCTAGCTAAATGCAATTAGTTACTTTATGGATTACTTTTCTAACCACAGGACTGGATCCTAGATTCAGTCCTGGGACATCTCCTGTAAACAGTTGAGTAAAAGCGTTTTGGTTACAGTAGTGATTTTTAAGGAATATTATTGTATTTTAAAAGTTGACACTTAGAAACTTTTTCACATAGAATCACCAATGTTATCCTATGGGAGGAAATTCACTTAGCAGGTAAGTAGTGTTATCGTTACTTTTTCTTACTCAGTGGTGGATCCTGGATCCAGCACTGGTGCATCTCCTGTAAACAGTTGAAAGAATGCGTTTAAGTCATACAGGCGATTTTTAAGGAATATTTGTAGTTTGTGAAAATCAACACTTTGAAACTTTTCTGCTGAAAACCAGACAATGGATTCCTACGGAAGGAAATATAAGTTACTGGTAAGTACGGTTAAAATTACTTTTCAGGATCAGTACTGGGCTGAAAGATGCAGCACTGAGGTCTCTCCTGATAACAGGTGAGTAAATCGGAATTCGTATTTTGGCTGATTTTAGAGGAATATTTGTATGTTTCAAAAATCGACACTTAGAAACTTTTTCAGCAAAAAGCAGGCAATGATATCCTATGGAAGGAAATTCAAGTTACTGGTAAGTACGGTTAAAATTACTTTTCAGGATCAGTACTGGGCTGAAAGATGCAGCACTGAGGTCTCTCCTGATAACAGGTGAGTAAATCGGAATTCGTATTTCGGCTGATTTTAGAGGAATATTATAAAGTTCCAAAACTCCACACTTAGAAGAATTTCCAAGTGAAACCAGTCAATGATATCCTATGGAAGGAAATTCAAGTTACTGGTAAGTACGGTTAAAATTACTTTTCAGGATCAGTACTGGGCTGAAAGATGCAGCACTGAGGTCTCTCCTGATAACAGGTGAGTAAATCGGAATTCGTAGTTCGGCTGATTTTAGAGGAATATTTGTATGTTTCAAAAATCGACACAAACTTTTTCAGCAAAAAGCAGACAATGATATCCTATGGAAGGAAATTCAAGTTACTGGTAAGTACGGTTAAAATTACTTTTCAGGATCAGTACTGGGCTGAAAGATGCAGCACTGAGGTCTCTCCTGATAACAGGTGAGTAAATCGGAATTCGTATTTCGGCTGATTTTAGAGGAATATTATAAAGTTCCAAAACTCCACACACAGAAGAATTTCCAAGTGAAACCAGTCAATGATATCCTATGGAAGGAAATTCAAGTTACTGGTAAGTACGGTTAAAATTACTTTTCAGGATCAGTACTGGGCTGAAAGATGCAGGACTGAGGTCTCTCCTGATAACAGGTGAGTAAATCGGAATTCGTAGTTCGGCTGATTTTAGAGGAATATTTGCACAATGGTGAAGGGAGGGGCGGGGCCTGAGGTGACATCTGTGCAAACGCGCCCCGTGGCGCATTTTAAGTTGGGGGATTAAGTCCCTTGAATCATGAGGGTCCCTGGGGTCCAACTAGCCCACCCTGTACCTCCAGTATGCGCCAGGGAGCTGCGTTGCAGAGAGGTGTTCAGAGGCCACGCCCCTTTTGCACCTCTCTGCAACGCAGCTCTGTGGCGCTTTCTGGACGTACCTGGTGGGCTAGTTCGCCCCAGGGACCCTCAGGATTGAAGGGGATTTCATTCCCCATCTTAAAATGCGCCACGGGGCCTGTTTGCACACATGTCACCTGAAGCCCCGCCCTCCCTTCACCACTGTGCAAACGTGCCCCGTGGCGCGTTTTAAGTTGGGGGATTAAGTCCCCTTAAATACTGAGGGCCCCTGGAGTCCAACTAGCCCACCATGTACCTCCAAAAGCGCCACAGAGCTGCGTTGCAGAGAGGTGTAAAAGGGGCGTGGCCTCTGTACACCTCTCTGCAACGCAGCCCCTGGTGCATACCGGAGGTTCCTGGTGGGCTAGTTGGCCCCCAGGGACCCCCAGTATTCAAGGGGAATTACTTCCCCTTCTTAAAACGCGCCAGGGGGCGCGTTTGCAGACTGCTGCAGGGAGGGGGCAAGGCCTCGGCACGATGCCGGTCTTTTTTTTTTTTTTGTTGCTTTTTTCTGCCCAGGGGGTCCTTGTGGGACCCCCTGAGCAGACCTAGGGGGTCAGGGTGTTTCTACCCTGCCCCCTTTGTGCGTTTTGCGCACTTGTTTCTTGTGCTTTTTTTTTTTTAATCAGCGGGATCCGCGCACCCTAAGCGCATCCCGCTGTTTAAAAAAACAAAAAATGCTTTTTTCTGCCCAGGGGGTCCTTGTGGGACCCCCTGAGCAGACCTAGGGGGTCAGGGTGTTTCTACCCTGCCCCCTTTTTGCGCTTTGTGCACTTGTTTCTGTCCCTCGGTTCTACCGAGGGACAAAATGGCTGCCAACACTTCCTGAATCGGAATGTTGACAGCCAGCTGACAGCCAATTAGCATGCAGCTCGTGATCGGGACGGTGCGCGCAGGGTGCGCTCAGGGTGCGCGGACCCTACTCGTCCATAGATATATATGTGATTTTATTTGTGATTTTCTCAGAAACTACTGAACGGATTTACACAATTTAAGCAAAAGGCACGACACTGAACCAAGGGCTACCTCTTTGCCAAATTTGGTGTAATTCCGTTCAGCAGTTCGGGCTGTAGCTGTGACTAAAGGTTCCTATGGAAAAATGAATGGGGAAAACACGTTTTGGGACCCCCCTTTTTTCTCGGCCCCCGCTTGACGAATCAACCCGAGACTTTCAGGGTAGGAGCGGAGCGCCCAACAAGTTGGAAACTTTCGCGAAGATTCGTCAACCGGCGCCAACGTTATTTCAAATAGAATGTCGCGGATTTCCTATGGATAATAGGTCCTAACTATAACTATCTACTGGCGACCGCCAGTAGATAATATATATATATATATATATATATATATATATATATATATATATATACACACAAAGGATAAATCTCCTCCGAGCTTGCTAGACAAGTTATGGGGACACAGACAGTAAGTGATTTATTTAAATCATAATGGCAGGATATATATATATATATATAAAAATCTCAAACTCAATCAGTTTGTTGTTTACCGTCATTTAAAGATGGAAACTATTCTACACCTCAAGAATTCGCTGCTCCAGCACGATTGGATGGTCAGGTTAGACCTGCAAGATGCATAAATTATAATCCCGATTCATCAAAATCACAGAAAAGTTCTTCAATTCCAATGGCACGGACAAACATATAATTTGTCCTCTCTTCCCTTAGGCCTTTCTTCAGGACCTTGGTGCTCTACGAAACTAATGAAGTTAGTAGTTGCACACCTCAGGCCTCAGGGTATCAGGCTCATCATCCACTTAGACGACATTCTATTAATGTGTCAAAACCTGAAGACTCTACATTCTCATCTGCATCTCATGTGTTCTCTTCTTTCAGAGTTGAGCTTTCTAGTCAACACAGAGAAATCGGAGCTCATTCCCTCAAATCAAATAGAGGGGCTTATTTACAAGGCCCTTGCGCCACTTTTGCGTCACTTTTCCCATGTTAAAAGTGACGCAAAAGTGGCGCAAGGGGCTTGTAAATCTGCCCCAGAGTTTCTAGGTTTTCTGCTAAGTTCGTCCAGTGCCACCCTTCATGTCCCTTTGACAAAAGTCAAAGCGATTAAATCAGAGATTCTCAAAACCTTCGCAGTTCCTTCATTTCCCTCAGACCTCCAGTGAGAATTGTGGGTTTCCTATCTTCCTCCATACATCTATCTTCCCGGGTCCTCTCCATTATCGGGCTCTTCAAAGACTAGAGATCTGTCATATACTCCGGCTCCATCCGCATAGATCCAGAATCTCAGCTGTGCTTCAATGCTGGATAAACCATTTAGACGCCTGGAAAGGCAGAATTATCTTTGCATCTGCCCCCCATCTTGTGTTAGAATCAGATGCAAGTTGGACAGGTTGGGGCGCCCGATGTGGACCAATCTTGACTGGGGTACATGGTCTCACAAGGAGTCCAGATTGTATATAAATTGTTTAGAGATGCTGGCAGGCTCCTTTGCAATTGAAAGCCTAGCAAAAAACAGAGCACAATGCGTATAGACAATATCACCGCGGTTTGTTACATCAATCTTCAGGTGGTACCAGATCCAGACCCCTAGCGTAGCTAGCAAAGACTTTCTGGGAATTTGTCCTTCTCAACAAGATTTCAGTATGGGCACAGTACTTACTGGGAGACCTCAATACCATTGCAGATTTGAACTCCCGTTATTGCCATGACTCAAGTGACTGGAAACTTCATACTTTTTCAATCGGGTCGCTAGTACACAAATGGGGTCCTTTCCACATAGATCTATTGCCACCAGACTCAATGCCCAACTTCCTTGTTTCTTCAGTTGGTATCCAGATTCTCTAGCTTTAGCTACAGATGCTTTCTTACAATACTAGACCCACTCCACTAACTACGCCTTCCCCCATTTTGTGATGATAAACAGGGTTTTAGCACAGGTCAGATGCCAACAGGCAACTTAAGTGCTAGTAGTTCCTTTCTGGCAGTCACAAGGATGGTTCCCCCTATTCTGGAAATAGTGAATGTCTACTCCTCTCCAGTGGCATTGTTGGGACTCAAACTCATGGACTTTTGCCAAGAACTTTACACTTTTTCTCTAGCGTTTTCCATTGGTTTATCTATTTTTTCCTTTGTTCTCTGATTTGAGTTGATTTCTCTCACAAGAAAAGAGGGCTGTTCACAGTTAAGTTTAGGGTTATACATGTTAGGGCGATTCTATTGGTTGTGATGCTTACAGTATTTTGTTTTCCCATTGGCTAATGTTCTCTAAGCCTCCATGGGACTTATAGTGTTTTAAGCTTCTTGACTGCTGCTATCCAATAAATGCAAGATTAGAGAAGCATACTACTCTCCTCTGTGTCTTTATTAAAATTAAGACTTTCCTTCTTAAATTACTAGGAAAATCTTCATAATTCAGTGTATCTTTACAAGTTTTAAACTGTCCTAATTTGCAGACATGGGCTGCATTTTTAGCTATCTAATTCATTAATGGTGGCCAATTCTATTTTGGTGCACCGGCCTATTGTCTGTCCCAGTCCGCACCTGGTGCTTTGGTCACATTTGTAATCAGAAACTGCCATTTCAGTTTAACTCCTTGCCCCTGCTTACAACTGCATAAGCATTTGTAAAGGTGTTATTATTATCTCCTATTGCTTCATTACCAACTGCATAATTCTCCTAGGTGCAATTAATTTTGCTTGAACAAACCCCGCAAACCACTATTTGGAAGGCAGCGTGAAAAAGCCCAATTTCACAGCTACTTGTATGCAGGCGAGTAATGCTTGACACATGTGTCTTGGCGCAGCAATAACAGAGAATTTGAAAAAAGTAATTAATTTGCTATGAACAGCATTGCTGTTAAAATATATAGTGCGAGGTGTAAGGTATAGAGGAAGGAAGTGCTCAGTCGCAGCGGGTCCCAAGCATATGGGTGGTAATGACGCAGGCTGTCTGGACAGGATCTGCATGGATTGAGCCAATTAACACTTGGCGCTACGTCATCCTGTACCACCTCACTTTTAGCATTTCAAAGTACTCTGTCAATGCTGTGAATATCTTAGTTTGTAAAATGGTACGCAATTTAAATGAAAATCTTTTAAGTTGCTTCACGTTTTAGAAAAAGGCTCCACCTCCCCCTTGTATTTTGTCACATTGCTGTTTTTGCTAAAATTGATATGGTTATTTCTATAAGGGTTTTCATGTCTGCGATTCCCTTTTTAAAGTAACAGCATCTCTTGTTGGATAGTACCCATAAATTCTTCTATTTGTATTTCCTCAATTAATCTATGCATTTATTGCATTAACATATTTTCATAAATAAGTTTGTCGATCTGTAAGAACACAGCAGCATCTCGATACTGACAACTTGAGAAGTGATTTCCAGTCTGGATTTAGGTCTTGACTTTGAATTGAGAAATTATTTTAATTATTGGGTAAGAAATAATAATTGCTTGAGATCAAGGTATTCTCAGTGCAATTTTCCTCTTAGGCATTTATCATCCGCATTTCATGTTACTGATCACAATGTGCTCCTCAACTGAATTTCATCATCAGCATCCACTGCCTTTAAGGTGTGACATTATTTGACTCCTTCCTCCTAAATAAAAATAATCATCAAGTGAAACTTGGCTCATTTCTCTCCAGAACCACCAACATCTAGTGTGGGGCACCTCACTCTTCTTCTATTGTTACTTCTCAAATCCTACATGACTCCCTTCACCTGCATCCTCCATATTCACACTTTTGGATTCCATGTGTCCCTGATGAAAACTAGATATCTCTCAACTAAAAAAAGATTCTGGGGAGCCTCCAAATGTGTTTGCTTTTGGTCCTCTGAACCTCTCTCTTCTCCTCAGTGGTAGGCCAGATTCACCAGGTCTCACCCATAGAAAATGCCTGTATCATAGATGAGCTCTTGGGTAGCAACCTTTTTCTGCATTGCCCAAGTAAGCAGCCCATTCGAAGAAGATTTCAATCCCTTACATCTGCTAATAACAGGCATAACCTTTCTTCTACTTTACCAAATGTCTAGTTAGTGCTCTCATTGGAAATATGCATTCTGGATTATTGCTGTAGTTTTCTGGGAAATCACAAATCTTAGAGTTCAGAACCATGCTGTTCATCTCTTGTTAAGTCTGAAATGCCAAAACCATATCCTGTCAGCATTGAACTCCCTCCACTGGCTAGTAATGATTACACTTCAAGATTCTTTCTCTAATCCTGTAGGTGTTGTACCATCACTCACTAACATATTGGTTAGACCTATTATTTCCTACCAGCTGTCCAGAAGCCAACAGTCGGGAGCAGAAAACGACTTACCTTTCAGGCTCATTGCTTGTAATGATAAAACACTCTCCTGCTCTATCTCTGAAATAAAAAATGGGTCATGCTTGAGGGGAGTTTATAAAGTAAAATCTTTGCCCATCCTATCCCCTATTCTGAGATATCTACCATCCACATATTGACTTATATCAAGTGTCCTGATAATCAGGCACATAAAGTCTTTTATCTCACCTCCTTTCTAGAGCTATTCATAAATGTGGGCATCAGTGTAGACATACAGGGGTGGAAGAGTAGAGCGCCCATCTGTTTAGACCAATTTCTTGCTACCTTGAAGAGGTAAGCTCGATTCCTTTGCAGGGCATCTTCGTACAAACCCACATGTGCTGCTGATCAGTAGTCTTCATTAATGGCATGGGTATCGCAGGGGCTAGAACAAAAATTACCTCCTCTCCGAGACAATATGCATGTAAGATGTTGCACTTTTTAGGTGTTTGTCATAAGGCCTGAGGCCACAGAGCAGGATTCACCACCCTTGGTTATTTTCCTATTGACACTAACTTCAACTACATTCATCATAATCCACTTCAAGTGTCTGCGTGGGGATTCTTCAATGTATGTCACTATTTTAGATAATATCTTTAACTTTCATGAGGCTCTACATACACTGCCACACTGGTGCAACTTACTTTGCTAGCATAAGTAATTTGTGCTACCCTTATCATAAGCTAATATTATGTCTGATGCTTACACAATGAACAGTTGACCAGGTCTATGCTAAGCTTCTACAGTGCCGACATGTTTTAAAATGCTTTTCACGTGTACTGAATGCCCGTGCCGACAATAATTAGTGATCACTCCCTTCTTTACAACCCTTTTTCAGTAGGATTAACTCATAATCTACATCAGAGTACTACTCAATCAAACCATTATCATTTGTAAAACCACTTCCAATCAGTTCAATTTTACAAACTGTTTTCATCATGCTAACAATATTTGAGTCTCTATGACACTTCCATCTACCTTCTACTTCTTCTCTAGCTCTCATGTCCAAAATCCTCAGGGTTCTAAGTCTATTGTTGTCTATCTCTGCCACATATCCTCACACATTTCTACCTTCACCCACTCGCCTCAATTTTGTATCTATTTCTATTCATTAAATCAACCACTAACCTCTTTAAATAGATCCCTCAATGAAATACTAAACACGCTTGTCAATGTAAACATCGTATTGCTTCCAGGTTCTTCATTTCTCCCTGTTCATGGGTTGCCCTGTTGTCTGTAGGTATCCTTCATCACTGAACACCAGCTCCCACAGCGTTTCATAGTTATCACTAAGATCTGGATCAATGCCAAGCACTCTGCCACGCATGAAACTCTTTACCATGATCATACACTATTTCTCAAACATTTCTCAAACTCATGCAACAGCTGCAAAGGTGGAGGATAGGTATACTAAACAAGTCACTCACGACCGTCCCTTCACTGACACCAAGGACTCCACCATCATCTTTTAAATATCATACCACTTCCTTCAGTGCCACCTTGAAAGCCAACAATGCGGTATTGCAAGCAAAACCAACAATCAACTATCTCGGCCCTGCAAATCTATCACTCACTCTTAACTGTCATCAAATAATTTTCTTTCTTACTTTTCTTTCAAAATCACCACTATTGACAAAAACCTTGCTGCACATTCACTGCCCACATCCACTTCCAACACCTCAGTGACTCCCTACCTCATTTACTCACACATCACCACCACATCATCCACTTCTCTATAGATAGTTATAATCTCCCTAGTTGCAATCTAACTTCATTCTGCCACCACCAAGCTGTCTCAACACTATACGCAGCTCTCCTTTCAAGCCATTGATGCTAAAATATAGAACTGGCCATATTATTTCCTCAAACAACCTTTCTGGTATCTTAGCCCATTGGTCTCTCTCCCTTAACCTTATATGTCATACTGAGGTTTCTAGTCTTAACCAAAGCACCCTATGATGCATCAAAGATCTGGAACTTTTTCTGTTTATGATCTCTCCACTGAACATCACTCACTTCTGCCAACCTTCTGGGAAATCTCTTCACCCTCTGCGTTTACATCAATAATTCCTGTAGATTTTACATGGCTTGCTACATTGTTGCACTTTTTTTCTGATTTGATTCCAGCTTTTAGAGGGCTTGTTCCACTTTGAAAATGATTAGGGGGCATATTAGCAAGACCCACGTTAAAATTATCGCCGTTTTAGCGGCAGGAAACTGCCGCTAAAACGGCGATAATGGGCTTGCTAATATGCGTTATAGAATTCCAATAGAAGCCCGGGTTAGATGTCCTGCACATCTAACCTGGGCTTCTATTGGAATTCTATAACGCATTTTAGCAAGCCCATTATCGCCGTCTTAGCGGCAGTTTCCTGCCGCTAAAACGGCGATAATTTTAACGTGGGTCTTGCTAATATGCCCCTCTGTTTTACGTGGGCTATTTTTGATCCTTTGGTGTTGGTGGCCATTATCCTTTTTTTAAACTCTGTGGGTTTCTTAGGGGATTTTCTTATTTGCTACATGGTTGGCCAGAGGCAATCCTGTCTGTGGCCGGATCCCACCCAGTAGCTAACCAAGTAAGTCGGCCAACTCACCTAAACTTGATCATTCCTTTTTAGGTTTCGCCTGCAAAATCTTTTGTATTAAATATTTCTTAAAAGGGACTTACCTCACATCCCCTTGCTTTCATTGGTTTTCATTGGTTCTTGTGCTTGCTCCTTACTTTTCCCCTGTTTCTATTGATTGTAGCATGCTGTTTCCTGTTTCCTAGTCCTGTGCTTCTCTTATCAGCTTCCCATTGCAGAATTACTGTTTCCATCTGCTTTCCAGTTCGTGGCTTGGCCGTCCCTCCCACCACCTCACTCCTGTCGCCCCTTTTCTCTTTCCTCCAATAGCCGCCTCCAACTGTGCTTGTATTATTTTGAATTATGGCACTCCATCACACGCCAGCATTTGTTTTCTTTGTTTTTTTTAAGTTAAATATAGCGCAAACTCGATTGGAATGCTTTACATGAGCACCAGTTTCATTACAGATGGACTCATTCATTTTAGGCACAGAAACATTTAAGCGATTTGCTCAGACTCATAGGATGTTGAGCGTCCCTCCAAGGCTCGAACCTAGTTCCCCAGCTTCACATTCAGCCCCCTCTTGCTGTTTGTTACATCACATCTTTGCACGGTCAGCTCGTACTGTACTTTATTTATTGAGCAAGAGGCATTTTTCCTGTTGTGCGTGTTATTGACTTTTTATTTGCTATGTGTGATAGTTACATGGGGGAGCAAGATGGGGGACTTAATATTGTGAGGGTTGTTGACTTGTCATATGGTGCTCCTTTCTGATGGTTATCGAGCACTGTAGCAGGCGGTGGTGAATGGGGCTAGCAGTGCTTTACAGCCTTTTAAATGCAGGCAAGAATAAGGGCATTTGTCTTTGGTGCTTAAATAGTGATTTTACTGATTTCTTTTTTTATTGATCTTTTATTGAATTGCTGTTGTGGTTTTTTGCAAATTTGTATTTGCATATTGAATTCTTTACACAATTGTTCAGAGCTCTTCCTGGCTCATCCTTTTTATTTTGTATGTGTGGTGTTTACATGGGGGAGCAATGACTTGGGACTTGAATTTGTGAGGGCTAGCAGCCCATTTGTTCCTGTAATATATTCCCTGTAATATATACCTTATACAAAGTGAACATTTGTCTGTGGGCGCTGCTATTAGTGATCCGTATGCCTGCCGTACCACGAAAATGTGGAACAAAAACATTTACTGCTTTCTCTTAAATATGATTCTTTTAAATAATATTTGCATAGCTGTATGCATTTAAAGCGTGCTGTGGTTTAAGCATCAATTTCTGCTATCTCATTTTATACTCGCAGCATGCACTGTGAAAGTTTTTGAGAGCTTAACATTTCTTCATTTTGGGGGCACACTAACTCATTTTTACATTTTCTAACAACAGGGAAATATACCAGCTACTTCTACATTACACAGATTCTCTTCGGCCCAATAGTCGAATCTGCACACAGAAACACATTGCAAATAGTATATTTTAGGGTTAATACACTGCTGCAAAATGTTTTAGCTTGCTGATTATTTCTTTTACGGGCCTATACTCTTCACACTAATCTTCTCCTTCTTTCTAAAACACATTATCATAAAACATTTCCTGCCGGCACACATTATGTGAGCGTTTTTGGGTGAACACATTTATTAAAATATATTTGTGGGAGCATAAATGGCTAGAAATCTATGTTACACATTCCTTTCTTTATTTCATTACTTTATCTAACTTCAGCACACTTATTACATTAATCTGCAAATGTGCTATGCAGATTGAACAGAAATTCTTCTTTAAACACATACTTCTGTGTTTCCATCTCTCTGACAATAATTTACCTTTGGCGTCACTTTACCATTTGTGAATTTACAGTACTTTTCACTCTTAATAATGAAACATTTACATTCACTGGTGCTTTTGTTGTTCTCTTTTCTCTCTCTTCTCCTCTGGTCCTAAATCTAACTTCTTGGCATACACTTGAATTCATTCCCTGAAGTCCATCCTCACTCCTCATTACACCCTCTTCTACTCCACCAAACACATCAAAATGAAAATATTACTAATCACATAGGCGAACCTAATGCATTACCAATGCTTGTTTTTAATTTGTTTTCTCCTTCTAATGTTCAGGATGTCTGTTCTGTCAAGAATTTAAAGGCTCAGCATTTTTTAATGAAAAGCCTATTGCATTCCACTCTTCTCCTTTGCTGCTGAGCAGACGTAATTTGATTCATGGTCTTTTGATCAATGCACGTTCTCTGCTGAAGCTAGAAAATACTTTGTACTTGAGTTCAGTCTTGGTATGACTGATATCACTGAGACCTGTTCATGGATTTTCCAGCTGTTGTCTTTAATTATATTGCTCCTCCCAATTGTTCATTATTTAAAGCTCACCGTCAACAAAAAAGGGTTGGGTTTCCTTGTCAAACAAAGTTCATAATGTTCTACAGCTTTCTCTACTTGTCATGTTGCATTATTAACTGTAACTATCAAATTGGAAAAACCCTCATAGATCCTTTTGGTCGATTGTGTTAGCCTAACGGCCACTGTCAGGGATGGGGATGCTTATGACTTATTGGCTTTTCCCCTTACTCTCTATCTATGTATAGCGTAGATTCCAAGGATGGTTTTTGTTAGGTGACCTTAGCATTAATTTTAATCTCCCTACCGCTCACTTGATTGACAATTATCTTAATTTTTTAGCTTTTTTATTTGTATTTTTAACTTGGCACTTTACACTCACGGGGAGGGCGACTTGTTAGATATCTTGTGGTCTAATTATCCACAGTGTCAATCCCATTACCCCTGCAGCTACCCTGGTCCAACCATTTTGGTATGCCATATTCTTCTATAATTATTATGCATATTATGATCAGGCTCATGTCTTGTCCAACAGCTATATGTAGAAATTATAAACCAGTTTCAACAGATGCCTTGGCTAGCCATGTTTCTTCTCTTGGTTACACTGGTGATCACATGGCTGTCTCAATTAATTTATGGAGCCCTATTCTGATTTACTGAATTGAATTGCAGACCACCTAGCCACTTTAAAACAGGTACCCAAGTTGAAGTTCTGTAAACCTAGTAAGTGATTCTCTCAAGAACTAAGTACTCTTAGACATTCAGTTGTGATGAAGTGTCAGGAATTGTCCCTTACAGGTATTCATAGTATGTGACTATGTCATAGGGAATTCACTGTGATGTAGTTTGGAATGTGAGGAGTGGGAGGATAGTTGGAGGTGGAGAGGTTGAAGGGAGTAGCCTTTTACTTTACTCTCCTGCGGCTGGGGCCTGTATTGAGCAAATAAAGTACTTAAACTCATATGAAGTACTACGACTCATCTCTACACTTTCCCTTCTTGCCACTGAGCTCTGAAAGCAGCTAAATTATAATCCTGACTTCAGCGCTGAGTGGAAGAAAGCTAATCATACATGTAAATATGCCATTTGGCAACACCAGCTCCTGTTTTTACCTGCCTAATCTGTTTTGAACGTCTGAAATGTATTTCTCAAGAGAATGGCAATTTTCAGCTGATGCAGCGGAAGCGGTGGGGTGGTCATATAATATCCCACACCAACCTTTACAATATCATAAGAAGCGTAAATACTATAATGACGGGCCCATAAGTCATTATCCTTTCTGTTAGCAATAGCAATATCAAAGGTCCTCCAATGGATCTTTGGTAGAGCTAAAAGGGACTAAGTAGAGAAATCAGAGAACTATTCCTTCATGAGGACCTGTAATGAAGAAACAGCTATACCATAAGATACACCACAAATACATCAATAATATAACAAATGTTACCCTAAAAATAAGTCATGCCTCAGGAAATAACGACATACACTATTCTTTCTAGGTACCTTTCTTTTTTTTGGTATTATTTCAGAAAATATGAATGGTCATACACAAATACAAATCATAAGAAAAACCCTTTGTTCACAATATCACATGCAAAACATCACAGCTATCACAAACAAAGTAAATTGGAGATCATCAAACTCAGGTGAGAAATAAGGGAGAAAGGGAGAGAAACAAGAAATATCAGGGTAATCACCGTACAGTTCAGTTACCTCTCGGTAAATTAGAGAAAACTAATGCACAGCGTGCAATTAGTCAAGAAAACTATCTCCACAGCCATAGGTGATTAGTATGGGCAGCATCACCAGCCAAATATGTGCAAAGTCTCTAGGGAAAGAGTTCTCCGCAGTCAGGATTGCCAGCCAGATCAGGAATCAGCACAGCACAGCATACAGCATACCACATACCACGGATGCAGGACAGGTCACCAGAATGTGAACAAGCCGAAGATCATTTTCCCACCAGCATCTTTATACTGACTTCGCAACTTTGTTACACTAAGTTAAAACTTTCCTAAACCCTACAAGCCACTCTCATTGGTCAGTAATTAGGGGAAGCAAACATCTCCTAATGATGACTTTACATATTTCTCTAAGCAGTCTTTGTCTAAAATTGTATAACTTCCTAGAGAGGAAGAATAAAGCTACAATTACATATTTTGTAACTACATAGCAACAATTTCCTACTAAATCCACGCCTAGACAGGAAAGAGTTGTGCTATTCTCCGCTCTCTAAGGATGTAAATGTTATTCTTTACAAGGACATCAGGAAACGACGTGAAGAGAAACAAAGGAGCACGGAAGCACATCCCCTAACTAATACATTTGCTTAGGCCTTCCCATTTTAGCAAGGAAAGCAGAGAGAAAAGAAAAATAATTTCTACATTTCTAGGCCTACTCTCCTTTCACGAGGAATAAAAGAGCTTTTTCGTGTTTGTGCTTGAATATTCCTGCAGTTCAGGAAACATAAGAACATTAACATTAGACACACACATTAATAATTTCTTCTCATTCTATTATTATTCATAACCCTATAAAGAAATCTTCCATTCTACATGTGTTATTCTGACTCTTAAAAATAAGTGCAGCCTTGCACATTTTCGGTCGTATCTTCTAAGTCTTCACGTTTTAGTAATTTCGGTTTTCACACACGTTAGTAATTCACACACATGGGTGGATTTTCCCAAGCAGATTTTGTTAGCAAAAATCATGCTCCTTCAATCCCCCATTTGATGGTATCCCAAACCATCACACCAACCCATATCACATTACTATCTGATGATGAACAATCAGAATGCAGTAGTTCTCATTTGTTTCAGCCTAACACCCTCTATATCCTTCCAGGCATCGTAATAAATCCCCCTTCGATCTTCCATTTCTATTTCTTCTCTTTTCCCTTTTCTTGCTCTTTGTTTCCCCTCAGTAGGCTTACTCTTGCGACACTTGTAAAGCAGTATTATCATTAGTATGCTTGTAGCAATAGCAATTATCGGTGTTAGTATCCTCCCATATAAGCTGTTAGAAAAATTAGAAAACGAGCTACCTATGGAAGAAATACGCTTACCAATTTTCTCCCATGCACCATCAGCCTTCAGTTTTGACAGATCATCATGTAAATGAGTAACGTTACTAATATATCCCTCCAAATCCTTACTCTTATCATGGATATAAGTGCAACATTGTTGAATCTTTAACATACTACAGACTCCGCCTTCTTTTGCCAATAGTACATCTAAGGCAAGTCTATTTTGTAAAACCATGGTCCTCATAGAAACCATTTCATTATCAACCATCAAGAACCCTCCAGCGGTATCCGTAGATAAATGAATAACCACTGTAGACAATTGTCGAATTTTCTGTGAATTTAGAATAACCCCAACTGAAGGTATCAATGCACCAAATATATCCCCAATTATTTCGGCAGCACTCAAACCCATTTTTCTCTGTGTTAGTTGCTTTCATCATTCACGTGGTAAATCTTAGGAAAGACAATTCCCATATAACAACATCCATACCAATGTGGTGGCAAACTATAATAGGAATTTTTACCACAAATAAAATACACCCCAGGGTAAACAGGATCTGTACCACCCTTTAATCCCCAACCACCAGTAATTAAGACAGTGTGTTCACATTCACTGGAACCAACGCAATGATTATTATAATCTGTTTTCTGCCTTAGTATGCAAAGCTTTCCCCTATGGGGCCAATCCAGAACCATTGCAGCATATGTCTCAGTCTTCTGATAATTTCCTTCTTTATGTGCCCATGGAGGCTCTTTACTCTTCTGTTCAGCAGCCCTACGTTTAAACTCCCTACGTCTATCTTCTACAGAATTTATGAAGTCAATCTCAACACTGTGTAACCTACAGGTCAAATTATGCCTATGCGCATAAACTATATCTATTGTTTTAATAGTGTGAAAAAACTCTCCCAAATATTCTGGGTCCTTAGCACTATATACTATATTCATATTCTTTCTGATAGGAATTTCTGAAAACACTAAGTCATAATTTGAGTAATAATATTGAAAAACCCCTTTAGCATAAAATAGACTAGTTAGTACACTACACGATATACCGTATGTTAGTGGTAAGTGGTGGTATGTTACACCCTCAGACACAGACATAAGTAATTGCATGCACACATAACAGTCTCTCGCGTCCATTGTATCTACATACTCCTAAAGCAATTTTGTAAAGACATATAACGAATAATCACTAATAGATTTATCCAAATGTAAGGCACTACCGGTTATTTCTTTCATATTAGTCTCTGAATCTTCTTTCAGATCACTTTTAGTAACCAAAGTCACATGCTCATTATTATTAGTAGTAGTGTTTACTACATTAATAAACATAAAGTGTGATATCAAAAATGTTAAAATCAACCATACAGACATTGTTAATAAAACACAGAAAACACAAACATTGAAACATTTTCGCCTACACATTGCCTGATTCTGTTTACCAGTCTCAGTTCTAATCATCTTCAAAGATTATGTAAAAGGAAAAAATAGAGAAAAAATTCCAACTAAAAAATCTACTCCAAATAATTAGTAATTTTACTAGGCTAGTTTAGTTTGTGCACTCCACACCAAAGACTTGAGCGTTGAGCTCTTCTTCAAAATCCACAGCTTCGGAAACTTCTGGAAATTTATCACATAAATCTCCTCTCTCTTTTTTAACACCCTCTTCAAATTAGCAGTTCACTTAGGGCGGCTTAAAAGAGTTGTCCCTCTTTACACAGAATTTTAAAAATTATTTTTCCCAATCATTTATTTAAACACTTTCATTTCCACCTACAACCACATAAGTCCATTCTGGTGCTGAGTATTTCTTGTTTGCTACTTTTACTCTTTTTGTTCTTCGTACTTGATTCTCCTCTTCTGCTTCACTTTGCTCTGATTGACTCGATACTTCAAGTATTGTTTCAGGAACTTTACTATTGACAGTGTATTTCAGCTTTTTCACTCCTTTTGGCCACTTGTCTCCCTTCTTTGCCCTTTTCCCATTCTCATTTTCAACTATAGTTTCTGAACTTTCTTCAGATGAGTTCCTTTTTCTTTTGTCTCTGACAACTGCAGGAGCTGAAGGAATCACTCTGTTCTCACCATTAACAGCGACAGTGTTATCTTCACTAGTCCCAGTAACTTGTGCTCACTCTGCTCCGACTTCAACCTGCTCTCGAACATTTCCTTGTTCCCGTCTCTCTTCTCCAGCAGTTTCTTCATTTTCAAGTGGACTTGGGACTTTTCTCGTGTGACTTGCGTGAATCCAATTCAACAGACCTCCACATTTGACAGCTGTTGTGATTACCAGTATGATCTGATAAGGGCCATGCCAGCGAGGTTCTAAAAAAGACTTTCTGACATGTTTCTTCACCACAACCAAGTCTCCAGGACTTATATCGTGGCCTTGTTCTTGTTGAGCTGTTGTTGCAACTTCTCCAACCTGGTGAGACACAGAACGTACCACATCAGCCAATCCTTTACAATAATCCAATACCAAGTCATCAGTAATGTTCATTAGTTGATTTGCTGGAACTGTTGGCTGTCTCATAGCCCTGCCCATAATTATTTCGTGGGGGGACAATCCAGTTTTCTTGTCTGGGATACTTCTTAAGCTCATTAATACTAATGGCAATGCATCAGGCCATTTCAGTGTTGTGGAAGCACACACTAGAGCCAACCTTGATTTTATTGTGCCGTTGACCTGTTCAACTACACCTGAAGCCTCAGGTCTATATGCACAGTGAGTTTTTGCTCAATCTGTAATGTTGCACAAAGCATCCGAATTATTTCATTATTAAAATGTGTCCCTCTATCTGATTCCAACGAGACTGGAAAACCAAATCTAGGAATAATCTCTCTAAGAAGCAGTTTAGCAACTGTTAAACTGTCATTTCGTCTTGTTGGATATGCTTCAACCCAACGAGAAAACAAACAGACAACCACAAGGACATATTTTAATCCATTGCAAGGGGGCATCTCAATAAAATCCAACTGCATTCTGGTAAATGGACCAGCTGCTTTCCCAATTCGTCCCATGCTAACCACTGTCTTTCTCCCTGGGTTTTGCTGCTGTCAAGTTGTACATCTCTGACAGAGACTTTCTGCAATCACTCTGAACTTGGGATTAAACCATGTCTGTTGAAATAATCTAATCATTGCATCTCTCCCAATATGTGTCGGCCCATGATGGACTCTGGCCATCTGAGAAAGAACGCTGTCTGGCATTACTATTCTCCCATCAGTGTACACCCAGACCTCATCATCTGACCTGCGAGTGCACCCCAATTTGATCCACCCTTCTTTTTCAGAGTCACGTGCCTCTTCTTGTAAGTCTCTCACTTCATCCCAAGTCTCAACAGATGTGAACAATAATTTGCATTCTGTTTGTTCAATTTGCTAATTTACTGGTAATTCCACATTAATCGAATATGCATATAAAGCACAAAATTTAGCAATTTCATCTGCATATCTATTACCTAGTGTGATGTACTCACAACCAGATCTATGTGCACTGCACTTCACCACCCCAATTTGTGCCGGCAACTGTAATGCCATCAGTAGATCTTTTACACACTCTCCGTTTCTCATCGGTGAACCCGAAGAGGTCAAAAATCCATGTTGGGACCACAACTGCCCAAAGTCATGTACGACACAGAAGCCGTATTGACTATCAGTAAAAATTGTAACCCTCATTTGTCTTGACAAGATACAAGCTCGGGTGAGCGCTTTCAATTCAGCCACTTGTGCAGAACTCACTCCTTTCAACCACGATGCTTCAATCACATTTGCTACTGTGCAAATTGCATAAGCAGCTCTCAAGCAACCCTCCGAATCTCTTAAACATGAGCCATCCACAAACAGAACAACATCAGATTCAGGTAACTGTGTATCCTTGATATCAGGTCTTGGTTTTGTGCACATCTCTGTCGCATCCAGGCAATCATGATCCACTTCATCAAGAACTTCCTCACAGTTTGGAGTTGGCAATAATGTGGCTGTGTTTAGACTAGTACACCTCGTTATTGTCACATTTTCAGCAGCCAGAATCACTTGCTCATATTTTGTCAAACGACTACTCGTCAAATGCTGTGTTCGAGTGCGCGTCAACAGAATCTCAACTGAATGTGAAACAAACACTCTCAATGGATGTCCCATTACAATCGATTTGCATTGTTCAAGACTCACACAAGTAGCAGCAAGTGCTTTCAAACATCCTGGTAATGCTGCAGCGACGGGATCCAAAGTACCAGAAAAATATGCCACTGGTCTTCGTGCTGTTCCATGCGTTTGCGTTAAAACTGAGACTGCGCAACCCTCACGCTCATTGCAAAACAACGCAAATTCTTTCTCAAAGTCTGGCATCCCTAATGCTGGTGCTCAACATAAACTGTCTCGCAACTCTAGGAACGTCTTCATGCATTCCTCATCAAGATGTATTGGATCTCTTACATCTTTGTGTCTCAGTCTCTGAAGTGGTTTTGCGATGAGTGAAAAATTCATAATCCACTGTCTGCAGTAACCAACCATTCCCAAAAACATTCAAACCTCTTTCTGTGTTTTTGGTGGATTCATTCGCATGATAGCATTTATTCGATCCTGAAAAACTTTGCGCATTCCCTTTTCAATGATGTGTCCAAGATAAAGCACTACAGTCTTACAAAATTGTAATTTTGTTGGTGACACTTTGTGACCACCTACTGCCAAGTGATTCAGTAAGGCAATTGTATCTGCCATGCAATCTTCTCTAGTCCTTGATGCCACCAGCAAGTCATCAATATACTGGACTAAAACTGAATTTCTGGGCATGACCAATGATTCCAAACACTTCTTCAATATCTGATTGAAAATCGAGGGGCTCTCTGTATACCCTTGAGGAACTCGGCACCATGCCAAGACACGGTTTTCGAACCGGAATACAAATAAATATTGGCTATCCGGATGCAAAGGTATCGAGAAAAACGCTTGACACAGATCGATCACTGTGAACCATTCTGCGTCACATGGAATTTGATATAGGATCACTGCTGGATTCGGTACTATAGGACAACAAGGTATAACAATTTGGTTAACCTTTCTCAGGTCTTGTACGATCCAGTACTTTCCATTAGGCTTGCGAATTCCCATTATAGGCGAATTGCATGGACTTCCTAGTATCTCTCTCAAAATTCCTTGTTCAATCAGCATATCTATCACGGGTGTCACTCCTGCAATAATATCAGGACTCATTTTGTATTGTGGAGTTCTCGGAAACTCTGCATTAGGTTTGACTGTAATCTGAATTGGAGCAACTCCTTTCATCAGACCAATATCTTTCCCAGAAAAATCCTACACATCAGACAACACCGTTTTTCTCAACTCAACAGGCAAATCATTCTCTGTAAGCAATGGGTACAACTCATTCACTTCTGTCCCTTGATTCAGCATTTTGAAGGCCACATCTTCATCTTTTGTGTGAAATGCTATTCCATCTGGTGTACAATAAATGGAACAATTCATTTTACACAACAAATCTCTACCTAGTACATTAACAGGACTTGAATCACACACAACAAATTTGTGTAATTCCTTGAAATTCCCAATTTGAACACTCATTGGCTTAGTTATTGGTGTTTTAATGAGTTTGTTTGATACTCCGACAACTTGGATATTTTCTCCCGAGAGGGGTAGGTTTGGAATTTCCACAGTTCTCACAGTGGAACGGGTAGCACCAGTATCTACGAGGAAAGTAATTGCATTACCATCAACCTCGCCATCCACATATGGACCGACTGATCTACTACTAGAGATGCGCCAAGAACGCACTCTTCCTCCCCCCACAGGCACCGTCATTGTGATGAATCTGAATCACTCCCATCTGTTTGCAAAACATACTGTGAAACAACCTGCACCTTTGAACCTGTTTGAGCATTTGTACGCAAACCAGTATTTACATTTTGTCTTTGCATTTGACCATTCACATTGTCATTAGGCATTGGAGCTTGTGGAATTTGCAAATTCTGTCCCCTATTTATCATCTGCACTTGTTGATTCTGATTCTGCACCTGATTCATCTGCACTGGATAGTTCTGATTTTGGCTCTGCATCTGCTCTTGTCCCTGATCAAATGAACTTGAGTTCCCACTATTATTCAACACCATCTTACACTCGAGACGCCAATGTCCAAACTTGCCACAATTAAAACAAGGACGTTTTTGTTTTAAATCTTCTATGTTCGCAAAATTACCTCTACCTCTTCCTTGACCCATTGGAACCATCTGTGTCACTGTATTGCCATTTGAAACTAAACCTTTCATACCAGTTGTAGTCTGACCATCATCAGTCACATCTCCACTCAGGTATCCTCCTTTCTTGGCAGCTCTCATTTGTGCTAACATCAATTTCTCCTTTAGTTTCTTATGTCTCATCTCTATGTCATCTCCACAATATTTTGCATAACGAAGAATCTCATCAACTGATTTACTCTGCCAACATATTAAATGTTGTTGAATCATGGCACTTATTTCTGGTCTTAAGCGACAGACAAAACGATATACAAAGTGTCCCATATCCTTTTCAGTGATGTTTTCTATACCACTAAACTGTTTAAATACTTGAAGAAGCCTTTCATAATATGCATGCACTGATTCTTTCAGTTCTTGAGAGGGTCTATCAATCGTCACCCAATCTGTTTCTTTTGGAGAAATCTTCCCTTTCAGGTATGTAATTACCAGATTGATTTTTTCCTAACCTCATCAGAAGATGCTCCTGTTTTGGGATCTCTCTGGCATTCTTTATTTGGCCAATCTACAGCAATTTTACACTCATTCCACAAATCAGCTGGAACCACTATATCAAAAAGACCCTCTAAATCAACCCACAAAACTTTTGATACTTTCACAAATATTTCAACCTGTCTGTACCATTCAACGTGCTTTTCTCTCAATCTCGGAAAATCATTCGTAAATGGCAAAATGTCCTGTCTTGACCATGGAACGTGGACATAACCACCTCCAGGTACTTCTCTCATTGGATAATCCCCAACAGCATCATCCGATTCTGTCTTTTTCTCTGGTTCTCTCAAAGGGTACGACAGAGAAGCTACATTCGCTTTGGTATTTTCATCTTTTTTCTTTTTAGTCCATCTTCCTTTCCATTTGTCCAAATCACCCCAACGCTTCAGTGTGCTAATCAACTCTTTATTTTGTAATCGTTTTCCTGAAACATTCAAGCTTTCCAAATCTCTGTCTGTAAAATCTAATCTATATGTCTTTTGTAATGCCTTTGACTTCTCAATGTTCACTCCATACTCTTGGGCTGTCTCAACAAATGTCTCATGTAAATTTCTCGCTCTTCGAGTAATAGTCTTACATAGAAACAGCAACTCATCATCCTGAAATTTACTCAATCTCTCTGGACTAATTGTACCTATAATCATTTCTTCTAGTACTCCTTTTAATTTAGTCATATCAACACAATCATCTTTACTCTGACCACTACAACCAGGAGCTATGTCTCGAATCCACTGATCTAATTCTTCTGGCGATAGACCCATTGATCTTTGTACATCTTCACCCGACTCACTTCTAGGTTTAGCAGGTGTTTGTATATTCAATCTTTCTTCAGTCTGTATTAATCTTCTAGGTTCTTGATACACTACCCTTTTCAATGTCTCATTTCTCCCTGAAACATCAATCAATTGTTCTTCATGCCTCGAAACTATACTCACATTTGCACAGTTACTTCCACTGCTTCTTTCATTAGTCCTAGTCACTTCTGGGTTCTGCCAAAGCATGTACTCCGGTAACACTCTGTCCATCACTATATAATGGAACTACTGGACCAATCGTTACTGGCACTGACAATACTTCTGGGTTTCTTACTGCTTCCATCCTAACAATCGTCCTTTGCCTGTTCTCAATCTGAACTGGTCTTACTCCATTTGTCACTCTATTCTGGGGTTGTTCTTCAATTTGAATCAAAAGAGCACTAGGTATAACATTTGAAGTATGTGAATCATCTGTATTTAAACTAATCTGTTCCTCTTGATATGGGGGTGGCGGTCTGTTCATTAATGATTCATTTAGGAAATCCTCATCAATGTCATCTGAATCCATTAGATTCACATTCACATTCACATTCTTATCTTGTATTTCTGTATTATTCTTTTTCTCTTTGGACTTTCCCCTTTCAGTCTCATCAACCTCTCTAACAGGGAATAATCCATTTGTTTCTATAACAGTACCTCTTCTCCACATTTTCTTGCGAGCTTCCCACTTTGCTTCTGAGTATCTGCTCACTGCAATTTTATACCTATTCTGATGCTTGTCTCTTTCTCTCTTGTATGCTTCATACTCCCATTTTTCTAAAGCCTCATACTGCATTCGTCTTGGGTTTGGATTCAAACCATTCATCCGAAACCTCAGGTTTTTCAAAATCCTTGTATTGAAAGTACCATTTTCAGGAAAAGCTAATTCACCTTCATTCTCTGTATATTTCACCCAATTCTCTAACCATGCACACGTATGATAACCCCTTTCTAATGCCATAAATGCTGCTGGCGTACCTTCAGAAGCTATTGGAATTCCTTCTCTAATTGGAATTGGTTGATATTTGCTAAACAATGTCTTCAACAACTTCATTATCTTCATTTTCTCTGCTTACTGTAAATAAAATATTATTAATAACTCTAATCTACGTAAAATCCTTACAACACTCTCTTCCGTGTTATGTTTTCAACTTCCAATCAAAGTTACTTTTGCTGTCCAATAGCAGCGCGACTCACACCAACTAACCAGTACCAGCGCGGCACCTTTGTGACGTTGCTCACCAACTGTCCAATACCAGCGCGGCTCTCTGTTACATCAGTATCGCTCCTTCTACTGACCCTCCCTTTGCAAAATCAGCGTCAATGTCTTAAAGGTCTTTTTAAACAAATAAAACAAACTACATAAACACAAATTGTCTGCTCCACTAAAAGAAATTTTGAAAGTATATTCATGCACTCAAAGAGAAAACTCTACACTCCAACAATAAACCACGACCAGCGTGATTCTTGTTCTCTTACAAGCGGAAGATTCTCGGGACTTCCCTAGTTGCGCTTACTGAAGTGACCCAAATAAACCCCACTATTTCATTCAACAAAGTTCCCTTTACAATACTTTCAGTTCGACGACCTCCTAGTATTGTATTACCAGCAGACAATGTACATCAACTTAGTGTACGCAAACACTAAGAACAGCCCTTAGGTATATCCCGGGATCTCAGGCCTCGACGGACCCATTCAACAAAAACTCAATGTGACAAAACTAACTCAACATATATTTGAACCGTCAATTCCGTCTAGTCAGCAAAAACTCCTTTTTCTCCACCTAGTTTTTTAGTCTAAACTAACCACCTGATGCAACTACCAAAAACTGATGCAGCGGAATCGGTGGGGTGGTCATATAATATCCCACACCAACCTTTACAATATCATAGGAAGCGTAAATACTATAATGACGGGCCCATAAGTCATTATCCTTTCTGTTAGCAATAGCAATATCAAAGGTCCTCCAATGGATCTTTGGTAGAGCTAAAATGGACTAAGTAGAGAAATCAGAGAACTATTCCTTCATGAGGACCTGTAATGAAGAAACAGCTATGTCATAAGATACACCACAAATACATCAATAATATAACAAATGTTACCTTAAAAATAAGTTATGACTCAGGAAATAACGACAGACACTATTCTTTCTTGGTACCTTTTTTTGGGGTATTATTTCAGAAAATATGAATGGTCATACACAAATACAAATCATAAGAAAAACCCTTTGTTCACAATATCACAGGCAAAACATCACAGCTATCACAAACAAAGTAAATCGGAGATCATCAAACTCAGGTGAGAAGTAAGGGAGAAAGAGAGAGAAACAAGGAATATCAGGGTAATCACAGTGCAGTTCAGTTACCTCTCGGTAAATTAGAGAAAACTAATGCACAGCATGCAATTAGTCAAGACAACTATCTCCACGGCCGTAGGAGAATAGTATGGGCAGCATCACCAGCCGATGATGTGCAAAGTCTCTAGGGAAAGAGTTCTCCGCAGTCAGGATTGCCAGCCAGATCAGGAATCAGCACAGCACAGCATAAAGCATACCACGGATGCAGGACAGGTCACCAGAATGTGAGCGAGCCGAAGATCATTTTCCCACCAGCATCTTTATACTGACATCGCAACTTTGTTACACTAAGTTAAACTTTCCTAAACCCTACAAGCCACTCTCATTGGTCAGTAATTAGGGAGGCAAGCATCTCCTAATGATGACTTTACAGAATTTCTCTAAGCAGTCTTTGTCTAAAATTGTATAACTTCGTAGAGAGGAAGACGAAAACTACAATTACATATTTTGTAACTACATAGCAACAGTTTCCTTCTAAATCCTCGCCTAGACAGGAAAGAGTTGTGCTATTCTCCGCTCTCTACGGATGTAAATGTTATTCTTTACAAGGACATCAGGAAACGACGTGAAGAGAAACAAAGGAGCACGGAAGCACATCCCCTAACCAATACATTTGCTTAGGCCTTCACGTTTTAGCAAAGAAAGCTGAGAGAAAAGAAAATAATTTCTACATTTCTAGGCCTACTCTACTTTTACGAAGAATAAAAGAGCTTTTTCGTGTTTGTGCTTGAATATTGCTGCAGTTCAGGAAACATAAGAACATTAATATTAGACACACAAATTAATAATTTCTTCTCATTCTATTATTATTCATAACCCTATAAAGAAATCTTCCATTCTACATGTGTTATTCTGACTCTTAAAAATACGTGCAGCCATGCACATTTTCGGTCGTATCTTCTAAGTCTTCACGTTTTAGTATTTTCGGTTTTCACACACGTTAGTAATTTATTAAAACACACACATGGGTGGATTTTCCCGAGCAAACTTGTTGGGGCGCTCCGGTCCGCTCCTATCCTGAAAGTCTCGGGGTGATTCGTCAAGTGGGGGCCGAGAAAAAAGGGGGGTCTCAAAAAGTGTTTTCCCCATTCATTTTTCCATAGGAACCTTTAGTCGCAGCTACAGCCCGAACTGCTGAACGGAATTACACCAAATTTGGCAAAGAGGTAGCCCTTGGTTCAGTGTCGTGCCTTTTGCTTAAATGGTGTAAATCCGTTCAGTAGTTCCTGAGAAAATGAAAAGTAAAGTCACATATATATCTATGGCCGAGTAGGGTCCGCGTACCCTCCCGATCATGAGCTGCATGCTAATTGGTTGTCAAGTGGCTGTCAACACTCCAAATCAGGAAGTGTTGGCAGCCATTTTGTCCCTCGGTAGAACCGAGGGACAGAAACAAGTGCGCAAAGCGCAAAGGGAGCAGGGTAGAAACACCCTGACCCCTAGGTCTGCTCAGGGGGTCCCACAAGGACCCCCTGGGCAGAAAAGCATTTTTTTTTTTTAAACGGCGGGATGCGCTTAGGGTGTGCGGATCCCGCCGATTAAAAAAAAAGCACAAGAAACAAGTGCGCAAAACGCACAAAGGGGGCAGGGTAGAAACACCCTGACCCCCTAGATCTGCTCAGGGGGTACCACAAGGACCCCCTGGGCAGAAAAAAGCATTTTTTTTTTTTAAATCGGCGGGATGCGCTTAGGGTGTGCGGATCCCGACGATAAAAAAAAAAATCGAAGCGCTGTCTCCCGTGCTTCGATGCTAATTTGCCCCCGGGTGGCCCAAGTCCCGGGGGCATGCGGGGGTGGGTTTAGATTTTATGGGGGGGCCTCTAAGGCCCCCCAAGCCCTGGGGACCACCAACCCTGGGGCTTTAAATAAAAAATGGTGCGGGAGGGCTCTCCGCCCTCCCGCAGCCCCGGGGACCGCCACCTCCCCGGGGCTTCTTTTTTTAATTTAATGACCTGTGTGGGGGCTCCAGTCTCCCCACACGCCCGGGACCGCCACCTCCCGGGGCACTAACAAATTTAAAATGGGGGTCCGTTTTAGACTCCCGAAGCCCCGGGGACCACCACCTCCCGGGGCTTTGCAGATGTGGGGAGGGGGCCGCGCGGCCCCCTCCTGGAGACAGTGATGGCCCTGGGGACCACCACCCCCCAGGGCTGGCTTTTGCAGTGTCCTGGGGTGCCTACCCCCGGGACACTGTAGTTTGCTATGGCAGGGCGGGAGCCTCACGGCTCCCGTCCTGTCATAGCAAACTGCTTTGAATTTTGGAAGATAGAGCAGGAAACCTGCTCTCTCTTCCAAAATTCAAAGCAGATTGCTTTTCCACACGGGGAGCTGCATCTTAGCAGCTCCCCATGTGGAAAAGCAATGCCGGCTCCCGAGAGGCGTGGGGAGCCGGCGGGACCGTGGGGGATTGGGGACCCCCCACAGTCCCCAACGGAGAGGGCCAGCCCCGGAGGATGGGGTCCCGGGGCAAGCAGTGGCCCAGGAGGGGGCCACGCGGCCCCCCTCCACCCAAAAAAAAATACTAATTAAAAATAAATAAATAAATAAAGGCTTGCCCCGGGGATGGGGTCCCCGGGGCAAGAGGCCTAAGGAGGGGGCCACGCAGCCCCCTCCTTAAAAAATCAAAAAGTGTGGCCATGCCCCGGGGGAAGGGGTCCCCAGGGCCGGAATCGGCCACGGGAGGGGGGCCACGCGGCCCCCTTCCCGTTTCCTTTTTAAAAAAAAGAAAAAAAGGGGTAAGGCCCTGGGGATGGGGTCCCCAGGGCCCAAAAAAGGAAAAAGGAAGGGGGCCACACGGTCCCCTTTGGGGAAAAAACGATCGTGCCGCAGGCCCCGCCCCTTCCTTTACCACTCTGCAAAGCGCCCCTGGCGCGTTTGCAGAGGGGGAACGAATTCCCCTTGAATACTGGGGGTCCCTGGGGCCAACTAGCCCACCAGGAACCTCCAGTATGTGCTAGGGCTGCGTTGCAGAGAGGTGTACAGAGGCCACGCCCCTTTTACACCTCTCTGCAACGCAGCTCTGTGGCATTTTTGGAGGTACATGGTGGGCTAGTTGGACTCCAGGGACCCTCAGGATTCAAGGGGACTTAATCCCCCAACTTAAAACGCGCCACGGGCGTGTTTGCACAGTGGTGAAGGGAGGGGCGGGGCTTCAGGTGACATGTGTGCAAACAGGCCCCATGGTGCGTTTTAAGATGGGGAATTAAATCCCCTTCAATCCTGAGGGTCCCTGGGGGCCAACTAGCCCACCAGGTACGTCCAGAAAGCACCACAGAGCTGCGTTGCAGAGAGGTGCAAAAAGGGGCGTGGCCTCTGAACACCTCTCTGCAACGCAGCTCTCTGGCGCATACTGGAGGTATCTGGTGGGCTTCTTGGCCCCTAGGGACCCTCGGGATTGAGGAGGAATTAATTCTCCAACTTAAAACGCGCCACAGGGCGTGTTTGCAGACATGTCACCTCAGGCCCCACCCCTTCCTTCACCATTGTGAAATTATTCCTCTAAAATCAGCCGAACTACGAATTCCGATTTACTCACCTGTTATCAGGAGAGACCTCAGTGCTGCATCTTTGAGCCCAGTACTGATCCTGAAAAGTAATTCTAACCGTACTTACCAGTAACTTGAATTTCCTTCCATAGGCTAACATTGACTGGTTTCACTTGGAAATTCTTCTAAGTGTGGAGTTTTGGAACTTTATAATATTCCTCTAAAATCAGCCGAACTACGAATTCCGATTTACTCACCTGTTATCAGGAGAGACCACAGTGCTGCATCTTTGAGCCCAGTACTAATCCTGAAAAGTAATTTTAACCGTACTTACCAGTAACTTGAATTTCCTTCCATAGGATATCATTGCCTGCTTTTTGCTGAAAAAGTTTCCAAGTGTCGATTTTTGAAACACAAATATTCCTCTAAAATCAGAAGAACTACGAATTCCAATTTATTCACCTGTTATCAGGAGAGACCTCAGTGCTGCATCTTTGAGCCCAGTACTGATCCTGAAAAGTAATTCTAACCATACTTACCAGTAACTTGAATTTCCTTCCGTAGGCTAACATTGACTGGTTTCACTTGGAAATTCTTCTGTGTGTGGAGTTTTGGAACTTTATAATATTCCTCTAAAATCAGCCGAACTACGAATTCCAATTTACTCACCTGTTATCAGGAGAGAACCCAGTGCTGCATCTTTTAGCCCAGCACTGACCCTGAAAAGTAATTCTAACCGTACTTACCAGTAACTTGTATTTCCTTCCATAGGAATCCATTGTCTGGTTTTCAGCAGAAAAGTTTCAAAGTGTCGATTTTCACAAACTACAAATATTCCTTAAAAATCGCCTGTATGACTTAAACGCATTCTTTCAACTGTTTACAGGAGATGCACCAGTGCTGGATCCAGGATCCACCACTGAGTAAGAAAAGTAACGATAACACTACTTACCTGCTAAGTGAATTTCCTCCCATAGGATAACATTGGTGATTCTATGTGACAAAGTTTCTAAGTGTCAACTTTTAAAATACAATAATATTCCTTAAAAATCACTACTGTAACCAAAACGCTTTTACTCAACTGTTTACAGGAGATGTCCCAGGACTGAATCTAGGATCCAGTCCTGTGGTTAGAAAAGTAATCCATAAAGTAACTAATTGCATTTAACTAGAAATTCACATTGAGCTCAATGTTGCATTGTGTTTGAAATTGTGTTGCCCATTGCAACAACTGTAACTACTGTACTTAAAAGTCTATTGCCTATTTGCAAAGTATTTAAACTAAAGTAATTCATTCTGAGAAAGTATATTTTGTAATGTAATGTATAATGTAATTACAATGTAATTTAAAAATAAAATATCTAAAAATAAATAGTTTAAAAAATGTAGTAAATCAGTATCAAAAAATAAATATATCAATTAATACATTTAAAAATTGTCATTTACAAAACCTTTGAAATTCACTGAAAAAAACCATAGGTTTCAGATATGTTATAGTTAGGAATTAGCATTTAAAAACCTTTGAAATTCACTGAAAAACCATAGGTTTTAGGGACAGTTATAGTTAGAAATTAGCATTTAAAAACCTTTGAAATTCACTGAAAAAACCATAGGTTTTAGGGACAGTTATAGTTAGTTGGACATTGCACTCGTACAAAACCCGTGAAATTCCCCGTTATAGTTAGTTCAGCTAACTATAACTCGCGCCCCGCAATGCACTGCTGATGACTTCACATATTACATCACTCATGACATGGTCAGTGACATCACTGATGACATCACTGATGACATCTCAAATGACATCACTGATGACATCACTGATGACATCACCCACGTGATAATCTGATGCACCTCCTCACACCCTAATATAACCTTTGATACACCCACTCTAAATTACAGACTGCCATTCGCAAAACCATAGACACTCCAACACCAATAACTACATACCCACTCACTGATTCTTAGGTCTACACACACATCCACTCACTCACCCGTACAGTCACTCATACTTACCGTCACTCAGTACAGGACTATCATATGCACTCATACTCCTATATAGACACTCAAACACCGCCACTCATCCATAGAGGTACTCACACACCTAGTCAGTAATGCAAATAATTAAACACACTGCCATTTACTCACCTATACAGTTATCCACACACCAGCTCACTTACTCATACAAATACTAGCACATTCTTACGCTCTTATACAATCACTGATACAAGCACACACTCATCCATACAGTCACTCTCACAATCACACACTCCGCTTATAGCTATTTATATACTCCAACACACATATATACTGCCTTTCACATATGTAGTTACTCACACATGTACCACTGGGACATACATTCACTCACTAACACACTCTTACACACACTTACCCACCCATACAGTCTATCACAGATGCACTCTTGAAACCATCCACCCAGTGAATCACCCACTCACACATCTATGCACAGAGTCGCACACACCCCACCCACACAAACACTCAGGCACACATACAGATACTCAGACAACCAATCAATAACTCATATAGACACTCATGTAGCTATTCACAAACCCATGCAGCCACTTACACAGCAACAGACAGACGGATACAGACATTCACCCAGTTTAGTCACTAACCCATGCATTCAGTAAGATACGTTTAATCACTCACTTATAGAGTTAGTCACGCACCTACTAAATCATCCATACAGACACTTATACACCCACTCATTCTTCAATACGCCTTTCCCTATATATATTAAACATATTTAAACTTTACAGAAACACACAGTCACTGGATGATGTCATCAGTGATGTCATTTGAGATGTCATCAGTGATGTCATCAGTGATGTCACTCACCATGTCATGAGTGATGTAATATGTGACGTCATCAGCAGTGCATTGCGGGGGCGCGAGTTATAGTTAGCTGAACTAACTATAACGGGGGAATTTCACGGGTTTTGTACGAGTGCAATGTCCAACTAGCTATAACTGTCCCTAAAACCTATGGTTTTTTCAGTGAATTTGTAAGGTTTTTTAAATGCTAATTTCTAACTATAACGTGCCTGAAACCTATGATTTTTTCTGTGAATATATATATATATATATATATATTCACTGAAAAAACCATAGGTTTTAGGGACAGTTATAGTTAGTTGGACATTGCACTCGTACAAAACCCGTGAAATTCCCCGTTATAGTTAGTTCAGCTAACTATAACTCGTGCCCCGCAATGCACTGCTGATGACGTCACATATTACATCACTCATGACATGGTCAGTGACATCACTGATGACATCACTGATGACATCTCAAATGACATCACTGATGACATCATCCAGTGACTGTGTGTTTCTGTAAAGTTTAAATATGTTTAATATATATAGGGAAAGGCGTATTGAAGAATGAGTGGGTGTATAAGTGTCTGAATGGATGATTTAGTACGTGCGTGACTGACTCTACAAGTGAGTGATTAAACGTATCTTACTGAATGCATGGGTTAGTGACTAAACTGTGTGAATGTCTGTATCCGTCTGTTGGTGTGTAAGTGGATGCATGGATTTGCGAATAGCTACATGAGTGTCTATATGGGTTATTGATTGGTTCTATGAGTATCTGTATGGGTGCCTGAGTGTTTGTGTGGATGGGGTGTGTGCGACTGTGCATAGATGTGTGAGTGGGTGATTCACTGGGTGGATGGTTTCAAGAGTGCATCTGTGATAGACTGTATGGGTGGGTAAGTGTGTGTAAGAGTGTGTTAGTGAGTGAATGCATGTCCCAGTGGTACATGTGTGAGTAACTACATATGTGAAAGGCAGTATATATGTGTATTGGAGTATATAAATAGCTATAAGCGAGAGTGAGTGATTGTGATAGTGGCTGTATGGATGAGTGTGTGCTTGTATCAGTGATTGTATAAGAGCGTAACAATGTGCTAGTATTTGTATGATTAAGTGAGCTGGTGTGTGTATAACTGTATAGGTGAGTAAATGGCAGTGTGTTTAATTATTTGCATGACTGACTAGGTGTGTGAGTACCTCTATGGATGAGTGGCGGTGTTTGAGTGTCTATATAGGAGTAAGAGTGCATATGATAGTCCTGTACTGAGTGACCATAAGTATGAGTGACTGTACGGGTGAGTGAGTGGATGTGTGTGTGTAGACCTAAGAATCAGTGAGTGGGTATGTAGTTATTGGTGTTGGAGTGTCTATGGTTTTGCGAATGGCACTCTGTAATTTAGATTGGGTGTATCAAAGGTTATATTAGGGTGTGAGGAGCTGCATCAGATTATCACGTGGATGATGTCATCAGTGATGTCATTTGAGATGTCATCAGTGATGTCATCAGTGATGTCAGTGACCATGTCATGAGTGATGTAATATGTGACGTCATCAGCAGTGCATTATGGGCGCGAGTTATAGTTAGCTGAACTAACTATAACGGGGAATTTCACGGGTTTTGTACGAGTGCAATGTCCAACTAACTATAACTGTCCCTAAAACCTATGGTTTTTTCAGTGAATTTCAAAGGTTTTTAAATGCTAATTTCTAACTATAACGTGTCTGAAACCTATGGTTTTTTCAGTGAATTTCAAAGGTTTTTAAAATGCTAATTTGTAACTATAACGTGCCTGAAACCTACGGTTTTTTCAGTGAATTTCAAAGGTTTTTTAAATGACAATTTTTAAATGTATTAATTTTTATATTAATTTTTTTCATACTGATTTACTACATTTTTAGAAACAATTTCTTTTACATATTTTATTTTTTAAATTACATTGTAATTACATTATACATTACATTACAAAAAATACTTTCTCAGAATGAATTACTTTAGTTTAAATACTTTGCACATAGGCAATAGACTTTTAAGTACAGTAGTTACAGTTGTTGCAATGGGCAACACATTTTCAAACACAATGCAACATTCAGCTCAATGTGAATTTCTAGTTAAATGCAATTAGTTACTTTATGGATTACTTTTTCTAACCACAGGACTGGATCCTAGATTCAGTCCTGGTACATCTCCTGTAAACAGTTGAGTAAAAGCGTTTTGGTTACAGTCGTGATTTTTAAGGAATATTATTGTATTTTAAAAGTTGACACTTAGAAACATTTTCTCATAGAATCACCAATGTTATCCTATGGAAGGAAATTCACTTAGCAGGTAAAAACTGTTATCGTTACTTTTTCTTACTCAGTGTTGGATCCTGGATCCAGCACTGGTGCATCTCCTGTAAACAGTTGAAAGAATGCGTTTAAGTCATACAGGCGATTTTTAAGGAATATTTGTAGTTTGTGAAAATCGACACTTTGAAACTTTTCTGCTGAAAACCAGACAATGGATTCCTATGGAAGAAAATATAAGTTACTGGTAAGTACGGTTAAAATTACTTTTCAGGACCAGTACTGGGCTGAAAGATACAGCACTGAGGTCTCTCCTTATAACAGGTGAGTAAATCGGAATTTGTATTTCGGCTGATTTTAGAGGAATATTTGTATGTTTCAAAAATCAACACTTAGAAACTTTTTCAGCAAAAAGCAGGCAATGATATCCTATGGAAGGAAATTCAAGTTACTGGTAAGTACGGTTAAAATTACTTTTGAGGATCAGTACTGGGCTGAAAGATGCAGCACTGAGGTCTCTCCTGATAACAGATGAGTAAATCGGAATTCGCATTTCGGCTGATTTTAGATGAATATTTTAAAGTTCCAAAACTCCACACTTAGAAGAATTTCCAAGTGAAACCAGTCAATGTTAGCCTATGGAAGGAAATTCAAGTTACCGGTAAGTACGGTTAAAATTACTTTTCAGGACCAGTACTGGGCTGAAAGATACAGCACTGAGGTCTCTCCTGATAACAGGTGAGTAAATCGGAATTCGTATTTCGGCTGATTTTAGATGAATATTTTAAAGTTCCAAAACTCCACACTTAGAAGAATTTCCAAGTGAAACCAGTCAATGTTAGCCTATGAAGGAAATTCAAGTTACCGGTAAGTACGGTTAAAATTACTTTTCAGGACCAGTACTGGGCTGAAAGATGCAGCACTGAGGTCTCTCCTGATAGCAGGTGAGTAAATCGGAATTCGTATTTCGGCTGATTTTAGAGGAATATTTTAAAGTTCCAAAACTCCACACTTAGAAGAATTTCCAAGTGAAACCAGTCAATGTTAGCCTATGAAGGAAATTCAAGTTACCGGTAAGTACGGTTAAAATTACTTTTCAGGACCAGTACTGGGCTGAAAGATGCAGCACTGAGGTCTCTCCTGATAGCAGGTGAGTAAATCGGAATTCAGTATTTCGGCTGATTTTAGAGGAATATTTTAAAGTTCCAAAACTCCACACTTAGAAGAATTTCCAAGTGAAACCAGTCAATGTTAGCCTATGAAGGAAATTCAAGTTACCGGTAAGTACGGTTAAAATTACTTTTGAGGATCAGTACTGGGCTGAAAGATGCAGCACTGAGGTCTCTCCTGATAACAGGTGAGTAAATCGGAATTCGTATTTCGGCTGATTTTAGAGGAATATTTTAAAGTTCCAAAACTCCACACTTAGAAGAATTTCCAAGTGAAACCAGTCAATGTTAGCCTATGGAAGGAAATTCAAGTTACTGGTAAGTACGGTTAAAATTACTTTTCAGGACCAGTACTGGGCTGAAAGATGCAGCACTGAGGTCTCTCCTGATAACAGGTGAGTAAATCAGAATTCGGATTTCGGCTGATTTTAGAGGAATATTTGTACGTTTCAAAAATCAACACTTAGAAACTTTTTCAGCAAAAAGCAGGCAATGATATCCTATGGAAGGAAATTCAAGTTACTGGTAAGTACGGTTAAAATTACTTTTGAGGATCAGTACTGGGCTGAAAGATGCAGCACTGAGGTCTCTCCTGATAACAGGTGAGTAAATCGGAATTCGTATTTCGGCTGATTTTAGAGGAATATTTTAAAGTTCCAAAACTCCACACTTAGAAGAATTTCCAAGTGAAACCAGTCAATGTTAGCCTATGAAGGAAATTCAAGTTACCGGTAAGTACGGTTAAAATTACTTTTGAGGATCAGTACTGGGCTGAAAGATGCAGCACTGAGGTCTCTCCTGATAACAGGTGAGTAAATCGGAATTCGTATTTCGGCTGATTTTAGAGGAATATTTTAAAGTTCCAAAACTCCACACTTAGAAGAATTTCCAAGTGAAACCAGTCAATGTTAGCCTATGAAGGAAATTCAAGTTACCGGTAAGTACGGTTAAAATTACTTTTCAGGACCAGTACTGGGCTGAAAGATACAGCACTGAGGTCTCTCCTTATAACAGGTGAGTAAATCGGAATTCGTATTTCGGCTGATTTTAGAGGAATATTTGTATGTTTCAAAAATCAACACTTAGAAACTTTTTCAGCAAAAGCAGGCAATGATATCCTATGGAAGGAAATTCAAGTTACTGGTAAGTACGGTTAAAATTACTTTTGAGGATCAGTACTGGGCTGAAAGATGCAGCACTGAGGTCTCTCCTGATAACAGGTGAGTAAATCAGAATTCGTATTTCGGCTGATTTTAGAGGAATATTTTAAAGTTCCAAAACTCCACACTTAGAAGAATTTCCAAGTGAAACCAGTCAATGTTAGCCTATGAAGGAAATTCAAGTTACCGGTAAGTACGGTTAAAATTACTTTTGAGGATCAGTACTGGGCTGAAAGATGCAGCACTGAGTTCTCTCCTGATAACAGGTGAGTAAATCGGAATTCGTATTTCGGCTGATTTTAGAGGAATATTTGCACAATGGTGAAGGGAGGGGGCGGGGCCTGAGGTGACATCTGTGCAAACGCGCCCGTGGCGTGTTTTAAGTTGGGGGATTAAGTCCCCTTGAATCATGAGGGTCCCTACGGGCCAACTAGCCCACCAGGAACCTCCAGTATGCACCAGGGGCTGCGTTGCAGAGACATGTACAGAGGCCACACCCCTTTACACCTCTCTGCAACGCAGCTCTGTGGCGCTTTCTGGACGTACCTGTTGGGCTAGTTGGCTCCCAGGGACCCTCAGGATTGAAGAGGATTTAATTCCCCATCTTAAAACGCGCCACGGGGCCTGTTTGCACACATGTCACCTGAAGCCCCGCCCCTCCCTTCACCACTGTGCAAACGCGCCCCGTGGCGCGTTTTAAGTCGGGGATTAACTCCCCTTGAATCCTGAGGGTCCCTGGGGTGCAACTAGCCCACCATATACCTCCAAAAGCGCCATAGAGCTGCGTTGCAGAGAGGTGTAAAAGGGGCGTGGCCTCTGTACACCTCTCTGCAAGGCAGCCCCTGGCGCATACTGGAGGTTCCTGGTGGGCTAGTTGGCTCCCAGGGACCCCCAGTATTCAAGGGGAATTCGTTCCCCTCTGCAAACGCGCCAGGGGGCGCGTTTGCAGAGTGGTGAAGGAAGGGGTGGGGCCTACGGGCCCAATCGTTTTTTGCCGATTTAAAAAAAAAAAAATTTTGCCCAGGGGGTCCTTGTGAGACCCCCTGAGCAGACCTAGGGGTCAGGGTGTTTCTACCCTGCTCCCTTTGTGCGCCTTGCGCACTTGTTTCTGTCCCTCGGTTCTACCGAGGGATAAAATGGCTGCCAACACTTCCTGATTTGGAGTGTTGACAGCCAATTAACATAAAGCTCGTGCTCGGGAGGATCCGCGGCCCTAGATATATCTATCTTTTTACTTTTGATTTTCTCAGCAACTACTGAACGGATTTACACCATTTAACAAAAAGGGTTCTTTCTGAACCAAGAACTACCTCTTTGCCAAATTTGGTGTAATTCCGTTCAGCAGTTCGGGCTGTAGCCGTGTCTAAAGTTTCCTATGGAAAATTGCATGGGGAAAACACGTTTTGGGACCCCCTTTTTCTCGGCCCCCGCTTGACGAATCCCCCAAGACTTTCATGGTAGGAGCGGACCGGAGCGCCCCACAAAGTTTGAAAATTTTGCGAAGATACGTCAACCGGCAAGAGAGTTATTTCAAATAGAATGTCGCGGATTTCCTATGGATAATAGGTTGTAACTATAACTATCTACTGGCGACCGCCAGTAGATAATATATATATATAAATATATATATATATATATATATATATATATATATATATATATATATATATATATATATATATATATATATATATCACTCCGTCCTGGCTCGAATTCGTACGGACCCTGGCGCTCTTGATCCGGTGCAGGTTCCAAGGCAGAGCCCCGCCGTATTAATTTATCCACATTAATCCTTTCAGATTATAGAAACCGCACTCACAAAGTGTAACCTTCTTCAACTAATTTATTCTCACAAAGTATCCAGTTAGAGGAACAATCCTCTAACTGGATACTTTAGTGGAGAATAAATTAATTGGAGAAGGTTACACTTTGTGAGTGCGGTTTCTATAATCTGAAAGGATTAATGTGGATAAATATATATATATATATATATATATATATATATATATATATATATATATATATATATATATATATATATATATATATATATATTTATATATATTGTTTGACCAAAATGCAAGTCTAAGTAAGCATTGCGTGCTCTATTGTTCGCCTCCTTTTATTTAGATTAGAACAGTGTTTGCTTCCTTGTGCTGACAATGCTCAGACTCATCTTGCAAGGAGGATAAAATAGTATTGACTCAAGGAAGTAAAATATTAGAGCTAAAATGCCAGCTCCATACCCATCCATCCTTACAGTTATAAGTATAAATGTCTCCTCATTAAGTCTTGTTTGAATTAAGCAGTGTTTGCCTTCAGTTTGAATAAGTGTAGTGCTTGTTCTTTGTTTTGGAACACAATGTACTGAAACTGACCACCCAGCAGCATCTTGTCAGAATCTATTCATATAGACTAGGGTACAATTTGGAGCATAGTGTGTAAGTGGGGCAAAGCAAATAATTATATAGCACAAGCTATGGCATGATTAGCACTGATTTGCATAAGGTGGACCTCTGTATAGAGTGACACATTGGACAAAAATCATGAGTTGGAATGCTTTCCAGAATGCTTGGCAGTGGTTTAGACTACTCACAAGACTTTTGCCCAACGCTCTTTGATGTTTGATTTCAACTTTCATGTAAAAGAATGGATTCCTGGCCATTCTGAACCTTGTCACTGGCACCTTCTACCTGTTGTTGTCTTCCCTCTTCTGCTGTCCTGTCTTAGAGATCTTGAGGGAGAGAGTGCCTAACCTTGTTCCTGCAGCACAAATCTTGAATCTCCCTCTGACCTTTTCATGCTACCTTTGCCTAGGAGTGAATTATCACTCGTACCTCAAGATCCACTTGTCCCCCATTTAACCTTGTGGTCTGTAGTCTATAGGTTTGTGATGATTTATTTGGGTGGAAGTGAGATGGTTCAAATGAATGAAGCAAGACATATTCTTTTTTTAGTCTTGACAGGAGGAGTGGGCAGAAAAGCACTGGATTGCAACTGGAATCATGGGTGAGCACTAGACCCTAAAAGATGAGTGATAGGTGCGTTAGAAGGTGGGTGTGAGGACAGCCTGACTGTGTGTGTGGAAGGTTGGGGAAGTCTGCAGGACTGCCTGACGGGGTATGTGTGTGTGTGTGTGTTTGTTTGCGTGTGTGTGTGTGTGTGTGTGTGACAAGAGGCATTGCCAAGAGTCAGCTAAACAACAGTAGCCCTTGGCTGAAAGGTGCTGCCCAAAACCGCCGTCTGAATATGTATGTATGTGCTTATATACATTGTGGTGTGTAGTGACAATAACTCCCCCATTTGTTGAAAAGACCTAAAAACCTGACTCCTTTATGAGAAGAACTACTAGCACTTCCAACTAGGACCAGGTCCTGGCTTTGGCTTTTCTTAGATGTGTGGAAATATTCACTTTTTAGGAGCTATAGTTTTAGGGAGACATAGACAAGTGATACGTACGTATTTGTACTGTGAGTGGGTTTCGTTGTGATAAGAAAAGAGCAGTACTGGTGTACGTTTGAAATGGTGGGATAATGGGTGTTTCCCAGGAAAAAATGAAAAAGGAGTTAGCACTTCATGCGGTTACACACAGGAGGAGAGGTTTGAAGAAGGCGCCATTACCGGCTATAAACAACCTTTTCAATACGATAAGCTGTATGTGCCAAGCAGTGAAATAGCATCATTATTAGACATGTCAAAGCGATAAACATGATGAATGATTCAATTTATTGTCCATAATAAGGCATGGGAGAGCATCCAGTTCCAAAATCTCAGTGCCCTCAAAGAGAGCAGTTATTTATAGCTTTTGCAAAGTCCTTGAGTTACTTCTTTCCCAGGGCTCTTTTCACCAGTCTCCACAAAAGTACACTCAGTGACATCTTCTGGGGAGAGGGGAGCTGAAAGAGGCAAGGAATACAGTACTGAACGAATCAACAATACATGCATCAATCTAAGGAGTAAGAAGGGGGTATTATCATGGGAAATATAATACTGCCATAAAAGTGAATTCAAAAAGTAAATAAAGTCTGAAGGATGTGAGATATGGAAGCTAATTAGAAAATATGTATATTATTGGCAAATAATAGAGTATTAAAACAACATTTTGCTGAAACGTTTTCCTTGTTCTTGGCATTTGAAGCTGGAATACTGTATGTAAGTGGTATTTTTATGATGTGACCCTAACGGAAGAGGCAGTGGAACAGAATCAAAGACAAGAATAGATTCAAGGATTAAGAGAGGTAGCTAGTTATTGCACTGTTACTGCATTGTGATGTAGTGTTCTTTAAAGAGCAGTGCCTTCAACTCTTTCTAAAATTGGTAAAATCAAACAGGTGTTTTCTGTAGCTGGATTACACAGATTGTACACACATTAGTGACAATTCACACTAACTTTTCTGTATTGCTAACTTCCTTTTTTGCACCAGTCGGTCACTGCAAACGTCATTTTTGACTTGGCAGGTGATTCACATGTCATTTAAAGGTATGCACTGCTACTACTGCAACCTGAGTAATTTGGGGTCGGTATGTGAATTTGCTTGCAGTAGAGCTCTTTGCAATGAATGCAGAGATAAATATCTCTTCCATGGAAGCTGTTTGAGATACATAATTCACCTCGCTTAAATCCTCATTCCAAGATGTGCAGAGCGGTAAGTCTGCTGGTTTTCTTCTTCATTACAAATGCGCACAATTATACATTTTACTGCGAGCGGAATTGCAACTTATAAAACCACCAGCGTTTCCAGTCACATCATCAACTTCTACCATGTGCGAAATGTGAACAGAAAAAGACCTATAATCTGGGAAAAAAATATAAAAATATCTATCTATCTAGCTACATATAGACATAGATGTAGATATAGATACATACACATATTATTCAACTTTCAAGCCAACTCGAAATGAGGGTCTTATGCTAAGGAACATGGATGGAGTCGCATGTCAGATTCATGAAGGAAGGTGTTTCACTCAAGCATTTCAAACAAAACATTAATCATTATTGTCACTGTATAGGGTCATATCCCGCTGCTAGGTGATGGCAGTTTGAGGCATTTTATTCAGAATTCTAGTCCCTACAAAGCATCACTAAGTGCCGAGTACTTGTGCCTTTTGAGCACCAACACCTAGCAGGAGCTCAGCCCAAACTGCACTCCCCTGTGCCTGTGTGACCAAGAAACACCAGACACTTCTTGATGGCACCTTCCCAATGCCTATACAAACCTAGCAGCAATACCACAAGCAAAATTGGCTTGGGTACCTTTTAGCGGCCCTGATAATTGATCCAGGTGTAAAAAAACATGGGGGCATATTATCAACAGCCAGCGATAATTATCGCTAAGATTTTAATTATCGCCGGCTATCGCTGGATTACATCGCCGAGATAGCGCGTTATTATCAACGCTTATCTCCAATGTGATAAAAAATCCAGCGATAGCAGCGAAATGCGTGAATATCGCTGGAAATCCAGCGATAAAACCACAGCGATAGGGAAATCCTTGATAATAGGTCAGGGTGGACTTATCCTGACAATCCACCTCCCATAGGATAATATAGCTAAGTCAGTTTTAAATCAGGCGTTCAGATACCAGCGATAATCACGGTTAGCGCTACTTTTATTATCGCTACGCGGGTTCGCGACCGTATTGATAATAGGGGGAAGTTGTGTTAGCAACAGTTTTCATGTTATTTTAGTAAGGAACGCCTACTTTGCATGCCATTAGCGATAAATATCGCTGACATGCAAAGCGGCAGGATAACCGGCAGCTATCTCAAGGAAACAAGCTCTAACGCATGTTAGCGAGTCCTTGGTGATAGTGCGATAGAAATATCGCCGCTTTTCCGGCGATATGTGCCGGAAAAGCGGCAATACTTTCCTTGATAATATGCCCCATGGAGTAGCTGGCACAAAGGTTATTTGCGTCGGGTGTTTTTGCTCCTGTATTTATTGGTCTGTGGCTGTATCATGATCCCAATTTTCTGTGCTGCGACATCACAGAAACTAAGGGGCTGATTATGACTTGCGGTGGCAGTGGTCCATCCGCCGCATTACGTGTTCAAAAGTCGTAGCGGCGAGGACCACAGGCTGCGCCAGGGAACAGTTGTTCCCTTACAGTGGCAGAGCTGCGCCACAATGTAAGATGCTCAGAGGGACTGGCACAGTCCCGCTGAGCATATTACAAGTTCCACCAACCATTTCATGGCAGGAGCCCTGCCTTGAAAAGGCTGGTGTTGGAGGAACAAATGGTGCCCTACAGGGCCCCCATGCTCTCCCCTCCATAGGGATACATTCAGGGGGGCACAACATGTGCCCCCTGTCTGTATTCCCCCAAAGTTCCAGCATGGCATGGACGTCACCGTCCATGCCATGCTGAAACTTTTTTGCCGTTCCCATTGCCATGCCTGTTTTCCAGGCACCACCATGGGAAAGGCAAATGACTGTCCACTGTACACAAGTTCAACTCATAATACACGGCTTGCACGGCTTTGGCACAGCTGTGCCGGTGGAGAGCCGGCACAACTGCGCCAAAGTCCAAATCAGGCCCTAAGAAATTACCTGCCAATTTCTGTTTTCTTTTTTCTACTGCATATCCATTAACTCTATAAATCTCTGTGATATTGCATGGGGTGCGATCAGCAGGGCAAATAAATACAGGACAATAATTTCCTCTTCATGCTTCTGAGATTGGCGGTTAGCAGCACATGCACTAATTTGGAGATTTTTCAAGTTATTATATACACTGTCGATTCATGAAAGGTACACGCTAAACCCTTCTGACATAATATGATCCTGGGTCTAAATAACCCCAAAAATACTTATTGATATTAAGAACAAGGTAACTCTAGAGCCGGTATCATCCAAAAAAACACATGATGTTTTCCATTTTATTTCCTAAGTAACAAACACATGTACAATAACAAGGTAATTTAGAATTGCCAGAGTGGGAAGTAACACCGAAATACATTTTGCGCCCTTTAAGAATACTTATATAAATTCGCCCCACTTTTCTAGATTGTATGTTTGCTTTTAACACCAGCAAAAAGGTGGTAGGTCGTTCTGCAAAATGCTAGCAAGAAAAAAATGCACTCATCTTGTGATAGGTACAAGTGCAAACACAGTATGTGCCCGTATTTGCACGAGTGTCAGGGTCTAACTGTGTCTTACTAGGATAACATAATGCGGCCACATGGTCTTTCTCCAGCCCCGTCTACGAGCATGAAAACATTTGCATTAAGTGGATATTTTAAGTGTTGCTTTCTTGGATAACCTCATGATTGAGAAAATTATACATTAAACATTTAACACAAACACGAATAAGCATTCCCTAAATGGCCAAAATCAACAACCAAGAAGTTGTGAAGTCAGCTTCACCTATGTGTTGTATAATTTTATTGCAACTCCCTTTATGCAGCCGGAAAAGAATTATGTTGTTTTCTGCCAAGGCAAAGTTGGAACATTTTAATGCCCCAATGTAGAGGTCTGTATAGGTCTGAAACAAAGCATTTATATCAATCAATCAGGGATTATAAAGTGAGGCAAATCACCTGTGAGGGTCTCAAGGTGCTGGAGATGCTACCTGCTTCGTAGGGATCTGTTTATTTGAACAGCAGGGTCTTGAGTCCTTTCCAGAATTCCCGGAGCGATGAGGTGGTCCTGAGGTGCTGGGAGAGGTAGTTCCAAGCCTTGGTTGCCAGATGTGAGAAGGAGTATCCTCAATTTATTGATCAATGGCGAATTGATAAAAAGAAAGAAAGAAGAGGCATCTTTTGAAAACCTACTTTGTCTCATAAAATCAATGACTATGCCTAATGATCCTATAGAAGAACCTATGTAGGGTCTATACTTGCAGTCCTCTAACGGAAGAGGAAAGATGAAGACAATACGCTAAGAGCATTTGCCTTGATTATGGAGAAAGTAGGCATCTCATACTTTAGTGTCTAGTGAGACTCAGCATGCTACCAGGAAGCTAACCATCCTTTATGGGGAAGGAGGGATTGAGTGACATTTCTCTAACATTACCTAACAATTGAAAGCTAAAGCAAAGGTAATACACGTTGTGGCTTATATTTTGTCAAGTGTATACAATTAAGGGTCATCATATTAAATTATCAACTGGAATTAAGACTTCAAATCATTGGAACTTCTAACCATCTTATGATCTTTGGTTTTTCTTTGTTATGTCCCCATAGCCTCTCTATCAATTGAACTGCAAGAAAGATTTGTATTAATTCTGGATTTTGTAACAAATTTTGTTTTATATTGGAAAGCTCTAGCCTAAAGGGGCTTATTACTAATTTAAGATTTACAAACTTTGCCCATTCGTCTTCAATACCAGGACAAAACCAAGAGTATTCTGATGTATTTGTGTAGACTACATTTAACTTGTTACTTCCTCATTGCTTTTGCAATTGTGTGAACACTCTGAAATGTGAGGCAGCCATACCTTTTGGCAGGCTGTATTTTTTATCTAAGGCTGAGAAAAAGGTGAACAGAAAATATCTTATTGAAAATCTTGAAAACAATTGTATTTTTCCTCCTCTGTGCGAAAGAATGTTTAAAACCATGCATTGACTTTAGGGGTGTTAATAAGATAACAGTTAAAGATCACTGTCCTCTCTCCTTGATCAAAGATATTGTGAAAAACATGCAACAGCCTCTCTGCCCCCCCAGGGGCAGTAGACCATGTTCTTCACCCGGGGGGGCAGAAAGCCCACTAGGCACCAGGGATTATTATTTTTTTTATACGTAGGGGTGAGGGCTGCCCTGAATGTGCATGCCAATGTCCTCACCCCCCAAAAAAATTCCACAGTCTTTCTGCCCCCCCCAGGGGCAGATAGGGGCAAAAGCCTCTTATCTGCCTCCGGGGGGGGGGGGGCAGAAAGCCCGATAGGCATCAGGGAATATATTTATTTTAGTTCAGGGGTGTGGGCTGCCCAGAATGGGCATACCAATACCCCACCACCCCCCAAAAAATGCCACAGTCTTTCTGCCCCCCCAGGAGACAGATGGGGGCAGTAGCCCCTGATCTGACCAACAGGGGCGGCAGAGAGCCCACTAGGCGTCCGCGATTACGCTGGCTTTTTTATGCATGGGGTTCGGGGCTGCCCAGAATGGGCATACCAATGCCCCCCCCCCCAAAAAAAATAGCCACAGTCTTTCTGCCCCCCTTGGGGGCATATCAGGGCAACCCCCCCCCCCGGTCACCCCCAGGGTGGCAGAAAACCCACTAGGTACAGACATTATTTTAGCAGTGTGCCTACCTGTGGATTTTGGGCCCTAGCGCAGCCGGCACATAGGGAAAGCTAGCAAACCTGTACATTTTTTAAAACTATACACCAAGGGAAATCCAGGATGGGGTGACTTGTGTGCCTCTCACTAGGTTCTGTTACCCAGAATCCCTTGCAAACCTCAAACTTAGTTAAAAAAAACACATTTTCCTCACATTTCTGTAATGAAAAGTTCTGGAATCTGCGTGGATCTTCAAATTCCACCCACCCCCCATTCCTCAAAGTCTTCCGATAAAAATGGTACCTCACTTGTGTGGGTAGGCCTAGTGCCCGCAACAGGAAACGGCCCAAAACGCAACGTGGACACACCACATTTTTACAGTGAAAACTGACCCTTTTTTTTGCAAAGTGCCTAGCTGTAGATTTGGAACCCTAGCTCTGCCGGCACCTAGGGAAACATAGAAAACCTATACACTTTTGAAAACTAGACACCCAGGGGAATCCAGGAGGGGGTGACTTGTCTGGCTCTCATCAGGTAGTGTTACCCAGAATCCCTTGCAAACCTTAAACTTTGTAAAAAAAAATACACATTTTCCTCACATTTCTGTGATGGAAAGTTCTGGAATCTGCGTGGATCCACATAATTCCACCCACCCCTCATTCCCCAAAGTCTTCCGATAAAAATGATACCTGACTTGTGTGGGTAGGCCTAATGCCCGCGACAGAAAACGGCCCAAAACGCAACGTGGACACACCACATTTTTACAGTGAAAACTGACCCTTTGATGGCAATGTGCCTAACTTTAGATTTGGAACCATAGCTCTGCCGGCCCCTAGGGAAACGTAGAAAACCTATACATTTCTGAAAACTAGACACCCAGGGGAATCCAGGATGGGGTGATTTGTCTGGCTCTCACCAGGTTCTGTTACCCAGAATCCCTTGCAAACCTCAAAATTTGTAAAAAAAAAAAAAAACACATTTTCCTCACATTTCTGTGGTGGAAAGTTCTGGAATCTGCGTGGATCCACAAAATTCTACAGACCCCGCATTACCCAAAAACTTCTGAGAAAAATGGTAACTCACTTGTGTGGGTAGGCCTAGTGCCCGCGTCAGGAAACAGCCCAAAACGCAACTTGGACACACCACATTTTCACAGTGAAAACTGACCCTTTTTTTGCAAAGTGCCTAGCTGTAGATTTTGAACCCTTGCTCTGCCGGCACCTAGCGAAACCTAGCAAACCTATACATTTTTGAAAACTAGACACCCAGGGGAATCTAGGATGGGGTGACTTGTCTGGCTCTCGCCAGGTTCTGTTACCCAGATTCCCTTGCAATCCTCAAACTTTGTAAAAAAAAACACATTTTCCTCATATTTCTGTGATGGAAAATTCTGGAATCTGTGTGGATACACAAATTTCCTACCACCCAGCGTTCCCACAGGTCTCCCGATAAAAATGGTACCTCACTCGCGTGGGTGGGTCAAGTACCCGCGACAGGCAAGGGCCCAAAACGTATTGAGGAGACATCAAAATTACCTATCACAAAACAACCTGATTTTGCAAGGGGGGTCACCTGGGTTTTTGGCTCCGGGCTCGGCGGCCATCCTGGGAAACCTACCAAACACATACATTTCTGAAAACTAGACACCCGGGGGAGTCCAGCGAGGTATGGGTTGCGTGGACCCCCCAACATTTTCTTACCCAGAATCCCCTGCGAACCTCAAATTTAGCTGAAAAAATCTAATTTTTCTCAAATTTCTGTGTGGGACAGTTCTGGAATCTGCACGGATCCACAAATTTCCTACCACCCAGCGTTCCCCTAGGTCTCCTGATTAAAATGGTACCTCACTTGCGTGGGTGGGTCAAGTACCCGCGACAGGCAAGGGCCCAAAATGTATTGAGGAGACATCAAAATGACCTACCACAAAACAACCTGGTTTTGCAAGCGGGTCACCTGGGTTTTTGGGCCCGGACTCTGCGCCCATCTTGGGAAACTACCAAACCAACACATTTTTTAAAACTAGACACCCGGGGGAGTCCAGCGAGGTATGACTTGAGTGGATCCCCCAATGTTTTACTACCCAGAACCCCCTGCAAACCTCAAATTTAGCTGAAAAACCCAAGTTTTCCACATATTTTTGTGTGGAGTCACCGTACCGGCACAAATGTCCTACCCCAAACCGTTACCCTCAGTCTTCTGAGTAAAATGATACCTCACTTGTGTGGGTGTCCAATGCAGAATTGGCTAAAAACTTTTTTTTTTTTTAAATGTAGCGCTTAGAACTCTCGGTGCTATACCCTTAATCCCTATGTTTTTGGCTCTTCCCAGTCACAGGCCCTTGCCCCATCCACACAAGTGAGGTATCATTTTACTCAGGAGACTAAGGTGCTGTGGGGTAGGACAGTTGTGCTGGCATGGTGATTCCACACATAAATATGTGGAAAATTTGTTTTTTTCATCTAAATTTGAAGTTTGCAGGGAATTCTGTGTAGGAAAACGTTAGGGGATCCACGCAAGCCATACCTCGCTGGACTCCCCCGGGTGTCTAGTTTTCAGAAATGTGTGGGTTTGGTAGTTTCCCAAGATGGCCGCCGAGCCCCGGGCAAAAAAACCAGGTGACCCCCTTTGCAAAACCAGTTTGCTTTGTGATAGGTGATTTTGATGTCTCCTCAATATGTTTTGGGCCCTTGCATGTCGCGGGTACTTGACCCACCCACGCGAGTAAGGTACCATTTTTAACGGGAGACTTGGGGGAACGCTGGATGGTAGAAAATTTGTGTCAGCCCAGTGACCCCACAACTTTCCCACACAGAAATTTGAGAAAAATGTGATTTTTTTCAGCTAAATGTGAGGTTTGCAGGGGATTCTGAGTAGGAAAACGTTGGGGGGTCCACCCAAGCCATACCTTGCTGGACTCCCCTGGGTGTCTAGTTTCCAAAAATGTATAGGTTTGCTAGGTTTCCCTAGGTATTGGCAGAGCTAGGGTTCAAAATCTACAGCTAGGCACTTTGCAAAAAAAGGGTCAGTTTTCACTATGAAAATGTGGTGTGTCCATGTCGCATTTTGGGCCGTTTCCTGTCACGGGCACTAGGCCTACCCACACAAGTGAGGTACCATTTTTCTCAGAAGACTTTGGGGAATGCGGGGTGAGTGGTACTTTTTGGATCCACACAGATTCCAGAACTATCCACCACAGAAATGTGAGGAAAATGTGTTTTCTTTTACAAAGTTTGAGGTTTGCAAGGGATTCTGAGTAACAGAACCTGGTGAGAGCCTGACAAGTCACCCCATCTTGGATTCCCCTGGGTGTCTAGCTTTCAAAAATGCATAGGTTTGCTAGGTTTCCCTGGGTGCTGGCAGAGCTAGGGTTCAAAATCTACAACTAGGCACTTTGCAAAAAAAGGGTCAGTTTTCACTGTGAAAATGTGGTGTGTCCACGTTGCGTTTTGGGCCATTTCCTGTCGCGGGCACTAGGCCTACCCACACAAGTGAGGTAACATTGTTCCCGGGAGACTTTGAGGAATGCAGGGTGGGTGGAATTTTGTGGATCCACACAGATTCCAGAACTTTCCACCACAGAAATGTTAACAAAATTTGTTTTTTGACAAAGTTTGAGGTTTGCAAGGGATTCTGGGTAACAGAACCTGGTGAGATCCAGACAAGTCACCCATCCTGGATTCCCCTGGGTGTCTAGTTTTCAAAAATGTATAGGTTTGTTAGGTTTCCCTAGGTGCCGGCAGAGCTAGGGTTCAAAATCTACAGCTAGGCACTTTGCAAAAAAAGGGTCCGTTTTCACTGTGAAAATGTGGTGTGTCCACATTGCGTTTTGGGCCGTTTCCTGTCACGGGCACTAGGCCTACCCACACAAGTGAGGTACCATTTTTATCGGAAGACTTTGGGGAATGCGGGGTGGGTGGAATTTTGTGAATCCACGCAGATTCCAGAACTTTCCACCACAGAAATGTGAGAAAAATGTGTTTTTTTTTACAAAGTTTAAGGTTTGCAAAGGATTCTGGGTAACAGGACCTGGTGAGAGCCAGACAAGTCACCCCATCCTGTTTTCCCCTGGGTATCTAGTTTTCAAAAATGTATAGGTTTGCTAGGTTTCCCTAGGTGCCAGCAGAGCTAGGGTTCAAAATCTACAGCTAGGCACTTTGCAAAAAAAGGGTCAGTTTTCACTGTGAAAATGTGGTGGGTCCACGTTGCGTTTTGGGCCGTTTCCTGTCGCGGGCACTAGGCCTACCCACACAAGTGAAGTAAAATTTTTCCCGGGAGGCTTTGAGAATTGCAGGGTGGGTGGAATTTTGTGGATCCACACAGATTCCAGAACTTGCCACCACAGAAATTTTAACAAAATTTGATTTTTTGACAAAGATTAAGGTTTGCAAGGGATTCTGGGTAACAGAACCTGGTGAGAGCCAGACAAGTCACCCCATCCTGGATTCCCCTGGGTGTCTAGTTTTCAAAAATGTATAGGTTTTCTAGGTTTCCCTAGGTGCCGGCAGAGCTAGGTTTCAAAATCTACAGCTAGGCACTTTGCAAAAAAAGGGTCTGTTTTCACTGTGAAAATGTGGTGTGTCCACGTTGCGTTTTGGGCCGTTTCCTGTCATGGGCACTAGACCTACCCACACAAGTGAGGTACCATTTTTCTCGGAAGACTTTGGGAAATGTGGGGTGGGTGGAACTTTGTGGATCCACGCAGATTCCCGAACTTTCCACCACAGAAATGTGAGGAATATGTGTTTTTTTTGTCAAAGTTTGAGGTTTGCAAGGGATTCTAGGTAACAGAACCTGGTCCGAGCCAAACAAGTCACCCCATCCTGGTTTCCCCTGGGTGTCTAGTATTCAAAAATGTATAGGTTTGCTAGGTTTCCCTAGGTGCCGGCAGAGCTAGGGTTCCAAATCTACAGCTAGGCACTTTGCAAAAAAGGGGTCAGTTTTCACTGTGAAAATGTGGTGTGTCCACGTTGCGTTTTGGGCCGTTTCCTGTCGCGGGCACTAGGCCTACCCACACAAGTGAGGTACCATTTTTCTTGGAAGACTTTGGGGAATGCGGGTGCATGGAATTTTGTGGATCCACGCAGATTCCAGAACTTTCCACCACAGAAATGTGAGAAAAATTTGTTTTTTTTGACAAAGTTTGAGGTTTGCAAAGGATTCTGGGTAACAGGACCTGGTGAGAGCCAGACAAGTCACCCCATCCTGGATGTCCCTGGGTGTCTAGTTTTCAAAAATGTATAGGTTTGCTAGGTTTACCTGGGTGCCGGCAGAGCTAGGGCTCAAAATCTACAGCTAGGGACTTTGCAAAAAAGGGTCAGTTTTCACTGTAAAAATGAAGTGTGTCCACATTGCGCTTTGAGCCGTTTCCTGTTGCGGGCACTAGGCCTACCCACACAAGTGAGGTATCATTTTTATCGGGAGACTTAGGGTAACACAGAATTGTAGAGCAACTGTTATTACCTTTTGATTTTTGATGCATTTCTTCCTTCCAAATGAAAGACAATGTGTACAAAAGTAGTCACTTTGAAAAATGTCCTATAATTCTCATGCTAGTATGGGTACTCACAATTTCGGAAATGTGCAAATAGCTACTGTTTCTAAACTCTATATTTTGTTCCAATTTCAGAAATACATAGGTGTCTTTCATCCCGATTATTCACTGTATATATTTTCCCAAATGAATTGCTATATACCCGGTACATAATAATAAACCATTGCAAGACGCTGCTCAGTTATTGGCTCTGGGTTCGTCGGGTTCTTGGTGAACCTACAAGTCCTATATATCCCCACAACCAGAAAGGTCCAGCGGATGTTACGATATATTGCTTTCAAACATCTGTCATAATTAGAAGAAGTTACAAGTGAAAACGTTGGCACAAATGGCTGTTTTTTTCAACTCATTTTCAATTTTTCCTATTTTCAACCGTTAGTTTCTATAAAGAAACCTTGAAGGATCTACACAAATGAACCCTTGCTGAATTAAGATTTTTCTCCACATTTCTAAAATGTATAGCTGTCCAGGATCCATCATTGCTTTCATACCCATTTCTACCATTAACTGGAAGAAGGTTGAAAGCACAAAAAATAGCAAAAATAGGCTATGTCCCAGTAAAATGGCAAAACTTTGTAAAAAATGTTGGATTTCTGACAAAAGTCTGTCAGTCCCTGATAGCTGGGAAAATGGTGATCTCAGCTCCACAAACTCTTTGTTGATACCATTTGCAGGGAAAAAAACAGAGCTATCATTTGCTGCACTTTTTTCCCATTTCCCCCCCCCCCAAAAAAAATGTTAGCTGTATTTTGGCTAATTTCTGGGTCCCCTCCAGGGGAATCCACAAACCCTGGATACCTTTAGAATCCCCGTGATGTTGGAAGAAAAGGACGCAAATTTGGCGTGGATACCTTATGTGATCAAAAAGTTACAGGGTCCTAAGCGCGAACTACTCCTAATAGCCAAAAAAAGGCTTAGCACGGGGGGGGTAAGGCCTAGCACCGAAGGGGTTAAAAGATCAATTGTAGAAACTGACACTGCATTATGTATTTTAGGGGGAGATTACTACAATTTCACGATGATTAGCATCTTTTTTAAAGGCTCTCAAACACTCTCTCCTGTGGAACAGAATTATTCTGTACTTGAATGAGGGCACTGAGCTAAGAAGGATGCATTAAACAGTGGAGGCATCTACTATTAGGGGCACAATATACTTTTCAGATGAGAAATAATCATCAAAATCTTGATGTATTGCTTTCAGCTCAATGTAGAAGCTCACAACAAGCCAGTTGGACCTTTATTTGTCCCTCAGAATTACCATGTCATTATATACATACCTGGTTCCAAGAATCTCATGGCTGATGCCCTATCCTGATGATTCAAACACCAGAACAAAACAGAACAGAAATCAAACAGCAAGCCATCATATCTGCAAAATCACAAATGGGTATGTATTTGTTTTACAAGGCGGGATTAGAGCAGCAAAACACAAACACCAAATATGGATGAAAAATAAAAATTTTAGGGGCATATTATCAAGCAACGGCGTTAAAATTATCGCCGCTTTAGCGGCAGAAAACTGCCGCTAAAGCGGCGATAATGGGCTTGATAATATGCCCTTGAGAACTTCAATAGAAGCCCATGTTCTGGTGTCAACATGGGCTTCTATTGGAATTCTCAAGTTCATATTATCAAGCCCATTATCGCCGCTTTAGCGGCAGTTTTCTGCCGCTAAAGCGGCGATAATTATAACGCCGTTCTTGATAATATGCCCCTTACTTTTTATATTTTGTCTTATCTGTGCCAACTTTTATTCTCCAAAAGAATGTCTTATACATCTTTCATGACATATCCAATGTAAGTCGCTGAGGCAAAACAAATACCTTATTACTCGTTTTACAATCCTTTTTTCGTGGCCAACTGTCACTGTCAAGGGCTGGATGATGCAAAATTCTCTCAAGCTTCCATTTTGATTGCTTGAGGAAAGGACGACTCCTCAAAGTAACCACAGTGCCAACCTTTATTTAATATTTAGGTGCACAGTGTCAAGTGTTTACTTAAGAGAATCCCAATTAGGAAGAAAACCACCAAGGAAACCTGTGAGGTTCTTGATTGTAGATGATAGTTGATACAAGGGTTGATATTCAAGAAACCAAAACCACCATGAATCAGGGTGGTAAAAGAGCCCAGCATAAGATCTCACACCTGGAGAGCCCAAAATAGAAGTGAAGGAACTTGCACTAATCCAGACAACCCTTATGGTGGTTTAGGGGTCTTAGACAACCATAGAAAGCTCTCTAAGTGGTAGCTGTGAAGAGAGCATCCTACAGGCTTAGTCCAGAAGGAGTGTTAAGAAGCTTGTTTTTAATCATATAGAGTAGATTAAATGAAAAAGAACCAGACAGTGTATTTATAAAAATATGTCTATTTATTGTACAACACTCACTAACACATTGGTATATCTCCTACCTGGAGATATCAACACAAATACACACAGTACTTCAATTGGAAACAGGTAAGTAAGCACAATACACAGTGGTCTCCAGGGGAGACCAAACCATATACTAAGAAAGTGGAATGCGAATTTTGACCAAAGTCGGGACTTGGACCAGGAGACTCAGAAGAGCTGGGGACACAAGGAACCACCCAAGGTAGGTACCCAGGAACCCCACGGAGGCTGTGTGCAGAGTGGAAACACAATTGCATACTCAATACAAGTCAACGGGAAAGTCGTGGTTGCAGTTTTAAAGAAGAAGGACCCTCGCCAGTGGACCCTGAATAAACACCATGGAAGACAGAAGGTTGGAAAGTCACCCCACCGTGGATACCCCAGGAACCAGGATACCTACACCAGGGAAGCCGAGGGGCATAGATGCGAAGACGGAAAACGCAGTCGACCACAATGGAGGACTTTAGAAAAGATGCTGCTGGTGAAGTCTGTGCAAGAGTCCAGTGGAATCCAAGGGTGCATTCTTGCAGAGAAGAACCTGCAAGCAACGGGGAAAAAGTCTATGCCACTCGGAGGTGACCAGGAGGCACAGAAGAGCAATGATCACCGATGACGGAAGATGCAGGTGTGATGACGTGATCTTGTTGCTGCAGCTGAGAGGACCAGGCGATACTGTGGAAGACCAGGAGCAGTTCACAAGCTGTCCCATGTTGGAAGTCGAGAAGCAGGGGGTCGGTGTCCAGCGTGAGCACCAACAAGCCTTGGCAGTGGCAACAGACGTGGAAAACAATGAAGGAGCAATGTTGGGACCAGCAAGGTCCAAGGGACTCACCGAGTGCAGGAGAGTCAGACAATGCCCCGAGAAAGCAGGGGATCCCACTGAAGCAAGAGAAGACCCTCAAGAGGGCCCACAAGCCAAAGACACAGAAGTCACAAGAGGACTTCGAGTAGCTCACTAAAGATTAAGACCCACGGTGCAGAGGATGTGGTGAGGACAAAGATCTTGGCAGGAAGAGAAGCTGGAGCTTCTTGTAGCCCAAAGATCTCTGGAGTGCTGAGCCACCAAGCCTTGGCAACGGCAAGTCGATGCGGTGCACAAGGGTTCGGCCCAGCGGTTCTGACGAGGGATACTGGCCTCAAAATTGCAGCGAGAGGACAGGTCAGGCCTTGAGGGAGTTGCAGAAATACCACCTGTGTTGTTGGGCCTTTTGAAGTCCGTGGGACATCAGGAGCAGCAGAGTGGTCAGCTTCGTTACGGTGCCTGCAGAAGCAGGGGAGTGACTCCTTCTCTCCAATGGAGATTACTTGGGGTGTCCTTGATGCCCACAGGTCTGTTGAAGATCCAGGATGAAGCATAGACACAGGCGATGAAGAAGACTTGCAGAACAGCAAGACCAGGAGCAGTAGCAGTCTTCCTTGATGCAGTCTTGGTTCCAGGTGAAGTTGAGTGAAGCTCAAGTGTCCAGACGGTCAAAGAGTGATGTGGTTTCATGCTTGAGTCTTCTCTCACGACAAATCTGAAGACCTACCCACAGGTAAGCCCTTTTACACCCTAAGAAAAGGGTTAGGACGACTCAGGGGTCCCTCCTAGAGGAGGGGCTAGACAGAGGGGAGGATATTCCCATGTCCTTTGTCCAGTTTTGCACCAGAGTGGGAGCCAAGGGCTCCCAGAACTGGTTCTAATTAGAGTATGCAAGGAGTCCACCAATTGTGCCCTTCAAAGCAGTCTGGTGGTGCTGGCAAGCTCCCCTAACCTCCCCAATTCACTAAGTCCTCTCTGGGGAGGTGGTCACACCTCCCTGCGACAGGAAATCTATTTTTCTACCTTCCCCTGCTCAAGATTGGCTCAGCAGAAGGAGGGCAGAATGGTGTATGAGGACTGTACTGCACTAGCCTGCTGTCAGACCCTGAAAGGTTGTAACCGGGAGTACAGGGGGGTACCCGTAGTGAGCCCCACAGTACATGGGATCATACTTCCAACATTGGAATCGGTGTTGGGGTATGATTCCAACATGTTTGATACCAAACATGACCGGGTTTATTGTAGCCACTATATAGACAGACGTCTTGTAATAACTGATGTCCACTTTATGTATTTAATTGGCTGCCTGCACTTACAAAGCCAGGAGAATCAACTCCAGGGTTTGTAGGGGTGTCCTGCTCATGCAGGGACTCTCTCAAACTTATAACCAAGCACCCTGCCTTAAGGATTGGAAGGCATGCCTTAGGGGTGACGTATAGGTTTTAAGTGTAGTGACCTCAGATATAAGGAAACCTATACCTATCTGTTGTAAGGGGTGCTAGCACTGGCTTACACAGGCTGCAAGGGCTGGCCTGTAGTCAAGGTTTGAGTGGTCTCTCGTGAGTGGCATAATACATGATGCAGCCCATGGGAGACCCCTGGTGTACCTATGCCCTGGGTACCTTAGTGCCATATACTAGGGACTTCCAGGGGTACACCAGTAGCCAATTGCGGAGGTACCAAAGTACTTACCATAGCAAATTTAGGGAGGAAGCACAGTGGCTGGGGTCCTGATTAGCAGAATACCAGCTAAACTAGGCACAAAAACAGTTTGACACCAGCAAAAAGTGGGGGTAACCATGAAAGAAGATCCTACTTTCCTACAACTCCCATCAACTTTTATGTGTTTAATGTTACGCCCTAAGTGGCAAGGATATGCACAAATATTGGCCCCATGTTCAGTACACCACTGGAGCCAAGCTACACTCAAATGATGAGCTCCATTCAAAGTTAAACTGGTCTTGAATTGCTTGTGTTCTGGGTTGCGGCGGACCTGGCCTGTCAGTTTGGGCTGGACTGTTCCTATTGGAGCAGGCTTAAGACTGATTTGCTTATGGCTAAATCCAAAGTGAGGTGGCATGGTGGCAAAAGAACAATGAGTTGGAAAGCTACCCTGAGAGATTGCCAGTGGTTAGATGTATTTCAACATCCCTCCCACCACCTTTTGGGGGTTTGATGCATAATACAATGGTTAGTTGTAAAGATAAATGTGCCTTACTTATTTTTTTTATGGAATTTAAGTAGCACATTTGAAAAGCATTATGCAAACATGTTAAAAGAAGTGTAGCAAACAATAAAAGCTTAAAATGAAAGAACTGCCTTATTCAGAGGGACGGAACAGAAGAGAGGAGGTAATCCTTCAAATGAGAGCAGAAAGAGTGAAGGAGGGAGAAGACCATATAGAGAGCAGAAAAGAGTTTCAGGGGCATATTATCTAGGAAGTGGTGGTGAGAGGCGTTAGCCTCCTTGGCTTAACGCCTCTCATCGCCACTTTGGAATCGCAAGGCTGCACCATATTACCAAGGATATGGTGCAGCCTGGCGTTTCCCCTGCGTTGGCGCTAAGTCTCACGACTTAACGCCAACGCAGACACCCTTGCACCAGAGTGTAATGGTGTCTGCGAGCAGGAAGGTTTGTTTATGTACAGGAAGGTGTCCCTTCCTGTACATAAACAAACCTAAAATGGCATTTTGTAACTTACATGTGTGCTTCATGCAGCACACATGTAAGTTACAAAATGGCATTTTAAAAAAATGTTTGTTTATGTACAGGAAGGGACACCTTCCTGTACATAAACAAACCTTGGCATTTTGCTTTTTCCATGTGTGCTGCACAAGGCAGCACACATGGAAAAAGCAAAAACGAGGAGAAATGAAGCATTTCTCCTCGTATCGCCACCTTAAGACCAGGATTTTCCTGGTCTTAAGTTCGGTGCTGCCACCTATTTTCGCCTCTTGATAATAGGTGGCAGTGTCGAAGTGAATGGATGTTGCGGTGGAACGCCCACCGCAACACCCACTGCATGCCTCGTTCATGCTAAGTTTAGCGTGAAAGGGGCACTATTACCAAGGCAGCGTTAAGCCACTTAACGTGGCTTTTAGCCACATTTTGTGGTTTAACGCTGCCTTGGTAATAGGGCGCTGGCCCTATCGCCACCACAAAGTCACAATAAGTGACTTTGTGGTGGCGATAGGGGCTTGGTAATATGCCCCATAGTGTTTTGGGGCAAGTGTGGAAATATTGGAAGTGGTCTAATGTTGGATGGGGATACACAATAGTAAAATTGAGTTGCAGAGTGGGTGGAAGGGAATATAGAAAAGAGGCATCAGGTGCAAGCCCACAAAAAATAATTCACAGAAAATGAAAAAGAATGTGGGAATGCAGTTGTAGCCATCAAAGAGAAGAGAGGTGTGAAAGAGAGAGCAGTGTGGAGGAGGAATAGAATAGCAAAATTAAAGAGAGGGGAGGAACATTTGAGTATTGGCTGGGACAGGGGAGGGCAGGAGAGGATGAAAAAAGATCTCAGTTTTCAAAGGCTTACTGAGGAGTGAGAATACATTTATGAAAGGACAGAGGTGAGACACTTCAAAACAGAGTTACTGCTTTGTAGTGTGCATAACATCAGAAAGATTTCAAGTTTAAATATATTTACCTTCATCCTCGCCAACCTACCTTATTTATCAACTTAAATTACAATGTTTCTCATTCAAAATTCTGAGTTAGCATAACATTGTCTGTAAGAGCCGTAAGGATTGGAGGACCTTAAATTATAGGCCCTGAGTATTGTATTTTTTAATAATTTAGTGACTAGGGCTTCCAACAGAATAGCTGTAGGAAACTGGGCTACTGGCTGACAGGGGTGAAACCCTAGTCAAGCAGCAACCACGACCCTTATCAGGGTGAAACACAAGCAAATCCCAACCTAACATGTGCGCAACCCTCTGGTAGCTTGGCACAAAAGCAGTTAGACTTAACTTACAGGCAATGTGTAAAGCATTTATGCAGCATATTTACAGTAATAAAGTGAAAACTTAACAAAAGAAAACTCCCACATGATTTAGAAAAATAGAGTGAAATTTTGGAAATTATATGACGGCAAATGACAAAAATCCAATTTGTAAAACTGGAGATATGCAATTTTAAAGAGTTCAGATAAGGATAGCGCCTAAAAGCACAAAGCGCCAGTAGCATTGCCTGGTTGCGTGATACCATATGAAAGTCACAAGTTCAGGTTGACAGCAATAGAGCGTGGGCCAGTTACAGGGACCAGATTAGTCCAGCTGAAAGAGAGACCTTCAAAAGTCCAGGGCAAAGAGTTCTCTTTGCGGTGGAGGGGCAGCGAGAAGCAGGGAGAGCATCATGGATGGTCGTTGATGTAGCGCAAAGATCCTGTCGGGTGTGTCGGATTTTTGTTGCTGGGGGTTCACGTTGGCGATCACCGCGAGCTGTTGATGCAGTAGCACGAAGTGCAGAACTTGCTGCATGTCGTTGCTGGTGGTCACTATAGCGCGAAGAGTCAGGTTCACCAGAGCTTCGCATTGGCGTGTGGTGCGGGAAAAAGGCATGCATTCAGTCGCAAAGAGCCCAAAACGTCTGGATTTCTCCTTTTCTTGGAGAGGCAGCTCAACTGATGTCACACCATGGTCCCAGGAAATGAAAGGGCACCTTTTGGGGATTAGGAACTCACTCATACAGAGACCAGCAGGCCTCAGGTAGGTCCAGTTGCAGGTTCAGTTGCAATTCCAGGCAGCAGGTCAGCTGCGCAGATGCAGGGAGGCCTCTAGAGCTAGTTATGTCCCTGTAGCTCAGAACAGGAGGTCAGTAAACTGACCCTTGGAGTCACTTCAGCCTGGGATGAAGGGTGCAGGTCCAGCCTTCCTTCTCAGCAAGCAGGGCAGCAGGGCAGGAGAGTAGCAGGGCAGCAGAGTAGCGGTCCTTCTTGCAGCAGCGCAGCACAACTCAGCAGCCCTTCTTCTGTAGTATCCACAGGTCAGTACTGGACAGTTGGGTGTTTGGAATTTTCTGCCTCCCTGCCTTTGCCACAGCTTGTCTTGTGGCACTAATAAGAAGTGTCAAATCCTGAGTGTGCTCAGCCAGAGGCTTTGTGATGTGCAAGCGTGGTAGGTGACAGCTCGTCCCCCAGCAAGTAAGAGATGTCACATCTTGCCAACACCTATTCCTCCTTTGTCTCACTGTCTGGGAGCAATACACAAAGACCAGCTGGCAGCTGCACTTAGTTATGTGACCCAGAAAACAGGCTGCAGGCACCAATTGGTTAGGACGAGAAAATGCTAACTTTCTAAAAGTGGATACATCAAACAGGGGCAACCCTATTCCTTGACCTTGTAAATATCATAGGTCGAAATGCCGTTGACACCTGTCTTTGTCATATATTTATGAGGAAGCATGTATTGCATTTCTTTGTTCCTGTTATTTGTTGGACTTATTTTGTTTAAGTTCTGTCTCCTTCTGCCATTGTTCTCTTGTTTACACTGCAAACCGTGTTTTTAGAGATGTTCATTGTGTAACTATGTGAGCACCTTTTATGTATTCCTTAATTGTTTTCTAGTTGTTTTTCTATATCTGCTTTGTTGTAAAAAAATATGTTTTTGCATTAATAATTGTTTTCTGTGTTGGGTACCCCTTTTAGATTTTCTGTTCATTTGTTTTCTGATTTGTTTGTGTTTTCATGGACATGAATTTTTAATAGTTTATTGTTAATAATTTTCCTGAACCATTGTAGTTGTAATACTAACTTTTTAAAAGTGGCAATTTCAGAATTGTGACTTAAACTCTGACTTTAACTTTAAAGAGGGTTTTAAATCACAATTCTTTAGACACCAAACTCAATATTCCTACTTGCTCCCAATTGAAGGATCTCACATATTAAATGTAATAAGGTAACCCAATATTATCCTATGGGAGGGTAGGCCCTGCAGTAGTGAAAAATGAATTTAAGAGTTTTTCACTACCATAGGGGTGGCTTATATGTATTAAAAAAGGAGGTTTCAACCTGACAAAAGTTTTTTTTTTGCCGGGTCAGAATGGCACTTTAAACTGCACACATATGCTATAATGGCAGGCCTGGGACATGTTCAAAAGGCTACGCAAGTGGGTGGCATAATAAGTGCTGCAGGGCCACTAGTGGCATGTAATTCACGGTACATGTAGTACAACGTACAAGGGACTTACAAGTAAATTAAATGTGCCAATTGAGTGTAAGCCAATGTTACCATGTTTTAGGGAGTGAGCATACGCACTTTAGCACTGGTTAGCAGTGGTAAGGTGCACAGAGTTCTAAGGCCAACAAAAAGGAGATCAGCAAAAATGGAGGAAGAGGACACAAATTTGGGGGTAAGACCACCCTAAGGCTGACAGGTCTAATAATAGCAAATATTAATAAGGGTATGACAAATAGTATCCTTAGTAATGCAAAGCCTGCTGAGACTGATCTGTAAACTCTTACTTTACATATTTCCTTGTCATACATGTCTTTTGTCTAAGCTGGAAAAAATGCTTCTTGACATCTGAAGTCCTTCTCTTTTAGAAACACCCAATCTGAATAATCAGGTAAGTTGTCTAGCAAAAATGTTAGTGCATATCCCTTCATGTCTGCTCCAGGGGCAGTATGAAATTTGAGGGTGTCCCCTGAAAAGTACATGCAGGGCCACCCCCCATGCTCTGGACCCGGTCTAAAGCTCTCAGGCCAGGGGCCTAACAGTGCCAGAGGGGGCCCCCAGAGCTCAGGCCCCCCGCACCACAGGGGCTTTTGTTAAGCCACTGGTCTTCTCTAAATGCATTCAAACTTTGGACTTTTGGATGTTGTCATAGTTTGTCATTGCCAGATAAAGACTTTGTTATGTTACTGCAGCAAATTTGATTCACAGAATCCACATTCTACATCTGGCAAGGTTCAGTTTCATACTATGGACAAGCTCTGGTACAAGCTAAATTAAGTCTTATGTAAAGAATTCAAAATGGGAGCATAGAAGCTAATGTCAGCTCAGACCCTCCCCTACTCCTGGAATTATACATACACACTCTCTACACTTTACATCACACATTTCATCTGTCAGACTACTTATGCATGCCAGCTTCCACAGCAAAAACCTCTACCATGATATCATAAATAGCTCCATTTTAAACGATGTTGCTAAACTTTTATTCATTTTTTTAATATCACTATCAAAGAAGGACACATTGTGTGGAAGGTACACCTTTGGGATTCTTTCACTGTTCATAGTATCCATTAAACCTTAAGAGCACCATTAAAGATTCCAGCTTGCTTTGGAACCATTACACTGTGCATTACACATATTTGTTAAGGTAGAAACCATTAATCTGTGGGGATTTCCCTGTTGTTTTAATTATATTGTTTTTTAATTCCATGCCTATACTATCTCTGTTTTCAGTTCCTATTCTAGATTAGCAAGCATCCCCAGATATACCCACTGCATTAGGTAGCTGAAGGTTTTGACATATAGAAGTGGCTAAAATTGTGTTTGACGCTGTTCTTTAAGTTCTCGTGCTCCACACTCCATTGTTCGCCGTAATACTCTGTTGCTGTTTCTGTGGGTTATAAAAAAATAAGTGGTGTGTTTCATTCTATACTTCTGTTTGATGTGAATAAGAACCTACTTTGCAAGCCTTAATAAATGCTTGTTTAGCCTCTCAGAGTCAACTTGTTTCATTTACAATTGCAAAATCTGCATAATTTGAGCAACTTTGCATAAGTAAATTACACAAAAATGCAGAAGAGATATGAGCGCATAATTTTGCATACTTTTTTGGTACAGGGACTGTTTAGTGCCGAAAATATCTTGCAGAAGACTGGTTTGTGCAGAACCTGTGTCACAGAAGGCATTTTTCCTTGAACCAGTTATTTTGCCAGTATCTTTTGAACGTGATGCCCTCCGCTTGAATTTTCACTCAAGATTCCCTGAAGTGCATTTCAAGAAATTCATACATGATTTCACCACCACCATGGCCAGAACATATTCAGCGTCTTAGCATCCATTCTTTCCAGTTGTTGGTTCTTTTTCTCATAGTTATTTAATTCAAGGTACCCTTGCTCTTGTGAGTAATTGGTTCAGTCCTGTCTCCTTCCATCTATGCCAGCTTTGAATTGCTTAGGAAGACTCCTACATGACATCTTACTTTTCCTCAAGTCTCCCCATGCCCTTGCCTGCACCACGCCTCATCGTGGGAGGGAATTAGGGCTTTCTTTACTCAACTACTCCTCTTCTTCTGATAGCATTTGTTGGGGCTTTGGTTTTGCTGGAGAGTTTACACAGAGGCTGACAGTGGCTTTCTTTTCTCCCCAATCTCCCATGCAGGCTCCTGAGCGCCGTTTGGTCTCCCGATGGTGTTCTTGCGTCGGCTCTTTTTTACCTCATGTATCTGAAAGGTTGTTCATTGCACATCCTTGGAGAATGATAGGCCTTCCTCAATCTTGACTTTTTATTCGCTTTATCCCTTCCCTACTCCACATTCTTGTTGTTCCTTGTTTCCACTCCTCTCTATGGTTCCTTCCAAAAGTCTTTTCTTTCCTTGATCAATTGTTGATCAATTCCCTAGGACCTATCATGCTGAGCAAGAATGCTGGCTTGCTTTCCTGCTCAGATGGCCTGACCCTGGAACATGCACATGCAGCTAAGTCTCACCAGTTTAATCCATGACACCCGTCAGTTTAGTACAGCTGAAATGAGTGAGTTTTGAGTTTTTTTCTAAAGCAAAACAGGTTATTAGTGCATCTGATTTTCCTGGTAATGAGTTCCAAACTGCTAGAGCAGCAACTGAAAAGGGCTGGTTGGCAGCCCCCTGAAGTAGGAATTTCTATTTCTAGATGGAGAGAATCTTTGCCCCTCAGGTCTTTTTGAACACCCACATATTTTTAGAGATTGGCATAAATATTTTGATTGCTTATCATGTAGTGTCTTGAAGAATATTCGGGATGATTTGAATTGTATTCCTGTTTCAGAAAGAGCCAAAGCAGGTCTCCTAGTACTGAGTTGATGTGATCATGCTTTTGAGCATCAGATACCAGCTTTGCTGCTGAGTAAAGGACTGGATTAAGAGGCTCAAGGTTGGTTTTAGTGGCTAAATTAGCACTGAGTTTCCATACTCAATGCTGGAAACTAGCAGGGTTTAGACTGGTAATCTAAAGTCCAGAGGCTGTAGAAAAGGATTTAGCTTCTTCAGTGATTGAAGTGATGAATAGACAGCAGTGACTGTGTTCAACATGCAAAGTCATTGCAAGATGATTATCTAATCAGAAAATAAGGGACATTACTTCTTTGGCTGGGGTTGAAGATTGGAGAGCCAGTTAATTTGTTGTTGAGCATTGTTTGATTATTTAGTAAGAAAAACACAATTTGTTTCAGAACTTAGGCTCAGGAGGTTCTGAAACATCTAATTTTGAAGATTAGCTAGACAATATTTTGAAGGTTTTATGTCCTGGACTAAAAACAGTTTTAGATTCAACTGTGCATTGTTTGAATATTGATGAATTGTGATGCCTATTCCTTCAAAGTACTTTCTGAGATGCTCCAAGCAGATTTTCAAAAGGTTGGAGCTACTATGGACCTCTGGGGGAAACTTTGTGTTAGAAGGGCAATGCTCAAGCTTGAAGACCCAATTCTTACTAGTTGCTTGCCTTTGCTGTTCGCGCACCTGTCCTGCGTATCATGGCCCAAGAACAACTTTTGCTTGGTTACCTAAGCTACCATTCTTTAAATGATCACAGTCATTGTGTTTGTGTCTGACTGTGAAAGGCGACTCAGAAAACTACAGTTTGGTTTTATCTGGACAGCAACCACAAAAAGCACTTTCCATGTCTGTTTCTACCATGTAGATCTAGGGATGATCGGAAGTGAAGTTGCTGTTTCAGGGTCAGCTTGATCACAATACGGAGCCCGTCATAGTCTTTGCACTTCTAGAGAATCTGATCTGTATGTTGAAACCTGCCTTCTAAGTGTACACCTTCTCTTGGTTTTGGGTAACTGAATGAGAGATACGCCCTGTGGAGGCGTCTTGGAGATTTCTTGTTTTCAGCCTGACATGATTTCTCTCATCTACTCAGTCCCAAACAGCTTCCAATGTGTTGGAGAAGAAGGACTGGAAGAGATCTTTAAGCTTGACTGGGTACAACAACATGCACCGGATGTTCATCACATGAACCTTCCATTTGCCCATTTCAAAGGAGTTTCGCTGGAGTATGCACTCCTGTTGTCAGGAACCATGATAACAGCCTGACCCATATTTTATTGATGGTTGGTTCTGTGCCAATTTTAATATTTCATGTTTGTCCTTATAACGGAGGACTGTCACAATGATCAGCCTCAGAGGGCCACCCGGAGGAGTTTTTTGTACCAGACAGTGGTGTAACCGTTCTATTACAAACCAGAAAGGTAAACGGTCAACAGAGATGATGCTTTTGAGCCAACAGTCTAAAAAGCCTTCAGGACCATTGCCTTCAACTTCCTCAGGGAAGCAAATGAGCCTTCCATGTTTCTGGTTGATGACATCAGGTTCAAGAATGAGTATTGCAACAATTTTAACTGTGCCTTTTTTTTAATTTGGAGATGCAGCCCTGTGCATCAGTGACACACCGGCCACACGCTTGACCCCATCTTCTCCTCAAGCTCCCACGTCTCCTTCAGCCACACCACGGAACTCCTCTGGACCAACCACCGCTGCATCCATTTCACCTTCCAGAAACCCACCACACACCACCGCACCCAACAGATCCCACGCCGCTGCTGGAGCAAAGTCACCGAAGACCAACTCCGGGCAACCCTCGCTCTCAGCCCTCCCTCCGACCCATCCAACACCGACGACGCTGCCTGCAACCTCAGACGATGGATGGACGACTGTGCCAACACCCTCGCCCCGCTGAAAAAGCTCACCTACAGCGACACCACCAAAAGAGCCAGCTGGTTCACCTCAGAACTCCTAGCTTCCAAGCGTACCTGCCGGAAACTAGAGAAGAAATGGCACAGTGATAAGACACCGGACAGCCACACAGCCCACAAAGACGCCATCCGTAACCACCACCACCTCATCAGGTCCACCAAGAGAATCTCCTTCAAAGACCGCCTCGACAACAACGCACACAACAGCAAGGAGCTTTTCAACATCGTGAAGGAACTCTCCAATCCCAGCTCCAACACCAACGACATCCCGCCGTCGCAACCCCTGTGCGATTCCCTCGCCACCTTCTTTCACCGCAAGATCACCGACATCCACGACAGCTTCAACACCCTGACAGCCCCAACTAAGATCGATGCACCAGACCCGCCACACACCATCGACAACGACCCCCTGCCAGCCTGGACCAGCGTGAACATCGAGGACACCATCAAGACCATGAGCACAATACACTCCGGCTCCCCGTCAGACCCTTTCCAGCACCACATCTTCAACAAAGCCAGCAGCTCCATCGCACCCCACCTGTGCAACATCATCAATCTCTCCTTCGAGACCGCGACCTTCCCAGAGAGCTGGAAACACGCAGAGATCAACGCCCTACTCAAAAAACCCAAGGCGGACCCGAGAGACCTCAAGAACTTCCGGCCCATCTCTCTGCTTCCGTTCCCAGCCAAGGTCATCGAGAAGATCGTCAACAAACAGCTAACCCGATACCTCGAAGAAAACAGCATCCTGGACCCATCCCAATCGGGGTTCCGCAGCAACCACAGCACTGAGACTGCCCTCATCGCCGCCACCGACGACATCAGGATCCTGCTGGACAATGGTGAGACCGCAGCCCTCATCCTGCTGGACCTCTCCGCCGCCTTCGACACTGTCTGCCACCGCACTCTACGCGCACGCCTCCATGACGCAGGGATCCGAGACAAGGCCCTGGAATGGACCACCTCCTTCCTCGACGGCAGAACCCAGAGAGTCCGCCTCCCACCTTTCCGATCCGAAGCCTCCGAGATCATCTGCGGCGTACCCCAGGGATCGTCCCTCAGCCCAACACTGTTCAACATCTACATGGCCCCGCTCGCACGCATCGCCAGACAACACGACCTCAACATTATCTCCTACGCCGACGACACTCAACTGATCCTCTCCCTCACCAAGGACCCCCTCGCCGCCAAAGCCAATCTCCACGAAGGAATGAAGGCCGTCGCCGATTGGATGAAGATCAGCCGACTAAAGCTGAACACGGACAAAACGGAGGTCCTCATCCTCGGCTCCAACCCCTCAGCCTGGGACGACTCCTGGTGGCCAACGACGCTGGGAGCAGCCCCGGCACCCACCGACCACGCACGCAACCTGGGAGTCATCCTCGACTCAACGCTCTCCATGGCCAAGCAAGTCAACGCAGTCTCCTCCTCCTGCTTCAACACCCTCCGCATGCTTCGCAAGATCTACAGGTGGATCCCGACAGATACAAGAAGAACAGTCACCCAGGCCCTTGTCAGTAGCAGACTGGACTATGGGAACGCCCTCTACGCGGGAGCCACGGCCAAGCTCATCAAGCGACTGCAACGCATACAAAACGCCTCCGCACGACTGATCCTCGACGTACCACGCCACAGCCACATCACCCCCCAATTGAGGAACCTGCACTGGCTCCCCGTCGACAGGAGGATCACCTTCAAACGCCTCATCCACGCACACAAGGCACTCCACAAAACTGGCCCAGCCTACCTCAACAGACGACTCTTCTTCTACGTCCCCAACCGCCAGCTCCGCTCCGCCGACCTCTCCCTCGCCACCGTCCCTCGCATTCGAAGAACAACCACCGGCGGCAGATCCTTCTCACACCTCGCCGCCAAGACCTGGAACACCCTTCCACTAAGCCTACGATAGACCCAAGACGTGCTGACCTTCAGGAGGCTACTCAAGACCTGGCTGTTCGACCAGTAGCAGCATCCCCCCCCTTCCCTCTCCCCAGTGCCTTGAGACCCTCGCGGGTAAGTAGTGCGCTCTAAAAATTCTGTGATTGATTGATTGATTGACACTGTCTATTGTGTTTCTGAGGTCTTCCTGCAGCAGAGCAAGGTCAAGGCCTACCTCACCAATCTTGGTTTCAATGGTTTCCTAAGAGATTTGGTTGGCTTGGAGAATGAATGAACAAACTCCCTGAAAGTGTATGTCTTGGTTAGGTTGCTGGTGAGAAACACTCAGTGAAAGAAAAGTCTGTGCTGCTCCCTGCTGAAGCCTTCGGGTGCAGGGGGTGGTTGCAATGCAGTCTCACACATGACAAGTGGATTTTATTTTCTTCAGTTTTTCAATTGAAGTCAAGCTCCAATGGCCTGCCATGGTTTCAACTTTGAGCTTGTCTCTCTTTTATGGGGGAGGATCCTCAAGCCCCACCTGTAGCTTTCCATGGTGAAAGTGATGCAGACCAGGCCCTGTCATTCACCCCCACTCAGCAGGAAAGGGCCCCATTGCTAGTACCAGAGCACCAGTACCATTTCAAGACCTCTAGCTGCCAGAGCCCCAGGACTTGACTGTAGGTCTGGAAAAGCCATGCTGCCCTAATTCTCTCTCCATGACTGGCACTTAAGTCCTCCTAGAAGGGAGGAAACAGAAAAGACAAGACTGCTGAATGGCAGCATGCTCTGCCACGCTCTATGCTCATCTGGTGCTTGGTGCCCCTGGAAGACAGACGGTGAGAATGGGCCCTAGGTATTGGGTCATGCTTCCTCCTGTACTTCCAGCCACTGCTTCTTCCTGCATTACATGACTTCTAAGAGACACTCTTCTATTGCAATGTGTTCCCTGCCACCAACACACCGCATAAAGGCTTTCTCACATACTCACCTTGAACCTGAAGCCCACCAGTGCAGGCTGAAATCTTGAGTGTCCCATCAGGTCACAGGGAACAGCCCCCAAGTCTTGGCTGTTCTTACTTGAAAAACAGCTTCACAAATAGCAGGCAGCAGAGATCTGACCCCCCAGGAGTATCCCTCCATCTGCCAGCCCATACAACCAGCTTCTGCTATCACCTGTGCTACAGGACCACTGTGGCATATGGTGAGTCCCTTCTGTCCTTCAGCTGACTGTGATGTTGGTCAGTTTTATTTTAACTCACTCCCAAGACAACTTTGTGATTGGATGTTAAAGAACTGCCAGATGCCATAAAGGAGCTTGGTTAAAGAGTGTTCGCCAACTTGGCATCTTTGACCACTCTCAGTAGATTTCAATCTTGATTCCACACTGTGACTAGACTTATAGATCAAGACCATAGCTGGATCCATAGTGAATCAAATGAAGCTACTTAGAAAAAAGTAATTCTTCATCCATAACACTGGCATGAAGATGACAATATATGCATTGGTAATCTCTGCCAGCTGGCATGCTTGGAACAAGGCATGCACCTTTGAAAGTTAATCCATATTACTCTTGACTAAAATCGATTCCCCTTAAATCACACAGTACCTTCTGAAAACGTGTACAACTAAATAAAACCAAACACCCTGATGTACTTAGTGTGAAGCCAAAGATATGTGGAGATGAAAGAAATGTAGGAGGCAAAAATAGTCCATTATCAGTGACATCCCAAATTTATATAAAAACTACATTTTCCACAAATTTTCCAAGAAATTTCTCCAGGACATTGAATGATCTACATATCAGAATGACCATTTCCCGCCACCACACCTATTTTTATCTCAAGCAATTACCTTCTAAGTGAACACTTGGATACATGAGTTGACCTTCTTGCTGAACATACATATTAGAGTATACAACTATTGAGGCTCCCTCACTAGACCTATTATTGGGTTAGTAATCAACCTACTGTATTGCCTCGCTACAATTCTCAATGGCATTAAACTGCCTATACTTTACTATCCCCTGCCTATGTTTATACTTTACTCTGATACTGTAAATGGCACTGTTATCTGTCAAATATGATTTATATGCACCATCTACCCACATTATACTCTGTTACGCTCAATTGCTACACTTGTGTGTAAGCTGTTCAAATATCATTCTGTATGCATTATGATTTTCTATTTATGTTGATCACTGTCAATATCAAATCTGATGTAAAGTGGCTCTGATGTCTGGATGGGCCTTGGTCTCGCTATATTAAAACCAATAAATAAATATACATTCCTTCAGAGATGGATAGGAGTTACTCACCCCACTAGTTATACAATCCTACAGTGCTCTGGTTTGGCAAGAATTTAAAGAGATGAAATCAATGCGCTCACCTAATAGTAGTACTTTCAATAAGGCCTTTTTTCTAAACTGGTAGATCAGTTGTTGAATTGCCAATAACAATGTACGTTCTGCAACCAACAAATATATTTTAAGAGCGTTTGGGTAAAACATTCAGGTTATGTAAAGAAGAAACATAAAAACAAGGAAAAAGAGCAGAACAATCTACACAGGAAGAAAAAAGTAGAAATGCTGCATAAATCCACAATAGAAGTTACATCTACATTATGTAAACCCACACCGATAAATAAAGTATAGGTTGAGATAAAGAAAGACACAATCACTGAAAGTGAGAAGATTTAGCACTCCATCCCTAGCCCTGAACCTAACCCTAGTCCATAAGCCAATTGTGGCCCTGTACATAACCCTACCTCTCAACCTAATCCTAGCCCTTAACATAAGTAAGTGTAGTCTGGAACCTAACCCTAAACCTAGCCCTGAACCTAACCATAACCCTGAATGTACCCCTGGCACTGAACCCAAACCTAGCCCTGAAACCAAATTTAGCCAAGAGCTTAACCCTATGAATATACCTAACCCCTGCACCCAACTACAACCCAACCTTTAATGTAACTCTAGCCCTGAGCTTTCAAATAGCTCTGAATCCAACCCAAGCCCTGGACAGAGCCAGGAGAAAATTATCTCAATGGCAGATTGGTCTTCGGATTCTATGTTTAAGGAGCTCTATCATAAACCAGTAAGTAGCTCTTTTTCCATGATTGTTGATAAGCTTCAAGCTTGCATAATCTGTAGTCATGCCATAAAAACAAAACTTTTATAGCATTTGTGAACAAGAATTTTCCATTCTTTTAAGGACACAGAGGCAAAGATTACCCCATCAGCAAATTGTACAAGAATGAACAATTTCTATTGCAATGCTGATTTAATATGTTGGAGGGATTCCATTACTGTGTATGGTGATCCAGCGCAAAGGTCAATATCTGATCAGGGATCAATACCCAATACTATCACAGAACAATGGCCCATACACATTCACCCAAATCCTTGATGCGCTGGTGTCAATTTTTATAATGTTCAATTCTCTTCCCCCTAAAATTCTTATATGTCATTTCCAAAATACTTATCTGATTTATATATCAACTTTTCCTCTACTTGGTCGATGAACCAATTAGTTGAATAGTTGATGATAATGATATGACATTCAGTCAATAAAATAATCACAGATTCTTGGTAAAGTTAATAAAATGTTATCTCGTAAAATAACGTGGTAATGCTCATTGCATATGGTCAAAAATGCAAATAATGAAACTCACCAAAGGAAATTAGCATCAACAACTTTAAATGAATGCAAACTCATCATATAAACAATGACATTTTGTATGGAGGAGTGGATAGATTAAGAGACAAATGTTTCAACAGATTCAAATGTGAAACTGAATTTGCCTAACGGAGGGGATAGATGAAGAGACAAAGGGGCATATTAGCAAGACCGGCGATAAAATTATCGCCGTTTTAGCGGCAGGAAACTGCCGCTAAAACGGCGATAATGGGCTTGATAATATGCGTTATAGAATTCCAATAGAAGCCCAGGTTAGATGTCCTGCACATCTAACCTGCGCTTCTATTGGAATTCCATAACGCATATTAGCAAGCCCAATATCGCCGTTTTAGCGGCAGTTTCCTGCCGCTAAAACGGCGATAATTTTATCGCCGGTCTTGCTAATATGCCCCATAGTTTCATCTAAATAATACGTACAAATGTATCAATGACGGAGTGGATAGACAAAGAGACATAAGTTTCAGAGTCAAAAATACATTTGCTAGAATTATGCCTGTATGAGTCAGAAACATACAAACCTAACGGTCTGTAGAAAACCACTACCCTGGCCAAGGCGATGGTGGGGGTTCCCTGAATAGAGTCAGGAAACAAAGATTTACAGGGACAGGAACGGAACAGGACAGGAATCAGCTAGGCCTCTCTGCAAACCGACGGACAGCGACGCATCTCCCCTCTCTCTCAGCCTCTCCAGCCTAACCTTCCTCTACCACAACCCTAAAGGCACCCCAGTTATACCCTAAAATCTACATGTCCATCCCACATCATTTGCAACAATTTTCAAAACTAGACAGATGATTGGAGGGCCTAGGAGGTGTCTCTGTCACACCACAGTGACCTCACGTACAATTTAGTCAATTTATTGTTTGCCTCCTTTCTCACAGTTCGGTTCTTAGTTCATTCTCACGCTTTCTTATACAAGATACATTTAAACAATTTTATTCATAAATTTGACAACGTCCGCAGACTAAGACTCTGGTCCCATGATTGATTTCATCATTTGGCAGACAATCGTCACACTGGCCTTCAACTCGTACATCTCATCTGCTGTGCACACGTCTGTCTTGCCTGTGCCAGATCAGATTCACTCTTCAGCTCACCCCTCCCTCTTCGGACAATATAAGCAAAATGGAGTTTCATCCAGCCCACTATAGCGAATGGAAAATGGACATTCATTAATTATATGACAATGTAGTTTTTCACTGTTTACCACCCGCCTTTGCACTATTCCCTGTTAGCATTTTTCCTAGCATAGCTTTATGCAAAAACGGTATTATTTATAATTTCAAAGCAAGCTATAACATGCAACTATGAAATGCACATGCGGCCTAGTCATGCATTGTTTCTCGTTCCATTCAAAGCTTAATGTAAATACGATTTTAGTTCTTTCACATATTATTTCTCGTTAGTGTATACAGGCGCAAAGCAGTTTTTCCATGTGTTTGTGTAAGGTGCACGTTAGTTTCATTTACTACTTACTGTTAGTACGTATTATGGGGGTATTAATTCGAGCAAGTTTCTTTTCTTGAACCCCTGCTCCATCAATCCCCCCTCTGATGGCTTTCAGGAGCCATCATAAAATGCCTACCATACCGAGGGCCTTCTTTATTTTATCTAAAACTCAGTACTCTTCTCTCTTTTTATGGCACCCTCGTCTAGATATTTCATCATATCATAGTATTTCTCTTTCATGTCTTCTAATTTTAAATAGCTCCTCTCTTTTTCTCTTTCTTGCTCTACATTCATTCTTTGATTCTGTCACTTCTCTTTTTCTACTTTTACCCTTACAACATTTATATGTCGTTATCATCACCAAGGCTATTATAGCTACAGAAATAACTGGCATTATTATTTTTCCTAATAAACTACTTCCAAAGGTAGAAAACCATTTACTCACAGAAGAGAAACTCTTACCAAGTTTTTCCCAAACACCATCAACCTCCAGTTGGGTCAAGTCTTCATGTAATTTCGTAATATTCCTTATATATCCCTCAATTCCTTTACTTTTATCAGGGATATAGGTACAGCAGTGTTGGATTTTCAACATGCCACAGACTCCACCCTCTTTTGCTAATAAGACATCAAGGCAAAGTCTATTTTGCAAAACCATTGACCTGATTGCAACCATTTCAGTGTCAATCATCAAGAACCCACCAGCAGTATTTGTTGATAAACGATCAACCACTGTGGACAACTTTCGAATTTTGTGCGAATTCTAGACGACTCCAACCGAGGGTATCAGTGCACCAAAAATATCACCTACTATTTCTGAGAAACTTGCTCTCTTGTTACGTGTTAGTCCATGTTTTATTTCACTTATTTGGTTACTATTTCGGTCTACATGTTAGACTTTGGGAAAAACAATTGCAAAGTAACAACTACCATACCAATGTGCAGGCAACCTATAGTAAGCCTTCTTGCCACACACATAATAAACTCCTGGAAAGACAGGACCAGTTCCACCCTTTAATCCCCAACCTCCAGTAATTTGGAAAGTATGTTCACATTCACTACTACCAATGAAATAATTGTTATAGTTAGTTTTCGTTCTAAGCAAACATATTTTCCCTTTCTGGGACCAGTCCAGGGACATTGCAGCGTATGTCTTGCCTTTCTCATAAACTCCTTCTCTAAAAGCCCACGGTGGTACCTGTGACTTCTGTTCAGCAGCCTTTCTTTGGAAACTTTCTCTTCTATCTTCTACCATTTCTATAAAAATCTTTTCTTCTATCCGCAAACTACAAGTCAGGTTATTTCTATAGGCATATTCTATATCTAGAGTTTTGGTGATATGGAAGAACTCTACCATATAACGTGCATTTTTGCTACTTAAAACCTTATTTAGCTCTTTAATAACCGGTATTTCTGAAAATACTAAATCTATATTAGAATAGTGGTATTTGAGTTTCCCCGTCACATAGAATAGGCTGGTTAGAATACTGCAAGACACACCATATGTTAAAGGTAGGTGGTGGTAAGTCACCCCCTCTGAGACAGACGAAGGTAATCGCATGCACACATAACAATCACTCACATTCATGGTTTCAGTATATTCATACAACAATTTAGTAAACACATTTACTGAGAAATCACTAATTGATTTATCATGATGGAGAATACTTCCATCCAATGGTTCTATTTTAGTATTAGGAGTTTCATTAGTAACATCATTCACTCCTTTACTTGTCACATCATTAGTATTATTCCCATTATTAGTTACCCTTAGAATAGGTACAAGGACAGTTAGTATTACCCACATGAATGTTAATAGTAAAACACTACATAAGCAAGCTTTAATACATCTACGTTTTAAACTAGATTTTGGACGTTCAGTCACTTCTGCTTTAGCCATTCTGTATTCTATAAAAATAAAATTTATCTAACTTAAGGGTACAAAAAAAAAAAAAAAATCAGGAAAAATAATTGTGTAATCCTACACTTATAGGCTTTCTTCTTTACCCCTTTCTTTTCTTTTCTTTTCTTTTGATCTTCTGAGTCATTTAGTTTTTCTTTTTGTCACCAATTTTACAATTTAAATTTTCACAGTTCTTTTAAGGTGGTCTCAATTTGCTTTCATCAACTTGTTCAGTGTCAGAACTGTCTTTTTCTTTACTTGGATCAGAACTTTCAATTTCTTCCAATATGACGTTGGTCCATTCTGGTGCTTTGTATTTTCTGCTTGGAATTCTTATTCTCCTGGTTTTTCGTACTAATTCTTCTCCTGACTCTTCTTGTTCTGTCTGACTTGTGACCTCATTACTTTGTTCCGGTCTTTTCTTTGACTTTCTTCTCACAAGAGTGTGTTTCAGTCTTTTCACTCCACCTGGCCAATTATCACCTTTTCTTGGTTTCTTGGTTTGAACTACTTTTTCACCTTCTGTATCTGGTTCACAGGTTCTTTTGTTTGGCCTTTCTTTTATCTGCTCTTCTTCCTCTTCTGGATTTTCAGTAACTTCTGTTTCAGTTGTTCCGATAGTAATTTCACTGACTCCTGGCTCAACAGTGAATTCACTTTCTTCTGGCTCAGCAGTGAACTCACTTTCTCCTGGTTCAACAGTGAATTCACTTTCTTCTGGCTCAGCAGTGAACTCACTTTCTCCTGGTTCAACAGCAGTTTCACAAGACCCAGTAGCTGGTACCCACTTTACTTGACTTGTGCTCAGCTGTTCGTCATCGGTTTGTTCTTCAGAATCTGTTATTCTAGATTCTTCAGCTTCACACACTTCAACCTCTGATCTTTGACTTTTGTTTACCAGTTGCTGCTCTTGTCTTTCAAGTGGACTTGGGACTCGTCTAGTGTGGCTTGCGTGAATCCAGTTTGGCAGACCACCACACTTTATGGCCATTGTTGTCACCAAAATAACTTGGTAAGGACCGCTCCACCTGGGTTCTAAACACGATTTGCTCACGTGTTTCTTGATGAGAACCCACTCACCAGGACTCAGATCATTAGCTTGATTCGGCTGTGTTGTTGTGGCATCTTCTCCAACCTGGTGATACACAGAACGCACCAGATCAGCCAATCCTCTGCAATAATCAAGCACTAGATCATCAGATATATTCATCAGTTTGTTCGTTGGTATGTATGCTTGTCTCATTGCTCTTCGCATTAGGATTTCATGTGGACTCAAACCCGTCTTTTTGTCAGGAATGCTTCTAAGACTCATTAATACAAGGGGTAAAGCATCAGGCCATTTCAGTGTTGTGGATGCACACACATTTCCTAACCTAGATTTTATTGTGCCGTTTATCTGCTCAACCACTCCAGATGCTTTGGGTCGATAGGCACAATGCAGCTTCTGTTCAATCTGTAATGCTGCACAAATCATCCGAATTTTCTTATTATTAAAATGTGTTCCTCTATCTGTCTCTAAAGTGCCTGGAAATCCAAATCTAGGAATTAATTCTCTTAGAAGTAATTTTGCGACAGTTAAGCTGTCATTCCTTCTTGTCGGATAGGCTTCCACCCAACGAGAGAACAAACAGACAACAACCAGCACATATTTCAACCCACCACATGGGGGTAACTCGATAAAGTCCAATTGGAGACGGGTAAATGGTCCTCCTGCTCTTCCAATTCATCCCCAACTGACAACTGTTTTTCTGCCTGGATTTTGCTTCTGACAAGTGATGCACCTCTGGCAAAGGCTCTCTGCAATGACCCTGAACCTTGGGTTATACCATGACTGCTCGAAGAGTCTGATCATTGCATCTCTTCCAATATGTGCAATTCCATAATATACCCTGGCCATATGGGAGAGTAAAGAATCTGGCAAGACTGGTCTTTAGTCAAAGCATACCCACACTTTGTCTTCTGCTCGCTTTCTACCACCTGTATTTCTCCAAATTTCCTTTTCCTCATCACTTGCCTCTTCCTGCATCTTCCTCACTTCATCCCAAGTTTCATATGTTTGTAAACATAAGATGGCATTCGGTATTTTCTCTTTCAATTGCTCTGTTTAAAGCCATTGAATTTCGCGCACAGAAACGTGCTATTTGGTCAGCGAATCTGTTGCCCTTCGTCACATAATCATCTCCTGATTTATGTGCGGCACATTTGACCACTGCAGTTCTTTTGGGCAATTGCAAAGCATCCAATAATTCTTTTACAGTTTTACTGTTCCTAATAGGGGAACCTGAAGAAGTCAGAAATCCCCTTTGCATCCGTAGCTGTCCAAAATCATGGACAACCACGAACCCATATTGGCTATCAGTGAATATGGTTACCTTCAGGCTTTTGGAAATTTTGCACGCTCTGATTAGAGCTATCAATTTAGCAATTTGAGCAGAGTTTACCCCTTTTAGACAGGATGCTTCTAGAACTCCCGCTATGGTGCAAACAGCATAGGCAGTGCATAATTCACCTTTCTCATTTCTTAGGCATGATCCATCCACAAATATCTCACAGTCTGGTTCTTCCAAGGGAACATCCTCTATATCAACCCTGGGTTTGGTGCACAGTTCTGTCACATCCAAACAATCATGATCCGCTTCCTCTCTCACCTCCTCACAACGAGAATTAGGCAGTAGAGTTGCCGGATTTACAGTTGTGCACCTCACCACAGTCACATTCTCAACACCCAGAATCACTCTCTCGTACTTAGTCAGCCGACTAGAGGTCAAGTACTGTGTACGGGTACGAGTCAAAAGAATCTCAACAGAATGCGGCACATACACCTTTACTGGATATCCCATCACAATCACTTCACTTTGTTCCAGACTCATACAAGTGGCAGCTACTGCTTTTAAACATCCTGGTAATGCTGCAGCCATTGAATCCAAAGTAGCAGAAAAATATGCTACTGGACGTCGTGCCATTCCATGTTTCTGAGTCAAGACTGAAAGTGCGCATCCATCTCTTTCACAGCAGTACAATACAAAATCCTTTGTATAATCTGGCATTCCTAATGCAGGTGCATGACAAAGACTGTTTTTCAATTTTACAAAAGCTTCCATACTTTCATCATCCAGATCAATCGGATCTTTCACATCCTTCCGTGTCAACCTCTGTAGAGGTTTTGCAATCAGTGAGAAACCACTGATCCACTGCCTGCAATATCCAACTGTCGTGTAGTTCCTATAGTACCCCTGCAGGACCTGCACGTTTGGATAACATAAACTGTGGGCTTGGTGTTAGACTGACTCTGTGCACCCCCACCGTATATGTTAGCCAGATTTGCATTAGCTAGCTCACAGTGCCACTAGAATCTCCTCTTATCGGGGAGAGATTAGTTTCTGACAACCTTAGAACATGACAACCCTAATTCCTCAGAATCGTGGAAACAATGTACTACCTTTCGCTCAGTCACTCGTGCTTACTTATTCAGTTTGTCTCAGAGAGTTACAGAGAATAAACAGTCTGGGCGTTTCAATAAGTATTTATTGAACAGTTGTTATTCTAGTGTAAAATATATGTGCTGCAGCAACCAGCAGACAATAGCAGAGATATATTATCAGCAGTACGATCAAAGTGAAAGGATAGAACAGTTCTACCATATTGCAATAATCATGAATACATACATGAATATAAAAAGCATTATGAAAGTGCGCGTACTCCTACGATGCCTAACTAGATGTACCTGAGTGTACCTAGCATATGTGTAGGTCTAAAAGCCTAAGAGCCAAGAATTCCTCTAGGATTTAGTCGAACCCCCATACCTGAATAGAGAGAGTGTGGGACCCCATCCTGGTCTCGAATTGGACACCCCGCAAGGGCTGTATTAGACCGCTGTCAGCTGGAGCGACTGTATGTAGGAGCCTCAGCGTCTCTGGTCAGTGTGTCAGCATGGAAGTCTCGGTTCCCTCTATTTTACTGTGGCAAGATGTGGTGTATTTATACCCTAAAAGTGTCTCGTCCCTCAGTATGGCTTGTATTGGTCTTTGTTAGACATGAGGAAGACGTAAGGGGTGAACTTTGTACATACATATTATGCAAGAGATGTAGCTGGTGAATGCTCATGCATAATTTATGAGTACATTGTAGGCCTGTGTTCTGGAAAGACCTTGCAGTGTTCTAACCACAGACTAGATAACGTTCAACCCTCAGAGCTCGTTGTGTACTGTAGGGAACTAATGTAGTAAGATCATGCCTATATTAGGAGCCATGACTATAATAGGGCATGTACGAGTATGACCATAACAGGGCATATACGAGTATGACCATAATAGGGCATATACGAGTATGACCATAATAGGGCATATACGAGTATTTCTACATTATGGCATATATGAACGGGTCTACATTAGGACCTATATACGAAACATAACACCCACTCCACTTCCGAATTGGATGTCAATGACCATACTTAAAATCTGGACAATTTAAAAATATTCACTTAAAAACAACTAAAACATGGGTTTTAAAAGGACTTTTTAAAAAACAAATGTTAAAAATGTTAAAAATTTACTATTTCTTAGTTATCACTTGAAAAAGTCAATTCTGTCCCGTTTATAAAAGTTGCATCACCATAAGCTGAAGAAGGCCATGCTTTACCAAGTAAAAGTGTCAATTTAGGAAATGTTCCAAATTTTGTTCGTTTATTTATGAAACGAAGTGGAGAAGCTGAATTCTTTCCCAGGATGCGATGAGCAAATTCAAGATTAAGTGTCCTGGCTGGGAGATACAGCATTATCGGTGTTAGCTACTGCAGACGACAAATCCAACGCTTCACAAAGAACGTCAATCGCACATAGATGGAATTCGGCACTGCCAACAGTCGTTGCTGCAGCAGCTTGTGCGGCAGTTGTTACCTCGGTGCCTGTGGAGGAGCCACCTAACCCATCAGGAGCAAACGGTACCTGTGGATTCTCAAGGAATGCATTCATCAGAATTGGAAGACGCTGGGGACAACGCAGAGAATGGGCCATTAGGGGGTCCTGCATAGCATCTAGGGCCAGTGGCGTATCCGATGGAAATGTTAGACAGAGATCCAACGTGCATTCTTCTCCGCAGAACAGGCATCGAAGAACAGGTAAGATGCAGTCCACCCAGACTGGTCTAAATGATAGAAACCAAGAGGCGTTCAGTTCTCTTAGGCAAGGTATGCCCAGAAGCTGCACCATGCATTCACGATATTTCCGTTCCATGAGCGTGTTCGCCATTTCCTCGGAAATGGGGCCGTCCATTGCGTAGCAGTAATACTACAATCAGGACTCCTGCAATTAGGAACAGGATAAGCGGGAGACCTCCAAAGACGCTTCCCAATACGGAGTGTATAAAATTTGGGATTACTCCGAGGACTGTCTGAACGGTGCTTAATAGTCCTGACCCTATGGTCTTAAATAGGTGTACAATACCGCTCGTATCAGACATGTTAAAGATACGACCCACCATTTCTGCTAAATGAAAGGGGCAGTTTGTACGTATAAGCGCTTGTATCTCAGTCGAGGTCCTTGCAACTTGAAGTTCAAAGATTTCTCGAGCAGAGGTTGCTGTAAAAGCATGGCTTTCAGTCTGCTCATAGTATCAAATTGTATAAAGGAAACATTCAACAAAGGCCATAACGGCGCCTCCCTGACTGTATTCATTGGCGGAAACAATACTTGCGTACAGCAAGTAACCCTGGAGTTAACAGTGACCAGATAGGCGATGCCCGGAAGCATCCCACAGCAACCTTGATCATTTAGCATTAAGTAACTCCCATTCGAGAGCAGCTGGAAAACCGGCGTGATCATGGCCGCTGGGGTCCCTGACATGTGACATGATAAGTTCACTACCGAACCACTACATGCTCCGTGCAGAGAAATATCCTGACACATGAGAGAACCGCTTAAAGCGTTCTTGCAGTTCGTACCACCCAGATACACTTCACGATCCCCATTCCGGCATCGGTATCTATATGGTAACTCCCAAGTTTCCTTGATGTATCCCTTACCCATTCTTTCATATTTGCCTGCCTGCCTTTGCTCAAGGCAATATTGAAACTGAAACGTAGTGACCGGCAGAGTGATCTGGCCATGAATTAGCCATTCGGTTGATGGTGATTCGGCTACAGTGAATGGTAACCTTTCCAGTTTCTCAATACGCAGCATTGTATATTTGGCTCCCCTCTGTGCCATTTCTGTCTGTTTATCGGTTAGATTGTATTCTGAAAACGGAGACGTGGGGTATATAAAACGCGAGGGCACATAGCCTGCACGCAAAGATTGCAGCTTCCAGCTTGACATCATAATAGAACGTAGCTGAGATTGCCCGTGTTGTAACAAGGCCAGATCTTGTTCTAATATGTCGATTTCCGAAGACACAATGTTGCCTAAGGAGTAAATCCTGGAGGTCAAAGTTGTTAACCCATTATCCACTACAGCTAATGCCTTCTCTAAGTTAATACAGTCTATTTCCCGTATTCTTTTTGCAGCCTCCTGTTGGGATATTTTCCAGCTTTCATTATAATAGGCATAAAGGCCAGCATATATGAAACGTTTCTGACGTATTTTCCTTGGGCCTAGTAAAAAATCCCTAAGGTCTACATCAGGTGTGAGTAAGGTCAAGTGATGTTTAACTTTTGTGATTGTTGAGGTCTCTAGCCAATCAAGGCACAACTTCCCAACACTATAGGATGTCACTACCCCTGGGTGTTGTCTTTGTACATAGCGAGGATCTGGCCTATGGGTCCTAAATCCTTCGGGTGTACCTAGGAATCTCTGTTGACATGTGTTCGTGTCAATGGGCCAAATCAGCCATCCTGTCCAATTGGGATCTGACCTGTTGTACTGGAGACTGTCATCTAATCTTACCCCATGTGTAGTTGAATTCTGCCCCCCACCCATCTGTGATGGTGTAGGAAACCCAGGTGTGTTCATTTCCTTGTTCTTGGCTATTCCAAGACAGGATGTCTGTTGCACAGTTTCATTCAGAAATATTATCTGCTGTGGAAGGAGGCATGCTCTAAAAAGTGCTTCTGTTCCCTGGACTTGCCAGTCCCTAGAACCCCAGATTGAATTTGAATCTATAGTGTCCTTCCATAGGTCGAAACCCTGTGTAGACAACTGGGCCATAAAGGAAGCAGAGTAAATCTGTTTGGTGTTAGTCAACATAATTTTCTGTGCTGATGTTGTTGCCACTTTGTAATAAAATGACTTTGGGTCAGATGTATTAAACCCTGAAAAGTATGTGAATTTCTGTGTAAAAGTTTGCAAACTACCTTTTGGAGGTGTTGGGTAGTGTTCCCACTGGTGGTATTCAAATACATTTCTAGGTGTTATAGATTTGTGCAAGAAATGATGACCATAGTGTTGATAACAGTACAATGTATCATAGTCTGAAGTACCTTCTAACATTTCATTGTTCGGAAATGCTGCAGTTCTTTCTAAATCAGACATTAAATTATTCACAGTTTCAGTGTCCTAATCATCAGAAAATGTACTGGAGGTAATGATATCACTTATAGAAATTTTAAATACATGTTTAAGCTTTAAAAGTTCAGATGGACCGAATATATCATAATCAATCTTGTCCCATACTATACCGTCCGGTATAGGAACTGCTGTGATGTTCACTGAAGACAAGTCTCTTGGTTCACGATGTGAAGACTGGTGTGGTTTTAAAATCAAATTGACTCTTTGGGCTGGAGAGCTCTGCTGGAGATATCGTCCATTAATAAGCATACTAAAAGTTATTATTAAACCTAGCCAGAAAATAAAAAATAAAATCCCAGTGATATACCATAGTTCAATCCAAGGTGACACCAGGTAAGTCTTTCTAAAAAAGTTCAAAAAGTCAGTGATTTTCTGTTTGTGTGATTTTTTGGCTGGCGTCGTTTCCGGCTCACTTGGATCCAGTGAAACGTATCAAAGTTCATGAAATAGCCAGAAGCAGTTCGATCAATAGTTGGAATTGCATCGGGATTTGTTGAAATCGGATTTTGCTCTTGACGAGGCATGTTGACGTAGATGTCTGTAGTCGGTCTGATTGCAACTTGGTTGTTAAGTTGATTTTCTTCTTGTTGAAGTGGAACGAGTTCCATAGCATTGTTGCTTAGTCCTTCGTTCCGTACAGGTGGCTCTTCAAACGTGATGAGTCTTTCTGTTTGGACTTCTTGGATTGTAGCAAGAGGAGGGCGTCTGCTACTGTGGAGTCCACGAGGCCTACTGTTTAGTATCGACCACATAGTGTGGTTTGATTAAGTCAATTGAGACAAATCTTTTCTCCTTTTTCCCGGCAAGAGGCGGCAGAAGTACAGTTCTTGTGCCTTGGATTGCTAGAACCGGTACAGGCTTTCTGTAGGATGGCCCAAATTCTTTCTTGTCTGCAATCTTCTCTCTGACCAGATCCCCGACTTTTGAGATCCAGACAGGTCTTGCCATTATTGCCTTGACTTCCTCAGTGGCGGTCTGTTTTAAGTGGACGTTGCTTTGTTGTGTCCTGGATTCATTTAGATCCTGTAAAACAGCCAAACGATCATGGATATCAAATTATTTTTCATCCGCCACTGCTTCTTCACAATCAAGATCAGGTACCCACATTCTTGTCCTAAATAGGACCTCGTAAGGAGTGACACCCCCAAAGAGCTTCTTGGCTGATTGTTAATTGCTCGTTGGACCCCATAAAGGTGATCGACCCATCTACCGCCTTTGCCTAATACCCTAGCTGTTAAAGATTGCTTTAAGTCCCGGTTTTTCCTCTCCACAACAGAATTTCCCTCAGGATGGTATGGAGAGGAGTACCGCAATGCTACGCCCATTCCTTCCATGGCCTCTTTGTAAGCCCCAGAGCTAAACGCCGGGCCATGGTCAGAATATAACGTGCCAACTGCGTATGTGCCGATAAAGACTCGGAAATCTTTTATAACAGTTCGAGCGTCAGCCGAGCGCTGAGGCCAAACCCATAGGAATCTGGAGCAGGAATCCACTGCAAACATGATATACTTCTTGGCCCCATCCGATTGTAGGGGTCCACAGTGGTGCAAATATACACATGCGAGAGGTTTGTCTGATTTTAGTAATGGTGTCTGCGCTGGGCGTGTTACGGTGGAGCCTTTCATCTGCTGGCAGATGTCGCATTTCAAGACATAGTCTTTGGTCTGCTTTGTTAACCCTGGCCACCAGTAGCGCTGTTTCAATAAAGAAAAAATCGCTGTAACGCCTGTATGCGCAGAACCCAAACCCTCGTGTGCTGCTAGAATTAAGCCTTGCCTACGATCCATATTTGGTATTACTCTATCCCCCACTCCAGGAATCTGAGCATATGGAATTTTTTGTGCATCTAACTTGTAGGAGTACCTGAGTGGAAATTTTTTAGGTACTGCTGTGCTGCCCTTGCGTGAAGCAATGACAGCTACCATAATCTCGCCGTCTATTCTCGTTTTTGAACGAGTGATTGCAGCTACGGACGCTGTGCATACTGCCCCCTTTGCGGCTTCATCAGCCAATGAATTCCCTTCAACGTGAACGCCATCACGCTGATGATTCAGTGTATATATCACGTGAGCCCTTGGTAGTTCGTTTCTCAACTCCACTACCTGTTCTCATAGCATTTTATGCTTAATTGTGCCACCTATTGCGTCTTTGAACCTGTTTTGTTCCCAATGATGTAAATATTCATTGTACGACTGTACACAGTAAAAGGAATCACACACAATTAGTGTGGGGAATTCGTGTTCCGTATTTACAAGTGCCAGCATCAGTGCTTTTAATTCTGCTAACTGAGCCGTGCAGTCTCCTAGAGATTGCGTTTTAGTGCTACTGGGATGGAACTTTCCATCGTGCATGCGACCTTTAACGATTGCACACGCCGCGCTGTAAGCTTGCTTACTCCCTATGGCCGGTTGAGCAGATCCGTCAGTGTAAATAATGTATTCATACTGATCTAGAGGCAAAATCTCATTTGGTAGATGATATTCTTGTTCGTATTGCAGAAATGCTTGTGTTTTTAAACTTGGATCAAATCTGTATTCAACAACCGTTGCAGTAAGAAAATTAGCCCATTGTATCCATCTGGGATGTAAGGCTTTCGCATTTGGAATGCTAGCCTTTGTAACAGCCTCTAAGGCTGGTACTGGGGTCACGACTATTATGCGCTTTCCCTGAGCCAGAGCTCTTTCTCTTGCTACAGCGGTCTGCACTGCTGTCAGGATTTTTTCTGTTGAAGTGAAACGCATCTCTGCGTTTGTGTACAGGTGTGATTTGTATGCGATTGGTACCGTTTCGCCTTCATTGAAAGTTAAATAAGTGTACCCGCATTGACCCGCTATTACTCTGATCACTAAGTTGCATACGTTTACGCGTGTCTGTAAATGTTTTGAAGCTATCATGTCTTCCTGTAGGGAACGCAGGATATTTGTATGTTCCTGTGTCCATTGTCTGACCGAAAAATCAGGTTTTATTAAGTTGTAGAAAGGTTTTACTCTTTCTGCGTAATCCAAAATGTATGATCGACCAAAATTTAGGAATCCCAGAATTGATTGTAAATTCTTTAATGATTTTGGAGGTTGGAGCAGCGCACATTTTTCTAAAAAGTTAGCTGCTAGGCTTTTTTCCTTCACTTGACAGCTCATATCCTAAAAATAGGACATTGAGGTGGGCAATTTTTGATTTTTTAAAATTAAATTTATAGCCCTCAGAGGCGAATCCCATAATAATGGTGCTCACCCTGGTCAAGTGCCTCGGTAAGTCATCGTCCGTCAGATAAATATCATCCACATAGGACAATGCGTCTTCATCCAAATTTTGGAGTAACTCTGTTACCCTTGCTGAAAACAACCCCGGGCTATTCTTATACCCTTGGTGGACTCGACAAAATTGCCGTTGGGACCCTAGCGCTGAGAATGCAGTCAGATACCTGCTTTCAGGCGCTATATTTTGGCACAAAAATCCATTTGAGATATCAAGTGTTGTTTTGTATTTTTGTCGCACAATGTTATTCATTAATGCGGCACTGTGTGCATTTTGAACTGCAAATGTCTTTGTGCAGGTGTTTAAATGTCTGTAATCTAAAACTAGACGATATGTGTTGGCAGGTTTGGCTACGGGGAACAAAGGATTGTTCATAGGTGAAGTGCAATTTTCTATCACCCCCTGGTATTCAAGTTGATCTAAGATCTCCCTGACTTTGTTTTTTAGCTTCCTGCTTTATAGGATATTGCCTTTGGGCATTTGGGAGAACTTTTAACGGGATCACGTGGTGGGTTGAATCCTCATCCCAACCAGTATGATTTTTGTACAATGCTGGAGCTAGGGAAACCGCCCACTCCTGCGCATATGCATGTTTTAAATGTATGGGAACGAGGTCGGAAAATGCTGGAAAAATTACCTTTTCTTCCTTTTTGGCACTCCATGACGAATGCTGGCGGCCAGTCTTGCTCTACTAATAGGATGTCATATCCAGATGACAAATTTTCCCAAAATAGACCTTTAACTTTCCTGGGCTTGTCCCCCTCCATCCGGAGTGTTATCTCATGTAACTTATGTGGGACACTTACCCGAGTATCAGGTGTTTCCACCGTGATATACTCACTCAACTCCGCTGTCACCAGAAATTCCTTCAGGTTCTGGCGAGCTATCGTTACTTCTGCCACGCTGTCTAGCATCGTTAGAGCCCCTTCCCCGTTCAGAATCTGTGTCCTCAGAATTCTGGGCATATCTGATCTTGAGACCTGCTACCTTTTTCTACTGAGTTTTTTGTTTTTGTTTATCTTCTTTTTTAGGTGCGTAGTCCGCAGCGCGTTGCATGTCTCTGGACTTCGTACGCTCCTCTTGTCTGTGTTCTGACCGTCCTTCCCTCTCTGAGTTTTTTGATGAACCCTGAAAGGAACGAGAGGAACGTGTATCAGTATCCTGATACCTGTCAGGTTTCCTAATATTATCCCTATTCCTGAGGTTATACCTCCTTTCAGAGGGCTCCTGTTGAGGAGACCTACCTCTGGATTGAGATCTGTTGTCTTTAGACTTTTGTTGTTTTTTATTTTCCCACTTCTTTTTAGAAGAAGTAGGTGTCTGCTTTGTAGTGTCCTTTTCAGGACTGCCCACCAGTTGTGGTTTTAATGCCTTCCCACCTAGACTGTCTCTGCCTAATTCTGCATATGCAGTTTCAATTATTTTGGGTAGTTCGTGTTGTTGATCTACTGGACTGAACTCCCTTAGGCGTTGGCGGATCGCCACTGAAGCTGCTTCCCCCTTAATGTTAGCTAGTATTATGGCTGATACCTGATCAAAGTTGTTTAGTAACTTCATCCCTAAGTTTAGGGCAGGCTCTGCTGCGTACTCATTTTGTATCTGTCTCATTACATCAGGTACTACTGCTAATGACGGGATACCATGTGTTCTGGTATATATGGCAGCAAAGACTGAACCCCAAGAGGTGCAATCCTCTACTTGTGGTGTGATTCCCATGGGCAAGCAGATTGTTAGAATTCTGTGTTTTTCATAGGTGGTAGTATTCGGGAATACCGCCTCAAGCTGAGTTATTTTCTGAGCTATCCCGAATGGGATTTGTTCGCGTTTTGCGGGCATTTTGCCCATTACTGCGTGTAATGTTTGAGGAGTAATTTTATTTCCTGTACTCTGAGCTGGAGTACTATTTGCTGCACCTGGTGCAAGTTGGATTGTTAAAGTCCTCATGACGAATTGTGTCAGGTTTCTGTAGATTTTAATTAAATCTCTGTGTTGTACGAGTAATTCTGGCTGTGGCATTGTTCCAATGTCAGGGTGCGGTGTGTAAGCCGCTAGTATTGGCCATGTGGCACCGTCTCCTCTGAGCGGGCCTAATCTTACTCTTCCTCGTACGTGGGGTAGGGCGCCATTAAACCAGTAATAATGTTCTTTTTTTTTTTTTTTTTTATATTTTTATTGAAGATTTTTAAATTATAAACAGCATCCATAATACATATATAATTCATACACGAATGAGGATAAATACTTCCATATTTTATCTTACAGAATTTACAAAATCAGATTACATTCTTACTTTAAAACGTTTTTTTTTTTTTTTTCCCCCCGACGTATTTATATTTTAAGTGATTTCTCAAAAAAAATGTAAGGGACCAGCATAAAAATCAAGTCAAAACAAAACAAAACAAAACAAGCCCCAACAAAAATCCAAATATATATTTATCCAATGTCCCATGTCAATCCAATTTCGGGAATCAGAACCTTAATTAGGTTTGGGATTCTTTCCAGTTATAAATCGGGTCCCAGATGCGTTTCCCCAAAATTCTCCCTCTTTTACCCCGCCGCTCATAAATTCCCCTCTCAAGGTTAAACATCGCAAGTAATCTGGCTAGCCATAGTTGGAAAGTTGGGACAGTTTGATCTAGCCAAGCTGCGGCAACACATATTCGGAGAACTGCCATAGCTACAAACAAAAAACGAAAATGCGGGGCTTGCCCCTGGGAGTTATCAGTCCCCAGAAGTATTAGGGTTGGGGTAATTTTAATTTTGATATCCAAGGTGTATTCACAAAAAGCCGTAATGGAAGATTTTATTGAGTCAAGCCGCGGGCAGGTGGAGAACATATGAACTAGATCCACTTTTAATAAATTACACCGTGGGCACCTAATTCCCACCTGTCCTCCCCATTGTGCTATCCTTGCCGGGGTATAGTAAAGAGAGAATAGCGTCTTAAAGTGCTGTGCCTGAAGCCCAGCCGAGCATAGCACAGTCTGCCCCAACTCTAAAGAATCAAAGAAGTTATCCGGTTCAGTGCCCAGCCTATCTTTCCATTTTTCACCATGCTTTTCTAAATCATCATGCTTCAGTGATGTAAGTTCACCATAAATTCCTTTTATATTACAACCCTTACTGCTTCTTATAACATCTATAGCTTTATTACTACAAAAGCCATTACCATCACCTAGCTTTTTACCCAAGAAGCTTCTAATTTGAAGATATTTAAAAAAATTCTTCGAGCTTAACCCAAATTTGTCCTGGATATCCTTAAATTGGAGCATTCCCTCGGAACCCATCAAGTCACCCACTTGCACAAGACCATACCTGGCCCATTCTGCCATAATCTGATCTGAAAAAATTCCCGGGAGCATGGGGTTACCATACATCTGAGTATAAAAATTCATTCTGCCCAAACCAATCTTTTTCTTAAAGGCAGCCCAGATTTTAAAGGCTGCTATCATGGTCTTAAACTTCGTTCTTTTATAGTAGCTCGGCTCACTGAATTTCAGAAAACAGTTCGCAGCATCCTTACCCACCAATAGCCGATAAACATCAGGCAGCGAATCCACCGCACTTGATTCTTCTGAGTACCCACCGAACAACACCCACATATAGTGGAGAGCCGCAGCCCAATAATAGAATCTGAAATCTGGGAGTGCCCGACCCCCTCTCTCCGAGGGCAAAGACATATAACGAAGGGCTCTCCTTGTTTTGCCATGAGACCAAACAAATCGATTTACCAAACTTTCTAAAACAACAAACCATTGCTTCCCGAATTCTAAAGGGATGGCCCTGAATAAATAGAGTATTTTGGGTAGAAATACCATTTTAACCACGTTACAGCGACCTACTAAAGATAAATGTAAATTATGAAAATTATCAAAATCTTTCCTTGCCTTCCGAATTATAAGGTCCGTGTTCATTGCAACTAGTGAGTTCAAATCAGTGGTTATAGAGATACCCAGATAAACCGCTGAATCTGTTACCCGTGGGTCAGAGAAGCTAATTCCCCGATTAATAACTATCTGGGTCTTCTGTTTATTCGGGGCATATCCCGAGATCCTACCAAATATTAAAGCAATCTTCTCAACTGCCGCTATTGCTGCCGATGGATCGGGGGTTACTAAAGCCACATCGTCAGCATAAGCAAGGACTTTGGTTTGAATATCATGATAAATCATTGGCTTGATTTCCGGGCAACCTTCTAAAAGCCGTATTAAGGGATCTATGTATATAGCGAATAACAGGGGTGAGCATGGGCAACCCTGCCGGGTGCCCCGTTTAATCTCAAAAGATGTTGTGTATTTCCCGTTAATTCTTAATCGGGCTGTTGGTGTATTATACATAGCACGAATAGCTACAATAAACCCCTGCCCAACTCCGAACCATTTAATTGCTTCCCATAAAAAGTCCCAGGAGACCCTATCAAAAGCCTTTTCTGCATCCAGAAGCAGCAAAGCCATACGGTCCCCTGAGACTTCTGCCGCGTCGAACAGTGTTATTACACGTCGGATATGCTGGGTAGTACCCCTCCCGGGTAAAAACCCGTGCTGGCATGGGTGGATGGTTTTAGCAATAATTGTGCTCAATCTAGTCGCTAAGGCTTTTGAGAAGATCTTTGAATCACTATTTATAAGTGTAATGGGCCTATATGACCCAGGCTCCTGGGGTGACTTACCTTTTTTTAAAAATATTATGATGTCAGCGCCTGCCCATGATGCAGGAGCTGAGCTCCCTAATTGTGCACAATGTATTGTTTCAACAAGGACAGGTCCAATTTCGTCCACAAAGACCTTATAAAATTCCAATGGGATCAGATCCGGTCCCGTAGCCTTACCCGAAGGAAGATTTCTTAACGCGTCGTAAATCTCATCCTGCGTCAGAATTACCTCTAACTTTTCCCTATCTGCAGATTCGATGCTCTGCCGAGGTATACTATTGAGGAGATCCTGAGCTGAGTTTTGCGGATCCTGAGATTCCTCCCCATATAGTCGTTGATAAAATAACCGAAAAACTGCCTGAATCACACGTGGGTCAGTAACCAAATTTCCAGCATCATCTTTGATCTCATTAATCTCACTGGCAGCACATCTTTGTCGGAGTCTTACTGCCAAAGTATGACCTACCCGCTCGCTAAATTCATAGCATTGCTCTTTTTTCGCTAAAAAGCGTACTGAAGCCTTTGCAGCAGCCCTTTCACCTATTCCCGCTTTTGCCCAAGCCAGCCGATGCAAAATATCAGTAGTAACTGAGCCAGCTTTAACCGCAGAGGCTAGTTCCTCTTCAATTCTAGCTAGGTTTTTGTGGAGTGTTTCTTCATGTTGCGCCTCTTTTTTTTGCCGGGAGAGGCTAAAACTAAGAGTCTCGCCTCTAACCCCTGCTTTAAAAGCATCCCAAACAACTCCTGTGCTGGCACTATGCCTATTTATATCGAAAAAGGCCGTAATCCACCCCTTCATATAAGAAACATACTCAGAATCTATTAAAAGCCCTCTTTCAAAGGTCCAAGTCCGCTCAGCCCGTTCTCCTTTAGTAAAGATCAAATTGAGAACCAAAGGGTTATGATCCGACAATATCCTAGGGAGTTTCTCAATTGTAACCCGGTACACCAAAGAGTGTGAAACAAAAAAATAGTCAAGTGAAAAATCGCATTGTGTGGGGCAGAAAAAAAGGTACTACCGTCATCATTAATTTTTAAATAATTCCATACATCTATAAGTCCGTGATTCTTAATCAAATTAGTGAGTGCCTTAAAAACCCTTCTTTTACGTCCAACGTATTGATTACCGGGATTACCCCAAAGTCCTCCTAGCCCATTTATATTAAAGTCACCGCATACTATAAGTGGAGTAGGCCATTGGGCAAGTTCCCTATCCAAAAACTCCAATACCTCAGGATCATCAGCTGTTGAGTCATACAGCGAGCACACAGTGAATAATTCCCCAGCAAACCCACACTCTGCTAGAACCCATCGTCCCCACCTATCTGACAGTGTCCTTTTAACTATTAAATCTTTCCTACGAGTAAGGATAGCTACCCCTCTGGTTTTAGTGCCTTGCTTTGTAGCCACCAACAATCTAAAGCCTAATTGTTCTAAAATCCCAGCTCTAGTATGCTCTATGTGCGTCTCCTGTACGCATAATATGTCAGCACGTAGAGCTTTCAGTATTATTGCAGACCTTTGTCGCTTAGCTTGGTCATTAAGCCCACAGATATTGATAGATACGATCTTAAGATTCATGAAAGTCATAAAATAACTTTGAATGATTGCCGTCCTGCATTGAATTTAATACTTATTTTACGCCTCTTTCTCCGAGCTAGGCTCGCCTCCGTCCCTTCTTCTTTACAAAAAGACCAACTTCTGGATTTCCTAAACCTTTTACCTAAAAATTTCCTCATACGTAGTGCTCTGCTATGCTGTAAAAAAAAACCTACCCCCCCAAACCCAACCATCCCCCCACCCCCACCCCCCCCAACAACCCATACAGGCAAATAGGTCAAAAATGACCTATGTGTGGCAGCCAATCTCACCTCTCGTGCCGCTGCGCCTTCTTCTCCCCCACAGACAACAAAACCAGCCACCACCTCCCATCCCCCTCCCCCCCAGCCCAACCTAGTAACAAGCCAGCACCAAAACAAAAAGAAGAGAAGAAGAAGTGTGCACAATCCTTCATCCATAGTCCTATTAGACAATCATCAAAGCCCGATTTAGCTTAGCGTGTAGCCGCCTTTCCTTTGGCCTCCTTAAACTCCGTCAGGAATTCTTGTGCCTTCACTTCAGAGGAAAACATTCGAACCCGCCCATTAATTATAACTTTAAGACGAGCAGGAAATAACAGGTACGCTTCGCAGCCCACCCCCTGAAATGCTGTTATCAGTTGCCGAAGTCTCCATCTGCGCTCCACTGTAGCGTGGCAGAAATCGGGGCGTGCAAAGAAAGTGTGCCCATCAAAAGTCCTCTTGGCATCAGGCTTGGCCTTGTCTATAATGGCTTGTCTAAGGAGAAAGTTCCCAAAATAAATCAAGATTGCTCTCGGGTACATGTCTGACCTAGATGGAACATTCTTCCTCAGCACCATTGGGAAACGATGGGCCCGTTGGATCTCCATATCCCAATTCCATTGGGCAAGGTCCGGAAAGGCCCCCTTTAACAAAGACACCACAAAAGACACTATATTGGCCCCTTCCGCATTTTCGGCAACCCCCAATAAGCGAACATTGTTCCTCCGTTGGCGATTCTCGAAATCTTCGAGTTTCCAGCAGACATCCACTGTTTGCTTTTCTTGCTGCACCTTAAATTCCTGTAGCTTATTGACTTCCTCTTCCAGAGCCACAGTTCTATCCTCCACATGTGTGACCCGCTCAGCCATTTCTGTACAAAGTTTATTTGCTTTGCGGATAGAGGCTTGCAGCTTTTTAGTAGCTTGTAACGATCTTCTACTTTCCATTCTGGCCTCTTCCTGCATTTGTTTTAAAGTAGAATATACCAAGTCCAGTGTAGGTGGGGCAGGAGGCCCGGAGGATGCAGCCGAGCCATCTAGTTCTGTTCGCCCATTATTCTCATAAACCATACTAGTAGCTGAGTAATCCCATTCTAATTTTCTTGCCATAGCCATATCGGTCTGAGCCGAGCTACCTCTGGATCTGTTTCTTCGCTTTTGAAGTACAGCTTTGCTACGAGGGCCTTTTTGTACGGTAGAAGACTCTTCAGAATCAGTTTCTTCAGTGGTATTAAATTCGGTAAGGGCAGGAGATTCAGAGTCATCGTTAAGAGAATAAAATTGGTCCCCCTCTGGAGATCCGTGCGTCGTCTCACGATACCGTGGGGCTTGATCTGCCAGTGTGGTAGCGGAGACCCCCTTAATTAAGACAGGGCTTGAACAGGCATTATCGTCACCAATTATATTCTTAGCCTCTATCCGATTTCTTGCCACCGAAGCCAGTAACCCAGTGGGTTCAGATGTGTTGTCGTTTCTCTGCACAGACTCAGCGCGATCACCCTGCTCTGCACAGTCCCCCCACTCATCGCCCTGCACAGCACTGTCACCCTGCTCCTCCAGTGCCACCATGTGAGGGGCTTCAGTAGTGGCATTCTCTGAAAGTTCAACATTCTCTGCAGTACGATCTATGCAAGCCCTTTGAGATTCTTGTGCGAGCTGAAACTGAGGCTGGATACAGTCCGCTGACAAACCCTGCTCCGGTCCAGATTTTATCTGCAGTTTGCTCTCAGAGTTCTCAGAATTCAGCTGTGTAAGCTGTGTCGGATCCCGAGCTCCCGTAGCTCCCGCTGCACCATCTGCCAGTACCTCCTGGAAACCTACGGCGGGTGGTAAAGACATCGCAAAAGCCTCTGCCACCGTTGTCTGCCTCATTGCGCCCTCTGCAACAGCAGCCGCCGCCCGGAGCCGGGTCCCGCCTGCAGCGCTGATATCTCTCCCGGTGGTGTCCATTTTTTTGGGCATCGGTGCTCCTCCTCGGCGTGCATGGCTCCCTCCTCGCACCAAGCCAGAGGCAGACTTAGAGTTGCTGAAGCTGGGGCCAGCCCCCGCGATGTCCGCAGATGTGCTCAGGGCATCTTTACTTTTGCCGAAGACTTTAGCCGTTTTATCGGTTTTATCTAATTTTGGGGCCATACTCTCTGCAAAGCACCAGCGGCTCCCACGAAGTAAACCAGAACAGCTCCGGAGGCTTGACGGCAGCAGAAACACAATAGTGGCAAAACACCTTGCTTTCAGCAGGACCCCGATGCCCAGCAGCCGCATATCATCGCAGAGGTAGGTGCCCTGGCTGGGGGAGGGGGGGAATGTTCCCAAGTGGTTTTCATGCAACTGTCATAGCAATTTCATATAAGCCCGGAGAGAGAGAAGCAGCAGCAGCTCTCATTGAGGTCAGTCGGCAGCCATCTTGCCCGCAGTAATAATGTTCTGGTAAGTGAGTGGAATCTCTATGTCCTCAAACGGACCATATTCCCTTGGTGCATCTCCTTTTATATAGTAGTGAAATGTCTTTGTTATGGCATTTGCTGCTGGGAATGTAACCCATGAATAGAACACCTCTTTTTTGTTTGATTCGTGTGCCTCAATCACGAAAACTACCATGCCACCCTTTGCTTGTAAACCATTTTCTAATAGTCTTAGGGTGACTGTAAATCTAAATTTTGGTGTAATCTATATTGCATTTGCAGGATCTTCTCCTTCTTCTAAAAAATTCAGGTCAACTCTGTCTTCCCCTGCCTCGGAATCAGGCATGTTTAGAGGAAGAAGTGTTCAAAGGGAACTAAGATGAGGTGTTATGCACAATTTAGGAACTAAATGTCCTTCAAGCTTGATTAACCAACAGCCGATAAATAGGATATCTCGCCTACTCAGCTGTGGCGGAGTTTGTGCCCACCCACTGCAGACATCTCTGGGCTTTTGTGAGTAGGGTCTCTGAAAATAGCACGACTGAACTACTCAGATTCTACTGTTAAATAAGTACCCAACCAACATTGGCGGCGCCATGTCGTGTAGTTCCTATAGTACCCCTGCAGGACCTGCGCGTTTGGATAACATAAACTGTGGGCTTGGTGTTAGACTGACTCTGTGCACCCCCACCGTATATGTTAGCCGGATTTGCATTAGCTAGCTCACAGTGCCACTAGAATCTCCTCTTATCGGGAAGAGATTAGTTTCTGACAACCTTGGATCATGACAACCCTAATTCCTCAGAATTGTGGAAACAATGTACTAACTTTCGCTCAGTCACTCTTGCTTACTTATTCGGTTTGTCTCAGAGAGTTACACAGAATAAACAGTCTGGGCGTTTCAATAAGTATTTATTGAACAGTTGTTATTCTAGTGTAAAATATATGTGCTGCAGCAACCAGCAGACAATAGCAGAGATATATTATCAGCAATACGATCAAAGTGAAAGGATAGAACAGTTCTACCATATTGCAATAATCATGAATACATACATGAATATAAAAAGCATTATGAAACTGCGCGTACGCCTACGATGCCTAACTAGATGTACCTGAGTGTACCTAGCATATGTGTAGGTCTAAAAGCCTAAGAGCCAAGAATCCCTCTAGGATTTAGTCGAACCCCCATATCTGAATAGAGAGAGTGTGGGACCCCGTCCTGGTCTCGAGTTGGACACCCCGCAAGGGCTGTATTAGACCGCTGTCAGCTGGAACGACTGCATGCAGGAGCCTCAGCATCTCTGGGAAGTGTGTCAGCATGGAAGTCTCGGTTCCCTCTATCTTACCGTGGCAAGATGTGGTGTATTTATACCCTAAAGGTGTCTCGTCCCTCAGTATGGCTTGTATTGGTCTTTGTTAGACATGAGGAAGACGTCAGGGGTGAACTTTGTACATACATATTATGCGGGAGATGTAGCTGGTGAATGCTCATGCATAATTTATGAGTACATTGTAGGCCTGTGTTCTGGAAAGACCTTGCAGTGTTCTAACCACAGACTAGATAACGTTCAACCCTCAGAGCTCGTTGTGTACTGTAGGGAACTAATGTAGGTGAAAGATCATGCCTATATTAGGAGCTATGACTATAATAGGGCATGTACGAGTATGACCATAACAGGGCATATAAGAGTATGACCATAATAGGGCATATACGAGTATGACCATAATAGGGCATATACGAGTATTTCTACATTATGGCATATATGAACAGGTCTACATTAGGGCCTATATACGAAACATAACACAACCATTCCCAGAAACATTCGTACTTCTTTCTGAGTTTTGGGTGGGTTCATCTGTTTGATCACTTTAATTCTTTCAGGTGTCACCTTCCTAACTCCTTTTTCTATTTTGTGTCCTAGGTACTGGACTTCTTGTTTGCAAAATTGCAGTTTTGCTGGGGACACCTTGTGTCCTCCTTCTGCCAAATGGTTCAATAAAGCAACTGTGTCTTTCACACATGCTTCTCGTGTCTTTGATGCCACCACTAGGTCATCAATGTATTGAACCAAAACCGAATTTCCTGGCATAACCAGAGTCTCCAAACATTTTTTCAAGATCTGGTTAAAGATCGAGGGACTCTCTGTGCACCCTTGAGGAACTCGGCACCATGCCAAAACACGGTTTCCAAACCGGAATGCAGACAAATACTGGCTTTCCGGATGTAAGGGAATCGAGAAAAAGGCTTGGCACAAGTCAATCACTGTGTACCATTCAGCATCATAGGGAATCTGGTACAGTAGCACTGCTCGATTTGGCACTATTGGACAACAGGGCACTACAATTTTATTAATCTTTCTTAAATCCTGCACTATTCTATATTTCCCACTGGGTTTCTTAATACCTATGATAGGCGAGTTACAAGGACTGCTCAGTATTTCTTTCAGAATTCCCTGTTCAATCATTTGATCGATTACAGGAGTGACTCCTACAATTACTTCTGGACTCATTTTGTACTGAGGGGTATTTGGATATACAACACCATCTTTTACTGTAATCTGAATGGGATCTACATTTGTCATTAAGCCAATTTCCATTCCTGAAAAATCCCACACATCTGATCTCACTGCACTTTTTTATTCTTCAGGCAAATTTTCTTCTGTAAGTAGTGAATAGAACTCATCCACATCTGTTCCTTGCTTCGCTAACATCATTTTAAATTCAACATCCTCATCAGGTGTCCGAAATGGAATACCATCTGGCGTACAATAGATGGTGCAATTCATCTTGCATAGTAAATCTCTACCTAAGAGATTTAGCGGACTCGAGTCACATCCCACAAACCAATGCATATCTTTGAAGTTACCAATGTGAACTTCTATCGGGTTTGCAACTGGCGTTCTAATATGCTTATTTGAGACTCCTACAACTTGGATAGTTTCTCCCGAGAGGGGTAGGTTTGGAATTTCTGCTGCTCTCACAGTAGAACGGGTAGCACCAGTGTCCACTAAGAATGTAATGTCATTCCCTTCTACCTTTCCATCAACAAATGGACTTGACTGATCTATCGCCAAGGATGCACCTAGCACGCACTCCTCCTCCCCCCTCAGGCACCGTCATTGAGATGAGTCTGAATCATTCTCATTGCACTGCAGCCAATATTGTGGAGCCATTTGCAGTTTGATTCTTACCACTTGGTCACCTCCGTGAAATCCAGTATTCGCACTGTACCTCTGCACTTGAGCATTCACATTATTTGGCATGGGAGCTTGTGGCACCTGTAACTGTGGAGTAACTATCTGCTGCTGCTGCTGTTGATTTACACCCACCTCATTCTGCATCTGTGGAATTAAATTTTGATTTGCCCCGTTATTCTTTTTAGCAGATCTACACTCGTTCTTCCAATGTCCAAGCTTTCCGCACGCATGACAAGGAAGTTTCTTCATAGCTTCCTCTCTATTCATATTTCCTCTTCCTCTACCTCCGCTGGAATTCTGCCCATTTTGATTCTGACTACTCAGCTGAATACTAGTTTGAGGATTATTATTCACCTCTTGCTGTTCTGCCACTTTCACCTGTGCTCACATCATCTTCTCTTTTAACTTTTTATGTCGCGATTCAATATCATCATTACAATACTTTGCATACCTCAGAATTTCATCGATTGTCTTGTTCTGCCAGCAAATCAAATGCTGTTGAATCATATTACTAATTTCTGGTTTCAAATCAAACATAAAACGATACACAAAATGTCCCATATCCTTGTCTCCATTATTCTCAAATCCACTATACTGTTTAAATACCTGTAACAACCTTCCATAATAGGCATCTACTGACTCTTTTGGTTCTTGGGTTGTTCTATCAATTTTAACCCAATCTGTTTCCTTAGGGGAAATTTTCCCTTTTAGAAACGTGATTACTTGATTATACTTTTTCATTACCTCGTCAGACGGTGCACCTGTTTTAGAGTCCCTAGGATATTCTTCCTTTGGCCAATCAACCGTGATTTTACACTCTGTCCATAAATCTGCTGGAACAACAATCTCAAACAACCATCAAACCTTTAGGAAAACCTTTGAGACTTTCACAAACCTCTCTACCTGTTTGTACAATTAAACTGGTTTCTGGGAAAATCGTTCGTGAAAGACAATATATCCTGTCTTGACCATGGAACATGAACATATCCACCACCGGGTACTTCTCTCATTGGACACACCCTTTCAACTTGTTCTGTCTCTTTCAAAGGAAACATAGATGCTCCTTTACTAGCTGCCTCTTCCTTCTTTCTTGTCCACCTATTTCTCCATCTATCTATATCTCCCCATTTTTTCAATATATTCATCAATTCTTTTATCTGCAATCCCTTTCCAGACGCATTTAAACTCTCTAGGTCTTTATCAGTGAAAGCCAATCTGTATAATTTCTGCAACACTTTCGACTTTTCTATGTCTATTCCATACTCACTAGAGGCTTCGGATATCTTCTCATGTAAATTCTTTGCTCTCCAGGTAATGCTCTTGCATAAAAACAACAATTCATCATCTCGGTAAGTCCCTAATCTATATGGACTTATTGTCCCAATAATCATTTCTTCCAAATCTACTTTTAATTGACTCACATTAATACTCTGTGGTTGAGGTTTCGGTTTTGTCATTTCCCTTATTCAATTATTCAAATCTTCTGATGAAGGACCTGCTGAACTCCCTGCTATTGGAGTAACATTTGGCCAATTCTCCTCGGATCTAATTGTATTCCTCTTTGAGGGGTCTCCATTATCAACTCACAAACTGGAAGCTCTAACAACGTGGTATTCTGATCATCTTGATCCTTCTCATTCATTACCGCTACCACCCCACTCCTGTTACCACTTCTCGGAACTGTCAATGAATGTACTTTTGACAAATCCGATCTTTTCCCATACAAGGGAACTACAGGACCAATTGTTACTGGTACTGTCAGTGCTTCTGCATTCAGGCTTAGCTATACATTTTTTGAACCTGCTCTAGTCTTGCCGTATTCAACAAATTTGTTTCATTTTCTCGCACTACTCTAGCTATTTCAGTAACCTGGGGGGTCAAGGGAGTTTCCATCTGTGGAGCACTCAGGGTTACTTCTCCTGAATTTTCTTCATACAGTGGATCAATCAATCAATCAGTCAGGGAATTGTAAGCGTGCTACTCACCCGTGAGGGTCTCAAGGCGCTGAGGGGGGGAGGTCCGCAGATCTGTTTAGCCGAAGAGCCAGGTCTTGAGGGTCTTCCTGAAGGTGTTCAGGGAGGGGGCGCGTCTGATGTCTGCCGGTAGCTCGTTCCAAGTCTTGGCTGCAATGTGAGAGAAGGATCTTCCGCCTGCTCTGGCTCTGTGGATGCATGGGGTTTTGGCCAGTGCGAGGTTGGAAGATCGGAGGTTTCTTTTGGGTACGTGGAAGTTGATTCTGTCGTTGAGGAATTTGGGTCCGTTGTTGTGTAGGCATTTGTAGGCGTGAGTGAGGATTTTGAAAGTGACTCTTTTCTCCACGGGGAGCCAGTGGAGACTTCGTAGGTGTTGGCTGATGTGTTCATGTCGGGGGATGCCAAGGATGAGTCTGGCGGCGGTGTTCTGTACTGTCTGGAGTTTGCGGAGTAGGGACTTGTTGATGCCGGCGTAGAGTGCGTTTCCATAGTCCAGTCTGCTGGTGATGAGTGCGTGGGTGACTGTCTTCCTTGACTCAGGGGGATCCACTTGAAGGTCTTGCGGAGGATGCGGAGGGTGTTGAAGCAGCTGGAGGTGACGGCGTTGACCTGTCGGTTCATGGAGAGTGATGAGTCGAGTACGATGCCGAGGTTCTTGGCGTGGTCTGAGGGGGTAGGTGGGCTTCCGAGGGCGGTCGGCCACCAGGTGCTGTCCCATGCAGAAGGGGTGGTACCGAGGACGAGGACTTCTGTCTTCTCGGCGTTGAGCTTCAGGCAGCTGTTGGTCATCCAGACTGCGACGTCTTGCATTCCTTTCTGGAAGTTGAGTTTGGCAGTGGTGGGGTCTTTGGTGAGGGAGAGGATGAGCTGGGTGTCGTCGGCGTAGGATACGATGTTGAGGCCGTGTTGTCGGACGATGGCTGCGAGGGGGCCATGTAAATGTTGAAGAGGGTGGGGCTCAGTGATGAACCCTATGGGACTCCGCAGGTGATTTTCGTGGGGTCGGAGAGGAAGGGTGGGAGTCTGATCCTTTGGCTTCTTCCGGTGAGGAATGATCGGATCCAGTCCAGGGCTGTTCCTTGTATGCCTGCGTCGTGTAGTCTGACGACTAGTGTGCGATGGGAGACGGTGTCGAAGGCCGCTGATAGGTCGAGTAGGATGAGGGCTGCGGAGTGGCCTTGGTCCAGGAGGGTGCGGATGTCGTCTGTGGCGGCGACTAGGGCGGTCTCTGTGCTGTGGTTGCTTCGGAATCCGGATTGGGACGGGTCGAGGACGGCGTTTTCTTCAATGAATCGTGTCAGTTTCCTGTTGACTGTTTTCTCTGCAACTTTGGCTGCGAAGGGGAGGAGCAAGATGGGCCGATAGTTCTTGAGGTCGGTGGGGTCAGCTGTGGGCTTCTTGAGCAGGGGTCTGACTTCTGCGCGCTTCCAGTCGTCTGGGAAGGTGCCTGTTTTGAAGGTGGTGTTGATGGTGTGTTGTAGTTCGGGTGAGATGGCGGCCACGGCTCTGTGGTAGATGTGAGGGGGGCAGGGGTTGGTGGGGGCCCCCGAGTGGATGCTTTTCATGGTCGAGGCGGTGTCTTCGGCCGTGATCGGTGTCCAGTTGGAGATGGTGGGCTGGCTGGTGTTTCTGGGGGCGGGGGGCCGTCTGTGACGCCTGGTGGATGGTCGATGAAGTTGTCGTAGAGGTTTTTGATCTTGAGGTGGAAATAGGTTCCAAGCTTGTCGCAGAGGTCTTGGGATGGGGTGATGTCTGTGGCTTCGCTGCGTGGGTTGGTGAATTCTTGAATGACACTGAAAAGTTCCTTGGAGTTGGTGGAGTTGGCCAGGATTTTGTTGTGGATGAAGTTCCTTTTGGTGGCTCTGATCTGGTTGTGGTAGTCCGTCATGGCGTCCTTGTAGGTGGTGTGGTTTTCGGTTGTCTTGGTGTTTCTCCAGTTCTTCTCCAGGCGTCTGCAGGTGCGTCTGGCTTCTTGGAGAGCGGTTGTGAACCAGGCGGCTTTCCTGGGGCGTTGTCTGTCGGGGTTGCGTAGCGGGGCGAGCTCATCTGTGCAGTTGGAGATCCAGGTGTGGAGTTCTCTGGCTGCGTTGTTTGCGCTGTTTGCGTCGGGTGCCCAGGTGTGGTTGTCTCAGTTGAGGGTGGAGTTAAGTTGCTCGTCGGTAACCTTGCTCCAGTTCCTTCGTGGTGGGCGTGGGGCTGGTTTGGGTGCCTTGGGTTTGTTGATGGCGAAGTGTACGCAGTGGTGGTCGGTCCATGGCAGCTGCGTTGTGTGGCTGAAATGGACGCTGTTTCCTGCCGCGAAGATGGGGTCCAGGGTGTGTCCTGCTCTGTGGGTCGGTGAGTTGACGAGTTGTTTAAGTCCGATGCTGGCGAGGTTGTCACGAAGGATAGTGGAGTTGGGGTCGCTGGGGTTGTCGAGGTGGAAGTTCAGGTCTCCAATGAGTATGTAGTTTGTTGAGGCGATCGCGTGGGGTGCGATGAAGTCGGTGATGGTGGCGGCGAAGGGTGTTCGGGGGCCGGGGGGTCTGTAGACGAGGGTTCCTCGGAGTGTGGCTTTGGGGGTGGTCTGGATCTTGAAGTGCAGGTGTTCAGCAGAGGGGAAGGTTTCGCTGGAGGTGGTGAGGCGGAGGGTGCTCTTGTGGGCGATGGCGAGGCCCCCTCCTGGGTGGTTGGGGCGGTCTTTCCTCTGGATCTTGTATCCGTCTGGGATGGCGGTGCTGATGTCGGGGGCGGAGGATGCGTTGGTCCAGGTCTCTGTGAAGAAGGCGATGTCGGGCGAAAGAGAGTCGAGTAGGTTCCAGATTTCCATGGCGTGTTTGTGTACGGAGCGTACGTTGAGGAGGATGCATTTTAGGGTATCACCGGTGCTGGCGTCGGTGATGTTGGTGGCCGGGGTGGCGGTGAGGGTCTGGCGGCAGTGGAGGCAGTGGAGGCAGGAGAACTGGCCGTGGGTCGTGTTCGGCGAGGCCTGTTGGCATTCTCTAAGTCTTCCAGGGTTGAGTGCGAGGAGGGTGGTGGTGTTGTAGCGATGGGTAGTGGGAGGGCCAGGGTTCCTGGTGCTGGCCGCGGTCGGGTCGCGGAGGGGCGCAGACGGGCTTGCCTTTGGCGTGCCGGCGGCGCTCCCGCTGCACGCGTCCGCTGCGTGACCACGCAGCGGCCACCATTAAGTAGGGGAGGTGGGAGGGAGGAGAGGCTGGGAGGCGGGAGCAGGGGAATTCCGGGGGAAATTCCGGAGGGGAAATTCCGGGGGGGAGGGGCCGCAGCGGCGAAAGGCAAAAGGAACAGGCAGGCACGAGAAAATAAAAACAGTGGTGGAATTAGAGCAAGACACAGATGGGCACAATAACAGTGGCACAACAGGGAAAAAAAAAGAAAAAAAGCGTCTGAGAAAGGTTACGGTGGTTGGAGGCAGTCTGGTCCCAGTTGGAGCAGGCAGCAGGTGCAGGAGCGGGCAGCAGCCTCGAACCTCCCAAGGAAGAGGTCGGGGTCTGGAGGCAAGAGATGGCACAGCGGAGCAGTGGGGAGAGAGTGGACCTAGACCGATGGTCGGAGGTCTTACTCCTCCGGTGGAGGTCTTTTAGTCATCATATCCTCCAACAGCTCATCATCCTCAGAATTATTCGGGTCATCTCTAAAACTGGAAGTCTCTATATTCTTCGTTTTCTCCTTACACTTTCCTCCAGTCTGATCATCAGTAGCTAAAACTGGATACAAACCTTCTGTTACTACAGTTCTCCTCCATCTTTTTAACTTTTCTTCCCTACTTTCAAAAGGATATCCATGCATCCACCTCCTGTATCTTCTGTTACCTCCTCTATATCTCTCTCTTTCAAATGCCTCAACTTCCCATTCTTCCAATGCTTTGTATTGTGTCAATCTAGGATTTGGTTCTAGTGCATTCATTCGATTTCTCAGATTCTGCAATATCCTTACATAAAACGTACCATGCTGTGGAAAAGCTATGACACCATCATCCTTTGTATAGACAACTGTAATCTCTACTGATGACGGTTAAAGAACCAGAAACACATGTCTAGAGATCAGCACTATCTGCGCCAACTCTGGCGGAACACTCGAAAATATTTTAGCAAAGAAACAAGAGACTGCATTTACCACAATGCCTGGGGTGAACCTTGCCTGGGAGGTGAAGCGGTGTGCTCCCACCCCTGTTCCTATCATCCTTTGTATATTCCACCCAATTCTCTAACCACACACACGTATGATATCCTCGCTCCAACATCATATAAGAAGCAGGCATCTTTGGGGGTGGAATAGGAATTCCTTCCCTAGTCACAATCGGCTTGTCCTTATTGAAAAAATTCTTTATTTTCTTTAACAGCTTCATTTTTTCTAAACCTTTACGCTAAAGTACCTCACCAAAATAAACAAAGAAAACCTTCTGTAATTCTACGTTTTCTATTTGTCAGCCCTCATCCTATACCAGCACGACTCACACTAACCAACCAATCAGAACCCTGCTACGTAAGCAATGTCTCAACCAATACTAGCGCGGCTCACACCAACTAACCAATCACAGCTCAATACACACCTGCTGCCTGACCAATGCCAGCGCGGCCTTTTATGATATCAGTATTACTCCTTCTACTGACCCTCCCTTTACAAAAATTTACAGCAATTTTTCTAAGTTTTTCTTAATCGAAATTTCTGTTAGTAACAACATAAAAACAATCCTACCTTGTCTGTTCCACTAAATAAAGAGATAGTTTTTACCCTTCAAAAGATTTTTCTCACTACGAGTCCTAATAACGACCAGCGTTATTTTACTCGTCAAACAAGCTTCCGGGAGGACCTATTACTCCTCTAGGGATAAGGCCAAGATTTTGCAAGAGGACTTTTTGGCGTGAAAAGAGGTCTTGTTACTCTCTTGGGGATAAGGCTAGAGTTTCAGAAGCGGACCCTTCGCTATTTCAGTTACCCTACTTATATACGAAATTTCCCTAATATAACACCTACAGCCCTCCGTAGCTTTTAGGTATTATTACAACAGACAAAGTACTTCTGCAGTGTGGCTTCTTTACCACACTCTTCTTCTGCCTACTTCAGGCTAATTTCATTCCCGGGATTCCTCAGGTATCTCCGTACCTGAACTTCCAGACAACATAAAACAGGACACTAACTTTTCATGTTAAGAACATATAATCAATAATCATTACCAAACTAATCAATAATTAAACCATCCTCTGCTACCAAGAAACTGATCAATACCCAATACTATCACAGAACAATGGCCCATACACATTCACCCAAATCCCTGATGCGCTGGTGTCAATTTTTACAATGTTCAATTCTCTTCCCCCTAAAATTCATATATGTCATTTCCAAAATACTTATCTGATTTATATATCAACTTTTCCTCTACTTGGTCGATGAACCAATTAGTTGAATAGTTGATAATAATGATATGACATTTCTAGCTTACTTTCAGTCAATAAAATAATCACAGACTCTCGGTAAAGTTAATAAAATTTTATCTCGTAAAATAACGTGGTAATGCTCATTGCATATGGTCAAAAATACAAATAATGAAACTCACCAAAGGAAATTAGCATCAACAACTTTAAATGAATACAAACTCATCATATAAGCAATGACATTTTGTATGGAGGAGTGGATAGATTAAGAGACAAAGGTTTCAACAAATTCAAATGCGAAACTGAATTTGCCTAACGGAGGGGATAGATGAAGAGACAAAGTTTCATCTAAATAATACGTACAAATGTATCTATGACGGAGTGGATAGACGAAGAGACATAAGTTTCAGAGACAAAAATACATTTGCAAGAATTATGTCTGTATGAGTCAGAAATATACAAACCTAACGGTCTGTAGAAAACCACTACCCTGGCCAAGGCGATTGTGGGGGTTCCCTGAATAGAGTCAGGAAACAAAGATTTACAGGGACAGGAACGGAACAGGACAGGAATCAGCTAGGCCTCTCTGCAAACCGACGGACAGCGACACATCTCCCCTCTCTCAGCCTCTCCAGCCTAACCTTTCTCTACCACACCCCTAAAGGCACCCCAGTTATACTCTAAAACCTACATGTCCATCCCACATCAGTTGCAACAATTTTCAAAACTAGACAGATGATTGGAGGGCCTAGGAGGTGTCTCTGTCACACCACAGTGACCTCACGTACAATTTAGTCAATTTATTGTTTGCTTCCTTTCTCACAGTTCGGTTCTTAGTTCATTCTCACGTTTTCTTATACAAGATACATTTAAACAATTTTATTCATAATTTTGACAACGTCCGCAGAATAAGACTCTGGTCCCACGGTTGATTTCATCATTTGGCAGACAATCATCACACTGGCCTTCAACTCGTACATCTCGTCTGCTGTGCACAGCACGTCTGTCTTGCCTCTGACAGATCAGATTCACTCTTCAACTCACCCCTCCCTCTTCGGACAATATAAGCAAAATTGAGTTTCATCCAGCCCACTGTAGCGAATGGAAAATGGACATTCATTAATTATATGACAATGTAGTTTTTCACTGTTTACCACCCGCCTTTGCACTATTCCCTATTAGCATTTTTCCTAGCATTTTTCCTAGCATAGCTTTATGCAAAAACTGTATTATTTATAATTTCAAAGCAAGCTATAACATGCAACTATGAAATGCACATACGGCCTAGTCATGCATTGTTTCTCGTTCCATTCAAAGCATAATGTAAATACGATTTTAGTTCTTTCACATGCTATTTCTCGTTAGTGTATACATGCGCAAAGCATTTTTCCTATGTGTTTGTATAAGGTGCACGTTAGTTTCATTTATTACTTACTGTTAGTACGTATTATGGGGGTATTAATTTGAGCAGGTTTCTTTTCTCTAACCCCTGCTCCATCAATGGTATGTCTGTTTACATGGCTGCTGCTTAATATATTCTGACTCCAGATATTTTGGTTCTGGCAATATTTGCCCTACAATATTCGGGTCAAATGATGTTTAGGGCACGTTGTTCCTATAGTACACTTCTTACTCTGCTATTTTGAACAGTCTGGGCAGCCCAATTCCCCAAAACCTCTGAGAGCTGTATTGCAGTGATGACTTTCTGAATATGAAGCGAGAAATCAGATAAGATGTGACTTGAATGATGACAAAGGACTGAGTAATTGAAAGCACCTGCACACTTAGTAATTTTTAAAATTAGGTTTACTAGGAACAAGTCTGCACTTAAGGAATACTCAGATTGACTCTTGAGGTGTAATTAGTAATGATAGCTGTAATTTCAGGTTTCTGTTCTGAAGAGGTCACGGGTAGAAAGAGGACATTTTGGAGATTACTACTGCAGAATGAAATGACACCAGGAATAGTACAAATTGTCTTTTAAGACCTCATTGAAAGTAGTGCATAGTGATATTATCACATGTTTTTCAGTGGTTATGCCACATTGCACAATTACAATTGTACAACAGTGTGTGGCATTACTGGGCGGTATTACCACCCCCAGTAATACCGCACCTGGTATTTTCACTTGCCTTTCAAATCACAAATTCCATTTGCACAGAACAGGTGGAATTTGTTTTAACAGAATCTGCAGAAACTGAATTCAGAAAAAAGTGGTACACAGATTGGAAATATTGGGTCCCACATGGCACTCGCCATTGTGGGCCTCAGACATTTAATGGTCAGTGAATACGGTGGTATTACCACCTAATTTTTGGGATGACTCGTAATAGGACCTTTAGTCAAAGGCCACTGTAAAACGTAATGCATAGTGAATGTGCATATACTGGCTTATCACATCACATTATAATGAAGGTAGAGGAGCCTAAATGCCATAGACATCTGCAAGTTAAATATGAAAATACTTGAAATTTCTCCTATGTGGGTCAAGGACTCTACCAGTAATAATATAATTAGCAGCCATACTATGACCCTGCTATTGGCTATGAGAGTTGGAAAGAGATCATTCTGTAAACCTGTTAAAGTTTCAGATAGATGAGGGAGAAGGGAAGAGAATTTATTAAACCCTAGATTGAAAGATGCTGAATACATTTTTCTCAAGACAAAAGTATTTGAGGTAATTATATCTCTATCTTTTTATTAGTGAATGCACTTTACAGTGAATATCAAATTATATTTGACAACTAATTATATAATAATCAATTTAAAATCATATTAAAATGAAGAGAGTAGGTCAGTGGAACTGATGTAGCGGAAAACAAATTTTATTTGTAGGGGTGCATTAAAGTCACTTGTCGTCTGCATCTACATATAATCCTTTGTCATCATAGCATGGAGTGTTAGAATGTATGATGTAATAACGTGAAACGTGATGTATTCTAGGCCATTTGAATGTAACGAGGAGCAATTAATGTAGAAGGCAAATGTAAACCTTAATGTGAAGAATACGTGTTGTGCAGATGACAATTATTCATGTATCTAATGTGCTGTGAGGAATCCCGGGAGGGAGAACGTGAGAGGGAAGAACATCACCTACCTTCATTAGTCTATCGGTCGCAGGAAGGAAGAAGCAGAGGAGAGAAACTAAAGAGGGACTATTGTTGTCCCTCCAGACAGGAAAGCGGGGCGTGACAGACACCATGGACCAATCGGAGGACGCCAGAGAAGGAGAAAAGCCAGCCACCAATCCAGACGTCGGAGAAGATCGAGGGCGTGAACAGGACAAGCCGGAAGATGCGCATATCCAGCCGTGAGACACGGAGATTGGGAAGCCGGTGTCGGTGTGGCCAGGAGACATCGCGGAGGAGTGTCCCAAAGACGAGGGTCCCGACAAGAGCCAGGAAGCCTGGTGTGAGGACTGGTGGTCGCCCTCGAAGGAGAACACACTACCCGCCATAACTCAGGAGAGTTGCGGCAGACGTGGTACGCGAGCGGGAAAAAGGGCAGAAAGAGGGTGTGATTCGGGAGGGTACTTCTGTTTTCCCTTTTCATTTCTTTTGTTTTCTTTTCTCTTGTTCTTCTTTTCCCCACAACGCAGGGGAGAGGGGTGGGCATAGGCCACTGTACATTTGAATCGTTTTATTTTTTTATTTTCCTTAACTGAACAAAGCCACAAAGCCAAGCACAAGAAACAGTGATTGGGAAATTAGCTGAAGCCTTGGGACAACAGAGACGTCAGGCAACTCTCCAGTCAGTTGTTATGCAGAAATTTGTGACTGGAGAGGACCCTGAATATTTTTTTTCTAATTTCGAGAGAATGGCGAGAGCTGCAGCGTGGCCACTGGACAGATGGGGACAATATCAAAATGAGTATATTAGAAAGAATAGAGGTGGACGAGAAAACTTATCGCATGAGACTTAGACAAATTAGAGAGGGTCCCCAAGAACCACCCCGTGCCCTCTACTTTAGGGTGAAACATATGGCAGATCATTGGCTACACCCCAGCTCCTCCTCAAAAGAAGAGATAATGGAAAAGATTTACTTGGAACAATATCTTACTTCCTTACACCCTCCCAAACAGAGATGGGTCCGCCAGCATGCCCATCTTACTTTAGAGAGAGCTGTAGAAATAGCCAGCGCATTTAGCAGAGCCCAAGAGTTACAGAAAGGGCGAGAGGAAGGCTCCTGGAAACAACATGGGGCGACTACTCCCAAAAAATCAAAAAGCCTCCTCCCTAGGAAACTGGAAACCATGACCCTAATGCCAGGGGCCCTACAAGCACCCCCGCGTCCTCCTCCTACATCAGGTCCACAGTGTTTTCAGTGTGGATTGGTTGGACACATTGCCCAGGTCTGCCCTCAAAAAGAGGAACACATGTAGGTCGGACTTACCAAATCTTTCTATTGTGTCCGGACTACAGACTTGCCTCCGTACCATCGCCAGGTATCAGTAAACGGTGAACCCAGAATGGCCCTAGTTGACACAGGATGCTCACAGAGTGTTATTAGACCCCAAGCAGTTCCACGAGGGGTACAAAATGCCTCAGGAGCTGTCACCATTCAGTGTGTCCATGGGGACAGCAAACAATACCCCACGACTGAGGTACAAGTACAACACCACCCAGCAATTCCCCCTGTCCCCTTACTCGTAGGGTTAATTCCGAACTTACCTGAGTCTTTGGTTGTGGGCAACGACTATCTTCACCTAAATAACCTGGTTCGTGATACTTGGAACAAAGGGGAAGAATGGAGAGAAGCCGCTCTCTTTGCCAATCTCCCCAACTATGAATGGCCAACCGGGAAACCCCGCAAGAGCCGGAAACAAAGAAGATGAGAGAAAAAGGCCGGACTCCCTGTAGCCCTGACTACTACCCAGTAGGAGACCGTATGTGAACTTGATAAAGCTTTCCATACCGCTCAGAGAGAAGACCCTACCTTACGAGAGGCATGGAACCAAGCAAACCAGGCTGAAGATCCCACAAGGGACTGTTAAATAGAAAAGGGGGAACATCTCAACCATCACAACTCCTAGTACCCATACAATTTCGAGAGAAAGTGTTGTATCTGGCCCATAGACACTTACTGGGAGGCCACTTTGGGGTAGAAAAAAATGAGAAAGCAATCTTGGAGAGCTTTTATTGGCCGGGGATATACCATCGAGTACACAAATATTGTAAAGAGTGTCCGGTCTGCCAGAAAAACAGCCGTTCCTTTCCCTCTCGGGTTCCTCTAAAACCCCTGCCGATAATAGACGAACCCTTCTCCTGAATAGGAATGGATGTGATTGGACCCCTCTTGCCCTCCCGAAGTGGGTACTGCTACGTCTTGATGTTGGTGAATTATGCCACCTGCTTTCCTGAGGCCATTGCATTGAGAAACCCTAATGCGACCCAGATCGTTAAAGCCATGAGAAACGTTTTTCCCAGGTGGGTTTTGCCCATGAAAATATAACCGAACAAGGGACCCCGTTCATGTCTAAACCTATGAAGCAAGTCTGCCAACAACTTAAAATTAAACAAATCAGAACAGCTGCCTATCACCCGCAAACAGATGGACTAGTAGAAAGATACAATGCTACTTTGAAAACAACGCTAAAAAAACTCTTAGAGCTAGAAACCAGAAAATGGGAGGATATGTTACCTTTGGCCTTGTTTGCCATACGGTGTAAGCAACAAAGAAGTACAGGCTACTCCTCAATTGAGTTGCTATACGGTAGACAACCCTGCATGTTGCTAGATATGGCGAAAGAAGAATGGGCGGGAGAAAGGCAGGAGGGTAAGCCTTTATTAGAGTACATAAGTGGACTAAAAACACACCTAAACCAAATCCGAGCCATAGTGAAAAATAATCTAGACCAAGCCCAAGTGTCACAGAAAAAGCAATATGATAAGAAAACCAAAGAACCTACCTTGGAGATTGGAGATTTAGTATTGTTGATGATGCCGTCCTCAGATCATAAGTTATTGGGCCACTGTCAGGGACCTTTTGAAGTCATAGAAAGAGTAACCCCCTATCCTAAAAAAATACAGATGGGTCCAAAAAACAAGAGTACCCAAGTATTTCATATTAACCTCCTAAAAAAATGGTAAGGGCTAAACCGGTCCTATTAGGGAAAGTGGAGGAAATCCCTCCATTATATGAGCAAAGTATAGACCCGGAACTACCTTCTTTCCTAAAAAGGGAGTTAGAAAATCTTTTACGACCCATCCAAGATGTCTTCTCCCTAACCCCTGGAAGAACAACGGCCATAGAACACGCCATATGTACTCTCCCAGAAAAAACGGTTTGGTTGCGACCTTATCGCATTCCTGAGTCCCGAAGAAACGCCATTGAAAAAGAGGTACAACAAATGCTGGAAATGGGGGTGATAGAAACCTCTAAAAGTGAATGGAACTCTCCTATTGTGATTTTCCCTAAACCAGATGGATCTATAAGGTTTTGCATAGACTTAAGGGAGGTGAATAAGATTTCTCAGTTCGATTCCTACCCTCTCCCTCGTATAGACGAAATGATAGAAAGGCTGGGAGAAGCCCAATATATCAGTACACTTGATCTATGTAAGGGCTAGTGGCAAGTCGCCCTAAGGAAACAAGACAGGGAAAAGACAGCCTTCTCAACACCAGTGGGTTTATATCATTTTACAGTACTCCCATTTGGGCTACAGGGAGCCCTCGCCACTTTTCAGAGGCTCATGAATACTGTACTTAAACCCTGTGAGTCCTTTGCGCCGCCTACTTAGATGATATAATCATCTATAGTTCCTCCTGGGAACAGCATCTAGAACACCTTACCCGGGTGATCAGGACACTGGGAAACAATGGCCTAACTATTAATCCTACTAAGAGCCGACTTGCTGCGAGATCTGTTAAATACTTAGAATACTCACTGGGAGGGGGACATATCCGACCCCAAGAGGAAAAAATTGCAGCCATAACCCAGATACCTTTTCCCAAGACAAAAAGAGACCTTAGAGCCTTACAAGGTATGTTAGGCTATTACCAGTGGTTTATCCCTCAATTCTCCCAGAGAGCAGCCCCATTGACTGACCTCCTGAAGAAAAAAATCCTAATAGAAGCAGAGCTCCTCCAACCCACTTCAATAGTATTGACAGCCTTTCAACACTTAAAACAAACCTTGACCTCTAAAAAAAGTGCTACTCAGCCCTGTTTACACCAAGGCTTTTATATTGCAAACTGATGCCTCTGACAGTGGAGTAGGAACTGTCTTATCCCAAGAAGACGCCCAGGGACAAGAAAAAGACATTGTCTTCATCAGCCGGAAACTGTTCTTTCGCGAAAAGAAATACACTGCGATCGAGAAAGAGGCCCTTGCTCTCAAATGGGCCATTGAGAACCTAAGATACTACCTTGAAGGTAGGGAGTTCACCCTCTATACTGACCATGCTCCCTTAGAGTGGTTAGCACGAAACAAAGGAAATAATGAGAGGATCCTGCGCTGGTTCCTTGCCTTACAACCCTTCTGGTTTGTCACTTGACACAGAAAAGGGAGTGAGCAAACTAACGCAGATTTTCTTTCCCGGTATCCAGTAGATCAGTTTCTTCGGTGAAAGGACCTAACCTACATCAAACCGTAAAAGGGACTCAAATTTACCTCCACCTTCACATTTCTTTTCTTTTGAGCCTCCGAGCGGTCCTCCTCCTGAGGAAAGATGAGGATCGGCGACATCAACCTGTAAAGAGAAGAAGAGAGAAGAAGAATTAAAAACCCTGTTTAAAAGACTGAGAGACTGTTATCCTAAACAAAGTAGTATTCAATACTTCCATTAAATAAATTCTTTCATCATTAAAAAACTTGTACAGCCTCCTCGCTTCTGTTTCCGCACATCCCTCCCACATGTGCTTACGAACGTGTTATTTTAGATGTAGGTAGTAATATTAATTGAATGTATTTATTTCTTATACAAATTCATAAAGCTCATGTGCTGTTTTCTTATGTTAGCTTAAATCTTAGGCCTGAAATGCTTTACTCTCTGGAAGCTCTCGTTTAGAAGTAACAGTTGAATGTCATGTGCGCTGTGGACTTTGTTCTTTCTCACATTTTGTGTTGCATGTGGAAGAAGAGTCCTTGTTAGCTAGAATAATGTCTTTGTTTTCTTAGTCAGGCGAGGAGAGAGGGGGATACATCATGAGCCTAAGTCGATAAGAGAAATTATTGTGTTTCACACCGGAGAAGGCCTGGGAATAAAGGTCATCAATGTTGCAGTTCAGGAGAATCGCTGTCCACTGGAAACCTACCTATGGGATCGTGTACAGAACGGATGGCATGACTCGTCGCAAGGCCTCTTGGGAAATTTACCTATAATAATGTGATGCAAGTAGGTAAAGAGCCTCACTTCTTAATCTCTCTACCTTAGGAGAAATAGTCTCTTAGAATGAGCTCTGTAGCTTCATGATACCTGACTCATTGACATGGAGAGGATATCTTAGGAAGACTCCACGTGCTGACACCTTTTACTTCACTCCATTGAGAATGCGAAAGTAAGGATGCCATGTTAACGTTAATGTAGGGATAGATTAATGCTTTATTTTCGACAACCGTCGATGCAGAGGAATTTGGACTCATGCTCTTTGTTCTTTTGCATTCTATTGCTTGAACTTATCATTCTGTTTATGCTGCATAGACTTGGCTTTATGCTGATTCCAATTTATTTTTACACTCTCATCTTGAGGTGTCTTTATGTTCAGTTATTTCTGGCTTTGTAATAAATTGACTAACCTTACGAATTTTAAATTGTCTGTGGTTACTATGGGCCTAAAGAGTCGCCTGTTCAACAGATTTGAAATAAAGGTCAAACTTTCTCCCCTTCACGCTTTCATGCTACTAAAAAGAACCATCGGACAGTGAGTCTACAACTGATCTAGAACTTATGGGCCCAGCCCTTTCATGCACAAAATGTATCTAAAAAATATCCAGCAAAGAGGAATCATAACGTAACATAACTGCATCATTCTTAACTGACTGCAATTGTGACTCGCTAAATGATTTTTAGTATCCACTAAACTAATTTTGCAATTTGGTAAGTGCTTTGTGAATTGCAAAATGGCTTTTGGAATGCATACCTCAACACAATGTGGAAGGGGCATGTTTAGGGTGTCCCTTCCAAATTGTGATGCTGAATGCTTTGAGTGAATGGTTTGTGACTGCAATTTCAGATGCAAACCATTGATAGGTTACTATCTCCTCATATGAGGGGGCAAACCATTCACAAAGGGGAATGGGTCCCCCTGGCACCCTTTTCTCTTTGTGAATGTAAATATGGCTTGTTTCCTTCAAGGAAAACGGTCCGCATATAAAAAATACTTAATTTAAATGCAATCACAACCATGATGTTTTACTGATTCTATCAGGCCACCATCCCTGGGATTACAGCCATGCTGAGTGAGGCACAATTTGCAACCTACCTCATGAATAGTAATGAGTAGTTCGAATTGCGACCCACTTTGAATGGCAATTGCATCCAAACTGAGTTGGATGGAATTTGCAATGGTTCAAAAGAAAGCAGGACTCAAGTTCCTAGTCCTTCGTCATGTACAGTGATCCTCCAACATCAGCCCTCTTCTTGTCTTCATCAAATTCCAATAGTGTTCTGGCATTCATGAGGTGGAAGCCTTAATAAGAGTGGTTTCAACTATTTACCCTCCCTAACATTACAGCACTACTTGTGCCTTATGACTATTCTTAATGTTTTTTAAGATGATGGAAGACTGTGTGAATTATCTCAACTTCCCAAGCCTGATCTCAGGCTTGCCTTTTAAACTAAGTTACCACTCTCTCCTACTAATAGAAAATTTGCTCAAAATGGCACAATTTCTATTGTACTGCACTGGGCAGAGGAGTCTTTGAGTCTATAAGAAAGCCTTCTTCAAACGCCCAGATGAAAATTTGAAAATGCCCTGCCTATCTTTGTGTGGGTCAGTTGTCTTGACTTCTCTCATTTCTCCAACAAAAATCTAATAAAAGCAGCTTGATGCTTCCAGAAGCTTTATTTCCTGTCACTATTATTCCTAGTATAGAAGACCTGCAATTCACACCAGCCTACAAAGAGTTGTAGGTTAAGAGAAATTTAATTACAGGCTCTACAGGAACTGGGTTCTTGGCAGAACTGGTTTAGTTGCTTCCAGAGCGGAAGGAAAAATAAACAATTTTTCTAGAAATCGGTTTTGTGACTCTGGGTCTGATTTCAATCTTGGTGAACAAGTTACTCCATCACAATGGTGATGAATATCCTGTCCACCGAAATATAAATCCCATAGGATATAGTGGGATTTATATTTCAACAGACGGGCTATCCGTCACCGCTGTGACGGAGTAACCTGTCCGCCAAGATCTATATCAGGCCCATTGTTTTTTTACGAAACCTCCACGGACCTTCTTTAGGTTTTGGTGGAGAGATAGCCTCATCTTAAAAGCCTAGACTCTCTTGTGCACCACACTTACAGCTCATCTGCCTTACTTAGAGGTGAGTGAAGCACCAGATTTCCAGCAACAAAGGCACAGCTGTCTCATCTGTTAGAGACTTTTGACCAACGATCAGTCCTCCAGAGGGCCTTCTGTCAATGTGTGTAAAAAGGTTTGCTTTATTTATGGGAGGTCTTCTGATGAACAACAGAACAACAGGGCCTAGGGAGATTTAGAGACCAGCGAATGTTAGCTCCCAACTCTAGTAATCAAAACCACAGACAAACACTTGACTCTAAAGGAAATATGGTTGCAACCCGTCTGGTCAACCTAACTGAAAGGGGATGTCCTTTTATAAGGATAATTTCACTCACCCACTAAAGGTGGCATAATTCATTGTTGGGAATCTCCTTGTATCGTGACAACTGATCACCGTGCGGGCTCCAAACCTTCTACTAACGAGGAGGAGCTCAACAGATGTTTTCAGAGATTGGATTGGTAACGAGTGATGAGCTATCATTTGGTGAGGTGAGCAGAGTGTGTGTAAAGTGAAAAAAGTGAAGAAATTAAAACTGGCTACAGGGTGCATGTATACCTTTATTGATGTGCCCATGTGACAGGATTAAAAAAGTAAGGGTTTTGTGTGTCACACTATATTTGAAATCTGGACATACTGACCTCTTTTTAAATCTTTCTCCTGCCTATTCTGACACCTTTGAGCCTTATCTTTTTATTCACTCTCTCCCACAATTTTGTTTAGGATATTGAGTATCCTGAGCCCGATGCCAGGGTCACCGAGTTGAGGCGTTCCACCCAACGCTGGCTGGTAAGCCCGGTTTGCTTTTGTTTTGCATGCATATTGGCACATTATGTTTAACCTGTGACTTCTGTGTCTTTGGCACTCTGCCATTGCTGAGCTATGCACTATGAATCAGCCGTTGACATCACTGTACTTGAGTTGGGAGCATAGAACGCGCCTTCGCATTTTTCAAAACAAGCGTGCCTGCTTCTTACTTGTTCCCATGGGCGTTCGCAACCTTTGCAGCCTGTGTGATATCTGGGGCTGCTAGCCTCAGTATCAATGTCCTTGTGACGTAGGAGAGTTTTAGCATCTGTACATGCCTAATTTCAATGTGGCTCCATCTTGATTTGGTGGTTTGGTGCATTTGTAAGGCGCGCACCGGGAAGTTGCCTGTTTCAGAATTCGGCGGCACTTAACCGCTTGTCAGTAGTGACAAGCATACACGTGTTAAACATCAGAATTGTGTTTGGAAAGCAGTTTAGGAGGTGAGAGTTGACAGTGATAGGCACCCTTGGGGGTTTATAACATTTTGCCCGTCGCCCTGTGTTATTGTCATTTTCCGGTGACAGGCACATCGTCACTAAGGATTCTGTGAGGGGCACACTTTTGTGCTGAGACATTTTGCCTGCCATCCAGTGTAGTTTCCTCAAAACATTTCTCTGTGACAGGTACACCACAACTAACTTTGGGCATATTCATTTTGCTAGTGATGCTGTAGCATAACTGTTTATAGATAACTTGTGTGCTTAAACTTACATAGACATTTTTAGGCTGATATTGTAGTGTGTGTAGAAATAAGCTGGAGTTTTTCTTGTTACATATTATGGGGCTGTATTATTGGAAAATGCAACATTTTTCTCCACCTCCTTTCTTTTTATCGTCTCCAGGTGAACTTTTAATTAAATGGGAAAAGTGGAAAAATTTATTTTTGAGGTATGCTAGAGTGTGTGGAACTAATTTGGACACGGAAAGGAAGGCGTCATTGCTGTTACATTGTTTGGGAACAGAAGGTCAAGAAATGTATGATCATCTTCCTAATTTGATTGAGGAAAAGAGTGATGGTTTGAATGATTATGAGGTATGTTTGAAAAAATTAGACTCTCATTTTCTTCCAAAAGTGTAATCCATTCTTCAACGTTTTCATTTTGGTAAAAGCATGCAAAACAAAGGGGAGTCTGTGGAAGAATATATTACTTCACTAAGGAAGTTAAGTGCAACATGTAAGTTTGGGTTGTCCATTGAGGAGCATCTGACAGATCAGTTTATGCTTGGGTGTAACAATGATAAGGCACGGCAAGAGTTGTGGTATAGGGATGAACCTTCTCTTTCAGAAATGATCAATTTAGCTAAAAGGCTTGAACTCAGTCTAGTATGTGTGGAGGTTTTTTTTTTTAAAAAGTGCCCCAGAGTATGCTGCTGGTGGAACCGTTTCTGTTTTGGTTCAAAGGGATTTGAATGACAAGAGCATGAAAGGACAAAGTGGTGAGAAGTCAGAACAAGGTTAAACAATTCTCTTGTAAATGCTTCAGATGTGGGGCTGTTGGGCATTTGTCTAATGATAAGAAATGTCCAGGATGGAAAGTTATGTGTAAGTTGTGTTTGCATAAGGGGCATCCCAGTAAATGTTGCAGAACCCAAGGTAATGAATGTAGGATCATTGAAGTGTTACAGATGGAGATGATTGTGACGAGATAATATTACAAGTTTCAAACAAAGGAGGTGATGGGCAACATGGTTTTGTTATGGTGGAAGGAAAGGGTGTGACAATGCTTTTTGTTCCTGGGACAAAATTGATGATTATTTCTAATGATGTGTTTGCAGATGGGATAAAAGGAAGGGTGAAGTTGTGTAAGCTTCATGTTAGGCCAACAGGATATGGTGGTAAGCCCATTAAATTGCGGTTATTTTCAAGGTATGCTGGAGTATTTAGGAAGAATGGCTGTAGAGCAAATTTGTGTTACAGCAAAATTTGACACTGTGGTATGTTGGTTTCATCAACTTGATTTGGATCCCAATTCCAATCTGCCTATTGGGTTAAGAAATAATGTGAATGTCAAAATGGTTGAATGCTGTAAAGAGGTCAGTTGTCAATTACATTCATTTTCTGACAAATTCTCTGAAGTGTTTGCTGAATCCCTTGGGTGCTTGAAAGGATATGTGCATAAGATCAAGATCAGGGAAGGGTCTACTCCTGTGGTGAGTAAAGTATGGAAAGTCCCATTTGAGGTCAGGGAAGCTGTGCTTGGGAAGTTGAAGAAGCTTGAAAGTGCAAGTGTTATTCAGAAGGTTGGTGGAACAGATTGGTTATGTCCGGTGGTTGTAGCAAGAAAACAAAACAGTGAGATTCATTCATGTGTGGACCTTAGAGGTCTTAATAAAGAGGTTGTAGTGGCCAGGTTTCCCATTCCTGGATTGGTGTGTATGCTGGGGAATGCAAAGTGGTTTTCCACTTTGGATTTAGCCTCAGCATACCACCAGATAAGGTTACATAAAGAGTCCATGGATCTTACAGCGTTTGTGACATTTAATGGTACTTATAGGTTCAGGAGGGTGCTGGCTGCAACGGGTTTTCAAAGCACATGTTGGGTGGATTATCAGGTGTGACGCTATATCAAGATTATATATTCATTTTTAGAGATTCATGTGAAGAGCATGATGAGCGAGTGCGAGCGGCCTTGTAGAAATTGTATGAAAATGGTTTAACACTTAAGGCTGAGAAATGCCAGTTTCACAAGAAAGAGTTAGAGTTTTTGATGGAGAATGGTTTGAAATCTAAGTTTGAGTTGCTGAGATCTATCATGGAAATGGCAATTCCTCAGAACAAGGAGAAATTAGCTATATTTTTACGACTTTCAGAGTTTTATAGCAAATTTGTGAGTCCGTTTTCGGAGAAAACGTTTAAGTTCAGGGGTTTGCTTTAGAAGAATGTGGAGTTTAAGTGGTGTGAGGAGTGTCATAGGGAGTTTCATGAGTTCAAGGAAGAGTTGCAGACTGCTCAGAATTTGAAGAGTTATTGTCCAAAATTAGAAAATATAGTTTGGACAGATGCTAGTGTGAAGGGACTGGGGGCAACTTTTATTTAGAAAGATGGAGGAAGAGAGGACAGTGACTTTCATTTCATGTGTCTTAAGACCACCAGAAAGTAGGTATTCGGTTATTGAATGGGAGGCTTTTGCCATTTATTGGGCAGTAAAAAAAATTAAGAGTTTCCTGTGGGGCAGGAAGTTTGTTATCAGGATGGACCACAAACCTCTTAAGGAGGTTTTTATGACAAAACAGTTGATCATGTGTCAAACAGAATTGCTAAGAGGGTTGTGGCATTACAGGAGTATGAATTTCTGGTTGTACATGTTCAAGGGAAGATTAATCTGGTGGCATATTTCTTATCTAGGATGGTGTAGACTGATGTTCGTGATTGTGAGGAGGATGTTTTGGAGGATGAAAACGTCGGTCTTGTGACTGAGGGTGTGATTTGTGTGCAAGATTAGAAAAAAGAAGTGGGTAATGTAAGGTGTTGCAAAGTGTGATCAGCATGTTAGAAAGTGGTTGGGGTGAAAAGAGGTTGTTGGACTGTGAGTTGAAGTCAGATTGCAGTGTCAAAGGAGAATTGTCAAGTGATAAAGGGTTGGTTTTTAGAGGAACCGGTTGGTAACTCCTGAAGTGATGAGAGGTAAATTGGTTAAAATGGTGCATGAAGGTCATCAAGGTATTTCAAGATCCAAAGAGTGTTTGTGTGCGGCTTATTGGTGGCCTGGGATGGATTGAGAGCTAGAAGAGAGGTGCATGAGTGTATAGAGTGTTGCATGAGTGACAAGATGTGTAAGACTAGGGAACAACTGTGAGGAATGTCCCTAAGAGAGCATGCAATGACCTTTCCTTGGATATTTTGGGGCCCTCAATGTTAAGGAGCAAAAGAAGATCATCATTGTCCTGCTGGATTTGTATTCCAGATTCCAGGTGGCCTGAGATTGGGATTGTGAGTGATGTAACGTTGTTGAGAGTGATTGGATTTTTGACTCAGATGTTTGCAAGAGAACAGTTACCTAGATCTGTACTGACGGACAATGGAGTGCAGTTTGTGTCAAGAGGGATGGATGAGTTTTTACACACATGTGGGATAATGCATAAAAAATATGCATTGCATCATCCAAAAACCAAGTGTACTGTGGAAAGGATGGTGCGCACCATTAAGGAAGCCATACAATTGGCGAGAAGTGCAAGAAAGGATTGGGTGAGTGAGTTGAGGAAAGGGTTGGAAGTGTATGAAGTGACTCCCCATGGTACTACGGGGAAGACACTTTTTGAACTATTGAGAGGCAGGAAAGCCAATTCTGTTTTGTCACCTGCATGGATTAAGGACTGTGCCGAGTTGAATGGAAAGGTGGAGGATGATGAATGGAAGGAAAGAGTGTTAGAAAAACCATCACTAGGAAAGTGTACACGGACAGACATAAAGCTGCAAAAAATATTGATGTAAAGGTGAAGATTACCAAGGTTTTCAACAATGCTGTAAAACTGAAAGATAGACGCATTTAGAATCTTAATCGAGTTGTCAATGTCTATAAAGAAGCGGTTGATGAAGTTACAGGAGAAGAGCAATTGGAGAGTGATGACATTTTGGACAACAGAAACAGGGGCAAGAGTTCTGTTCGCTGGAGTTGGGTGAAGTGGGAAATGAGGCAACCGTGGAGATTCAAGGAATACTTAATATATAGATAATTTACTTTTTAGTAGGTTATGGTTTTCTTTTATTTTGAACTATTGCTGTTGGTGTTTGGTGAAGGAGAGGAGATGTGTGGCATCCTGCCTTAAAAAGGAAATGCATTGGAATGTGGAATGAATGGGGGGGTGAGTGTTCTCTGGATGTTTGTATTTATATTATGGAATGTTGGGTGGCCAGTTCATGCTGGAGACCTGGAGGAGCAGGAGCTGGAGCTGTGGGTGAAGTCTGCTTAAGTAAATAAATACTTCTTTCACCAAGACTTCTTAGGCCTTGCATCTTTGGAACACCTCACATTAATGTTGTAGCTTGGTCTTTAGTGCTATATGGTTGTTGGTCATCCTGGCTGCCATGTTTGTTAATTTCTTTTAGTGGGTGGTATAATGCAGCATTGCACCCTACGTAGGACATTTGACTTTTATGCCTCACTCACAACTTTACAGTGGATCTAAAACTCTAATATTTCAAACATGTCAATTAGTTGTCATGTTTAGCTGTAAAACACATTGATAGGGAAGTGATTATCAGCCTTTCAGTGCATAGAGGTCAAAATTGCCAGGGATTTAGGTCCACAAAAAGATGAATAGAAGAACAATGAAAAATATAGATTCTTACTACTGATGGAATACTGGGATTAATTCTTCACTGGCCTCTTTGTGATTTTTGGCAGACTCAAAATCACCCAAGGGCTGAGTCTGGTCAGTCAGGAGAATTGGCTTCTCAGAGGATCATTTACTTCAAGCCTATTCAACACAGGCACAATTATGATACAAGCCACCCAAAAATACCTAGCTGATTTCAGTTCTTCGTTGCACCACTCAAGAAAGCTCAAGTCAGAACTGAGGAGCATAATGACCAATTTTTCTCATCAAATTCCAACTGACACAATCTGCCAAATTTTCACTCTGACTTCTGTATCTCAAAATATTCTAGAGCACACAAGATGGCCGAATTAAGCTACAAAAAAGGTGTCTAATTAAACACATTTGATGCTTGGGAACTCCACTATAAAGCAGATCATCACTCATAAGCTATGAACCTACCCAAGCCACTCCAGATCTGTAAAGAGCTCATGCAATCTTCAAAGTTCTGATGAGTAGTTGTCTAGCCTTTATTAGATGTGTTACAGAAATCAGCAGCTTCACATCTACCAAATCAGTGCACACTCTGAAGTGATACACTCAGTAAGAAATAGTGAAATGCTAGAGAAGGAAAACGCTTCATTATAAAAGTAACAGAAATGTATTTTAGAACCGGTATTTCGACCATCTCTACTGCCCTTCTACTTGAAAATTACAGAGTGATTATAAAAACAGAATGAATGGCAGTCTAGCAGTTATACCACAAGTCATGTATCATCCCAGTGATCTGAAGTGTGAATAATTCTTTTGAATGCCTATGAGCTTCTCCAGGTGCCTCAATGCCTCATTTTTGATTTCTGCAGTTTATAGTAAACATAGTTAGAATTCTGTATTCCTGGAGGAAATTATAGAACTTGCCATGTCTATTTAAACTCTCTCACACAAAATACTGTTACTTTTAAGTTTTGAGAAACAATAAAGAAGCAACAGAAAACAATGGCAACGTAGAAGAACCAGGTTTTCCTGACTGATTATATCTCCAACCCACTTAGTAGGACTTATAGTGCACTCGTTTCTACCTCCTACCTGATATTCTTAGCTATTACTATCACATTCAACTTGTGATCAGAAATTGTGCTTACCACTCTGTAAATGGACATACATTGCAAACATTTCAGAAATAACCCCAAAATCTCAAGGGGATTGGTTTCCAAGACTAGATTCTAGAAATTCCTCAGTACACTTTGGATTACCTGTCAGACTGCAGGCAACCCTGATGATGTTCTGGACTCAATCCACTGGAAATTCACCAAAACCCTGAACATTGCACTCAACTACATCTCAAACATCCCTAGCCAGGTTGCAAGGCTGCACTCAAGTGATTTGACTCAAATCTTGCCATTCAAAAAGACAAGATAGGAAACTGGAATGATGCTAGGGAAAAATAAGTCTACTGCAAGCTGAATTGTTTAAAAATCACATGAGGATCTGGCACAAAGTAGTTTAAGAACATAACTGCACTCCCTATATCAATAAGTACCTCACCAAATGAAGAAGTTGTTTATAATCTTTGGAGAAACTTAGGAATCAAATGCTCTTAAAATCACTGTCTTACAGTGAAAAAATACTTTATTTGGTTTTTTACAACCATAAAATAAAACACTTAAAATTATTAAAATGTGAAGTTAAAACAAATTCACGATAAAATGCATCATTATATCAAAATATGTACAAACATTTCCCCTTCTTTCTTTCCATCCAACTCATTATTAACCCTATTATGACTGTATATCTGCAGGATTTTCCAACTCATTAATAGCCAAGTTCATAAGTTCAAAATCCGCTTTTCTTAACAGTGTGTCAATCAAAGTTAAAAACTTTACCCCTCGACAAATTAGAATATTTGATGACCCCCCGCCCAGCGAATAATAGTCTGTCTACAAGTACGAATGTTAAGGACTTTTAAAATTGGTTTTAGAAATGTTCTTCTTGCTTCGCTGACAGTGGGACAGACACACATTGCGTGGCATAGTGATTCATTGTGATATCCACATAGTCGACAAGTTGTGTTAAGATATTTCCCTTTCCAACTTGGTTGCAAATCCTTGGTTTCATATACTCCAAACCGATACAGCATGTACTTCTTCTTTAGAAACAATCTGAAGTGCGCTGCTAGGTAATCCTGAGGTTTTAGTTTTACATAAGAATTTATTACTGTCCAAGAATGTCGTCTTTTTGCAACTGTGTTTTTGTCATCTAAGAAAGATCATTTTTTTGCGGCGCCATTACACACTCTATTAAACGCCATCCTCTCCATCTTACTGTCCCATGCCTCTTGAATGTCCAATTCTACCAGGGCTGATCTTAGATGTTCACCCCATGATTCCGGATTTTTTTGTTCAAACTGGGCCCTTATTTCTGTCCAGCATAGATTGTTCATGGTGCCCGGTTCCGAGGAGCGAAGTTTCCAACATAGTTTCACAAAAACCGATTGTCTCTGGAATTTCTGATTTTGTAGCCCAAATTCCAGACGAATCTGTGCTGGTGACACTACTCTAGGGAGGTTAAAAACTGCTTTATACACTTTTGTTTGTAAATCATTTAAAATTCCAAATTCCCGACCGTGCCATATTTCCAAACCATATGCCAATGCTGGAAGTAATTGTGCTGCCATTGTTTTTAAAAGATGGCTGTAAGACGGGCAACTTAATTTCATTTGTAGCTGTTTGTATGCAAAAATTAAAGTTTGTGCCTTTGCTCTTATTGCACTTTTTTGATCAGTAAAGGACATACATCGCCCTAAATTAATGCCCAGATACTTGTAGGTGCCAACTTCCTCTATTTCTTTACCCTTGGCTGACCACTTGAATTTTTTTTTGAGACTTGTTCCTACTAATCGCACCACCTTTGTTTTTTTCATATTTATCTCCAGCCCCTGACAGTCAAAATAGTTGGTTAAGTAGTCAATGACTCTTTGTAAGCCAATGGGGGTTTGGCTAAGGACCACTATGTCATCTGCATATTGCAGATACTGAATGTGGTCCTCTGCCAATTTTGGAGGATGGCCGTTTACTTTTGACAAGTGGGTATGCAAATCAGCAAGGTACAAGTTAAAAAGGCTTGGGGCAAAAACACACCCCTGTTTCAGGCCATTTTTTATATCGATCTTTGATGATGCTATACTACCATCCCCCAGCTTTACCCGGGCCCAGGTTTCACTATGGAGGGCTACTATGGAGTTAATTAGTTGTTGTGGTAGACCCCAACCTTTCAATTTTGTCCATAGTCGTTCACGTGGGACTCTATCAAAAGCCGATTTTAAATCGATATAACATACAAATAGACCTGATTTCTTTAAAATTGCTTTTTCCGTAAGGAGTGCAATTACTGCCAGGTTTGTGCTAGTACCCATTCCTTGTCTAAAACCGGTTTGATATTTGGGAATTATACCTTTTTCTTCCATCCATCCCTGTAAGTGTAATAATAAACAGGAAGAATATAGTTTTGCATCAACATCCGTCAGGGCTATAAGCCTGTAATTTCCAGGCTCCCTGCGATTACCATTTTTATATATTGGATGAAATATGCTCCCTCTCCATGATTTAATGATCTTGTTTTGATAATACAGGTAATTGAAGAGTGGAGTAAGAAAAGTTGCCCAATATTCCACATCATATTTAAAAATTGCGTTCGGAAGCCCATTATGCCCTGCGGCTCCCTCCGTTTTCAATTTTTTTATTATATCTTTTAATTGGTTTATATTAATTAAGATGGTTGAGGCATTATGATTTGGTTCCTGTAAATTGTCTTTGATTTGAACTTTATCGTGATTGACTATCATTTTTCAGGTTGCACTATTTTCCAGGAAATGGGGCTGATGTCAAATTTTGTATGCTTGTCCTCCTCCAGAATATCCAGATCAGGTTCCAAATTCGTTATCATTTCGTGGTTCGTAATATTGTATACATTTTGGATGTATTGTTCCCATATCTTGTCACTTATTCCTGCTTTTTGAGACATTCCTGTTCCCTTTGTTAACTTATTTATTATGCCCCAAAATTCACAACTATTAGACAATTTGCTGGCCCAGAGTAATTTTTCCCAGAGTTTTTCCATACGTTCCTTTTTTGCCACTCTACACCTCTCCCTATAGTTCTTCCTCATGTCTCTAATATTGTTGTTTGTTCCTGGATTTCCGGATCTTACGGCCAAAACTGCTTTTCTCGATTCTCTAGTGATTTCCCTTTTTAGGTTACGCAGCTGTATATTGAACCATGGTTCATAAGTTGTACTTTGTGTATCATGACGTCCCGGGAGAACCGGAAATTTGTTTAGAAGAAACTTTCCCAAATGTTCCCAAATATCTTCTGGTGACTTGGTACACTGTGACCCGCCATCGATTATGTATTTATGCACAGCAGCCATTATTTTTGAGACATTCGTACCGCGCCATTTTAGTTTCTTCAGATTGTATATTACCGGGATTTCTGTCAATACAGTTATTTTCTCTTTCTGAGACAATTTTGCGTTGATGGTCAAAACTTGCGGCAAATGGTCACTTTCCGGGCTGGATTCTATATAAAACGAGTCAACTGTAATGTATAGTTCATTACTGACTATGGTGTAGTCAATGGTTGATTGTTTCCTCCCACTTAGAAAGGTAATCCTTGCTGGTTGATCTCCCTTTATTTTGCCGTTTAGAATATGTAATCCTAAAGTGTCCAGATCGTTTTTCAGTTCATTAGCCGCCCGCTCCGTTTGACACATTCTCTTATTTATCTTGCTCCCTATTAGCTTGGAATTAAAATCACCGGTGATTATCATCTCACTATTTTGATAGCTTTTCTGCAAAACCTTGATTAGGTTAATCAGGCATACCAGTTTTTCCTTTTTCAATTTTTTGCTGGGGTGGATATATATGTTTAAGATCAGGGGCTGCCAAGGTATTTTATTTACTAAGTTGTTACTTTCCAATTTCACAACCTGTATCCAATTTTCACAGGTGTCAAGTTCTTCCGTATGACAGGCTAATTTTTCTGTTAAATAGGTAGACAACCCACCCCTAGGATGCCCATATTTATAAAATTGTTCAGCTAAAACATGAAATTCCACATATCCACTAATGGATTTAGAAGTCAGATTCCAGGTTTCCTGTAACAATATAATATCAAAGCTTTGTAGAAAGGCTTGCGTCTCAGGGTCTTGCCCCATTTCCTTGAACCCATGGATATTCCATGAGCAGATTCTTATTTTGTCATCCTTAGGCGTGCCTGGATATATCATTGGTGGCTTTAACCTGTTTGAATCGTTGGATTCATCAGGATCGTTTATGACTCAAGAAATGTGGCACCCATGACCAATCGTCTTACATATTTTGCAGACAAGATACTGAGAATTCAGGCAGATATCCTTAATAAGCCAGTACAATCCATTCCCATGCTGAGTCCAACAACTGAATATTTCACTCAATCATATATTCCCTTAATGAACCTTGAACAAGTAACCATAGATACTGGAAAAAACAAATACACCAATCTATCGGTAAAGGTTTGCACTGCATCAGCAATAGAAGAACATATAGCCAAATGAAGTCAGGAAACTACTAACAAAATAAAAACCTTACATTAACCAATCAAAGTTCTTAATGGCCTGAAGCAATCTGCTGTCACAAATGTGTTTAAAGATATATATATACATAGTCACTTTGGGAATTTAAGACGCATTCTGAACCTCAACTTCTAAGCAATATCATGGAGAGGGAAGTCAAATGCCAAATGCAGGATTTTGAGTCAAATAATATCCTTCCTGCTAGGCAACTTGTATTCACACAGAGAAGGTCAAGCTAAGTGGAAGTAACCAATAGCTTGCTTTATCTGCACACCTGACACTGAAATACCAAAATCCCTTATCTTGTTCTGTTTATTGGCAGCGTAAGATGCAATTAATATGCCATCCATTTAGCACAATTGGAAAATGGGTGGGGGTCAACAGCCTTTTCATGGAACTAAAATCATCAAAGTCAACTGACCAAAATGGGATCCCCAATCATGTATAAAAGCATATCTCCTTTTCTATTTTACAGCTTCATCTTTATATCTGCCTAATATATGGGAGATGTCCGCCTCAGATCATCTCCCAGTACCAAATGCCCTTCCAACTGTACGCAGCTGACATTCAACTTCATATTCAAACTGGAAGTTACCCCAATCTTCCATTCAAGATGACAATGTGCTAGAAACACACCCACCTCTAACTCCAGGTGAGTTACCTCTGTCTCCGTGGTCAGAATTATATTGGGGTCAATTTTTGGATGGTGTTGTATCATTCAGATGGCCTGAGGAGGTGGGAGGACCTCCAGTCCCAGTCTTACCTGGAAAAATGGCTTATGGTTCTTCACAGATCTTTCATTTACTCCCCAAATCTCAACAGTTGTATATAATATCAGCTTCAAAAAAGCACTGAAAATGGCTGGTTACTGTAGAGTCTACACTCCTTAAACTCAAACTCTGACTACTGTAAGATGAATGTATGACGTTACAACACCATCCATTACCCCGCAGTAGGTTACAACGCGGACGTTACATCGTCCGCGTTGTTACCACGCATGGCTTTACATCGCAAGTCGTTTCTACGACTTGCGCTAGATGGCGCGCTGGACTTAGGAATAGTATAAATTACAATTCCTACTCCAGTTAGCGCAACAGCAGGGAATGTGTTGGATTTAAAATCCAACACATTCCCTGGTGTTGCGCGCCATCTAGCGCAAGTCGTAGAAACGACTTGCGATGTAATGCCATGCGTGGTAACAACGCGGATGATGTACATGGACCCCGTAATGTTATGGGGACTACGTGGGTCAGCAGCCGCAAACAGGATTGAGGACGAGTCCACTTGCAGGGTCCATACAGGACAAGATTTGTGTGCTATCCGGACCACATTTCCCACAATGCACAGTCTCATTCGAGCTTCCCATTGGTGGGTGTATAATATGAAAATGGCGAAGTGGGTTCAGCGCTTGCACACACTGTCTCCGTTCAAGCCTCTGAAGAGAAGCATATGGAGCTTCGAAACACGTCAGGCATTTCCATTACGGAGCAGCTTCTACAAGCGGATCCTCGTCCCTGCCTTTCATAACAAAGCTGCTGATCGAGTGCTACTCACCAGGTGGACAACCTTTGGAGCAGAATGTAATACGCGGCCGTCCTGCCGCAGAGTGTGCACCACCCCGTAATGTTATGGGGGCTACGTGGGTCAGCAGCCGCAAACAGGATTGAGGACGAGTCCACTTGCAGGGTCCATACAGGACAAGATTTGTGTGCTATCCGGACCACATTTCCCACAATGCACAGTCTCATTCGAGCTTCCCATTGGTGGGTGTGCAATATGAAAATGGTGAAGTGGGTTCAGCGCTTGCACACACTGTCTCCGTTCAAGCCTCTGAAGAGAAGCATATGGAGCTTCGAAACGCGTCAGACATTTCCATTACGGAGCAGCTTCTACAAGCGGATCCTCGTCCCTGCCTTTCATAACAAAGCTGCTGATCAAGTGCTACTCACCAGGTGGACAACCTTTGGAGCAGAATGTAATACGCGGCCGTCCTGCCGCGGAGTGTGCACCACCCCGTAATGTTATGGGGGCTACGTGGGTCAGCAGCCGCAAACAGGATTAAGGACGAGTCCACTTGCAGGGTCCATACAGGGCAAGATTTGTGTGCTATCCGGACCACTTTTCCCACAATGCACAGTCTCATTCGAGCTTCCCATTGGTGGGTGTGCAATATGAAAATGGAGAAGTGGGTTCAGCGCTTGCACACACTGTCTCCGTTCAAGCCTCTGAAGAGAAGCATATGGAGCTTCGAAACGCATCAGCCATTTCCATTACGGAGCAGCTTCTACAAGCGGATCCTCGTCCCTGCCTTTCATAACAAAGCTGCTGATCGAGTGCTACTCACCAGGTGGACAACCTTTGGAGCAGAATATATGTATATATATATACCAATTACATAAAATATATCACAAAAACATAAACTATTTAAAAATCTTTAAACTTAAATTTACCACTCCAGTCAGTGCAACAGTAGGAAAAGTGTTGGATAGTGGAGGGGTAAAAATTACTATTCCCACTCCAATGAGTGCAACAGTAGGGAAAGTGTTGTATAGGGGAGAGGTAAAACTTACTATTCCCACTCTAGTGAGTTCAACAGTAGGGAAAGTGTTGGATAGCGGAGGGATAAAATTTACTATTCCCACTCCAGTCAGTGCAACAGTAGGGAAAGTGTTAGATAGCGGAAAGGTAAAAATTACTATTCCCACTCCAGTGAGTGTAACAATAGGGAAAGTGTTGGATAGAGGAGGGGTAAAAAATACTTTTCCCACTCCAGTGACTGCAACAGTAGGGAAGGTGTTGGATAGCGGAGGGGTAAAAACTACTATTCCCACTCCAATAAGTGTAACAGTAGGGAAAGGTTTGGATAGCGGAGGGGTAAAAATTACTATTCCCACTCCAATGAGTGCAACAATAGGGAAAGTACTGGATAGCGGAGGGGTAAAAATTACTATTCCCACTCCAGTGAGTGTAACAGTAGGGAAAGTGTTGAATAGCGGATGGGTAAAAATTACTATTCCCACTCCAATGAGAGCAACAGTAGGGAAGGTGTTGGATAGAGGAGGTGTAAAACTTACTATTCCCACTCCAGTGAGTTCAACAGTAGGGAAAGTGTTGGATAGCGGAGGTATAACATTTACTATTTCCACTCCAGTGAGTGCAACAGTAGGGAAAGTGTTAGAGAGCTGAGGGGTAAAAATTACTATTCCCACTCCAGTGAGTGCAACAATAGGGAAAGTGTTGGATAGAGGAGGGGTAAAAATTACTATTCCCACTCCAGTGAGTGCAACAGTAGGGAAAGTGTTGGATAGCGGAGGGGTAAAATTTACTATTCCCACTCCAGTGAGTGCAACAGTAGGGAAAGTGTTAAATAGCGGAGGGGTAAAAATTACTATTCCCACTCCAGTGAGTGCAACAATAGGGAAAGTGTTGGATAGCGGAGGGATAAAAACTACTATTCCCACTCCAATAAGTGTAACAGTAGGGAAAGTGGTGGATAGCGGAGGGGTAAAAGTTACTATTCCCACTCCAGTCAGTGCAACAGTAGGGAAATTATTGGATTGCGGAGGGATAAAATGTACTATTCCCACTCCAATAATTGTAACAGTAGGGAAAGTGTTGGACAGCAGAGGGGTAAAAATTACTATTCCCACTCCAGTGAGTGCAACAGTAGGGAAAGTGTTGGATAGCGGCGGGATAAAATTTACTATTCCAACTCCAATCTGTGCAACAGTAGGGAAAGTGTTGGATTGCGGAGGGGTAACAATTAATATTCTCACTCCAGTCAGTTCAAAATTAAAAATAAACAAAATATTAACAACAAAAATATTTAAAAAACAAAATAAATAAAAAATATATAAATATGTTAAAAATTAAAATATAAATGTATTTAATATTACAATTTTAAAAAACATTATAATATTAAATGCATATGACATATACCTACAAATATTATAAAAAATAAAATAAAAAATAATTTTGAAACAAATAAATATTTTTCAATTAGAAGTTATTTAGAAACAAAAACATTAATTATTACATAAATTTACTTTTTTTTATTTCCTACCCTATAACACCACACAATTCACAACCCACATCTAAATAAAAAAATACTTACATAATTAACATAATTAATTGCCAATTAAACAAATATTATTAATTAAAAAACAAATTAAAACTCATAAAAATTAGTAAACTTCCCACACTTTACCCCTATAATCCCCACAAACCACAGCTAAAATAAAAGTGTAAAAAAATTAATTACACAATTAAAACTTATTTTCAATTAAAAAACTAATAGTATTTAACAACTAATTATAAAGTAAGTAAATTAATTTACTCCCCACCCTTTACCCCTATAAAAGTAAAACCCACACAAAAAATATAGACAATTAACCTAATAAAATATCAACTAATCAATTAATATTAATGATCAACTAATTATTGATTAATTAAACATAAATTACTTCCCACCCTTTACCTCTATAAACCCCACAGCCCACACCTAATATTAATTACACAATTTCCATATTTAATTGTCAATTAATTAATCAATATTAATTAAGAACTGATTATTGATTAATTAAACATAAGTTACTTCCCACCCTTTTCCCCTTATAAATCCCACAACCCGCACCTAAAAATAATTCGACAATTTACATAATTCATTTACAATCAATTAATTGACATAAATTAACAACTGATTATTAACTAATTAAACATAAATTACTTCACACCCTTTACCCCTATAAACTCCACAACCCGCACCTAAAATGAATTACACAAATTCCATAATTAGTTTTCAATCAACTAATTGATATAAATTAACTAATTATTAATTAATAAAAAATAAATTACTTTCCACCACTTACCCCTATAAGCCCCACAACTGCACCTAAAACAATTACACAACTACCATAATGAATGATCAATTAATTAATAATAATTAACAACCAATTAGTAATTAATTACAAATAATTTACTTCCAATAATTAACACTATAAAATCTCAATTAAATAAATATTAATAAATAAAAAATAATCATTAATTTATTATAATTAAATTACTTCCCACCCTATTTCCTTATAAACCCACAACCCGCTCAGAAACTAAAAAACACAAAATTTAAATAAAATTAAATCGATAACTACTAAAAATGTAACACATATATTAAAAAACATAAACAATACTTATACAAAAAAACATACATCACATACATTTAGAATATAAACTAAAACACATAACACTAATTAAAAAATCGATATTTTAAACAACTATATTTTGGCAAACTATATTAATGACTTCTATATTTTTTTTAATGATATTTCTTACCTTAAATTTGATATTCTTTCCACGATATTCTTGCTGTCGATATTTTTGTGTCACGATATTTCCAACTCGATATTTGTGTAAGTCGGCATTTTCAACTCGATATTCTGTCTGAATACCAAATGATAGATTGTAATGAATATTATTCAATGTAGAAATGTATTCAGATGAAACACCTGTGAAAAAAAGACTATGGGGCCGATTCCGATCTGGGTCGGAAAGCTCTCCGACCGATCCGGATTGTTTTCCGACCGAGCCGGACCCCTGCAGTCCGACCGAACGAGTACGATGCGGCCGTATGCTGCCGGGGGAGCCGGTCGTACGACGTGTACATGGGCTCCCATTGACTCAATGGGAACGGTGCGCACAAGGGTGCCCCCTGTAGTGGGTACGCGTTGGTGCCATCCGCACCATGCATGTATAGGGGGGACCCATGGGTCCCCCCTGTGTCCGACTCGTACGGCTACGGGTGAAGGGGGGTCCGGCACGGACCCCCGAAGTCCGCGTCCGGGAGCTTTTTCGTGTCGGAGGCTCCGACTCGATCCGGCTGTCCGGATCGTGCATCGTACTGGCTCGGTCGTAAAACGTCTCCATTGCGCGCCACGAATCGAGTGCGAACGAGTCGGACGGAGCGGTTCGGACCCGGAAACGAGTCGGTCGGCGATTTCGCGTTCACTCGTATCGTACTTGCTCGCACGGACGACTGTACGAATTGGTCGGAAACAAAGCCTCCGACTCGGATCCAATAAAGCCAAATCGGATTCGGAGCCCTACCGACCGAGATCGGAATCGACCCCTATATTTGAATATTTAACAAAACTGGTCATATTTTTATACAACGCCTTTGGGGCCCGTCACATGAAACGTCCTTTGTTCAATGTTAGAGTCAAATCTTTGGCTCAGATCTGGGTAACCAACTACTAATCAGTGAGAAAGTGCGTTAATCAAAGTCAGACTGGGCTGGAGACGTGGTCACCATCGGATATCCTGCGTTATCTTGGAGATTGCAAACATATAGGCCACATTTCCCACAAGATCAGACAGGCTCTAATTGTTCTGTGCAATCAAATGGATATATCAAATGGATATATTCATGTTTTAATTAAATCTTCAACTTATTAGCAAAACTATACCTCACCAACACTCTGGGGTCGATTCCGATGTCGGCCGGAAGCGCACCTAACAGTATTCGTCTGGAAAAAATACCAGCCGATTGCGTGTTTTCCGACCGACTCGAACACTCTACCGAACGAACAAGTACGATGCGCATAACAGCCCAGATTCTGTGCGAGCCGTACTCACCCATTCCAGCTCCTGTTCCCCGCCCGAGCCGGATCCGTAAATGCCGAATCGTGTCGCACGGAACCAAATACACAGCACCTTCCGGCTGGACTAGTACGATGCGTCTTCCGTACACGCCGAACTCGTCGCTACGTCCGGCACGTATGAGCATCCGGGAGAGCTGCACATAAGCTCCGATTCGCGCCACAAGACGATCCACGGCGACGAGACGAACAAGCCAGCGACGACTACGAGTCGAAGCCACGAGAAAGACGAACGAGACGAACCAACCATGAATCCCATCGCGCAGGTCCTACCAATACTCTACATCTATTACCGGGACCGGTACGGACGCGTACGGCGCAGACGGTAAGTCAAACACCCACAACACAAACAAACGACACGTACCCGAAATATGTCACACACACATAGGGATGCACAAATGACGTACACTAGCAACAGCAGAACCATAGGGGCGGGATGGCCATCACCAATGCCATACACACCCATAGGGGGATGGATGCCTGCCACTACTGCCATCCCCACCCATAGGGGGATGGATGCCTACCACTAACACCACCCCCACTCAGGGTGGGCTAGATGCCTACCACTACTACCATCCCCAGCCATAGGGGGCTGGATGGCTGTCACTAACACCACCCCCACTCAGGGTGGGCTGGATGCCTACCACTAACACCACCCCTACTCAGGGTGGGCTGGATGCCTGTCACTACTGCCATCCCCACCCATAGGGGGATGGATGCAAACAACTAACACCACCCCCACTCAGGGTGGGCTGGATGCCTACCACTACTACCATCCCCACTCATGGGGGGCTGGATGCCTACCACTACTACCATCCCCACTCATGGGGGGCTGGATGCCTGCCACTACTGCCATCCCCACCCATAGGGGGATGGATGCCTACCACTAACACCACCCCCACTCAGGGTGGGCTGGATGCCTACCACTACTACCATCCCCACTCATGGGGGGCTGTATGCCTACCACTACTACCATCGCCACTCATGGGGGGCTGGATGCCTACCACTACTACCATCCCCACTCATGGGGGGCTGGAAGCCTGCCACTACTACCATCCCCACTCATGGGGGCTGGATGCCTGCCACTACTGCCATCCCCACCCATAGGGGGATGGATGCCTACCACTAACACCACCCCCACTCAGGGTGGGCTGGATGCCTACCACTACTACCATCCCCACTCATGGGGGCTGGATGCCTGCCACTACTACCATCCCCACTTATGGGGGGCTGGATGCCTACCACTACTACCATCCCCACTCATGGGGGACTGGATGCCTACCACTACTACCATCCCCACTCATGGGGGGCTGGATGCCTGCCACTACTGCCATCCCCACCCATAGGGGGATGGATGCCTACCACTAACACCACCCCCACTCAGGGTGGGCTCGATGCCTACCACTACTACCATCCCCACTCATGGGGGGCAGGATGCCTGCCACTACTGCCATCCCCACCCATAGGGGGATGGATGCCTACCACTAACACCAGCCCCACTCAGGGTGGGCTGGATGCCTACCACTACTACCATCCCCACTCATGGGGGCTCGATGCCTGCCACTACTACCATCCCCACTCATGGGGGGCTGGATGCCTACCACTACTACCATCCCCACTCATGGGGGCTTGATGCCTACCACTACTACCATCCCCACTCATGGGGGGCTGGATGCCTACCACTACTACCATCCCCACTCATGGGGGGCTGGATGCCTGCCACTACTGCCATCCCCACCCATAGGGGGATGGATGCCTACCACTAACACCACCCCCACTCAGGGTGAGCTGGATGCCTACCACTACTACCATCCCCACTCATGGGGGGCTGGATGCCTGCCACTACAACCACCCCTACTCATAGGATGGGTAATGCATGACACAACTAGCATACTCCCACATAAGGACTGTCTGTAAATTACATCCCACCCCCAACACCATGACAAGCGTGTGTGGTCTGTGTCAAATGCATACAACACTGAACATGACATTGAACATACAATGTGACCCCCTAACACATGTGTCACACATAATTGTGTGTGTGGCCTACACAATGCAAGCAGACCATGACCACTGTGGCAATGTGGCCCAAAGCCCCATCACCACAGTGCCCAAAGGTAAGTGTGTGCTCCATAGCTGAAGCACATTTTGAACAGGGTGGCAATGGGGCCCAAAGCCCCATCACCACAGTGCCCAAAAGGTAAGTGTGTGCTCCATAGCTGAAGCACATTTTGAACAGTGTGGCAATGGGGCCCAAAGCCCCATCACCACAGTGCCCAAAAGGTAAGTGTGTGCCCCATAGCTGAAGCACATTTTGAACAGTGTGGCAATGGGGCCCAAAGCCCCATCACCACAGTGCCCAAAAGGTAAGTGTGTGCCCCATAGCTGAAGCACATATTGAACAGTGTGGCAATGAGGCCCAAAGCCCCATCACCACAGTGCCCAAAAGGTAAGTGTGTGCTCCATAGCTGAAGCACATTTTGAACAGTGTGGCAATGGGGCCCAAAGCCCCATCACCACAGTGCCCAAAAGATAAGTGTGTGCTCCATAGCTGAAGCACAAAATTTAACAGTGTGGCAATGGGGCCCAAAGCCCCATCACCACAGTGCCCAAAAGGTAAGTGTAGTCCTGGTAAAAGCTGCAAAAACAAAACTGCAGGGATTATTCCTGGCCACACAACACCAAACACTACAGTGGCATTGTAGTGCTTGTGTCCCATAGCAACATAGATTGTGTGAGGCAAGCAGTGCAGTGCCAATGACACATCGTTCTGGCCATGTGCACACAAACATCAGCCATGGGGGCCCACATTGTCTACATTCACAAATCATAATGCAGACCCACATATCTGCACCAATGGACACACAAATGTAGATATCCTGTGGAGACTGTAGATGTCAGGTGAACAAATACCATACCATGGCAGCAATGGGACATACTAACCATGATCAATGTGCTGACTGATGACCTAGCAGTCCCAGGGCCAGCAGGGGAAAGCCAACAAACAACATACAGCCAATGGCAAACTAAAGATATGCCAATGCAGTGGTGCAAATGCACAAACACAAACAGGCAGACTCACACTGCATATCATACACAACAGGTGAGGGGGTTGTGTGCCAGTGTCCCCAGGAAAACACACAACACATGAGGAGGCCAGATTCACTAATACACAGATGTCAACACAGTCACATACAAAAGTAACTCATGGATTGGATTCCCTATGTGGGCAAATAGGCATTGTGAGATGAGAGGGAGCCCAAATTACACATGTCACACAAGCTTGTAGGAACAGCAACAAACACAGCAAGAGACAGAACCACCACAGCACTCCCCCAGGGACCCCACATTGTGGTGACACTAGCCTGCATGACAATCACACTGTGATGACAAAGGTAGATGTCATCCACACTGTGAACCACAGCCATGTGTCCTGAGCAACAAACTACCATCACACCTATACAAGCACAAAGCACTCAGCATGGCCTGCCAGCCAAGGAAAATATGGAGGTAGTGCCCCAGCCGTGCAACAACTCACATTTGCACACACTCAACGCCACACACCTTGAACTCCAACAATGTGCAGCAGTGAAGCTCACATGGACTGCTGACATTGCACATGCACCCATAACAATCCCAGGGGTGGTGGGGGGAAATAAGGTGCAGAAACACATCACACATGGCCAGTCAACAATACTTGTGAATGTCTGACACACCTCACAGTATGCCGTACATGGGCATGACGTGAAATCCACCCCAAACAATGGGATCCTGGCCATAGTCACACACCAATGAAGAAGCCGGCTGACCCACAAAGGACAAACATAGACAACTCCCAACATTGCAGCTCTGACCCTGAGGAGTGGCAGCAGTCACACACACAACGTGTCACAATCACTGAAAGCATACACAAACAGAAAATCACATTACTCGTGTAACCAACAAGTGCCAAGAGGAATCCTGACTGTGTCCCATCTGCGTTTGCCCACATCCCCAGCCCTGACAACAAAGACAACTAGGGATGGCAACCTCATGAACATTAGTTTGCCATGCACCCACATCCCGGAGAAACCAGGTCCAAGATGCTGGATGAACACAGAACAACTCAGCAAGCATCACAACAGGAACATCCGTAGGGACACAGCCTGTGTAGGAAAAGGAGAAGGGAACACGCACAGACATGCCTACACAACACACAACACGGGCACAGCCTATATCACGGAATCACGCACTGCCATGAGGGCACTCCACTCCTGTGGAAGGTCAGCTGTGCCAAACCTTGTCTGTGCACGACTCAAACATGTCAGCAGAACACTCGGTCAGTGAGTCAACAACTACAACACACTGAAGGCTCTGCTCATATCAGCCTAGGCACGGGAGTGTCACGTCAGTCATCTGCATACACCCAAGACACGTGTCAAGCAACTTGCACTGTGTACACAGATGAGTCCTCCAATTTGATGTGCTAAACTGCATGTCCATTGGAGACGGGCACACAGTCAGGGTACTAGGAACATTGGACAGTGGTAAGCCCACCAGATGTGCATCAGTGTAGGACAAAGATGGTAATCTACAAATGCTAAACGTACATCCCTGTGTCAAATGCTGAACATTACACCCTCAGACTGCAGCAAAGGATGCTATAGATCCAGACTAGATTAGGACACATATCCCATGGACCACATGGAGCCCATCACAGCAAAACTTCATTACCTGATCTGAACACTATTACAACAGCAAATGCATGATTCTACACATCTACATCATGTACCTCCAAAGATTAACCACAAGTAAACAAGAAGAGGCTTTATTCAGCAAGTGTGCAACTCAAATCAAAAGTCCAAAATAAACTAAGGCTAATGGCCAGTCCAAATATACAGTCCCAACAGGGTGATGTGTGACAACTTGTCAACAATTGCTTGCCTGCACAGGTACGGACAGGGGACATCCCCCTTGGAGGGGCATACGAGGGGCAGGCCAGGCACCGCAGGGACAGGATCAGGGGATGCCAGAAGGAGGCAGTGAAGGGGAGGTGGGTGCAGGAGTGTCACCGGCAACTGCAGTGGAGGTGTCTGACTCAGGGGTGGCTGGCACCACCGCAGGGCTCAAGTCAGATGGTGTTGGTGCTGCAACCACTGCAGTGGGCTGGTCAGATGGAGTGGACTGGGTCCCCAATGCAGTGCCCGAGTCAGACGGGGTGGTTGTGGACTCCACCGCAGTGCATGACTCCAAGGTAGTGGAAGGGGGCAGAAGAGCTGGGCAGGACAGAGGGGGGACACGGTCTCCACACCAGTGGCACAAACAGGCAGAGCGTCTGGTTTGGGGGTGGAAGAGCAAGTGGCAGGGGGAGGGCCTAAGCAGTTTGGGGATGCGGTATCGGTGTGTGGGGGAACCTGGGGCAGGGTGTGGCGGTGGAACCTGTGGAGTGGTGGCCTGGGGGATGGAGGTGAGAGACTGGGTGGTTGACTTGCAGGGCGGTTGCGGGGTCTTGCTCTTCCGGGACCGGGGGACTTGCGGGTGGGGGCTCACTCTGCCTGCACCTGGGGAGGGTGTCCGGGGGCGAGGGGCACTCCCCTCTATGTGGGTGGACTTCGTCTTCCCCCGGTATGCTGGATCAGCAGGATTGGAGGGGAAGAGGCCGAGGTCACTGAGGAAGAGCTGCTGATCAGGTGGGGTTGCAGGTGAGGCAAGGGAAGGGGTCTTGGAGGGAGAGGATCTTGAGGATTGCAGAGTGACTGTGGTTGCCTGTGTGTGTGTGTGTTCCCCATCCCCTGTGTCTGTGGTATCAGTCCCCTGAGGATGCTTGTGTGCACGTCTTGCCTTTCTCTTGGGTGTGTCTGTGCTGCTCGTGTCTGTGTGTTTGGGTGACTGTGCAGGTGTGCATGTGCTTTGGACAGGTAGGGGGCAGGAAGTGTGGATGGGGCAGAGGTGGGAGGGGTGAGGGACTGTTGGAGGAGGGACACTGCTGCCATCAGGGAGGAGTCCATGGACTTATTGCTCCTCTGTAGGGCAGACATACCCGTCGAGATGCCCTCCATGAACGACACCAGCTGTGTCAACAGAGTGGTGTGTGCATGGAGGACACTCAGCATTGGTGTCTGCCCTACATGGAGCTGCCGAAGGAGGTACACAAACTCCTCACTCAGGGCAGCAGGGGACACAGGGGCAGGGGGTGCGGTGCCTGGCACGAAGGAGACACGCTCCCGAGTACGGGAGCCTCCACGGACCTCAGGAATGGGAGCCAATGGGAGGGCGGTGGTGGTGGTGGTGGTGGTGGTGGTGGTGGTGGTGGCGGGGCCAGACAGACTAGCTGGCCTTTGGTGGCTGCTGAGACTCGCCTCCACAAGGGAGTCATTCTCCGAGCTGCTGTGGTCCTCAGCTGAGGTGGATGGTGCTGAGGACTCCTCGGTGTGGCTCCCCTCGCCCTCCGTGCCACTGGGTCCCTCTGACCACTCGTCCGATGCTGACCCAGTCTGGCTCCGCTGCTCCTCCTGGTCCATGGAGCTGTCCCCTCCTGTGGCCGTGGATGTATCTGCAAACAATTAGGGAAACAGACAAACATCAGTCACCTGCACTGACCGCACACACCACAGTAAGTACAGCACATTACAGAGCAAGCCCGGGCATCCTTAGTTGAACATTGCCTAAAGTCCCCACACAGATTCGGGAAGCCAATTGTCAGTCTGATGGTCAACCATGGGACTCACACCCCTCCTGCCCTTGCACCCATCTGTCTGGTGCCTGTCTGATGGTAAGACCCCAGTGCGGACACATGCACCACCTACACAGTTGTTGGACATTGCAGGGAACACGGTGAAGTATGTGAACATGCACACATCACATCTCTTGCCACTGAGTCAGTGCAGGTATCCGGATAAAGGGATGGCCAGAGTCTAAATAGAAATGCATGTGATGCATACCAGCACCAGACACCATGATGCACCCATGTCCGGATAGTCAATGCCACAATGGGGTGCATGTTGCACATGTCACTCCCCTGCAGGATCAGTCTCAAGAAGTTTAATGCCATGACACAGGAATGCGTGCAAAGTCATACATTACTGTCTCAAGTCACATGGCCATGGCAGCCAGCCAACAACAGTCTGCACTGTGTCACAATCCGAGGGCATGGGGAATGCAAGTTATGTGACTGACAAGTGCACATGTCCATCCCCCAAATACCACATCATCTGTACTACTATTTGTCCACGTCATACCAACTGGACATATGGGGGACATGAAACACAACTTTCTGAACATGAGCACCTCACAGTGTGCTGTGAATGACAATACAGCTGCCTGAAAGTCACAGTTGCAAACACCTGTGTGCACAGTCAAGTGATCAGACACCTATAAGTCACAGAAGTATCGTCTATCATGGTCACATCTCAGATGGCATGCTGAGCCCTAACTGATAAACATACCAGTAGTCCTGACAACGAAGACACAGCACAATGAGACAGAGGCAGACACCTGAGGGTACATTTCACTGATCACAACATGCCAGATGATACACGGGAGTGGGAGTACAGAGTGTATTGCATGCCCACGAGTAGGCATGACTGTCCAGCTCCACCTGTAAGAGGGAGGAGTCCTGGACAGTAGGCAGGTGGCTAAGCATGTGTGACACACTGGATACACATACTCCTGAGGCCCAAACATTGTTGCCACCAGCAGCATGGGTGTGTGCCAAATTCCCCAGGGACATGTGGTGAGTCAGAGCAGCAAGCGGACCACATATCAAAGTTACACCCAGATTACATGTCAGAACTTAGGCATTGTGTAAGCAATTGAGCCACCCATGAATCGCAAAACATAGTCACAGGAACAAATGCTGTCCCCCACCTTGAGCAAAGCAAAATGCAATGACACAGTCCCCAAATGATACAATTTCCTGACTATAAGAGCCACACATATGCGTATCAGAGGAGAAGTGGGCATGTCACAAATGAGGGACATGGGTCCTGGACCACATGACTGATGTACTGTGGAAGTTTAACCAGGCCAGAGGAGGGCACATAGCATGTCAGACAAAGTGCACAGTGCAGTCATGGACTCACCCCCTCCTTGCTGCTGTCTGTCCTTCAGCTGCCCATCCAGGTCAGGGAAGACCACTGCCAGGATCCGGAGCATGTGGGGGTCAGGGTCCGGTGTCCGCCCTCCTGCGAGGAGGCGACAGCTTCAGCTGGACCCTTGCGATCCTCCGGGTCCAGCCACGAAGGTCCTGCCACCTCTTCTGGCAGTTGCGGATCCTGCGCCTGTAGACCCCCACGGATCTTACTTTCCGGGCGATAGTCAGCCAAATTTCCTGCTTCTGGCGGGCATCAACCTGTGAGGATGACAAAGTGAAAAGGCCATTACTACACATGCAACATATACGTGCATCACACAGTTGGATATACATGTCTCAATCACAGGGGCATATGATGTACACAGGCAGTCCAACAATGGCTATGAACAGTTTGCCAGCAGTCACTACATGGTATCATTGCATGGGAAGTAAACCTAGTTGGAATGCACTGTTACTGCACTGTACCAGTTCAGTGCATGTAACTACACACTTTGGGGTGTGACAACTACTCAGTGGGCATGCTAGCCAATGGTGTGCACACTGAAAGCCCTGCTAGTCAGACAACATGCACAATTAGTGAGGCAGTGGACAGCACACTCACCTGCTCCCCTGGTTTCCCATACAGCTTGCTGTACTGTGGAAGGAGGCTGTCCAGCAGGGCCTGGTTCTCCTCAAGGCTGAAGGCTGGGGCTCTCTCCACAGTACGTGCCATTGCAGGAGCCAGAGGATGCATACACAGCAGCAGTGTTGGTGGCAGATGTCGTCCTGGAGCATGTAGTGCAGGCAAGTGAGCTCTCAGGGGAACAGCCAGCATTATATGTGTGCTGCAGAGGCAGATACTGTCCCATGTGTCCAAAGTGATAGGTCCAAGTCGTTTGCATCTTCTGAATCTGACCAATCCATGGAATAGCAGCACTAATACACGCCCACAGCATCCTTCAAATCTTCAACTTCATGACACCCATGATTTTGCAACATTGTTGTGGCTGGCCAACTGAATTCACTGCATCAGACTCGTTGGAGCTTCGAAAATGCGTCCGTTGCCATGCCAGGCCCCAGCCAATGTGTGCGCACCGTTCGGTCCACTGCTGTACAACGTGTATTTCAGGATACAACGCGTACCCGCACACATCATATGCAATGGGCCGGCCGGGCACACCGATCGGTCCATTGCTGTTCAACGCGTACCCGCTCACATACAATGCAATGGGCCGTGCGGGCACACCGATCGGTCCATTGCTCTACAACGCGTACCCGCTCACATACAATGCAATGGGCCGTGCGGGCACACCGATCGGTCCATTGCTGTACAACGTGTACCCGGGATACAACGCGTACCCGCTCACATACAATGCAATGGGCCGTGCGGGCACACTGATCGGTCCATTGCTCTACAACGCTGCACTCGGGATACAACGCTGCACCTGCTCACATACAATGCAATGGGCCGTGCGGCACACCGATCGGTCCATTGCTCTACAACGCTGCACTCCGCTCACATACAATGCAATGGGCCGTGCGGGCACACCGATCAGTCCATTGCTCTACAACGCGTACCCGCTCACATACAATGCAATGGGCCGTGCGGGCACACCGATCGGTCCATTGCTCTACAACGCGTACTCGGCTCACATACAATGCAATGAGCCATGCGGGCACACCGATCGGTCCATTGCTGTACAACGCGCACTCGGGATACAACGCGTACCCGCTCACATACAATGCAATGGGCCGTGCGGGCACACCGATCGGTCCATTGCTCTACAACGCATACCCGGGATACAACGCGCATCCGCCACATACAATGCAATGGGCCGCGCGGGCACACCGATCGGTCCATTGCTCTACAACGCGTACCTGCTCACATACAATGCAATGGGCCGTGCGGGCACACCGATCGGTCCATTGCTCTACAACGCTGCACTCCGCTCACATCCAATGCAATGGGCCGTGTGGGCACACCGATCGGTCCATTGCTGTACAACGCGTACCCGGGATACAACGCGTACCCGCTCACATACAATGCAATGGGCCGTGCGGGCACACCGATCAGTCCATTGCTCTACAACGCGTCCCTGGACAGGTCACACGCATATGTCACCATGCTGGTCACTGGTGAACCTATGCCAGCCACATATACTTTCCAGGGACTCAGGGGCACACCTACAATACCACACCCAGTCCACACTGTATCTAAGGCATGTGTGGCAGCATAACCTTATCTGTGTATGTGGGTGAACATGTGGTTTTTGGGGTGGCACTTGGGGGCAGACACACCCAGGCTGTGCACGTGTTCATGGGGACAGGGTCCTTTGTGTGTTGTGCACCTGACCACTGTGGTGTGCAACTTTTCATTTTGGAGCATGTGTCATGGTCACATTTCCAGGTTGTGTATGTGTATGACATGTCACATACCCCCAGGCTCACATGTGGGAAGGCATGTACGTCACAGGGTGGCCCATTGCCACAATAGTGATGTCCCTCCGCAGTCTGTGTGCATGTTGTGTTTCACATGTCTCTGACTCCATGTGCACAATGGGAGACAGTCTCCACATCCACGTGGTTTATGCATGAACTTTGATGTTGTGTGTGTGTGTGTCACAGACGTCCATGTCTGTCCTGCAGAGGCTACAGGGGCCACTACCTGTGGGTGTCATGTTAGTTTTTCTGACGTGTACATGATACGCAATGTCATGCCAGTGTCCATGTGGCAAGACAGGGTCCCTGGGAATCTACCTGTCAATGAGCTGTGATGCCTGTGGAACATCTGTCCAGACATGTCACTGTGGTATGTGTGTGGAACGTGAGAGCAGTAAATGGGTACTGTGACACAGCCTAATGGTTTCCCATAGCACACCCTGGAACCTGTTGTCAACACTTGTTGAACAGAGATGTTAGATGATGTCCATGTAGGTGCCATATATGTCCAAACAGAACGACACACACATCAAGTACTTGTGTTTGTTAATGATGTATCATGTGAAATTGAGTATGGTGAACGGCACATAGTTGGGGTGACTGACAATCTTGCTTTCTTCACCTATGCACTGCAGGGCTCCTGCTGTCCATCGACCATTCCCAGACCTGGCAAAGATGGTGGAACGTGACAGCATCCGACGGTACCGCTTCACCAGGCAGCTGACTGAGGATTTGGCAGTGCGGTTGGACCCACATTTGCAGCCTGGCCGTCCGTATCCTACAGCGCAGACCCCCAAGGTGAAGGTGATGGCAGCCCTACACTTCTTTGCCACCGGTACCTTTCAACACACTGTGGCGACTGCCGGTGGGATGTCACAGACTATGTTCAGCCGTGTGCTACGCGATGTTTTGGGGGCAATGTTGAGATACCTGAACCAGTACATCTATTTCCCAACACGTCAACGACTCACTGACGTCAAGAGTGACTTCTATGCCCTGGGGAGGATGCCACATGTAATTGGCTCCATTGATGGGACACATGTGGCTTTGATACCACCACAGGCACATGAGCAGGCATACCGGAACCGTAAACATTACCATTCGATCAATGCTCTGGTGGCATGTCTTGCAGATATGACCATCACACATGTGTGTGCCCGTTTCCCCGGTTAGGCACACGATGCCTACGTGATGAGGAGTAGTCGCATCCCGAGGATGATGTCACAGATGCCGAACCAGCGTGCCTGGCTTGTTGGTGTGTACTGACTTTGTACCATTGTGTGTGTTCTGCTATGTTGTTTTCCGCACACATTTTCAAATCGGCTAATGTGCAATTGTCTGTCTGTAGGTGACTCGGGATACCCCAACATGCCATGGTTGCTGACACCCCTCAGGAACCCTGTGACACCAGCCCAGATGCGCTACAATGAGGCACATGGTCGGACGAGGAGGGTGATTGAGCGGACCTTTGGTCTCCTGAAGAGCCGCTTCCGCTGCCTGGGCAAGACAGGAGGGGCCCTCCCATATGCCCCAGCAAAGGTGTGCAAGATTGTCATCGTCTGCTGCATGCTACACAACCTGGCAGTGCGGAAGGAATTGCCTCTCATCCTGGATGACGATGACCAACGTCCGCCACCTGTGGAAGATCCTGGCCTGGGTCACGATGCCAGTGACGAAGATGATGATGATGATGGTGATATCCGCACACAGCTCATCACCAACTTCTTCAGCTGAATGTGAGTCTCCAGAGGGTTGTAATGTCAATGATTTGAGTTTGCATGATATGTGTGTGTGGTGCTCTGGTGCTGTTTGAGTGTGGCCATGTGCTACTTGACTGGATGCGTGCAGCGATGTGTCCTTGCAGGTGGTCTGTACTGCCCAACAGTGTTGACATGCTAACTTGGTTTTGTGTAGTTATCTCGTGACATGTATTAGACATGAGTATTGCCGTTCTGTGCTGTTCTTCAGTGGTTTTGACTGTGTGTCATGTCTGTCCTTCACAGGGTGCTGCCGGAGTTGTTTGATCAACTTGGATCCCACGAATCCATGATTCAACTTCCAAGGTGGAAGCAGTCGTTTCCCTACAGGTGATGTGCCACACACCCCTGGACTTTCTATCTTCTGCACTTTTTGACTTTGTGGCCACAGCCAGGTTGGATTAGCTAGCATTTGTAGTGGAAACAACATGTTGCAAATGTGTAATAAACCTGTGCTTCACTTTGGGATGTGCGTTGTCTGTGGTCACACATCTGACTGACATTTGCTTACTGCACCTGTAGTCTAGTTGACAGACTGTGAATAGGTGGTGTGTCTGTGCATTCCACTGTATTTAGTTGCAACATCAGTATAGGTGATGAGTCTGATGGCCCTGGTGTGTATGTGTTGTGTGGCCCTAGTGGTGTGTCTCCCTCATATGTGTCACGTCGCCATGACTGACATGACGGTGTTGGACTTGCTGTAGCAGTTAGCATGCACAGTGTCATTTTTCTGATCACCATCTCCATGACAGAGAGCACGTTGGAATCACAACAGAGGCAGATATGGTGTATTGGTGAGTTTATTTACATACAGGTGTGAGAATGGTGCACAGGATGGTGGGTGCTGTACATAGAAATTGGAATCCAAAGTTCCCATGTGATTCGGAAGTCTTGGTAGCTGAAATGTCCAGAGTAAAGTCCACAGTCATCTGATGAATTTGGCCAACTAGAGCTCCCCATGTCATGTGGGAGAGTTGGGTTGGCTTCGACAGGGCGTGCAGTTTGCACACAGAGTAAAAGTTCCAGAACAGGTGTTGGCTTCCTGGGGGATGTAGATGGCCATCGGCCTCTCAGTTTGGCCTCCTCGGACGGCCCCTCTTCTTGGGGGGGAACCCTCAGGTGCAGGCTGCGGCGGTGCAGGGGACTCTCTGCCAGAGTCCTCCTCCCTCCCTGTGGCATTTGCAGTTGTTTCAGCAGCAGATGTTGTGGGCACACTGGGAGGTGAGGCCATGTTGGTGCTGATCTGGCGGAGGCATGTCAGTATGTCCCTATGCACCGCTGTCAGTTGTTCCAATGTGTCCCACTTGGACTCCATGCCAGACATGAGTGTCTCGACACGTGACATGTGTGTCTCAACACGGGACATGTGGGAGTCCAAGCGGACATGATGGGCAGCCTGCTGCTGTTGTATGTCCTTGAGGATCCCCACTACCTGGCTGACCTCTCCTGTGCTAGTCTGGTACGCATCCGCGATGCGTGCCAGTTGTGGGTCATCATGCAGTCCAGACCCCTCTGCAAAGAGCGACCTATGTCTACCACCCCTCCCACCACCCCTGGCGACACGTGCAGGAGCTGCGTTGGCACGCACAGGTGACCGTGGGCCCACTTGGGTGTTGTTCCTGGGCTCGTTGTCACCAGCTCCAGTTTGGGTCTGGGTCCCTGCGCTGTTGTCATCTGTGGTCCTTGGTCTGTCTGTGTTGGCAGGCGTGGCCTGTGTGTTGGCAGTTGTTGGAGGGGTGGGTGCAGGGGGTGCAGATGTTGGTCCTGCTGGTGCTGCATGATGACTCACACCGGAGGGTCCAGCTGGTTCTTCGCCATCCGAGGAGTGCAGAGGCTGATCCACACCAGTGAGCTCAGTGTTCCCCGGAGCCTGGGACAGGGACTCCTCCTCGTCTGCTGCTGTGTCCCCATCATCACCTGTTTTGGGGAGAGACATAGATTGTATGTTATGTTTCTACTGGCATCAATTGTTCAAACACCTGACAGTTGTGACTGTACCTCTGGATGTGGGCCTGGACATTGCATTCTCCTAAATTGTGACAGTCAGAGAGTGATATTGGTGTAGCACATTGTCCTGCCAACCTGTGGCATGTCAATGTGAATGTTGAGGTGTGTGCATGACCAGCATTGGTGGTATTTGCTTGCCATCCGGGCCTCCTTCTCCCCCAGCCCAGTTATCCCACCATGAAGCGTGCTTCCATTGCAGGGAGTGCAAGTTGTCTTTCAGGATGTCAGTCAGTGGTGTCCTGCTGTTGGTTGTTGCACAGTTCCCAGCAGGGCCTTGTGCTCCCCCAGCAGTACCCAGTGTCAGCCATCTTGTGAGTCCTTTTCCACTCCCTGTGATGTGAGCATGGTTCAGGGTGGTGTTGATGGGCCAATTGTGAGGCTGACCAACATCTGTGACTACCACTCCCATCATGCTGTTGCCTCCACCCCCTTCCCAGCATGCCCATCCTTCCTTCCTTTTGACTCTGCTTCCCTGTGGGGTGGGGTGCCTGTGCTGACAGGATGGCTGGGAGTGTTGTCCTGGCAGTTGTTTGGCTACAAGTCCCAGGAGTGTCCCTGTGCTTCACACAGCATAACCCAGGGTGGTGGTTCTTTGTGGGATCTTCAGTTAGGATGTGAGGCATTGCATTCTCCCAGGTGGGTTATGTGGAGTTAGTGTTGAGGGTGTGTGTGAGTGGAGGTGCTTGTAACTATGGTCAGTGCTGTGAGTCCTCCTTCCCACCCAGCCAGGTATCCCACCATGGAACGTGCTTCCATTGCAGGGAGTGCAAGTTGTCTTTCAGGATGTCAGTCAGTGGTGTCCTGCTGTTGGTTGTTGCACAGTTCCCAGCAGGGCCTTGTGCTCCCCCAGCAGTACCCAGTGTCAGCCATCTTGTGAGTCCTTTTCCACTCCCTGTGATGTGAGCATGGTTCAGAGTGGTGTTGATGGGCCAATTGTGAGGGTGACCAATATCTGTGCCTACAACTCCCATCCTGCTATTGCCTACACCCCCTTCCCAGCATGCCCATACTTCCTTCCTTTTGAGTGGACTTCAGTGTGTGTGAGTGTGACAGCAATGGCAAGATGGCTGGCAGTGTGGTCCTGTTGTTTGTTGGTGCCCAGTTCCCAGCAGGGCCTTGTGCTCCCCCCAGCAGTACCCAGTGTCAGCCATCTTGTCAGTTGTTTTCCACTCCCTGTGATGTGAGCATGGTTCAGAGTGGTGTTGATGGGCCAATTGTGAGGCTGACCAATATCTGTGCCTACAACTCCCATCATGCTATTGCCTCCACCCCCCTTCCCAGCATGCCCATACTTCCTTCCTTTTGTGTGAACTTCACTGTGTGTGAGTGTGACAGCAATGGCAAGATGGCTGACAGTGTGGTCCTGTTGTTTGTTGGTGCCCAGTTCCCATCAGGGCCTTGTGCTCCCCACAGCAGTACACAGTGTCAGCCATCTTGTCAGTTGTTTTCCACTCCCTGTGATGTGAGCATGGTTCAGAGTGGTGTTGATGGGCCAATTGTGGGTGTGACCAATATCTGTGACTACCACTCCCATCATGCTATTGGCTACAGTGACTTCACCAGCATACACAGAATTCCTTCCTTTCAGTGAGCTTCCCTGTGAGGTGGTGTTCTAGTGGTGGGTAAATATCTGGGAGTGTTTGTTGGTTCTATTTGTGCCACTGCCTTGCTGTATTTGTTGTTAGGTTTGTACATGTCATGACACAGTTACATATCACTATGAGATGGCAGGTATTGTGTTTGTCTGACTAGCATTCACATCTTGGGATGAATATCTTTTGGTTGCTGTGTATTTGCTAAGGGTGCATGGTTTGCCTATACCCTTGACTGTGATGTGTGTGTGTTGTCACACCATATTGTGTATATTAGTTGTGTACTCACCAGGCTCTGGGATGTCTGTTAGTTTGTATACGCTCACTGGTGGTAGGATGGCCCGCAACTTCTCCTCCCAGGGCCTGAGGTATACTGGTTTTGCAGGAGGGCCACTGCCGGTGTGCTGGCTGAGGAGGTAGTCCTTTTTGAGTAGGTCCCTGACCCTCCTGCGCACATCATACCACCTGTTCTGGATGTCTTCCTTTGTGCGCAAACATGGTGATTGTGCGTTGACCCTGTCGACAATCCTCGCCCACATCTTGGTTTTCTGCGACATGGGGGTCTGTTGTACCAATGTACCAAACAACTGTGGCTCTACCCTGAGGATCTCGTGTACCAGGACTTCCAATTCACAATCTAGGAACTTATGGTTCTTCTTTGGGGGCATGGTGATGGGTGGTGGTGGTGATTGATGTGTGTGTGTGTGTGCAAGTGGGGGGGGTGTGAGTGTAGGTTGAGCTGGGTGTGTGTGAGGGTGCTATTTGTGTGGTGATGGTGTGTGGCTTGTGTGATGTATGAGCTGTGAGTGTGTCTGTGGTTGCTGTGTGATGGTGTTCTGTGCTGGCAGGTCAGTGGAATTTGCAAAGGATCATGGTAGGGATTTGTGGCCTTTATGTAGGTGGAGTTGGAGGTGTGTCCTTGTTCCATTTTTTTTTCCTCCCTGTATTTATTGGCTTTGTGGTTGCTTGTTTGGCCCTTTATTTTTTATTTTTTCCTTGGTGTTTTTGGTGCATGTAGGAGTCGTTCTTGTGTCCGAGTAGGATGCTGCAGTTGTCTGGTGCGATCTTGTCCGACTCGTTCCCGCTGTGTGTCAGCTAGGTTTCATATGCGGCGTACGAGTCGGTCGCGGAGTATTGGGTTGCTTCGGCTGGGTTTTGTATGCGTGTCGGTCGTACGGCTTGTGCTCCGGGCGAGTCAGTCGTGTTTTGCACGCACAGCATCGTACTACGCGGGTCGGAGTTCGCGGGTACGTTTCGTTCGGGTTCAAACCGGGTGCGTGTCGGTCGGTTCATTTCGCGTGATTTCCCGGCCGGATGGCTTGTTTCCGTCCGGCTCGGTCGGTCATTTTGTATTCTGTCCGAGTCTGTCGGATTTCACATGCATTTCATCGTACTACCCGGGTTGTACGGCACCGGTCCCAGTCGGTCGGACTAAATTCCCGTATTGAGTCGGTCGGTATGTTTTCCGGCCCGAATCGGAATCGGCCCCACTGTCTCAGAATGCTTTCCTCGGGCTGTTGATGATCAGTAATCACTTGATGGTAAAAAAAAAAAGCTGTCTAGGCATACATCCTTTAAAGACAGACAGCATTTTAAAGAACAGATTTCTATAAGGAACATTTATAGATTTGGGCACTTTACATTTAATTTTTTTTATCTCTCGCCCTTTCTGTTTAACATGCATTTTTGGGTTCTTTGGTTTTGAAGTTGTCATTTTGCCTGTTCTCACATGGAATTATAAGCCCTGCAGCTACTTATGAATTGTGATACAACATTTTATTTAAAAAAAAATTGACCATATCCATTTGATACAATGTGCTTACCCTTCTATTCTTTTTCATTAATTGAAATGTGTATAAATGATGCACACTAGTAAGCAACTTGGATTAATATTTAAATTATACCTGGTTGGAACACTTGATTAAAAACACTGTCTGACTCCAGTTCCACAAAGCGTTTATAAGTCTGCTCCTTTAGACCGAATATATCTGAATGTAGAATAGCATGATTTAAGAATGAACTGCTTGCAGTCATTGGTGGAGTGCACAGAGATTGAGGCTTGATGGAATTGAAGAGATAGGATAGAAATTTGAGAGTGCCCAGTGTTCTGAGTCTACATGCTTTGTGGGCATTATCTAACTATGCATTTCTTGAGTCATAACTTATGTCTTTCTCTATTGTGCATCTGTTCTATATTGGTGTTTGAATACAGTTAGAACAGTGTTTAGGCATAGGGCTAGGTAGCAATAGCTAGGAATAGGGGAGGATTAATTAGTTTTCTGGAACATGAGTGGTGACTCGAAGTGAACAAGATACTAACTGTGTTATTAAGAAGTCATTGCATGACTTGAACCAATAAGCAAAGCTGAGATGTGCTTTTGTATGAGTAGCCAACATTTAGATAAGATGTACCCTCAGAGAAGGAGAAGCTGAGACTCGTCATAAACAAGCATTCATGTAGTCAACAGTGAAGCTACACAGAGTGCGAACATGCAGGTGCCTGATCATGTGTTAGTTAGATGAGCAACAGTCTTGGAAAACTGCCTTCACAGCATGTAAGAAGGAACAAGAAGGCAGACAAAGTGCAACATGTCAACTAACTTTCATGGGCTCGTGATGTGCAGCGAAATTCCTAGATGATTCTTGAATAAACAGGTGTCAGTATTCTGTCAATATCCATCTGGAAGAGACTTGATGTAGACGTTGGACCATGATGCTGCATTCCCAAGGGTGTGTATCAGTGCAAAACTGGCCTTATTACTGAGTTGGGTCTCTGCACACTAACGAGAAACAAGATATCAAAATATCAGACTCAACTAGAAGTATTTGGTTTGTTTAGTGTGGGCTACCTCCCTTCTCCTGATTTCTCCCATGACTATGTGTACAAGAGTGGGATAACATGTTCCTAAAGAAGAGCTTTTCTCAAAAGTTCTCATCGCTCGTGCTGGGGCGGGAATCAGTTCTCAATTAAAGGAATCTCGGATTACCATAATCCGGGCTAAATCCCGCTCTTTACGATTGTTGCGAAAGATCATTGCTGTTGTTTTAGAGAAGATCAGGAGCTGTACATCACATTAATTATAATTACAATCACTAATCTATTGTCAGACAGTAGAGAGAGTTTGGTAGGAGCTAAAAGGTTTTATTAATCAGATCTTTTAGTAAATAATTTTTATTAGATCACAAAATAAATTCATAAATCTTAGTCATTAGAATCTTATTAGAAATCAATAATCAATTAATAAGAAATCAATTGCAATAATAAGGCATTAAGCACATTCCATGGAGGAAAGAAAATCCCTATTCTAAGAATGGGGAGAAATGGTGTCAGTCAGAACCCATAAAGGGTTCTAGTTTGAGAGAATGAGAATACAAGCATAAAGGTTCAACATAAAATCAGCTCAAATAAAGAAAATCTATCAAAGCAGAACTTCCCATAAAAAAAGTTCAAGAAACTCAGTAGAGAAAGTGGAGAAATCTCCTGTAAAAGTCTTCAAAAATGTGCTCCAACTCTAGGAACACACACTATTATAGACTACACATTCTGGAGCTTTTGCAACATGTTGCTCCTTCCATCTCCAGTCAGCCAATCAGCTTTCGATGCTCTCATGGGAACAGGATCACTCCTTGTCTTCCCACAGGAATACAATAGTCCACAGACAGCAATGTTGGGGGAAATATTTCTTATCAAATACAATGTTAATTCTCTTAGACTGGTACTCTATTCATTTCCTTTAGCAATGCTTTATATTCATATGTGAACTTCTTCATTACCCCCATTAAAAGACTAATTTCTAATCATTTGTTAACCTTGATCTTTATGAAAGTAGAAACATTCTGTGGAAATATATGAAAACATTCATGCAACTATTATTTATAATTAGGGCTCCCGGTTTTATGGTATTTTTTTTTTTGCCATTTCCGTCTGTATTTATCCATATTTATTTTTTGGGCATTTTTTCTGTATTTATCCACATTTATTTTTGCCACAAGTAAAAGACGACGCTACAGTTAGTATTTTTCCATATTTATTTAAATTGACAATGCACACATGCGCTCACTTAAACTAGCGATTTGTTGTGGCTTTAGCAGTGCTTTAAATGGTCCGGTACTGAGTCATTTGAAAAGGAGAGTACCTGTGCTTTTCAGTTCTGCTATGAAAACACTTTAGGATAGAGTACAAGCACTTATCAGGAGCAAACATGTGCCAGCACTTCTGTATTTCCATCTAAAGCCAGCTAGAAATCTGCCTTCAAATGTCTATGGTTTTCACACAGAACGTACGTACCAAATGCGAACCAATGGGGCGCCTGGGCGTGCATTCTGAACACCCCCTTCACAGTGAGTTTGGGTCTCAGCTGTGGGGCGTGACAGAAGCAGGCACAAGGCTAAAGTCAGAAAAGCTGGCTGATCAGATGGCACTGCTGGGTATTGTGAGAAGCTGACGCAGGTGGGCAGTTTTTCAAGGTGGCACCCGAGGGTCGATAGAAGAATATAGCACTCATGTAAAGTGTCAGTGAAGTGAGAGGCGCTGGCATTACTTGGGAATACTAGCATTCAACAAGTGCCTAGCTATGCATCAGTTTGTAGTGGGCGCTGTACAAGAGATTCAGATTAATGCTCACGGGCATAGGTGAAGAGTGGAGGCTGCTAGGGGCCTCTCGATGGTTACTTACTCCCTGCTTAGGGAGTGACTGCATCAGTGCCAACCTTCCGGATGTTGTCCTTTTCGGGTTTCAGGACTGCTCCTTCTTGGCATGTGGTATTTTTGGCATAGGTTGGACGTGAGTGCGGCCTTAGCACACGCAGAGCAGGGAATGCCGCCTCGGTGCACTGACAACAAGCACTGTGGACAGGAGACCCCTTTACCCTGCTTTATTTATAAACGTGGGCGCCTCGGTGAGATCATAGGGAGGTTACACTTAGACAGGCTGGGGGGGCCTGTTGAATATTAATAGCATTCCTCTGACACTGAATTATTGGTGTTTAGAGCAGACAGCGTGTAATGTGGGGACAGGGTCTGCCCGCGCTGCGCAATGAAGGAGTTAGGCTGACCAAACAGAATATTGGCTCCTCTGCTGTAGACGGTGTTCCATCTCCAGCGGGGCTGTTGTATGCCATGCACATCGAGGCCTTTACTCGGGCTCCTGCTGCAGCACTGTGAATTGAAGTGCTTAAAACGTGCACTGTATTGGGCCTGGGACAGGAGGAGTCAGGGGCGTTAGGGGAGGCTACGGCATGGGGTGAAAGAACAATAAAGCCTCGTTAACAAGAAAATGGTCTTTCAAAAGACCTGTGAAGTACTCGGGTGTGGCTGTGTGTGTGCCCGGGAAGGTATTTCCAGCAGCAGGAAGGGGGCGTGGCGAGAACTCTGGATTCGAGCACGGCAACATTTTCCAGTATTTTGCCGTTTCTAAATATAAATACAGACAAAGGAAATATAGATTTCCGTCTGTATTTATATGTAAAAATCCGTAAAAACGGAAAACCGGGAGCCCTATTTATAATGAATAACATGTTCATGGAAAGGTCAAGTAATAAACATTTTATGCACATTAAGGGGCCGATTACGATCTCGCTCGGAAATCCCTACGGCCGACTCGGTCCCGTAGAGCTTTCCGAGCGACTTGCGCTCCGAGGCTCTGAGCGATCGAGTACGATGCAATTGAGCACTGACAGACTCGGGTCACTAGGAGTCCCATTGAAGTCTATGGGAGCCTGATGTACATAGCGTACATAGCGTACATAGGCTCCCATAGAGAATAAAGGTAGGTCGCGGAAAAGAACGCCCCCTGTCGCGGGGACGCCTTGGTACCAGCCGCCCCGTGCATGCATGTTTAGGGGGGACCCCGGGTGACTGAGTCGTAGGGCTACGGGTGAAGGGGGGCCCACTACAGCCCCCCAAAGTCTGCTTCCTAGTGCTGTCTCGAGTCGGAGGCTCCGACTCGATCCGGCTGCTCGACGCACGCATCGTACTTGGTTGCTCGGAAATCGGCCCCATTGCGCTGTGCACGTCGGGCATGTTGGAGTCGTCTGGAGGGCCTCGCTGATGGGTACGAGTCGCTCGGAGTGCAAGGCTATATTCGCATCGTACTTGCTCACTTGTACAGCGGTACGAGTCAGCCGGAATTCGCGCTTACGACTCGAACTTGCTCCTGACGGATGCCGTCAGGAACCCTTCCGAGCGAGATCGTAATCGGCCCCTAAGTGTTTCTGGTCAAATCAGCTTGTCAGGCTGTGTGGCTTTAACCATTTGAGGACTAGCTCGAGTAAATATGGTTACCTACTAACATTTTTGCATTTAAACGCATTTCTTTTATATTTAAACACATACGTTAATACTGCACATTTATTATAAATTATATTATTTTTCAATATTATTACAATTGTGCCTGCACTGGCATTGTCCAAGGCATTTCTCCTCATAGAGTTATTTCAGTGAGGTTAGATGATCCCAGTCCCTTGGATTTGTGGGGTCTAATATTGTGGCTAAATTAGGAATGGTTATGATGTTGGAGATGCACATATTTAGGGATATACTGCCCCACTGATTTGCATGGTTCCTTGTTTGCAATGCTCCATTCTGGTTATGTCACATCTTATGTGTGCTCTGAATAAGATGAACACTGTTCTCAGGGTTTTCTCAAGGGCTGCCCCTGTTTATCCAATTTGTATTGAAACTTAAACTATTGGTGCTCAAATTTTCCAGGTATGGGTATCAGAGTATAATTATGAAAAGCAGAATTTGTTTTTGTTTTGGTACCTCCATTTTTAGGCCTGGTGTTAGCCAAGACCTTTCAATTTTACTAAATTATGTGTATAATATGCTTCCTGATAGGGGCTGTCAGCTAGCCTTCTTCATCTATTGATATGTTATTTTGTTTTTCACATTCTCCTTCACCCACTACAGTATACAGCATCGGTCCTTGGATCAGCCTATTTCAGCCATCAGATAATGTCACCGGGAGTGACTCTATTTTTCATTTTCATAAGGCGCACATCCACACACAAAGTAGTTCCCTTCAGTGTATTTTTAGATTGACCAGGACCACCAACAATAACATTTTGCACAAATCATGACAAAACAAGAACTGATGAAGCAAAATGGCTGACCTACAACTTCAGAAGTATTTGTTTTCGTAATGTGTGTTCTCGGTGTGGTGGATGATGCAAGTGTGTTTCTCTTGTTGGGACTATTTTATTGCTGTGAATTTTTTGTGATTATAGCTTTATGCCATTGGATTCATTATGTGTTAAGAACCTTCTCACAAATAAGCTAGGGTCTTCTTGACAAATGGCCTGTAACTCATAATTAACTATATGATACAGGGTAGCTTATTACTACCTCCAGCAAATGTGGGATTTAGGTTTGACTCAAAAGCTTCTCTTTCTTATTACATGATCTTGGATTTTGAAGTCAATTAAATATAGCATGTACTTTGCACCACTTTTTATGAGGTTCAAGGAATTAACTTTGTAAATTGCTGAATGTAAAATATTTTATTTTTGTGAATTTCTGTACCTATTTTTCTTAAAATATCTTATCATGCAGACAAAGTTAGATAGCAGAGAAATTTGCTATCATGATCTTTAAAGCAGTAATTTTTCATCAGATTTGCTTTAAGTGGGTTAATTTATACATTTTTACCACATCTTTTTTTATCAAAGTGTCTGCTGGAGCCAAACTATTTGAATTAACAGGGCTTGTTTGGATAAACTATTAATTTCTTGTGAATATTAATACAAGCACCGTATCCATAAAATGCTTAAAAATGCAACATTATTTTGCTTTAATAAATAATACTACTTTCATAAAATTAAATCTTTGTATAAGTCTGCAATATAAGATAATGAAGTCATTGAATAAACAATGCAGATATTGCCCTTTTGTAAGAAACGGACCAAACAGTGGGAGCTGAAAATGGAACCATGACATCAAGGACATAAATTAATGTATTTTGTTCTGAAATGTCTTGTTCCCATATTCAATCAACAGACGGACGTTGTGCTCTGCAAAGAATACCTCCTCAGTAATGGGAATAAAAGCAAGTGGCTATCTCAGCTAATCCTGCCCCCAGGGTTATCAATCAGATCAATCACATTGATCTCCTGTAATTACAAGGCTTAGGGTTTCTAAATGCTTGACAGAGTAAGAAGAGAATGAGTAAGCATTCCTTTCATTTACAGAGACTTGACCCCTGGTCGAGCAGTCCTCGGCATTATAAAGTGCTAATTTTAGGTCACTAATTGTATACAGAGCACTTGATCCAGACCTTTCCTTCGCTCCTTGCAGCTCACCAATCTTTCCTCTTCCACATAAAAAGGCTCCCACTTAAGACCAAACGCATCCCTAAAGGGAACGTGGACGAGTTTACAAAACATTTTTAACTGCTCATTATGCTTCTTAATTGCTGTAGACTTATGCTGACCTGTGTATACATTTTTTGCCAATGGGCAATAGAATTGTTACAGATTTTTTAGCACATCTCCATGGCTCGTTGTTGAGAGATTAGGTAAAATAGTACAATCCACTATAGATAGATGTGGGTACTTCTACACCAAGTTAGTATTATTTCTTTTCAGCATACATTTTGGACCCAGGCTTCGTGGATTGACATGATACTCTCAGTGGTGTGCACAACGTACACTATTTCTGTAAGTGTTCTTTTAGAGCACGCCTTTTCCTTTTCATATATATTAATGTGGGGTACATTTTTTTGATAGTTTACATACACTTTCACCCGATCTGCCCGTGAGTATTCTTTGTCTATAAACCAACTTTTATCCTATTTTTGTTGCCTGTTGTTCTTCAAACTCATTACATGTATTATGTTTTTCATACCTTCCCTAAAACTTTATAGTGATATATTATTAAACAGGTTCAAAGTGTTTGCTGCTGAACTCCGTAGGTAAGTTGGGGGTCATAGGGTTTACTTGTTGGGTCAACAACCTTTTCGAAATTGTATGAAGCATATACCGAGCACAACTGAGATGCCTTAATGCCACACGGCTATCAAATTAGAGATTTCCCCTGAAAATGCTGTTGCAAAGATTCAGGTGCATGAGCCAGCATGTTTAGTTCAGGCACAAAGTAATTAATGGACTTAAAAAAATTAACACACCACAATAACATGTACAAACTACAGAAAATGACAAGTTCACAACCATAACTCTGCGTCTGGACTGTAAGAAAACTGTGACTCAAGCACCTATAACAAGTCGCCCTGACTATGCTGCAAATGCCCTGATGGTAGATATGAATCAATCACTAGTGACTCGTCTACAGATAGTCCAATATGGCGGCACGCTTGATTTGCCATCTTGCAGTAGGCTCCCAGATAGGTCTGGTGATGAGATCACTACACTGGCTCCCAGTTAGAAAAGGGTGCATTTTAAGCTCCTCTGTCTTGATCATAAGGCACTGTAGGGGTCAAGACCATTGTTCCTTTGTTACTGAATCAGTGTTTACCACCCAGCCAGGGCTTTGAGATCGTCTCATACCGCACTGGCTGCACCTCACAGTATTTGAACAACTCAAAACGAAGGCCACTCCTTTTCATTTCTTGCCCCATACCACTGGAACAAGTTACCTGTTTATATTCGACCATGTCATACTTTTTTGACATTTAAAAAGCTGACTAAACCCTGGATTTGTATTCTTCTTTTTCTTTGAATGTCTGTTTTGTCTACCTTCTAAATACATGGCTTTAGTGTTGGGATACTACATATGGCGCTGTAGCAAGTGTCTGTAACATAACAAAATATATATCATAGCATAACATAACACAACATAACATACCACAGTATAGCAACTATTAAAGAAATACACCACTGGAGGCTGAAAACAGCAATTCACAATTAGTATTGCAAATTGTGTGCGTAGTGTAATTGTGAATTGTCACAGAACATGGAGAAATTAATTACAATATACCATGAAATCGAACCAATTGGTAAACAGGTAAAGACTAATCGAGACCATTCAAAATTCAACATCAGCTTTTCACAATGTTAATGCTGTGCGCTGTGGTGTAACAGGCCTAGACTCTCAGCAGTGCACGAGGATGTTTAGAGAGAGAACATTGAATACAATGTGTACTCTCTGAATACTGTGTGGAGGAAGTGTATGGGTGGTATAGGCTCAGAGGATAAGCAATATTCAGCAACATTGATGAGCTGCAGCCAATTCTATGCAAATAGTCGCTCCCAACTAATGACTAGGTCATGTGTGGACTACACTCGCTAGTCTCTGTTAGCTATCAATCCACTGTAGCCTGCCCCAGAGACAATGCACCACATGGAAGCCCTGCTAAGAAGAGCTATTTGCAGGCTGCTTTTTCTTGCGTTCACAATCCCAGTGCTAGCTGCTCCAAAGCGCATGAGTCTTTTCCAAGAGTTACCTTCTCCACCACCGCAGCCCACATTTATTCAGGGAGTTTACACAGGAACCATCCCACAGGTTTATGATTCATAATTAATCTCCTCTTCACTGAAGAAAGGAGCAGTAGGTTCTGAAAAGCCACATTAACACGCTGCATCTCACTGTGTCTCTGCTATGTCCTGTAGCCCCACTGCACATATGCGGTTCCATGAAAGACAGGAATAATCTTTACAGCTGTTGAGTTTTTGCAGTTTTCCTCCTCAGTGACTTAGTTCCACATTAAGTGACAGGTTATCTATTTGGCTGACGCAAGCAGGAAAGTGGAACAAATTTGTGGAGATGCAATTCAGAGCAAGATTCAAGATTTCAAGATTTATTAATTTTGCGCAGTTAATAAAAACCATTGCAATGGAAATACCCCGATACATCTTTACATCATCAAGGCAGGGCGGAGCAGACCATCACATTTAAAACACATTATTCAGACAAGGCAATCTCATACAATAGCCATAATCCCAGGTAAGAACATCAGAATCGAAGATAAAATAACATTCTGACTCAGTGAAGTGGAGAAACACTGAGACATGGTGCAAAATAGTCTGTGATAAGTTTTTGAGAAACGGAGACCAAGTGAGAAGAGGCAATGGGAGGAGAGAGTAGATTTTCCAAAGTTCTCACATATTTTCCTGACCTTGCAAGCATTTGATTATCTGTTCGTGTAAAACAGAGAGCAGATGGCTCCAAGCATGTGTTAATGCCCCTTTTTAGATATAATGGCTTTAGGAGGACTCTTCTAGGGGCATCCAAGGCAGGACAGCAGCACAGAAGATGTAGCCATGATTGCACTGTAATTGCACAATCTACAAGCCCCCTCCTCACCACGTGGGGCCCAACGGTTAAAAGCAGTGGATCGCAGGCCTAGAAGACGCATAAACATAATGTGTCTGCGGGCCGATGCGTTTAAACTGTCAGAGAGGTATGGTTGCGGAAGCCCTGGAAGGTACGAATCGTTCAAAGGGAGCAGAATAGTAGACGATTTTAAGGCCCGGCGGTCCATCTGGAATGAGATTTGTCTTGCCTGCTTATTTATAACCCTTTTCCAGACTGTGTAGGGAACAGAGTCTGCTGTTATTAATGATTCCTCAATTTGTAGGGATCTTATGGCCTTTACAATTTGTCGGTTGCATGGGTTCCCAGAACTAGCAAAGGTTTCTTTTAGACGGGCTTTAAGAGTGTTATCTGCGGCTTTCAATACCCTATTGTAATACTTCAGGGTGCCTGCCTCACAGGAGAGAGATTGTCTTATAAGGCCCAACTCCAGTCGTAGTCTTGCCCTATGTATATATTTCGGAAGTCGAAAGATTTTTTTGTAGATATTAATCTGGGCGTGATCAAGACTGGCCGTACATGCATCGGGGAAGGCCTGATGCCCATAACTTAGGGCGGGAAGCAGGGAGGCTTTAATCACCTTCAGTATAGGATCTGCTGAGGGACTGCTCAGGGACTGATTGAGTCGGGTCAGGCTGTATGTTATAGCCCGGCTCTTTTTTTCAGGGCAGCTAAGTGGACGGATGGTCTGGAAGACTCACTAAACCATACCCCCAAATAGTTGTACTTTGATGTAGATTTAATCTTTGTGGACCCGATGTTCCATGTTAGAGTTTTCTTTTTTTTGCAGCGGCCAAAAATCAGGACCTTAGTCTTGTCCTGATTGATTTTAAGGGCGTTAGCTTTGTTGTATTCATCAAGCTTACACAGGGCTCGTTGATGGCCAGATTTGGCCCGGTCCATTATGACGAGGTCGTCAGCATATTGTAAAATGTGCAGATTCGATTTTGCATGACCCAATTGTGGCGGAATCAGACTGCTATGCTCCAGGTATCTCCCGAGATCGGCAGTGTAAAGGTTGAACAAGAGGGGTGCGAGGATGCATCCTTGCTTTAGGCCATCTGATGTAGAGATTTTTGCAGAGACAGACGTGCGACCTGTTCTAACACGCACCCATGTGTTCTTATGCAAGGAAATTAGGGCTCCGAGCATACTCCCTGGGATCCCCCACTTGTCTAATTTCCTCCAAAGAGTGTTACGAGACACTTTGTCGAAGGCGGCACTATAGTCTATAAAGCAGCAAAAGAGGGGAAGCTGACTTCTTTGAACTGCTTGATGACTCAGGATAGCTAGGGCTGTGATGTTGTCAATTGTGGAGGCAGAAGCTCGGAACCCAGTTTGAAAGTATGGTAGTATATTATTTTCCGCAACCCATTCTTCTAATGCCTTTAGAAGAAACCGGGCATAGACCTTAGCCTCAAGATCTAGTAGGGCTATGAGTCGGTAATTAGCTGGGAGGGAGGGATCTCCTTTTTTGAAAATTGGGCATAAAATCGAACCTTTCCATGAGTCTGGAATCTGGAATGTAGTGAACGCATAGTTATACAAGGGGAATAACAGCTTTGCCCATTCATCCGCCACGCATTTAAATACAGCGGATGGAAGGCCATTAGGCCCTGGGGCACCGTCATTTTTCATGGATTTCAGAAGCCTACAGACCTGGGCCGAAGTGGTCAACCCACGGATGTCCATGACATGTTATCATAAGCCTCACTGTTTTCGGCCTCAGTGAGGTCTGGACTTTCACAGCAGTATTGTTGGGTGACATCTGAACTTTCACAGCAATATTGTTGGGTAACGTATCGTGACCAGGCTTCTTCAGTGACCGCGTTCCCCCTGCTCTTGTTGGAGGAGCGAAGTTTATTTATATAATTCCAGAAATGTGTCAGGTTTTTTTCTTTTAACAGGCCATGATTTTTTAGCCACTCCATCTGTTCTTTTTGTTTCTTAGCTTTCCATGTTGATTTTTTGTAGGCCTTACGTAATGAGGCCATGTTTTTGGCAGTGAGCACTGTACCATTGAGTTTATGCAGGCGCGCAGCCCTCCTTAGGGCTCTTCTTTCGTTGACTATAGCCAAGTTGAGGGACCGCCGCAAGGGGCGCCTAGGATGTCTGTCGTGTACTTTGGGTCCCGTTAGGAGGTCTCTTAGTTTGGTAATTGCAGTATCCCACCTATGAGGATACTCGGTGGAGAAGCTTTGATTAAAGTTTAGAATTATTTCCGTGAGCCAGAGGCTAATGCCCTAGTGTGGCCTCATTACTTCAGGCCTTGGTGACCATCTACAATTCATCTAATTCCTGCAGAAAATGTAGGGCTGATGAAAATACCAATGTGAAACAGCATAAAAAGGACAAAGTACTGTCATGAATCTGAGTTGGCAGGAGAAGCACTGCCTTGTTTCAGGGAAGCCGAACATACAGTCATCATGAAGACTTATTTGGGGTATTGCCTGAGGAAATGCTTGGAGTGACGATGTAAGGGGACACTTTATAGTTCTGTATATATCCATAAGACAGTGATTTACAGGAGATTTAATGAGATTATCAATGTTGCAAAGTCATCCTGTGCCCTGGGCACCCCCCAACGTTTTGCTGGCTGGTACTGGTGATAACTGACTCTGACTGACCCTGGGCTCTGCCTAACCAGGCCCAGGGCCAGGGCCAGTGCTATGCTGAAAACACTTAGAATACAGTGAAAACATCTACATACACTAGGGTACACTAAGGGTTGGGGTACCCCTGTGATTGGCATGACCTACCCCATAGGGCCCTAGTACATATTAGGGCAGGGGGATTGAAACTACCTATCAGTCCCTAGTATATAATAGGGCATGGCGGTTTAGAGGCCAGCAGACCTTTCAGCACTTGCATGTGTGCACTGCTGAAGCCTGAGGTCATTTTAAAAGTGGCTCTGTGTGGCAGGACTGCTTTTAAAAAGTAAATTGTGCCCAAACTCGACTTTTGTGTTTGGGGCACTTACAAGTGGTTACCCTACAATGTTTGGGCATATTAGGTACCCCCAGGGTCTCCCCTAGGTGTCCCAGGGGTGGGAGGTCAGGTATCTATAAGGTGAACCCTTATAAAATGAGTTTTATATGCCCTGGGTAAAGTGAAATTGCACATTTCACTCCCCACATTGTGATAAAGTGCTGCCCAAAATCGACTTTGGTGGTAGGAGCACTGTGGAGGGAGGATCTGCAATATTTTTACATATTCAGAAACCCTAAAGTCTCCCCTAGGTGTTCCTGGGGTGGGGGCCCTGTAGATATATGTAGTGTACTTATAAAATATGTTTTTATAAGCCCTGGTGCTGGAAAAATGGTCCAAGTCACTTTTCCCATTGCAAATCCCATGCCATAGGTTAACATTGGAAAAGGTTATTAGTTAATAACTGGAGAAAGAAAAGCCATAAAACTAGGATTAAAGGACTCAGTAGAATGGTAATGATAAATCCAACAATATGGTATTGTTGAATTTATTGTGAAATGTACAGACAAGAAGTTATAAGACTTTTTTTGTCTGTAAGCCAAAATTCAACCCTGTACTGCTCTGCCCTGATTGGTCAGAGATAAGTGAGTGAGCCTGGCTGCTTTGAAGAGGTGATAAATGACCCCTGGGGTTAGGAAGCCTCTCGGGAGGAGAGGTTGCTGGGCATTGGAATGCCAGAGCAGGGGGAGGAGTCGTAAACCATGGACTTCAAGCGAAGGGGAGGACCCCTGTTCACCTCCAGCCAGATGCTAGGATTAAGGAAGGAATGAGCAGATGCAAGGGGGAGAGACTATGGAGAATAGCCATTCTAGGGGTATGTCTAGCCAGATCTTCTCTCCCTGCTGAACATTCTGACATATTGAATTCTGGAAGAATAGTGGTTTCTGGGTTAGCATTTTGCCACACTCAGCAGGAAGTGGATAGACCTTTGGGTGGAACTCTGCAGCTCATTGGACAGGAGTGCCCTCCTGCTTGACCCCAGAGAACATTGAATAAGTATCTGAGAGGGGCGGTGCCTCTCAGATCTGCTGCTTGAAACTTAAGAGAATCAGAAGGGTGGGCGCTGAAGAGTATGATGTGCATTTCCAAAGGCCTGGACTCTGACGATTGCGCCTTTTTGCACCATTTGAAGCTACAGCCCAGTGGATCAAACCTGCTTCAAAATGATTAAAGAGTGGACTCCCTGCAAGTTACAGGTTAACAGAGCTCACCTGGAACATCACCAAAAGAATCCCCAGCCTGGAGTAGTACCAGTGGATTTGTAAGGGTTTTGTTCAAGTGGATTATGGGAATTGATGTCTCACACTTTCAAGGACCCTCTTGGAGATTCCAGAACCTTGGATTGTGTGTTGGATACTTTGGGACCCTCAAGAAGAACTTCAGGGAGGAGTCCTAACTGGACCCAGCCTGCTGGAGGGGGCTGCACAAGACTGGTGAGAGAAACTCCAGAACAATTGCTAAAGGTGAATGTGTCCCTGTCAGAGGCAACGAAATGACTAAAAGGGGCACTGTTGGTTTCTAAGCACTAGAAAGTGACTAATCTTTAAAAAATCATATCTCTGGTCCCTAAAGTGTTTTTTTTTTCATTTTGGTGTCATTTAAAAGATAAAAATATTTACTATTTTTAAAAATTGGTGTTGGATTTTTATTTTGTGTTGTGTCTTAAATATTTACTGAATTGGTGTTTTTAAATGCTTTACATACCTGCCTTTGAAGTTAAGCCTGCCTGCTTTCAGCCACGTTACCAAGGGTTGAGCATAGGAATAATTTTCCTAGACCTATTCTGAGCCCTATACTGTGTTAGTGGCCTTATTGCCAGTGGCAGACCTTCATTTGCCCCTACCAATAATCCACTTTCCAACAATCAAACATGGGTTAAAGGTGCATATGAATGAGATGAGAGTAGAACCAAGAATATTCCAGCATTAAAGTTGCAGATGAACCAAAAGCAACCAGGGTAAATGTTTTTATTTAATACAGTAAATAAGGAGCATAAATCATAGGATTGAGCATCAGATGTTACATTCTACACACTAGCCTGCTAGGCACACAAATCCCTTCCTTCTGGTACCTCAAATAAATTGTACAAAGATTGTCTATTTCTGGTTGGTTTTATTTCCTTTGAAGCTTGAAATTCCTTCTTCTGGAAGAGTCTGCATTCAGATAAAAAAGGACACTCACGCAGTCCTTCCCAGGGAGCACTCATTGAATGCTATCACTCCATCAACATGGACTAATGCCTTCTACAACACATTCAAAGGCAAATTCAAAGTTAAACAAAATAATAGAAACTCATTTCTCAGAACCCAAATGATAAAATTGAAATGCAAAAACAAATGTGTAAAAGTAAAATAATACAAATCAAGGAACAATTAAAAGAAAATAATATTAATTTGCTTAGAAATCTAGTTAAAATAAGATACATGTGGACTCCATAATGAATCCCAGTAAAGGAACATGTTTCTAATAAAAAAGTCAAAAAAGAAGTAAGAAGATAAATGTAGAGAGAAGAAGGAAAATAAAAGGGTAAGAGGTGGAATGAGTGAATACAATGGATGTGTCAGATAAAAGTGTAATAAAGGAGGAGAGTGAAGGTGGAGGAAATAGAGTAATTTTACAAATGGGTTGAGAAGGGAATCTAAGGTTACCCCCCTCAAATAATATGGGAGTAAGAGAGAGTAAAATGATTTATACAAACCTGGTAGAGAAATAAACATAAAGGACTAATTTAGAAGATGAATACATTCACATATTGAAAAGGTATGTAAAGGAAATTTTTATTTAAAAAACATTGTATGAATTGAATTCTACCAAAAAGCAACTTCCATTCTCAATTCAAAATAGTTTCTCGAAATTGTTATTCTATCAATTTATATTTCGATGAAATCACACACAACTTCAAAAAAGATCTTAAAAGATATTTTTAGCCAGTACCTTCCACTATGGCACACCACCTAATATTTCACACCACGAAATGAAATGAAAGAATGATGCTGTAAGTTGATCTGGATGTCTTTTTATATCATTTGTTCATAGAACTCCTTAACCATCTTGCGACAAAGAGACTGGAGACTGAATCAAAAAACGGATTTGTGGCATCTTTTCTTCCCTTTTGTTCCTCCCCCAACATTGAGCCATACTTATTAAGGATGATCAGACATAATAGGTATTTCCTGATAAGGTTCAAACTTGGCCTAGCCCATTTTATGGTGTCTTACCCCTCAAATGAGTATGAGAAAAACATGGTGCCTTGCCCTTGCAATTCTATCACTCCTCAACTGCAGCTTCACATGTTGTTTGATTGTGGCCTATACTGGGATCAGAGCTCTCAATTTTAATTCCTTTTTAAATTTTAATTTTAAGCAGTGTAAATTAGTCATGTTTTATCTTCTATTGCTGCTAACTGATAAGTGTTTTATGGTGTACAATTACCTTGCTGCTGTGGTGAAAGCTAGAAAGAGGGTGGGCAACTAAAAATGTCTTGATAATGTTTGTCTATTTTGTTCCTTTTTATATTCTTAAAGTGATCAAATTTTAACAATTTTAATTGCAAATTATATTTATGATTGTCAGAGGACTAGGTATCAGATTTAATGATGATCTCATTCAAATGTTTGTTCAAAAGTTTGTATTTTGGGATTCTACATTAATTATGATATCTAATTGTACTTTTCATATATTTGTGTTTTGCTTTTATGGTTCAATTTAACAGAATAAAGCTCATATTTACTTGACTTGTACCGAGTTACATTTTGTTCCAATGTCTATGCACTCCGTTATATGTTGTACTTCACATTTTTGTTGTATTACTTGTTGCTTGCAAAGTGCAGGAACGTGCTTTGGGTCACTTTTGGCTCTGGTATGTGTAGGAAAGTGCCCCTTTTTGCATGATTACACCCCACTTTTTGCCTGACACTTGATGCACTTTGACTTGATGTGCCCTGGGACCCTGCCAATCGGGTTCCCAGGGCCAGTGTTCTTTCCCAAAGCTGTACCTTGGTAAGCCCCTTGTAAAAGGTACCATGGGTACCAAGGGCACTGTGACCAGGGAAGGCCTGTAAGGGCTGCAGGATCTATTGTGCCACCCTTATAGGCCATGCAACCTAACACCTACAAACTGCCATTGCATGCTGCATGTTTTGGTGCAGAGAAAAGTGAGGAGTTGACATGCCACACATTCCTGTGTGCCATGCCTACAATCCACTGCCTGTGGCCTAGGTAAGCCACCCCTCTAGCAGGGCGCACTAGACCACAGGTGAGGGTACAGTTGCATGAGCACTGTACCCCTACAGTTTCTAAGTCCATTCTTAGACATTGTAAGTGCAGTAAAGCCATAAGGAGTATATGGTATGGGAGTTGGTCATTACGAACTCCACAGCTCCATAATGGCTTTACTGAAACCTGGGATGTTTGGTAGCAAACGTCTCAGCACATTAAACCCCAACAGATGCCAGTGTGGGATTTAATGTAAAATCCACTCATAGGGCATCTTAGAGATCCCCCCTGAAAAACGGCCAGACCTGGTGTGGTTCCTGAATAGCTACCCATCATTTGCCACCACCAGACAGGTTGCTAGACCCTTAGGTAGAGAGCCTCCACTCTTTGGGTCCAGAAACAAAGCCCATCCTGAGCAGAGGTGTTATGCCTCCTCCCCCAGGATGGGCTGGGTCCACGAAGGGGAAGCTTCAAAGGCCTGCCACCTTTGCGAGCTGACCATGCCTTTTGCTGCCCCAGCAACTGGCTCCCACAGGTTCTGACCTACACTTTGGGCGGGCGAATCGCTGGAAAAATCAAGGGAGGAAGAGACGTGTGCCCACCTTTGCCAACCCCACCCCTCAGGTGGGGGAGGTGAGGAGAACCACACATACCAGTCCCCTCCATCTTGAAGATGAGTGGACACAGCCAATTTGAGAGAGGCTTATGCCCCCCCACTTCCTGGTGGAATAATAGGGGGTATACTCACCCCAAGGAAGGGATCTATTGGTCACGACCTGCACACCCCTGCAACGCACCTAAATTTAGTATTTAGGAGAGACCCTGAACCTTGACTCTTCAGATTCAAGGAAGAAAGAAGAAGGACCAAAGAGCTGTGCTGACCCAGGAAGAAGAGGACACCAACTGCTTTGGACCCAGCCCTTCTGGTGTGTCCTGACTCCAACCTGCTCACAGTGAAATCCTGGTGTGTCCAGCAGCCTGCAGCCATCCAGAATCGGGAGGACCTGCCCTGCCCTCATCTGCACAACTCTGTCTCCCGGATTTGCTCAACAAAGTCTTCAACACAGAACCCGGATCCATACGGCTCCCTCATTCTGCACCCAATGTCCACGGCCCAAGTTCTAGGGGCCCAACACCACAAGGAGGTCTCCCCAGCAATCCTGACCTGGGATCTGGTGATCCCCGACCTACCTCGACCTCCAGACCGATGCCTGCAGGCTCAACCTTAAGGGCACCCCGAACGGCGAATGGAGCTGGTAAGAAGATACGGCACCTAAAGACACCCCTGCACCCAAAGCCCCACGCCTAGGGTGGTACAACCGCAGTGTCGAGGCATTCCCCAACAACCCAACTTACCTCTGTCTGCAGCCTTTTCTTCGAACCAGAGATCTCCATTGCAAACCACAGGGCTCCCAACGTCTTCTTGGCATTCTGCATTTGGCTGCCTCCATGCCGCTGGTGGTGGAACTCCTGTGCTGATTGTTGGCCCCTGCAGTGCTGATCTTAACAGCAGGAGCTGTGCTCCCACACCCAAGTGGCCTGCTCGTAAGCAGCCCCTGACCTAAGGCCCCCCCTAGCCCCATTGGCTAACATTGGGCCCCTGCACTCTGCACCCAGTCGCCCTAGTACCGGTGGTGGTGCAATTTGAGTGCCTAACTGAACCTTGGGGAACTTTGGTTCTAACCCCCAAAAGCTACTCTTGCAGGTCGTTTACTTACCTGCAAACCAATAACCTTCTTTTTCCCCCATAGGAACTAATGTTGCGAGTTTTGTTCCTAAAATGTTCTGTGTTGAGCTGTTTTTGTATGAAAGAAAAGTAACTGTGCTTTAAACCAAAAACTGTTGTACTGACCTGCATTTTGTAAGACCCATTGAGTGATATCTCAGGATATCACCTCGAATACTCAAAGTAACTGAAAAGTAATCTAAAAATAATCAAAAGTAATTTCTATGTGTTCTAAACTGTTATAAAAGCAAATACAAACCTGTTATGAAGCCAATTCCATTCACAATGCATTTCCTTGTAAGGTTTTGCATTTGAAAGTATTTTTTACCTACCAGTGCCAAGTACTGTTTGGTTCTAGAAAATAAAACATAAGTATTCCTTTTTCATACTTACCTAATTGGTCTGAATTCTGTCTCTGAGTGTGTGCCATCAGTCTTGATTGAGTGAATAGAATTAGTGCTTAACATACCCTCTGATAAGCCTAACTGCTCGACCACATTACCACAAAGAGAGCTGTTAGTGATTATCTAATTTAGCCTCTCCTATACCTCTGGAGGTCCCCTGGACTCTGTGCACACTATACCTTACTTTGGCATAGTATAAACAGAGCCAGCTTCCTACAGTATGTACTAAATAAAACATCAAGTAAATAAAACATTTTAAAAGTGAGAGCCAGAGCCACAAGTAATGAACTAATTTGTTTCTATGATGGTAGCACATACCTACAAGAAGCTGAGGTGGGAGGCTGAACTCTGAATCACTGGCGCTGAGAACACATTTATTTTTGTGACCGCAACTTACAGGTGTCTCAGTTAACATTCTCAACTATTGGACAATGTTTGTCCAACCTGGAAGAATCTTTAGCATATTTTTTCCATCAAAAACTTCAAATGAAAAAGTTTGGTGACCAGAAATGTAGATAAAATGATGCGGAAACACAAATATTAAGTGAAGTCTGAGAGTGCGCTGCTCCGAAGTATTCTTTAAATGAGAAACAGCTCTAATTACAGTGTACATATGAATTTCATAAACATACTTAGGGCCTGATTTTGTCGACCGTATTACTCACACGTGGGGGATATCCCGTCCGCCGCATTACAAGTTCATTATATCCAATGGCGCTTGTATACCGTGGATGGAATATCTGTGACGTTCGTGATTAAGTAACCCATCCTCTGAACTCTAAATCAGGCCCTAAATTGTCTCCTAGTCACACGCCTGAGACCGATCGCTTCCCTACAACAACTCACTGGTCACACCCCTGAAGCATTCAAGCCTTTACTAGTACATCTCATCATCTTGGATGAGGGATAACACCAGCAGCCATTACCATTTCTCTGTCTTATTCATTGTCCCTCTACCACATGGTTTATTAAATTTACTTTACCCAAGGTACTCCGATGCTGCTTCATGATGAAAGGCAGTGTTTTTCAAAATCCCCCATAAAACTGAGTAAAATATGCCCGACTTCTTCAGCACTTGCTTCCATTGCGACCCTACACATTATAACTGTTTCTAAAGAACATTGAGATACAAACACCATATACAGGCAACACACGCCCCACCCCACAATAGAGACAGTGTGATGTCTAATAAGCACAATGGAAAGTGAAGATCAAGGCGAGCTTATTGCACTGACACTGATACATGCTTTTAGTGTGAGAGACTTGGCATAACTTGCCATATCCATATTGAAATGTTTCCTTTAACAACATCATGGGGAAGACCCATGCAGCCCTCTGTTACTCTGCCCATCTACGTGACTCATTGATTTGTTGCTCTTTCCTCACTCCCAGCCCGATCTCTGTCTCAACTAATTCCTTTCTCAGGCTACTTGCCCCTCTTTGCCTTATGTGTTTCCACAATCACTCCCTATTTATAATAGGCTCCATGGCCCTGGCCTGCCTTGCACTTTGTAATCTCCTCCTCTGAATTGAAAGTGCCAAATTTGTCTGGCCACCGTGAAACCAGTCAGTGCAGATGATGCTCTCTAGAGATAACATAAAGTGTTAATATATGGAATTAACTGTTCAGAGGCTCAGGGCTGTATTTGAAAACAAGGCCCAGGACTCATAATGAGCTGGACAAAATGCATAATTAATGTGCCATATAAACTATATCTGACTGGACAATGGTACTTATAGGTCACTGCTAACTATATAGTCTGTGAACAACACAGCTGTGTTCTTGCCTCACATCCGGTAAAAGATACACTGTGGAAGATGGTGATTTCACAAGTGTGAGGGTAGATGCAAATTCCTTGCATTTCATGGGATCCTCCATATGTAGAGCTTTAGCCAGGGACTGCACTATATTTGTGGGGGTCCTTAGGCTCACCTAAAAGGCTGGAGATAGGTGCACTAGTGTAGAGGCATAGCACAGTAGGCCTGGCTACTACTCTATGTGTGCCAGTGCATTTAGTGGCTACTTTTCATGGGGTCTTGCACCTAGTGTTTTTGGCCGACCCCTAACTGTAACCAGCCGTATGGAGGGGCTGTGTCTAATGCCTCCTGTTCTCCATTGAAGTAGCATATTTGAATGTACATTACAGAGCACCTGCCTGTGGTAGAATTTAAAGAACATCTCCAGATTTGATTACTTAAAGAAATTGATGAGAGAGTCCTGAACTGAATTTGCAGATTCTACTAATATGTTTGTTTCAAAAGACTATGGGCCTTAGTTGGGGTTTGGAGAACAGATATTCCATCACAAAAGTGACGAATTTCTTGTCCACCTTATTACACGTGCCCTAGGAAATAATGCACTTGTAATAAGGTGGACGTGAAATCCGTCACCTTACTGTATAAACTGTCCAGAAAACTCTTAATCAGGCTCTTTGTTTGAATAATATATGATACATTTTTGTCACAGCATCTGTTATAAGTGTTGAACTTGCCTTTTCTGGGCACATTGCTTTCTTGATAGCAAAATCTCGTCCAAGATTCACCTACTCCAGCGAGAAAAATGGTTTGCCATTACTAATAATTTTAAAGGTATCTTTATCATTCTGGAAATATTTTCTTATCAATGTATTTTCCTAACAACTTACAAGAAGGGACCCAATTTTTAAAGTAAGAATGAAACTGCTCATAATTACTAAAACAATGAGACAAAATGCATTTTTCTGCAAAAATAATTCATAGAACTTGACTCATTTTAAACAAAAGTAATATGGTAACGTATGTTGAGCCCTCACAATGAGTCATTTTTTAATTTAAAAAATAAACAAGATTGGGCTGTCTTTCAGAAGGACTAGAAACCTTGGTTTCCTTGAACGCTTATGTTCTCACCAACAGCGGAAGCAAACATTTCTGATCAATCTACCACTTAAGGATATTTTGAAAGTAATTATATTTCAAGTGCACAACATCAGGCCAACATACCTTCACTTTCACCAACCCAAAGGACGCCTACGCTCAGCTCACTCTCCCTCCCACACACCCACTGCATCCACAAAAGCAGAACGGGAGGTCGAGCATTCTCCTACATTGCACTCAAGACCTGGAATGACCTCCCTAACACTTCAGGGCCCCCTACTCACTTCTTGAATTTTGCAAGAAGCTGAAGACCTGGCTCTTCGGTGAACGGTGCATGGCGGACACGCAACACCTTCAGTCTTACGCCTACATGCCTGCTCCAACACCTGCATACCCTCACGGGTGAGTACTTGCGCTATAGAAATCCACATAACAGTGGAATTATTTTTGCCTACTCTCAGTTTAGTAACAGTCACATTTGAAGATGATGTTTAGGCCCAGGAATAATTTAAATAGCACCAGCGTCACTTGTGTATTTTTCAGAGATTTGGGTTATGATTGTTACAGAAATTCCGAGAATGTTGGCATTATTCTAAATCAGTGTAGCAATGAGGGAACAACACAAACAACCAGAACGCAAGTGGATGTTTATTGCCGCAATTTTGTTTTTAGTACAATTTCTTTTACCATGGGATGCGTTCTTGCATCAAAAATAAACATTAGGATGCATTTTGCACTAAAATATATTATGCAAAATGAAAGATTTTCCATAATTACACATAATTTAGCAAACTTTTCCCAAACGTTTGCTTAATTATACAGAAGCAAATTTCAAAAACTTTGTGCACCCCTAAAGATGTCCAAGAATAAAAATGACACTTAAAAATAAAGTTAGGATTAAAACAAAAATGAGCAGTGTAAAATAAGCAATGTGATTGACTACTGCAGAATGTTTAGAAAATATTATTTTAGTAACACATCTAATGTTATTTTAATAACCAAACTGTTGGGACTGTCAAAGAATCCAATCAAAATAGGCATGCTTTTGTCAGATGATTGAAGACATGACATCATTCAAAATTACTTCCACAACCATGTTAACGAGTCGACACATTCCTCTTGTGAAGCTCACTCCACCATTAATCATCTTTAGCAGAGTACAGAAAAACATATGTGTAGTTAAAGTTTAAAGAAGTACTTCCTGCTTACACTCTTGTAAACAATTGTTGGAGCTGGTCCTTTTTGCAGGTTTATCTCCAAACCTTTTCACTTTTGCCTCCTATTTTTCTGACCCCCTTTTTGTTGGCTTTAGGACTCTGGGCACTTTACCATTGCTAATCAGTGCTAAAGTGCATATGCTCTCTTTGTAAATTAGGATTCTGATTGGTTATCCATGATTGGCATATTGGATGTACTGGTAAGTCCCCAGTAAAGTGCACTGTGTGTGCCCAGGGTCTCAAATCAAATGCTACTAGTGGGCCTGCAGCACTGATTGTGCCACCCACAAGAGTAGCCATTCAAATGTGTCTCAGACCTGCCACTTCAATGTCTGCATGCACAGCTTTTAACTGTCATGTCAACCTGGCAAGTGCACCCACTTGCCATGCTCTAACCCTCCCTTTCTCCACATGTAATTCACCTCAAAGGTAGGCTGCAGGTACCCCTATGGGCATGGTGCAGTATATGTGAAAGGTAGGACATGTAATGGTGTGTTTTACATGTCCTGATAGTGAAATACTGTGCATTTCATTTTTTACTATTGAAAGGCTATCTCTCCCACAGGTTATCATTGGAGCTGCCTTGTAGCATCTTACAGATGTAACTTTAAATTGGGAAGTGATAGAGATTTGGAGTTTAATTTCCCTGATCTTAGAATTTAAAAATACAATCTTTTAGTGAAGTTGGTTTTTAAATTGTGGGCTTGAAAATGCCACTTTTAGAAAGTGGGCAATTTTTTGTTTAACCATCCTGTGCCTCTTCCTACCTGTGGAATCACCGTCTGGTTTGTAGCTGACAGTGGCTGGTTTGAGCATTCACTCCAGACACTCACACAAAGGGAGTTGGGGTGTGTCCTGCCTATTCTGTTTAGTCTTCCTGGGCCAGAGTGGTGGGAGGAGCTTTCACTAACACCTGAGTAGGCTGTGGCTGCCTTTCACAATGCTGTCTCCAACTACTGTAATGTGCCTGGCCAGAACAGGACAGAACTAATTCTGGTGATCCAGAGAGATTTTCTTTGAGGTGTGCTGACTTCAAAGGCTAAAAGTGGTATAAATATTAGGGCGCTGAACCCAGAACTTTAGAACACTACTGGATCAAGAGGAACCTCTGCCAAGAGCTGGAAGGAGGAGTACTGCCCCTTTGCTGTGTGCTGCTTTGCTGGGTTGGCCTGCAGTTGCTGCTTAAGTCTTGGAGAGGAAAAGGACTAGACATTGCTGTGTATCCTGCTTGAGAAGTTTCTCCAAGGGCTTGTGAGTGCTTGCCTCCTGTTAAGAAGTCTCAGGGACATAAAAGACTTCCTGCAACTCTGCTGGTGCTGCTGGACTGTGCCATCTATGAGTCCTGCCCTTGCCTGAGATGCCTTCCTCCAGTCAAAGCGCCTCAGAAGTGGGTTCTGCAGCTGATCTCTATAAGAACCAGTGCGAAGCAACGCAAAGCCTCGCAAAACCTCTCAGAACCGACACCAGATGACACGAAGCCTCACCAAGTCCCGCAAACAGCTGACAGCATCTCAGAACCAATGGCAGATGATGCGTAGCCTCGCCGATTCCCACCGCACAGCTGCCAGCCCATTGTAACCAGCACCGGATGACGGAAAGCCCTGCGAAGCCTCACAGCCCCCAACGCTGACACCGGATGACGCAAAGCCTCACAAATCGAAGCATCACCTCAGGTGCGTAACACATTTTACCTGTGCACCAAGTTTTTCCACGCATCACCCCCAGACCTGAACCGTCTTGGATTTTGACACCTCCCTTCCCCCTTGATATGAAACATCAAGGGTGGCATAATGAGTGGCTGAACAACATAATACCTGTGAGGACGATTACTAAAGACACTGAGGTGTTGGCAGCATAGGCAAACATGTTTAGCTAAGTTTGCAGTGACTTTCAAAACAAGTATCAGTGCAAAATCTAAATTTCTAATGACTTACCAGGAAAACTTGTTTGTGCTATTCAGTCTGTTCAAAATGTTTCTCAGGACTGGTTCAAAATCACCCTTCACCAATTGTCCAGCACTGCTGAAGATTATGTAAATTGGCCCCAGAAATTAAGGGAATAATGATAGGCAGTTTACAAGTTTCTATGTAAAGTGTATTTATGTATTTATTTATTTATTTAAGCGTTGTTATTCACTACTCATTGCTTGGTTACTTCATGGGGGCTCCCATAGTTCCCAATCCAAGTTCAAGATACATATGACTGAGTACCACCTGCATACATTCATACATTCAGAAATGGACTTAAAGGCTCTCAAGAATATAGGCCAATATGAGCATGTACATGTTGAACAAAATATTTGAGAGAGTGGGATGCCACATATCACCTTTCAAGTTGAAGATTCTACTCAATGCACTCACGGAATAAGGACCGGATCCACTTCTGTGCCACACTGAGGCACTTCATGACAAGGGATTTTTTTGCAAATATAAAAACCCATATGAATATAAAATTGAAAGCAATCATGAAACTTAGAAATAATGAATCACTATTAATTAAACCGTAGGATTAAAGTGGATCGTTTTTATCAAGTATAGAGTATGGTGTCATACCAATATTAAAAGGGGAATGTTATTTGAAATTATCTCAAGATCCAAAATATAAGGTATTAAGATACATTTCAGAACTAAACAAGTGCTGATGAGTAGTTGGTTGCAGACAGAATTGATGACATCAGTACTATACTGCCTGCCAAAAATACCCAAAGACCTGTATAATGCACCTGTACACCAAAGAGTGCAGGCCAAGAATCCATATTTTTAACATTGGCAATATATCTGGATTACCCATTACATCAATTACTAAAATACGTACCAGAGATTATTAGGTAACACAGAGAGGTTTCGAAAAAAACTGCAACTTAAGCAAATTGATGAAGACATGGAAAACATGGGCACATCCCACATAGTGGGAGAATGCAAGCAACAAAGGACATAACTTTGTCACACAATGTATTTGTATTAAAACAGACTTTTTTCATTCTTATATTTGACTTTATCCCAAAGTTATAGTCGATGTAAGAAGACCTCTTATCTCCAGTCCATCAGCACTTCAATGGGTGGTAGCATTGCTCCTGAATATGCAATCATTTTGTGCACTATATTGAACAAAAATTAATTCTGGGAATAACCAGATGGAGAAGCAGTATAAAAATATTATGGTGTGATATTGATAATGCCTTTGGAGTTTTGTATGTTACACACAATTATTTACTTGAGTGTCAGCTATATTTAAGAAGTCTTCATCGTGCAAACCATTTTACAATAGACATTGGTATCTTATAAGTAACTTTTTTGGACAAAATCATTTTCAAAAAAAGAAATGTGATCAATATTCCTGTTCTTACAATGCAATTGAAAATTGTCAGCAAATCATCCATCTTCAATCTGGTCTTAAAATTACATCAATATATTGTGCAACATCTGAAACAGAAAGTGGTTTATGTCCTCAAATGTCCAAGTTAAATGATGTATGTTCGACCAGCAAAACAAATAAATTAAGTGGAAATTAGCTAATATAAATCACATATAACAAAAATAATGAAACACCAAGGGGCCGATTCCGATCTCGGCCGGTAGGGCTCCGAATCGGATTCGGCTTTACCGGATCCGATTCGGAGCCCTGTTTCCCGACCGAACCGTACGCGGGTCCGGCCGAGCGAGTACGATGCGAAATCGCCGACCGACTCGTCCGGGCGTCCCGACCGCTCCGACCGACTCGCTCCCGGCTCGAACCGCTCCGACCGACTCGCTCGGACTCGACTCGCACCGCGCAATGGAGACGTTTCCCGGCCGGGTAAGTACGATGCGCGCCGCGAGCAGTCCGACCGAGCCGCGCACTCCGGCTCGTAAGAGCTGTCGGAGCCGTACTTTGGGGGTCCGTGTCGGACCCCTGTACGTGTAGCCGCGCGAGTCGCACACAGGGGGACCCATGGGTCCCCCTACCTGTGCGTGTACGGCGCGAATCGCTTCGCCGCGTACCCGCTGTAGGGGGCGCCCTTGTCCGACTCGCACCCATTGAGTCAATGGGAGCCCGCGTACGCGTTGTACGACCGGTTCCCATTGACTTCAATGGGAGTCCGACCGACTCGAGTCCGATAACATACGGACGCATCGTACTCGTTCGGTCGGACTGCACGGGTCCGATTCGGTCGGAAATCTCTCCGGGTCCGGCTCGGTCGGAGAAATTTCCGGCCCGAATCGGAATCGACCCCTAAGTGTTTCACTGCATTTTCAGGAATACACATTTAATATATCGCAATTGAAATTTCAGGTCTGTGAAATTGCATCTTGCTGGTGTGATATGAAAATACAAATAGAACAAAGGGGATCTAGTTGAACTGACGTTCTAGACACAGTTGAACCAAACGGATTAAATAAATTCCAGAGCCTTACAAGATATTTGTGAATTATCTCATTGGAAATAGAAATGATGAAAGAGTTAAAGTTTAAGGGCTCTACATTTAAGGATGCATGGAGTCAAGCATTCATCATTATTCCTAACAATAAACTGAGACTAATATTTTTTTAAATGAACAAGCAGCTGATTAATGTAATTATGCTTTGGCTTGATGACCTTAATAAAAATGTTTTACTTTAATTAATTGGTCCTGATGTAGGAAAAATACAGCTCCACAAATATGTTGAGCATTTACTTGCTGTATTCAAAGAGCAATGTAAAGAATCAAATAATTTTGAAGAAAATATATCCAGACTAGGATACACAGGATTAAGTTCCAGAAATGCACACATGCCATCTTTAACTGGAACAAAGTTTCCAAAATATGTAATTTGTTTGCTGTGAAAGTTTTTCCTGATATTTGCACATGCAGCCTGTGTACCTCTCATGGGACTGAAGGCTGATAGCAAATTATGTGAAGATGGTTTTGCTCAATATAGACAGCTGACTTCTTACCTCCTTCTCCAGATTTTGGCTGGGGAAGGACATGTTGTATATTGACCAGTAGTTGGAGTGGACATGTGAGTTTGCTGTTGCCATTTTCCAGGATATACATAACAATGGTATGCAGTTCCACTAATTCAATGTTGTTGGTCTTATAAGAGGAACTAGTCTGCTTATTTTTTTTAAGGGTAACAGATGTAATGAGCAATCAAATTGTGTGCACATTTGTGCCTCAAGCTTTACTCGTTTGGCTTCATTTTTAATCATTGTTTGTTGTCTGGAATATTTAAAGCAAAATTATATAGTTCTTGTATACAAAAATTGTTTTTATGGAAAGCTCTCTTCAACCTTGACTGTTTTTCTGGAGCTGGGATATGCTATACTAGCAGAATGACCTAACAGGAGGCATAGCACCATGACTGTTCTGGACCTTGAAACTGCTTGAGAGGCCAGTGCGAATAGTTCAGCAAAGATTCCTCATGAACTACATTGGCACACAAGATGGCATTGCGGGCTACTGGATCCTGCAGTGTGACGGCACCCTCAGTAAGCATTCTACTTTGCCAAGGGCTGAGTATACCGCTCATTTAGGAAATAATAGGTGCGAGACATCTGCTAAAAGTGGCAGATGTCCAGGCATCAAACTTGAGGTCTCCTCACTCTATTAAGAGTTAAGGGAAGCACCATATTTCAATAGCCCCCCAGGGAGAAACCTTTGAGCTCGCCTGACATTGGGTCATTAGGTAATGTACATCACATCAGCCTCCTATTTAGGGTGGATGTTCAAACATACATTTGTCCTGTGCAGTACCACCAGGGAATGCCTGGGGGTGTTGAACAGAGACAAAGAAATGACCCCCACTGCTTGTAGAAAGCTTCCAGCATGACAGGGACTATTAGAGGCTATTAAACCTGACACCCTTGCGTGGTAGTCCCATAAACCTTTTTGATTAACTTGTTTTTGTTGACTTTAGGACTCTTTACCACTGCTAACCAGTGTGTGTGCTCTATCCTTTAAACATGGTAAAATTGGCTTGTACCAAATTTGCAGATTTAGATTACTTTTAAGTCCCTAGTAAAGTGGTATTATATGTTTCCAGGGCCTGTAAATGAAATGCTAACAGTGGGCCTGCACCACATATTGTGCCACCGACTTAAATAGCCTTTCTAAACATGTCTCAGGTCTGCCATTGCTGCCTGAATGAAGTTTTAAACCACCAATTCGACCTTGTAAAATAAACCAGGTGTCATGCCTAAAACTCCCTTTTTAATACAAATAAGTCACCCCTGGGATCAGCACTATACAGTCCATAGGGTAGAGAACATTGAAGGTAAAAAGTTGGACATATACTTTTAAGTTTTACATTTCCTGGTAATGAAAAACTCACAAATTCGTTTTTTCACTACTCTGAGGCCTACCTCTCCCATTGGATAGCATGGGATTACTTTATTTCATTTACTAAGTAATAACTTAAGCCAGTCAGAATGTCATGTTTGGTGTCTGATGAATAGTCATTTAAAACCCTCTTTTAGAAAGTTGGCATAATCTTGCCCTAGCCATTTGGTGCCTGAAGCCTGTTCCTGGGTCACATGACTAGTTGTATTTAGCAGTGTAGTTAGCAGTTGGTCTTTGTGTATTCCTCCCAGACAGTCATACAACAAAGGGTCTGGGTATTGGCAGGATTGCAGCAAAATCACAAAAAAGAGACAAGGGAATGAGCCTTCTCTGACTCCCCTTTCCGTATCTTAAACTCACTAAAGAGAGAAGGACTATGAAAACAGGGACAAGAGTGTGAACCTGGTTTGGAATGCTGCGGTTCCTACTCCCTGTTATATCTAAAAAGTCTATACTACTAGTAGAACGAGAGACAGAGAGAGAGTCAAAAAAGAAACTTTTCTTAATACTGCCCTCACCCACTGTGCAGTGGCATGCTTCATCATAGGGCCGCTGCAGACGTCCAGGTTTTACCTTTTACATCTGGGTGTGAGAAGTATCTATGGAGAGTAAGGCCCCTAAATGGATAAACCCTTTGTGCCTAACAGATGTCACAAGACGTGATGTCTACCGCGTTAAATCCAACATGGCCCCGGGAGTCAGTGTATTCACACTATCTCTTGACCTTTTACATCTGTGTGTGATAAGTATTTGTGGAGAGAAAGGCCACCAAATTGGATAAACTCTTTGTGCCTAATAGATTTCATAAGACATGATGTCTATTGCGGTAAATCCAACATGGCCGCGGTAGTCAGTGCATACACGACCTAGAAGTTGGCATTCTAGTGGTTTCCATAGCTCTCGGCTGGATTCAGGACTGATCACGTGAACTCCATGAAACAGTCAAAATAGCAATGAGAGCGCGAAAACGGCATAGTCGGAGGACCTGAATGGGGGAAAGGACGAACGCGGGTCTTTGATGAAGTAAGCGGGACCAAGATTATGAGAGAGGGGGGTGCGGGTTTAACTTAGGCACTCGGCGGTCGCGCCTTGACATTGATGCGAGGAAATTAATCTCCTCAGAGCGTCTGGGATCTAATACCAGGGAATGGCCTCAAGCAATTAGTATAAGTAAAACCAAACAAAAGAGTGTGGGACTTAATACTTGGCTAACAACATACATTGAGCTTTGGCATAATAACCTAATCTTGTGTTTTTGATATGTAGAGTGTGACTATAAGACAGCGTTCCCACAACCGTCCCGGGTTCAGAGAAATACTCGTAAACTCGGGTAAGACATTGTTTTGACTTTCTGTATGTTATCACTAGGGGTCTCGGCTCCTCTGTACGCCAGACATTGATGACAGTATGGAGAGAGGCCGAGTGTTTTAAACTAGGCTTGGTCGACCCTGTGTCCACATGACTTCATGGGTGTTTGTGCCTCTATATATTTTTAAACAGCATGAGTGTGCTTTTTAATTAGGATGGAATATATTATAGTAACGGGGAGTATAACATAACACACTGGTGTGAAGTAGAGATGGGCAATAATAATAGTTTGAAGAGAGAATTTTTAAGGAGAACGAAACAGAAGTTGTATATTTTGTTTTCCCTACAGAAAATGTTCACCTCTCTGGAAGAGTAGAAAGGTGCATCAAAGACTATTTTTTTTTTTTTAAACGAAACCCTGGAATACCAAAAGACCACAGTGAGGGTCAAGACCATAATAACTAAGGGATCCACACCCTGAAGAAGGCCTCATTGACCCAAGGGGGCTAACATGGGAGGCCAAAACATGTTGGTTTTTGCAGTGGGGATTTAGGGGCAGTTACACCTCCTGCGTATGCCAATCTTATTTTAACCCTGCCAAGGAGAACCAAGAATAAAGGTAATTATAAGGTATCTCCTTAGACAGTTTTACTCAATTTTTTCTGCACTCAAGATCCCTTCTTTACGGAACAGTCTTCCCCAGCAATTTATCTCTTTTCTTTCTTTTAACTTTCTCCCTCACCACTTTATACTTTAAAGAAACAGCGCTCCGTCCAGTGTGTTGGTCTGCACCTGGACGTCTGCAGCATCCCTATGATGAAGCATGCCACTGCATGGTGGGTGAGGGCAGTATTAAGAAAAGTTTCTTTTTTCCCTATCTCTCTGTCTCTCGTTCTACTAGTAGTATAGACTTTTTAGATATAACAGGGAGTAGGAACCGCAGGATTCCAAACCAGGTTCACACTCTTGTCCCTGTTTTTATAGTCCTTCTCTCTTTATTGGCAGGATTGGCCATCCTGACTTGATGAGGGGACGTGCTGTCACCTGTCACACTTGCACTTCAAAGACTCTACTTCAGTTTACACACAACACTAGCCAATTGTGCCTGCAGACAGACTGGGGCCAGGGAAGCGAGGCAGGAAATTCCAGATACTTCTGAGTGGGAAGATTCCAGAAGCTTCTTCCATGTCTAAGTGGGCACCAGGTACAAAAAGGGGATGCTTAGTCCCACTCTTCAGTACACCCCTGGACTTGTTTATACTACTGAAAAGGACTGCCCTGCTACCAGAGGACTAGCCCGCTGCTTGAGGCCTGCCCTGCTGTCTGTGAAGGAAGATTAGATCTGCACCTTTCATCCCAAGGCTGTTGTGATTCCAAGGGTCAGTCTGACCTCGTGTTCTGAGCTACAGGAACACAACAAGCCCACGAGGCCTCTCTTCAACAACCTAGCTGACCTGCTGTATGAGATGTGCCTGGACGTGCAAATGGACCTTCCTGAGCCCTGATGGCCTCTACTGGGGTATGTTCCTGATCCCTAAGAGGTGCCCCTCGGGTCCTGGACCCTTGGCATTGCATCATTTGAGATAGGCCTAAAAAGAAAAGAGGAAATCTTGAAGTTTTGGGCTCTTGGCAACAGCAAACGGGCCCTTTAACGCAAAGATCTTGCCGCCCACGCTGATCGGCAATAAGACGCTCCAATGAACCTGACTCTTCACACTACAGTGACTGCCAGCGTTGACCGGCAATGAGAGATCTCCACTCCGCGGTACAGCAGCGACAGCTCGTGGTAACTGCTAATACGAAGTTACAGCAAGTACATTTTGCAATGCCCGATAGGATCTCCGTGCTGCAGTGAGGATCATCTGCAATGCCCGGCCTGCTCTTTGCACTATGGTGACGACCATCCACAACACTCTCCCTGCTCTTCACAGCCTCCCCCACAGTGAACGGAACTCTTTGTGCTGGTTTTTAGAAGGTAACTTTTTCAGTGGGACTAACCTGGTCCTTGTATCTGGCCCATGCTCCACCGCAGTCAGCCTGAACTTGTGACTTCACCCGGTCTCGCACGGCCAGATAACCTTGAGTGGGGCTTTGTGCTTCTAGGTGCTATACTTAACTTAAGTCTTTGATATTGCATATCTCCAGTTCTAATGATTGAAGTTTTGTCATTTTGGTCTCAATTAATTTATTAAAATGTACTCTATTTTTTAAATTGGTGTGGGATTTTTTTCTTGTGTATTGTTTACACTTTATTGCTGTTTGTGGGCTGCATACATGCTTTACACATTGCCTCTAAGTTAAGCCTGACAGCTTTTGTGCCAAGCTACCAGAAGGCGAAGCACAGGTTAATTTAATTACTTTTTGTGGTTCACCCTGACAAGGATTGTGGCTGTTGATTGAGTAAGATTTCATTTCCCTCAAGCAACAACTCAATTTCTCACAGGGACATTTCTTTTTTGTTTTTCAGTAATTAACTTCTACCTTGAATGTTTGTTTTTGAAAAAAAAACACTTTGCAGAGTGGGTGCATTAAACATGACACTTTTGCAGCAAACCTTCGATGTTTTCACATGGCTGTGGCTGCTATGCTGAAGGCACAGAGATCTCCAACTTTCTGGTTGAGATCTCCAAGTATTGCGAGTAGTCTTTTGTCAAGTCAGTAGCGGATTTCCCTCCGCTGACATGGCAGACCAACGGCCATACTCTAAATGAGGGGCTTCTTTGTCTATCTACACCCACCCCTTTGTTATTGTCCAACTATGGAGAAGATGGGCAATGCATGTAGCACAACAGACATTCCAGACATTGTTCTGCTTTTGAAAGCTACAGATATATTCGGAGATCAATACATTTCATGATGTCAAGATGATGTAAACTAGTGGACTGCAAGCTTTATAAAAGATATGCCAAGGGATCAATTATGGTAAGCTGGGGCAAGCAAATGGTACTATATTTTCTGCTTATCAACTATAAGGATGCCTTTGCAACCCCTGTTATTTAACCTATATTAATGATTGATATTTTGAAAGCTTACCTTTATCTTTTGCTTTTTAGGTCTGGCTTCACAGCACAGCTGCCTGCAACACATATTTTACCCAATATACAGAAAGTGGATTATCGGCCACCTCTCTTCAGCTTTTTGCATCCTTGTGTGTTCTCTTTTCATCTATTGGTTTGAGACATTTTCAGTCACATCTTGGATTAGACCAGAGGAGTATTTTGCTCTCACTGTAATTCTATTGACCATTAGGTTTATCATTCTTCCTATTAGGAAGTGGTTCCATTGCGAGACATGTAGGATTTTTTTACATCTGAAAAGTTCAGTCCGTCACCACACATTAATGTCTCTCTCATGCATTGTACATCGAAAGTAACCTTTTTTGCATTGTTTTTTTCAGTGAAGTAGGATTTTTAATGCTTTTTTCAGGACTCAAGTGTGAGCCTTGTGGTGACAACATAATTGGTTTTTTTTGTTTACCCACTGGGATGGCTTGACCACAAAACGGCCATCTTGACATGATGCAAGATCCCAACTAATGCTCTACCGCACCCTCCTTGTCATCACTTAGCTGTGGGTCAGCAATCTCTACTCCTGCTCTGCCCTGCCTTCATTGCCACTGCTTCACTATAGCTCAGAGATCTTGGTTTCTGCTCGATCTCACCCTCCTTGTTACCATGGCTTACGGCATTTTTGGCTTCTGCTCTACCCGCCTGTGCCTAACCATTTGTGTAATATGGTTGCAGAGACACTCAGGGGCAGATTTACAAGGCCCTTGCACCACTTTTGCGTCACTTTTCCCATGTTAAAAGTGACGCATAAATGGCGCGAGGGCCTTGTAAATCTGCCCCTCAGTATTTTTCAATGCTGAATGTCTGCCATTTCTTTTTTTTTACTTGCTGGGTCGCTCATTACTTTGCAGTGCCAAACGCCTGGCAGCTACCCTACATGGCGTTGTTTATAAAAGACTACACAACACAACTAGATAACCTTTTGAGTTTTGTAATTAATACATACTGTTAAAATATGCAATGGCAAGTTATCAGGAACAACAGTGGTGTGCTGTCCTTTCTGTGATGCCATTTAGAAGGCAGAGATCGAGGGTGATATGATGTGGGTGAAATGACTTCACTGCCATAAAAGCAGCTAGTGGGGCATTTTTCCATTTCCCTTTATTGCACTCCTACTATATTTACTCTCGATCACTTATCTATACTTTGAAAATCACTTTGAAAACGTTGAAAGCCCGAATCGTGGCGGTATTTTCTAGATTTCGAAAATAAGCTACACTAGCAGAGTCCAACTTTACTAATTGTGCGCACTTAACCATCTGCTGCATTAGATCCTTAATTAAAGTAGAATGACTTGCAAATGAGCAACATGAAACAATTTCCAGTGCAGCTTCCTGATTATATTTGAGTTCTTTGTCTGTCTCAGAAATAAATATGACGGCGCATTGTGGTGGTCACGCGACTTTGTGCGACTTCTCCTCCATTCCGATGCGCGCGCTCACTATAAATCAGAGCCGAGCAGCCAGTGACGCGGCGCGCCTTTTATTGTGGCAATAAAGGCAAAGACATTAATGTAAAAATGTGTTCTTCAGTTACTGTGAATATGTTGTTTGGTGATAAGGCACGTCAGAGCAGGAAACATAATCCGCAGAAGCCACCGTGCGTGCGCACCGGGTCTGTCTGCAGGCGTCTCGTCGCTCTATCTATTGTACTAAAAGACGAAAGGTAAAGAAACATTTGTCAGCTGTTTGAAATACACATTGTTTAACGCCGTACCTACAGAATGGAAGAAATGAATCTAATTATTATGATCTCACTTTCTAGGAGGGTAGGAAATGTGAGAAATCTCGACCTTTGATGAAATTAATATATTGAAAACATGATATTTCTGCCCAGGGCACTTTGCGTGCAAGGAATTGGAAGGTGGGTAATTTGTGAACGATACCGGAGAACCGAAGAATAGGGCTTTTCTGCTCATGGGTAGGTAACACGCGGTTTCAATAAATTGAAGGGATTAAATAATATATTGCAAGTGGGATATTACAGAGACTTGGAACAACTGAGTCTGTATCACTTCTGGAAAGAAAACTATACTCTGTCAGTGATAGTGTCCAGTCGCTAATTGGATAAACCTGTGCACAGCTGAACCATATTGTTTACTGCCGAAGGCACCGAAATACAGTCAAGGTTAGCTGAACGGTAGGCAATCTGCTTTCATACAAGGGTACTGACTCACGTCAAAGAGGGCTGTATGAGGGTTCATGACAAAGAATTTCAAAGTTGGAGGAGGAAAGGCGAAATGTCTCATTTTTTTAAAAGATACATTCTATTTTGTTTCTGTAAACAAAAAAAAGTAAACCGCGTCTCACTCTGCCTGTAAAAGGTGTAGGGTTTTATGGCAAAGCACGTGCACAGGAATCTTGCCATTGCAAACCTCTATTTGGATAATTTAGTTGGACCCCTCAAAATGACACAATATTTTCTCGCGATATTTATGATACATGTTTACTACTGTAAGCAAGCAAAACACTGTAGTTGTGGCTAGTGGGTGTTTTCTCTAACGATAGTTAACAGCGCCTTTCATTTTTTGACAACACATATATGAGATGTCTAACATCGCAAGTGAGCCAACCATTTCAAGTGAGTACGAGCTTAGGCATCATGAAAGCATAGTTAAATTTAAAAAATGACATGGATTAAAAAAAAAAACAATATACGAAATTGTGCAGTAAGTGAAGAAGCTGAAATGCACAAGAGACTTTTAAAGGCTATGCTTCATTTCTAGGATTTTGTCAAAAAACATGTACATTGCTACCTTTTATTTGATAAAATTAACAGTTTTAAAATGTCAAATATTTCAATGATGCTGATGTGTCGATTTTAAATGCAAAATGAGTCAAGTGCATTAGCAAAATGGTGGTGGTAAAAACAGTAAATAGGTTGTACTTATTGTAGAGAGGATGAAAATATTTGCAGACTACAAGCTTGAAGGATTTGTACTGTCTTTGGATATGAGCAAGGTCTGTGGCATAACGGAAAATGATGGAGCCCCTGTGCAGAATGCGGCGAGTGGCCCCTGAGACTTCCATAGTCCACAGATATTCGTAGGCATGTGGGTGAATGTAGGCCCCTCCTTACTCCACAAGGGCTACAGGGGTTCTGCGTTACACCGGACTGTGGTGAAAGTGGCTGTAACAAGAAAAGCAAACAATGTTGGGTGCGGAAGCAAGACCAATTCCCAAAAATGGGCTACAGCACAATTTTAGGCTGAGCAGGGGATGTATTTTTGCATTAATACCAGTCGGATATACTAGGGCTACAGCTGTTGCACCCACGATCATTTCTTGGTTGTGGCAGTATTTTCTCAGACTGGATCGATGCTTGGTATGGGCCAGAATATTAAAATCACAGGACAGAGGGGCATGTTCTTAAAGTGCAAGAACTGACTCCTTCTGAAAGCCTGTAGCACAAACATGTATACAGCTCTTTTTGTGCTGCCTGTCCAACAGATCAGTCTGAGTGATCAAGCCTGTTCACAACTCTCATTGTGTCAATCTTGCACACATAATGACCCTCCCTGATGCAAAGTTGCAGTACATTATCAAACAATTGCACTAAAATACATATCTTGCGCCATTATAATACATATGTCTAGAGGTGTGTAGAACATTTAGAAATATCATTTGGTCAGTAGTGACAGACCATTTTTAAAATGTAGTCTTGTTTTAAAATCCATTGGTTATTAAAATTTCATATTAGCGAGGTCCCTGTTCCCTGTATGTTCATGGGAAATTGACACTTAGTTCATTGCGGGACTTTTGAGTGCCATGCAGTTCTATCCTGGACGGGACTCATCACCGTTCAGCTCCTTCTGTTGCTACCGGAGACTCAACAGTTGCAACCGCACACTTTTCCTCTGTACTGTTTTCGATTAGGACCCTTCGTGTCATATTCATAAATTTGCCAAATCTGGCCAGGTCCGAGGGCTCCGTGCTGGACTGAAGCAATGCCACTGCATCAGCACATTTTCTGGTCCCGTGCCGTAGAAACATTGGTTTTAACAGTATACGTCTATGTTGTAGTAAAGCGGGGCAGCAGCATAGTAGGTGTACCAATGGTTCTGCCCTGTAATTGCACAGCCTACAACTGACTATATTGTTCAACGATTTCCAGCCCGGGTTCAGTTCTTTTATTGGCAGGGGGACTAGGCGCGCCCATTGAATTTCTTTCAGACACTTCCTTCCCAGATGCAATTCCATTAGTGATACCCTTGTGTTTCCAGGTCCTTGCTGTAAACGTTTTAGCACTCAACACCAGAAGCAGCTCCATAAAGAAAAATGATGGCGCCCCCCGCGGAATGAGGTGATGTCGTGAGGTGAATAGGCCCTGTGCACAAACATTCCCATTTCACATGTTCGTGTTTAAAGTTGACATCTTTTTAAATGATGATTTTTAGCAATCATTTGCTTGCGCACCCATATGTGATAGTGTACTCAGAAAAGGTCTGCTTGCAAATGCATTTCTTTGTAGGAACATTATCTTTTTGTTGTACATTTTGTCCAAGGACCAAGTACCTTGTACAAACAGCCCTTGTTTGTTGTTGTCTGTTCGGCAACAGCCCTGGGTGGGGAGACTCAACAATGACAGCCAGACCAGAGCTCAGGCACAGAACCAATGGGTACAGTTTTTTTATTTAAACTGCGCCAAGCCTTTGTTCAACAGAGGAGCCTTTCTATGGATTGTCGTGGCTGCCCTGGGCCTGAATGCTAGCCCAGCTGACTCTGATCACTATCCTGAGAAGGACGGCGGCCTGTTCTACACCAGACTGGCTACCAGATGGTACATGTGCAGAGGTAAATGGGGAGTTAGACCACTCTAAGGTTTCTGGCAGAATCGCATCCACCCTATGCTCTCTAGGATAGGCAGTTCTAAGTAGCAGTACAATTATATATATCCAAATAATCCGTGCAAAAACTATAATGGTTGAATTATTCATCTTTTTCACCATTCTCGTATTGCTGGTTACTATACTTTGTTTTCTTCTATTAATCAGTGCAGCACAAGAATCCACTTGCTTTAATATATGTTTGGAATGCCAATTCATGTATTTCTTGTGTCTTCCTTTGGGCATGCCTGAGTTAACAATGAAAGGGTAGATCTTGTTCCACAATTTTGTTGGGGGAATCATGGTCATCATGTTCTGAGGTTACAGACCTATTGTAAGGTTTAGAGGTCCAGATGACGCACTGTGATGGGAACGAGGTCAACATATTCTGATGGTATGAGCTGACACAGTCCCCCATAATTTTGATGCTTATGTTGTCCAAACACACAGTCCTACTGAATTAGTAGGAAACGTATGACAGTGAGGGACCCCTGAGACTCCTATATGTCACAGATGTTCATATGCCTTGGGTTCATTGGGGCCCCCTAATGGTGGGTGCCTCCCCAGTGCTGCAGGGGCCTACTTTGCCATTTAGCTATCAGAATAATGAGAACTTTGCTTACAGAAGACTACCTGTCATTCCATACAGAGAAGAGGTTTGGGCAGGATGCAACAGGTGTGGCCAAGCATTCATTTACGCACACCCCCAACTACATTAGGTTTCAGGAACTAGAGGCTGAAGGTGGGACCCTTGCCTCATATTGGGCTTCTTTCTATGCTTCCTGCTCACTTTTTATCCACCAATATAGGATCAGGGGCAGGATGAACATGGCAATGGCAAGGGTTGCCTGCAACTCATACATGAGTATGGTGTAGGAGGGAAGCTTGAATGGCTGAAGGCTATGCTGTATTTGTTCAGTGTGAACTCCTGCTGCTGATTATGTACCTTCGGTATTTGTGTGGGATCAGTTCACTGCGATTGGCCAAGTTGGTCATGTTCTCTCTGAGTGATGACCATTTGTACTGCTTCCATCTATTCTGTGCCTTTAACAACTTCTTTGTCTGGGAACAGTAATAATGTTGTTTGTGTTGAACCTACTTTGTATGCTGGAGAGTGACCCTGTGTTATTGCTTCTTGTGCTGTACCTTTTTTGAGTATGACTGGAGTTTACACCTTTGCTGCAAATGTTTCTCTTTTTCTCCATGGGCCAAAGCTTGTGATAGCGCTGTCCATGTTGTACTCTTCTGTTTGTGAGAGACGTTTACATTTCTGATGCATGTTTGGTAATTGGCCTGTAAGCAACGCCTGTACTGCAGCCACACATGCTGTACTGGACCTGAATGTATGAGGGAAAATTGACCTGCTGCTTCCCACTAAACAGCTTGATGCTCCACACTGTGTGTATGAGGTAAGCATGCCCTGCTGCTACCCCTTAAACACCTTGATGCTCCACACTGCGTCTGTATAAGGTAAGCAGCCCTGCTGCTGCCTCTGCCACACCTGTGCTCTGTTGACAGCAGCTCCTTTCTATATACTATATTTTTGGGGCTGGGATGAAACTTGTACATCAGCGGCATGTGCCGCACACATTCTAACTGAACTAGGGAAATCACTCTGCAGCTGCTTGTGATGTACTTTTGTTTGCCTTGCAGGGAGGGCAGGGCTCTTTCACTGGTACTTCCAGTGCTATTCATGTTCTGTGTAAAAGTGAAGCATGCAATGCTCCTGCACTGAACATAGTTCAAGAGCATTTGTAACATATGCATGACATGACAATGAAAAGAGCTAATTACTGTCATCTAGGCAGCTCAAAGCATATTTCCTTCACTCAAGCAAGGGGTTGTATAACACGTTTGAAGGTCACACTTCTGGAATAAGGACAGGAAGTCGCTTGATAGTATGGGGCCTGAGGTCTCTGCGACAACTGATCTAATGGTCAATGGACCCACCATGGGACTCCTCAGCACTGTTGAAGGTACGTAGGCAAACACCTCAGTTCCACATCTATGCATGGGGATACCATTTGTTTCTCTTGACAGGACAGTGCATACTCTGCGGGTATGTATGTATGCCCGGAGGATATGTGGGACGTTTCTGCATCCATTCCCAGGGCCTCCTTCCAGTAGGCCCCTTTGTAGGCCACACCTGGCTAGTCAAAAACATATTCTAACCAATGAAGGAGTGCTTCCGGGAGTGCTTCCAATGAAGTATTAAATAATACATGTTTTGCGGTAATGTGAATTATATTCAACACTACAGCTGAAACTGATTTAGGCAACCCACACCAATTATATAAAATACCCCAATACATCTTGTGAAAGATGTCTTTCCACGTAAAGCTGCAGAACAAATAAAGAATGAGGCCCCAGTTTTGCAATGGCCGGATCACCAAAAAGGTGAAGATGGAATCGCTTTGCAAGACAGATATGGAAATGTCCATATTCGATTTTCTACTGCTGTGAGGTATTCTGTGCTTCTAAATCAGACCAAGCTTCCAGAAAAAGGGCTTGGATACAGCTATTGGAGGCTTCTAGTAAGAAAGATAGAGTAGGCTTTTGGAAGATTATAGACTATGGGATTCAGGAGGGTAACACTCAAACTGATCATTTTAATACTGCAGACACATGTATTTAAGATTTATCTGGTTTATATTACCCTAGAGGCGATTTGCCTTGTATAGCCAGTGCAGAGCCTCAACCTTATACCTTTCACTGCAGAAGGAGCCTCCTATGATTATGAGAGTGATTTTTCTTTCATGTATATACAGAAAGCTAAGGATTCACTGAAACCAGGGAAGGGCCCAGGAGCAGATATGGTTCCTGGAGATCTGTTTTGATCTGATCTAGAAGTCTGGATACCATGTTTTAGCCTGCTGTCCAATACCACCATGAAAGGAGGGTCTATCCTTGCCTCTTGGAGGGGGGGGGGACGACTATAATAATACCCACTTACAAAAAGGGCCATAAGGGGGATTCTAGCAATTGTAGGTCAATAAGCCTACTTAATAATCTTCAAAAGATATTTTGTAGGCAAGTGCTGCGCAAACTGGGAGATTTGGATGGATGAAACTCACATTTTGTCATCTGCTCAGGCTGGGTTTAGACCTGGGTTTAGACCCTATGTTAGCACCATTGACCAGGTATTTAGGCTAATAGTAATACGCTGGAAATATACTAAGTATAGGGAGGAGAGTCTACACCTAGCCCTAGAGGATTTAAGGGCTGCGTTCGACATGGTCTGTAGGTCCAAGTTGTGGGAACCACTTAGAGCCATGGGAATACCAGCTCCTCTATTATCCATTATAATTAGATTGCATGAGGATGGCTATGCTCAGGTTGGGTGCGGGCACCAAGGGGTACTTTTGGATCGTATCCAGATAAGTATTGGTGTACGTCCGGGATGCGTATTAGCACCCACACTTTTTTCACTGTTTATAAAAGGCATGAGTAACATACTATTGGAATGCATCCATGATACCCCCAAATTAAGTGGCATCTTTATGCCAGCATTACTTTTTGCCAACAATACTATTCTTATTTCAAGCACTCCAATGGGACTTCAGAAATTGCTTGATAAATGTCACGTTTTTGTATGTGAAATTGTTTGGAGAGTAATATAGCTGAAACTAAATGTATTTATTATTTATTATTTAAATCTGCACAGGTCTTTGAGGGGAGCCATGAGGCTGGGTGGGACTTACCTGGAGAGGGTTTCCACTATTGACTACTTAGGTATAAGAATTGACAAATATTTACTGTGTACGCCAAATATTAAAAAGAGCAGGGCCATAATGCTTTATAGAGGCACTGTGATCCTCCAGGCCCAGAAAGCCTCCTTTACCAAACCCACATCCCCCGTCCTAGACATCTATAGAGCGAAGGTCCAATCAGCAGCTTTGTATGGGGCAGAAATTTGGGGAACTGATAATATTACTATGTTGTCTGTCAGAGAGAATTCTTTTGTTAGGTCCCTAGTGAATTTGCCCCTCTCCTGCCACTTTACTTAGACATGGGGTTAAAGAGAATTGAGCATGTTGGTACCTATCCCCCATTGGCATATTGGATAAGGTGTGGTCAACACTCCAGCATGCAACTTATAGAGATGGTCTTCAGGAGATTATGTGACTGGATCTTGCTAGTTCCCTCCCCTGGCTAAATCATGTGACGTGCTGTTTGACAATGTTGGGCCTTGAAACTATGTGGTCAAATCCACTTAAGATAACTGGGGCATGCAAACATAAATGAAAGAAGTGCTTCTGGGATTACATGTTGGGTCTAAATCAAAAGAATGGCCTTGGGGCCCTTCTTATCGGCGCAAATCCTAGAGGCAAAATCATTTCCCTTGTATGAGCCATACCTAGATGACATTGTACCGATCCAGCCCAAATTTCTCTATATGAAATTTTGATTCGGTTCGCTAAGCTTACATAGATTTCTATGTAAATAGGATTCATCTACCAAGCCCAAAAACATTTGCCCAATGTGTAGAAAGAGTGCCATAGAAAGAACCTATCATGTATTATTATTGTTTTGTGCTGCCTATCTTCCAGCTAGGAAAAAAATAGATCCATCTAGTATGTCGTTCGCTGGAATTCACAATCTAAAGGTCTGCTTTGAAAGTACTACACACTGACACCTTGACCTTTTGAGTGTGTGGCCTGAGCAAATTCTTAAATTCTTTTTGGCTTAAGAGAAAGTGTACAGGCCTGGACTTACAATTCAATTTATTTTGTAGAATTGATCCTTCATTGAATTGTCATCATGGTATACATAGCCAAATCAATTGTTGTAGTGTAAGTATTGGATACTGATGTAATTGGTCCTTGCTCCTTGGGGTCCTCCGAAGGTAAAGATTTGTTCTAAAAAGATTTATTAATACTTTTTAATTTTTGAATATTTTATTTAATGTTTTTGTGTTGTATCTGATGATTTGCACATTTAAAGAATAACTACTTGAGGTAGTACAATCACTTGAAGTGTTAGTGCAGCTATGGATTCGTTATATACATTTTAGCAATACGCTAATTCATGTTACGTTGTATTCATGATCTGAATCGTATATGCAGGGCCACTAGACTTATGCAATGACGATTTTCGCATAATTGTAGATTTCCCGCATTTGCCACATAATTCATTATCTGCCGCATAATTTGGAGATTTTAACAAAAAAAATTGTTTCTGGCTCAAATGGTTCCAAAGTTAGTAAAAATGCAGCAAATGTGTTGCTGCGCAGTCAAAGGCCATTTGCAAAGGTTGACTGGCCACCTTTCTGTAGGTTATTGCTATATTTGGGTGTTAAATGAGGTACAACTAATACCCAGACAGTATTAACAAGCTTAAAAATGACAAAATAATGAAGTAATACCATGATAAAATGTGCCACATAATGCCGCAAAATTTTCCTTTTCTTGCTGCATAATTTACTGAACCCTGCCTCATAATTTGACCATCCACTTCCGCATAATTCCAGTGGACAAGCGTATATGTTGAATTTATAGTGGTGTTTTTTAAATATTTGATGTATGTTGTTTTCTCTTGTTGTGATAATGGGGTATGACCTCGAATAAAGACATTAATACACAAATCAGACTAAGCAGTGAGCCTGTGCTCCATTGTCGAGCCTGGCACACTCATGAGAAAGAATGCCTGCAGGCATGAAGCTGTTCTTTGTGATGTCATTGCAGCACTTTGATTTAGTGGCCCATCACTGATGTTAGACCCTGAACACTGAGTGACAACAATCACTCCCCAAAGAACTCTTCCAAGTGTGAAACTTGCATATGTTACTCCATCACAGGACCTCATGGAAGGACCTAAGAAGGCCTAGATAATATCATGTTTCATCCTGTCATCCTGCGATTACCTACAAGTCTTACTCTCCAATGTAAACTATAAAGTTTGATTGTGTGCAGTCAACATTAGGGCCCGATTACGAGTTTCAATGGTGCGGGAGCGGGCGGGCAGCTACCGCCTTGCTCTCGCACCACCGAGACTCACTGCTGACCGCCAGATTACAACTTAAAAGTGGTCTGGTGGATGGGCAGCGTGGCGGTCAGGCGGTGATGCCTCTTTCAAAGGCGGCAGTGCCTTTGAAAAAGGCACTGCAATGGGAACGCCACATAAGGTTCCTGCATGGCATGGACGCGAAAGTCCTTGCCGTGCAGGAACTGGAGTGTATGCACACAGGGGGGACATGTTATGCCCCCCTGTTTGCATCCACATGCGGAGTAAGCCCAGGGAGTCCTGTAGGGACCCCTTTGTTTCCTCTCCACCAAGGTTTACATTGTGGTGGATCCGCCATGTAAACTGTGGCGAAGAGGAAACTCGTAATATGCTTAGCTGGACCACAGCTGTCCGACCAGGCATATTGCGGCCTCACAACCGCCGCACCACCACCAGGGTTTCCTAGGGGCGGTAGTGGTCCCAGGGCAGTCCGACCACCCCATTACGAGCGGACTGCCACTGCAGCGCCCCCACGAGCCTGGCGGTCCTCGGGCCACCAGACTCGTAATCAGGGCCTCAATCTGTTAAAATCATAAACACCAACAAAGCACACACCTGCCATGAAGTCCATTCAACATCACCCAACCCTCACACTAACACTGCTGAACTGTGTATTGATGACCGTAACCTCACCTTTGAACACTAAATCAGCAGCCCAATAAGCAAACTGTGAATATACACAAAGAGACTGCAAGATGCTTGTGCTACCCAGGACCTTCTGCTCAACTGGCATATATAGCACTTGGCTACAGGTCTCAATAATTGTGGGACTCCTGATTTCCTGGTTGGGCCCCCACTCTGCTGAGTACCATAGCATTACCTTGTAGTTTGCTTGCAATGCAAAAGTAGTACAAATGCCATAAAATGTATTCATAAAGTCCCTGAGTATGTTCTCTTAATGATAATATAAAGCTTATATCGTTTTTATAAAAACACTGCTTGGACATTATATTTAGTGTGAGTGTTGCATGTGCAGCCTGAACTTGTAACTCCACCCCACAATAATATCCAAAAGAAACCCTTGGCTATTTGAAAGCTAAAGCCAAAAGAGTAATTTGCATTTCAAAGCTCACGGTAACGTATGGTTCCTGTGTCTCCAAACTCGTCTAAAGAATGGCCTAACTGCCCTTCAATCATACAGGACCCAAAGATCTGCCTGACAGCCACTGTGTGCCCTCATGGTAGATAGCGATATGCTATGGCGCCTATTCACAAACTACATTTTGTAGTACATTTAGTAGAGCTACAATACTTCTACTAACTCATTACATAATACTATTCACTAACTTACGTGCAGAGGTCTACGTCTCAGCCTCAACTATATTTTATATGCAGAAATCTCCTCCCTGACTGCAGAGATTTCAGCACACATAGGTATAATTTAGTTTAACGTTAACAAATTCAATATAAATGATACAAAAATCTTTATTTTTATAAATATTTCAATTATTTTTCTAAATTAAAAAATGTAAACGTATTTTTTTAAATAACGCAAATAATTAAAATTAATTCTATATAAAAAATGTGAAAATTTTAACACAAAAATAAATATAAGCAATTACTTTAGGTAGATTTTTAAAATACATTTTTGAGAAATATTTTGATTTAATTTAATATTGCTAAATTAATTAAATATTTAACTCAGAATCAAGTTAATAGTGCTGTAGCATTTTTTTTTAATTGTCCTACTTTTAAAATAAACATGTATACTTATTTTACCTTTACCATGAACATTTTTTTTTTTTTTTCTAACTTTAATAAACTTCTCTAAATTTCGCTATACTTTACCTTGGGCAGATTACCGCCCAATAATGGAAGTCTCCGCCAAGTGTACAGAATGTCAAATGCGGTTGTAAACTCACTGAAGGTAGTAACTCTACATTCATTTATGCATTTTTACTGACTCCACTCCCTGTTCCAGGAGGTGGAAACATGTAAGCCTACATATTTGAGTAAGTTTACACTCATAAATGGTAAGTACCCCAAACTAGTAAAAAGTGGAAGAGTAAACATACATGTGTAGATTTACTCACATGTAAGTTTACCTTTGTGTATAGTTCCCATAAATGTATGTATTTTTACATAAACTTCTATTTAGTCCTTTCAATTTCTTATGGTTAGACCACAATTTGTGTGTTGTGGTGCATCAATATCATGAACTTCATTGCTTGGATATTTACTGTACTGCATTTCTAGGAAAATAGCTGTGGCTCAAAATCTGTAAAGGATGGTCAGCAAAGACAATCGTTCGTCAAAGCTACTATTTTACACAGAGCAATAGGGACATAGAGCATCTGCCAAAACACAAACCAGTTCCATAATAACCACCGGGACAAACTCACATGCCCACTGATACCCTGGATTCTATTTACTGCCGAAAAAGCTGGTTAGGTCTCACCTGTGACAGTAGATGTATTGCATGTGTTATAGCTTGCAAGACATATTGTATACAACACAGTGCCTACAACCCTCCCATTGCTTAATATTTGATGACTTCTCTGTCACTCTTATTGTTGCCTGTAAATTGGCCAGCGTATGCTGGCTTCACTTCCTCTTCTTTCAGGTGGAGCACGGACTAACTTCTAATTGCTTCATCTTGATTGTTGTCCTTTCTCTGGTAGCGCTGTGATTGAGGCACTACTTTTCTTTCTTTCTTCTTCCATGTCGTCCTTATTGAACCACTTGCCATTTGCAGTTATGTTTTACTATGACACATATACTTCAAAGATGCCCATTTCTCCTTTGAAATGGATATATATTGGACAGCATATGTTATCTGCTTTTATTGTGACAACAGATGTTATCTGCTTCCAAATGCATTTTCACTAAGACATGGATATGGGTGCAAATGCTTTCTTTATGTGATGGGATTTTTTGACAAATATCATATTTGTTTTCTTTTTCACACGTTGGGAAATTGACTGATTTGCTCAGAATCACAGATAACAAGCGTTGGCAAAGCCAATAGGTATCACCTTTTACAATACTGGCTCTCCCATTACCTTTGTTCACATTGTACACCATGGGCATTGCCAGACTTTGGCAATGATTTGTAGCCATGCTGTTTAACAGCATGGTTATCAATAATAATAATAAAATAGGACTATGGTGCATACAGCGACAATTAATTTTAAAATAAAAAAGTGCATTAGCACTTTTTAGAGTTAGTTTTAGCCACACTTCAGAAAATCCACACTGCCGAAGTACTCTTGAATAGCAAGAAAACCTACCTGATACCACAGCCCTTCGCTGTACGGATAAGAGGCTAGGCCTCCTGCAATGCATTATTTGGCCGTTGTTTATTGGATTTGCTTGACTTCCTTCTACTGAAACGTTTTCAACAAAGTCAAAAGGGGCTGGGGCACGTGTTTATACAACGCTGGCTTAAACATTTTTAGACACCAGTACTAGACTTGTGCCCTGTAGGAATTTACTGTTAGAAAACTTTGGAAGTAGCCTAGCTACCCTCAAATTAATTACCTCTTCTCAGCACCTCTGAAAAACATTTGCTTTCAGATGCAATTTGTATTTCCTCTCCTACTGTTACTACAGGATTCATGGTAGAAATACCTGTCTGGGTATCTGTGCCTCCTGCCATAGGACATGACAGCACCCAGGCATATGCAAAGCGGACCAGCTTTGATGTAAATTGCTGCTGCACACTTATCAAAAAGCAGCATTAGCATAGAAAAAGGCATACTATGGCAGTCTCTTAGATAACCCTGGTCCAGATCAAACTCCCCTCTATTGTCATAGCAACTATCACCTTTAGAGAGACTTGCAATAGAGCTTCTATTGCCTCTTTTGTATCCTCTAGTATTGTGTGGCTGTCATGCAAAAAATGATTTTTTCACAAAGCATGCGTGAAAGATAGGTCACAAAGTCTCTTGCAAAGAAGTTTTTCATCTCCTACGATTCACTGTATTACTTTATCGAAGGTGTCCAGAACTCCTCATAACAATGCTAAATTCTTTAGCACAATATGGTTTAGAGTTTCCTCTGGAGAAGCAGCTGATGCATAAAGGTGTAGCTTAATAAAGGGCATGTAATACCATCATCCTGCTTAAGAAAGAATATCCATTTCTGGTGTGCACTTTTTCTCTACTGACATATCACAGTTCATGACTGCTCACAATCATTCTAACAGTTAAATGTATGTATATATGAATATGGTATTTCTAAAGTGTGAACCTAGCCACAAGGCAGCGGAGCACTATACATGGTCAAAGACATGCATACATTTAACGAGTAGAAGAAGATGAAACTGATTTGATGATGGTTAATGCTTTGTGATGTAGTGTTCTTTAAAGAGGTGAATCTTCATCTCTTTCCTAAATTCGATCAGCGTTGCGGTGACCCTGATGGATATGGGGTTGTTGTTCAAGATCCTGGGTGCATAGATGGAATAGGCCTGCTCTCTTGTTCTCGGTTGAGCCTATGACAGCTCATGCACTGCATGTGCTGTTGCTTGCGAGACACTATTGTTTACAATAAAGGACTAGGAGCCAGCCCATTGCTTACCATTCTTGGCCTCAGTGTCACTCTTCTTTGCATCCTCCTAATTGGCCAGCAAAGGCCAAGTGTCATTTCTGTTTCTTTCTGTGGAGCACGGACCAAGCACAGATTTATTCCACTTAATTAGTGCCCGTCCGCTGCTTGCTCTGTGATTGAGGTACTATTTCTTTTTCCCCTGCCCCAGTGTGGTACTTCCTCCCTCCTACCCGTCATATCCCTCATTTTGTTTTCCCTATATCTACCCTCCTTCAGCTGACTGTTATTCCTGCTCCCTCCCCCTCGTGTTTCTCCCAGCCTTCCTTTTTTTAAACATATTGCAGTCATGTTGCTGTGCAATATGACAATCAAAAAAAGAGCAATGACCTGCTCAGTGCTGGCTGCATCATAAAGCTTTTTTCCCTTGACTTTAAGGCATGTTGCACAGCAGCTCGTACTGCTGTGCAACGGGTTTTAAAAATATTCACAAAGCCAGTAGATTTTGTTTCTTTTTTACACTTCTTAGCCTTCAGTCTGATGGTGGCCTGCATGAGGATGTGCTGAGATCCACCAGAGATGGTTAGCTCGCAGGGGTTCTGGTTGTGATAGCTTTGAAAATGAAAAGGCTAATTTTGACGATGGTGTGGGACTGCAATGGGAGCCAATGAAGTTCCATCCGGATGAGTGTTGTGTGATCATATTTGTTCAGGCCCTGGATAAGATGTCCTGAAGCAAGTAGGATGCTCCTAAGGGCAGTGTGGAGTTTGGTAGGCCCAGGATTAGGGCATTATCACTATCCAGATGTGAGAGTACAAGGGCTTGAATAGCAGTACTGAAGTTGCTTTCTGGAAGAAATGGCCCAACTTTCTTTAGAAGAGAGAGCTGGTACCAGTCAGTTTTTGTTTTGTGGGTCCTTTCTGAAGTAAATAGTACAGCTGCAACCATGCCCCAGTTTAAAAATTACAGTAAGTAAATTGGCAATAGCTTCTGCCCAGTGGCAGTAGGGGATACCACAAGGTAGAAGCTAATGCACGTGTTTGCTTTGTTCGCCCTAAGTTGGCAGGGTATGCCCAGACGTGGGTCCCTTGCTCACTTTGCCACTGGATTCAAGCTAGCCTGGCTGATGAGGGCTGTTAGCCCGAAACCGGTCCCAGGATGCTTGTTTCCGGTCCAGGGAAGACATGGCTTGGCAGTTCGGGCTGGACTGTTCCCATGAGGCACAGGGTCAAGACTGATTTGCATATAGCTGTGTCTGAACTGGGGTGGCGAAGTGAGCTAAAGAACGATGATGGATTCAACCCAGATCTGTGACTGGGAGTGAGTGTCTGAAAAGTTTCAGCGCTCCGTCCATCATCTCCTAGTGTTTGCTTTGTTCGCCCTAAGTTGGCAGGGTATGCCCAGACGTGGGTCCCTTGCTCACTTTGCCACTGGATTCAAGCTAGCCTGGCTGATGAGGGCTGTTAGCCCGAAACCGGTCCCAGGATGCTTGTTTCCGGTCCAGGGAAGACATGGCTTGGCAGTTCGGGCTGGACTGTTCCCATGAGGCACAGGGTCAAGACTGATTTGCATATAGCTGTGTCTGAACTGGGGTGGCGAAGTGAGCTAAAGAACGATGATGGATTCAACCCAGATCTGTGACTGGGGGTGAGTGTCTGAAAAGTTTCAGCGCTCCGTCCATCATCTTCTTGTGTTTGCTTTGTTCGCCCTAAGTTGGCAGGGTATGCCCAGACGTGGGTCCCTGCTCACTTTGCCACTGGATTCAAGCTAGCCTGGCTGATGAGGGCTGTTAGCCCGAAACCGGTCCCAGGATGCTTGTTTCCGGTCCAGGGAAGACATGGCTTGGCAGTTCGGGCTGGACTGTTCCCATGAGGCACAGGGTCAAGACTGATTTGCATATAGCTGTGTCTGAACTGGGGTGGCGAAGTGAGCTAAAGAACGATGATGGATTCAACCCAGATCTGTGACTGGGGTGAGTGTCTGAAAAGTTTTAGCGCTCTGTCCATCATCTCCTTGTGTTTGCTTTGTTCGCCCTAAGTTGGCAGGGTATGCCCAGACGTGGGTCCCTTGCTCACTTTGCCACTGGATTCAAGCTAGCCTGGCTGATGAGGGCTGTTAGCCCGAAACCGGTCCCAGGATGCTTGTTTCCGGTTCAGGGAAGACATGGCTTGGCAGTTCGGGCTGGACTGTTCCCATGAGGCACAGGGTCAAGACTGATTTGCATATATCTGTGTCTGAACTGGGGTGGCGAAGTGAGCTAAAGAACGATGATGGATTCAACCCAGATCTGTGACTGGGGGTGAGTGTCTGAAAAGTTTCAGCGCTCCGTCCATCATCTCCTTGTGTTTGCTTTGTTCGCCCTAAGTTGGCAGGGTATGCCCAGACGTGGATCCCTGCTCACTTTGCCACTGGATTCAAGCTAGCCTGGCTGATGAGGGCTGTTAGCCCGAAACCGGTCCCAGGATGCTTGTTTCCGGTCCAGGGAAGACATGGCTTGGCAGTTCGGGCTGGACTGTTCCCATGAGGCACAGGGTCAAGACTGATTTGCATATAGCTGTGTCTGAACTGGGGTGGCGAAGTGAGCTAAAGAACGATGATGGATTCAACCCAGATCTGTGACTGGGGTGAGTGTCTGAAAAGTTTCAGCGCTCTGTCCATCATCTCCTTGTGTTTGCTTTGTTCGCCCTAAGTTGGCAGGGTATGCCCAGACGTGGGTCCCTTGCTCACTTTGCCACTGGATTCAAGTTAGCCTGGCTGATGAGGGCTGTTAGCCTGAAACCGGTCCCAGGATGCTTGTTTCCGGTCCAGGGAAGACATGGCTTGGCAGTTCGGGCTGGACTGTTCCCATGAGGCACAGGGTCAAGACTGATTTGCATATAGCTGTGTCTGAACTGGGATGGCGAAGTGAGCTAAAGAACGATGATGGATTCAACCCAGATCTGTGACTGGGGGTGAGTGTCTGAAAAGTTTCAGCGCTCCGTCCATCATCTCCTTGTGTTTGCTTTGTTCGCCCTAAGTTGGCAGGGTATGCCCAGACGTGGGTCCCTGCTCACTTTGCCACTGGATTCAAGCTAGCCTGGCTGATGAGGGCTGTTAGCCCGAAACCGGTCTCAGGATGCTTGTTTCCGGTCCAGGGAAGACATGGCTTGGTAGTTCGGGCTGGACTGTTCCCATGAGGCACAGGGTCAAGACTGATTTGCATATAGCTGTGTCTGAACTGGGGTGGCGAAGTGAGCTAAAGAACGATGATGGATTCAACCCAGATCTGTGACTGGGGGTGAGTGTCTGAAAAGTTTCAGCGCTCCGTCCATCATCTCCTTGTGTTTGTTGACAGTAATCTTTGCCAGTGGAATATTTGAGCCAGTGGAAGGTGCCATCTATCATTGCCAGAATCTGTGGGACAGGTTGGTTTTATATTGGTTGGTGTTCCATGCGAATACTGTCCGTGACACCTATGTTGTGACAGATTGACCTTACAGACTGCGAATAAAGGGCATAAACATCTATAGTAAGAGGAGCTATTTGGTGGGCATAGTCTAGGTAGCTTTTGTGAGACCCACCAGCATGTAAGAGTGGGATTGGTCCTCAGTGAAGGGGTCACAAAGGTCTTCTCCTTGCTGTGGCACATATGAACATCCCAAACCCACCGCCTGCTTAAGAGAAACAGATTTTCCTCAGTAGTTTTTCTCCACTTGTGCATTATTTCCCACTAACCCATTCTCTACGGGTTTTCCCTATGTAATGGGTGTTTTTGCCTGACCCAGGGATATATAGGACCTCTCCAAAGAAGCTCTAATGTACCTGTTAATACACTGTGTCACGTGAAGTTATGCAAGAGAACTATTCTGGTGAGTAATGGTTAGGTATAAATAAATATAATCTGCTGTAGTAAATTTGCCAAGAATTAGTATGTTGCCCAAGCCATACACCACCGGTCCTATGTTACAATTTTCAGCCCCTGAATCCACTTTAATGTATTGCATATCTTAGCTCTCCAGTAATTCAGTAACATATTGAAGAGCACAGCCCTTTCCTGTGGTTGAAGAGGGAAATGTTAGACTGCTTTCAAGACGGGAGTTTGTTGTTTAGCATCTGCCTGCAAATGATTGCAAAGCTTGGACCACCATAACTCACCATTTGGGAACAAAAAGCAGTGAAAAGCTACACTAGACTATCAGGGTGCCAGCATTCAAAGAAGTTGAATGTAAATTACGCTGCAACTAATATCCCAGTTAATCATAGAACACGGCAGCTCTGCTTATAATTATCCTTGGACAAAGACTGTTTATTCTTCAGATTTTACATTAGGCTAGGAAAAATACGAACATTATTTGATTATCGTCTGCTGTGCAATTTAGCTGCACATAAAATAGCTAATGGCTAATTTGCACAGCAGAGCATAACCTATTGTAGAAATAGTCAATTTTCCTATTCAGAAACCTTTTTGTGAAAGCATTTATGTGACTTATTTATACAAAAGTTTGTACACATAGAAACATAGCATTTGTCTTTTTTTAAGGAAACCGGTGGCAGGCTTTAGAGAGTAATGAGAATTTCTACATTGTTTAAGGGCTTGTGCAACAGCACCCCCCTTTCTGAATCCTTTACGGTTTCTCCTTGCAGCAATACCAACATTGCTGAATCCCTTACCCTGTCTCCTGGCAGAAGCGGCAACATTGCTAAATCATTTACACTATCTCCTGGGAGGGCTGAAACTCCTGATCAGTCCTCCGAAACCTCACATTGATTAAAAAGAGCCTAGTTGTAACCTAGATCTGAGCAGAATATTTTACCGGCTGCAGCCCAATGTACCAATTGCTTGCACACAAGCCAGTGACACTAGGAACTGTGGGGCATATTATCAAGGCCAACAACGCCGCCTTAACGGCCGTTTTCGGCCGAAAAGTGGCGATTGAATTACCTCACTATTAGCAAGGACACGCTAATAGACATCAGCGCGTGTTTCCTTGTGTCAGCCGCCGTTCCACTAACGCCGCGCATCGCATCTCTAATGAGATGCAAAGAAGGCGTTTCATCTCTAAACAACATAGGAAATATCGCTAACTGCACTACTCTGTATCAGCAAGCTGACCCAGAACACCCATAGCGATATAAAAAGCCGCGCTAACCGCGGTTATCGCCATCAGCTAACGTCTGCAAAATTTCAGACTTAGCTATATTTATAAAGGGAGGTGGATTCTAAGCCTAAATCCACATCTCCCTATCACCAAGGATTCCCTTAGCGCTGTAGTTGTATCGCTGGATTTCCAGCGATCTTCCCTCATTTTGCCGCTATCGCCGGATTTTCCATCGCCGTGGAGATAAGCGTTGATGATAACGCGTTATCTCGGCGATCATATCCGGCGATAGCCGGCGTTAAACAAATTCGCGCTAAGTGCGCTCTGCGATGTTTATCGCAGTTTGTTGGTGATATGCCCCTGTGTTATTAAACAAAGCCCCAAAATACGTCATCAGTCTGGGTGTAAAATGTCCACACCTGAAAATACAGGCATGTGGAAATTATATTTCCATGCAGTTGTACATTAAAGCCAGACCTATTGGTTTGCCAAGATCTGCTTACGTAGCACGAGTTTCGTGTCTTACATGGTCTTAATGCAGTGGCCCCTTATGACTGCCTTAAATTGGCCCATCCCATCCCTGGTAATTAGCAGTCCTGTCATTGTCCTCAAAATATTGAGTGATGTGCCTACCTATAGTGTCATGGAAACTGTTTCTTGTTATGCCCGGGAGCATAGTAGGTAGCGGTGTGTGCCACCAATCCCAGTGTATTGTCATCTTGAGGGGACTGAGGTCAGAGAGAGTGTGACCTAAGTACTCAGTGGGGGATACATTTGGTGTCATTTCTGCATTACAGAGGAAGAGGCCAATTCTTGTGTGTAGTTGGTTTACCGATGGAAAATAGGAGTACTCTACCCCAGTAGGGTGCATGAGCGCCAAATGTCTTTTAGATGTAGCCACCCGAGCCATTCTATGAAAGAGTGTGCAATCCTGATCACTACTGTGTCCTGCTTTGGGGGGGGGTCTGTTTGGATAGTGCTGTACATGCAATTAAAGTCCCCACCCTATATGCTTGATGCAGTCAGGTCGTGTAACATAGTTGGGGACAAACTGTCAAGAAAATGATGTTGGCTACTATTAGGTACATAGAGGCCACCAGTGTAATCGGTGCTCCATCCAAGTCCCCCTCAACCACCACATATCACCCCTCAGGGACCACTGACCTACATGTAATCACGTGAGAACTCCCATAGCATAAGCAAAGTAGGAGGTGCCAACAATCTGGCCTCTCCATCTTCTGTTCCGTTTTAGGAGCTCTGATGTTGTCATGCGGGTTGCTTGCAGAAAAGAAATGTTTGTCATTCTGCATCTCAAGTATCAGCAGACTTGGTGGTGACGCCCTTATATTCCATGTTAGGATGTTATATTTAGTTGGGGAATCCACCTGTGTAAGTGCCATGTTCACGTGTAGTGCGGACCGACCTACACTCCCTGGTAAAATCCCTGAGTTCATTGAGCAGTGCCGTGCCCTGACCAATGTTGACAATACCATGCTGGTGTTTCACATACCCAAGATATGTAACATTTACCCCAACTTCCAACCCCAGGAACAAGTCACAGACCAAACATAAACTGCAATATATAACCAGAAACATTGCTCCATCCATAAGTGGGGGAAGCGTCGACCAAAGTCAGCAAAACAGGAGCAGATTGACCATTCCTCCCCTGGGTCATCACCCCCATCAGTCTCTCCCTCCCCCTCTATCCCTCAGGTGGTGCCCCCTGGGGAAAAAAGGAAGCAATAAAGAACCAAGTATATAGTGTCCGAGTTCATTTTGCTTGATCCGCTATCATCAAAGTTAGTTCAGGTCCTGTACAAAGATCCTGCAGGAGGTTCTCCAGGTAAGAGGCGTGACTGGAGGGCAAACTTGCTGAGCTCTGGCAGGGTTCCAGGTCTGCTATGCTTGTTCTCTCACTGCCTGTAGGCGCATTGGTCTGCCGTTGTGGCCCATGTGTTGCCATTGTCTTGATCTCATGGTCTGGTTGGGGGTCTCAGGGAGCCAGGGAGACCCCCACTTTGATTCCAGCCATTCCCATGCATCAGCAGGCGGCATGAAGAAGACCGTGTTGATGGGTCCATGACTCAAAATTTGTCCAGGAACATGTGGGAGTATCGGAGACCCAGGTTGCAGAGTTTCTGTTTGATCGGCATGACAGAGCCCTGTTTTTCTGTACATCCACTGTATAGTCCAGGTACATGTTCACTGAGCTAGTACTAATTTGCCTGGGGCCTTTGGTTCTGGTAGCATGTAGTGTGTGGTCATGTTCTCTATAGTTGAATAGACGCTCAGCTACTGACCTGAGGAGACCCCCCAGGATGGGTTTCTGCTGGGTCCCCTGTATGCCCTCTCCGCCAAGAAGAAGGGAGATCGCTTGCCATACAATACTGTTTTAAGTAACCAGTATTCGAGAAAGAGTTCCACATTAGGCCTTCCGCTTCCTCCTGTAGGCCCACCACATGGATATTAATGCGGCGGGATGGGCCCTCCACATCCTGTGCCCTGGCATGTAGTGAAGAAACCTCCAGTTGAAGGGCTTTGATGTTGTTCTGCATGTTCATCAAGGAGAAGCGCATGGCCGCTATGGCAGATTCTGTCATTTCCACCCTGTCCCTTCGTTTGGCAAGGTCAGCCTGCAGTAGCCCCATGTCGATTGTCAGGGCATCTAATTTAGATTCTAGGGTGCTCTTTACGTCCCTAATAGCCTTGAGCAGCTCAGTGCCCCCCCACCTCTCAACGTTCTTTGCTAGGGCTTGGGGCACCAGCCGCCTCCCCTGACAGGTCCGGTGAAGTATAAGAGTAGGGCTCGACACCCCCATCTGTGGCACCCCCTTAGGTTGACGTTGTTTCACCATGGTTGCTCTGTGAAATGTGTTGTGAATTAGAGGTGGGTGCTAGTGTGGAGCAATCAGTAATAGAAGTCTGGTGAGCCCCAATGTTCACATGCCTCTGGGTGGTGGCAGAATATTGGAAGGAGGCCTGTGTTATTATCTGAACTCCAGTACACTCCTGTTCCTCAATATATTGATGGCTAGGGCCTACTAGGCAACACCTCAGAGGAATAGCAGCAGGGGGCACATATATACTGCCTCCCCAACCTCAGCTCACCACCACCACCTCACAACCCCGATGTCACGGCTGCCCCCCGCTCACTGTATCTGAGGTCCTCAGCCTCCCACTCCTGCACCTGGGGTTCTTAGCCCCCAGCAACCTGAGCAGGAAGCACTCTCTTTATCAGGGGTTCTAGGCACCGACATTTTGAGCAAGAAGAGTTTCCCCGTGCCCCCCCAGAGACTCAGTAGGTGGAAGGCCTACATTGTACCTTCTTTTGTGGATGTTCCAGCTCTTGCAAGTATTCAAGCTCTCGCGAGAACTGGGAGGGGCCATATGGGTGTAGCTGGCTATAAAAGCCACGCCCACTTTTGTTCCTTGTCTGCTATACAGAACTTACCTTTGAAAGAGGATCCTGTCTTCGCAAGCGGCCGACTCCAATTGCAGAATTCTTCAGCTGTGCTCGCTCTTTTCAGTGGACACCTTCTCTGCTTCATTCACTCAGTTTCCAGCAACCTGTAAGAAAGAGTGAAAAAAACAGATAGCAGACCACCGAGCATCAACCCACATGGTAATGCGCGAACAAGCAGTGCAGGGGGATTATACTTACTATCTCAATGAGGGCTCTCCCGGTGGCGGTTCTTCCTTAATTTAGTGGTTGCGGGTAGGTCAACACACTTATTCATTAGAACCTATAGGAATACGACAAAGGAAAAGTTACGACAATTGAAATCGGGAAACTAAAGCATTGTGAAGAAAACAGTGCAACTCAGATAAGAGAGCATTGGACATTGATACTTCATATTATAGATTATATACAGCACAATCTGACAATACCAATGCTTACAAGTGCTTGAGAAAACTGAATGGCACGCAAGTGTTCGGAAGTGTGGCATTTGAAACCTCAGTTAATCAAACACTCCCGGGAGACACCTAAAGCCAAGAGCTGCTATTGGCAGGTGATTGCTCATCCGTTACCTAGAGGGAGGATAGGAATCTAGAGAAGGTAGTTTCGCTGACTTCTTACGGACACAACTCACTCTCGTCCTATTATAGAGCTTTCCCTGTGCCATCTGGCCTACATCACCAAGAGTAGCGGGACAGTGCGAATTGGATGGTAAACTCACCTACTCAGATTACATTAAGGATTAGGGAGGAGGAAAGGATTGTATTGCTTATACATACACTCGCCTAATATATTGTTTCATCTCAGAGAACCAGACGACTTTCCCATCTGTAACCTACTACCATCTGGGACCAAGTGACCTCTACTCAGGACGTGACCAGACAATCTGAAGGCCGGAGAGGCAGATATCATCTCTTTTCTCTCAATCCCATTTACCTTTCCACCATGGGACTGGCTGAATTCCAAGTGCAAATTAGTTTTGGGCCCAGTTAGTCCTTAGGCGCAGTTGGGCCAGCCTCTCTGAAACCATCACGCCTCCGCAAAACCGCAGCCTGCAGAAGGAGTGCCCAGACGCTGCCACCCACCCCGGGCAGTACAGCCATGGCCGGGGTGGGGCATAGATCAGGTAATTCAGTACAGGCCATGCCGCAGGGAGCTGGTTCATGGAGCTTTTACTGCCTATACTGCAGACAGGTGCTGGCGCCCTCTGGTTCTCTACTGTGGTACCGAGCAGGTTCCTGCTCGTGACGGTTCCCACTGTTGGAGTTACAGTGGGAAAACCTCAAGCCCCACATACTCTGGGGGGGTCCAGTTCTAACCCAAATTCTCTCCACCCCCCTCCGCCACCACATAGCTGTCCCTTGGAGTATTGATGGGGGGCACTTCTCACATGAGATGAGATGGTGGTTGAAGTGAGGGAACCAGTGGCATCCAGCACTGCACTGCCGAGCCTCATTGGTGGGTGCTGTTTGTCTCTCCTATGTCTACTGTTACTGGGAACTGGTGTGCATGAGCCCACAGCCGTGACTTGCGATAGGCCGAAATCGCACTCTGTGCATTCCGAGCTGCGCCTCCCAGCCTTCAGGTCTTGCCACTGCTCTGGGGGACACCAGAGACATTGCTGCTAGCCCTCAAGACGGGAGGGGAGTTTAATCAGCATGCAGGATGTGGTCGAGTGATGAGTCTGTGCATAGCTTTCCAAGGCACAACCATCTCGTCCTCCGTCTTGGCCACACCCCCCATTTACTATAACCAAGTTAAATCTTAAATGTATAGACAAGGAAATGTGCAACTACTTGGAAAAAAGAACTCTCCAAATGTACGCCTTCTTCTGAATTAACTCAACATAATGTAATTTAATATCCTTGAAAGAAAACTAGTACCATATCAATTGCACTGGTTACCTATCCAGGGAGGACTAAAGGAAAGTTGAATTGGATATTACTTTGCCGAATTTATTCTTGGCGTAAACAGAGACCATCACAATTGCTACTGGTATGATGAACTGATACAGATAGGTATAGACAGCAAAAGGTCCAAAAACCCACATAAACGGTATTGTGCCATGATTCAGTCTAGTTACGGTTGCTGTAGGCCAACATTACTAGTGACCCTGAGTGCTCAGAGCCATTCTGAGTAGCTCAGTGTTTTTTGGGCCCAAAGTTACTGAAAATACTGGGCCTGCTAATCCAGAGCCCCGAAACATTAGACCTGGACCAGAATGCTTAGCTGCGGGGGCTGTAGGTAGCTGTTGTGCTCAGCCCCACCTACCCTACATAGATGGAGTTGGAAATGTCCCTATCTTTCTCCTCACCTGCTGTGCTCTCTCACTGCCCACCTGCTCCTGTCATATACACCAGGGATCACATGAAATCTCACACATCTCGATTAACCCCCACCTACTGCAAGCAGGATTTGCCCTGCTGTTTTCCCCAAAATGAGGAAAACACACGCACTAAAACCAGGTTTTCCTGCTTCCACATGACATTTTCCATTTCGTGGGGAAATACTTAATCTCCTGATTTAGATGTGTGAGTACAATGTAGAACTGAAGTTTCCAGCCCTCTTCTTTGCCTGCAAAAAAATTGGGTTAATTGTAATGAGAGCCATGGTGGTCTAACTTAGTAACAACTATTTTCTTTTTCTGTTTTTTTACTGGCACCAGACATCTCCACTCCTCCCATCAGGCCCTAGCCACCATCCCATAGATCCACAGGACCACTGCTGAAGGAAGATCCTTCTTATACCTCGCTGCAAAGACCTGGAACTCCCTACCTCTGCATCTCAGGCAATCTCCATCTCTGACTCAATTCAGGAAGGACCTCAAGACCTGGCTCTTTGACTGAACAACAGATCCCCCCACCCCCTCCCACAGCGCCTTGAGGCCCTTACGGGCGAGAACTCATGCTTTACAAGAACACTGATTGATTGATTGATTTAAAGTTTTATAAAGGACAAACTTTGTGCAATCTTAGAACCATTATATTCCACATTTATTTAGGCATAGGGAGATTAAGTGATTAGCCCAGAATCAGAGGATGCTGAGCTGAGGTTCAGACCAAGTTCCCCAGTTATAAGGTCAGCAGCTATGGCCCTTAGGCCATAACTCTTCCTTTTACTTTAGGAAGGAGAAGATTCAAGTTTCTCTTGGACTCACTTTTCTACTCCACTCATTCCCAGTCTACTACAAATGGGAGTATTTTTAAGACCAGTAACTGTAGTGGGATGGTGAAGAGACTTTTGTGGAAATAAAGGACATAACAGGCTTTTAGAGCAACCAAACCTAATACTAGAGCCAGAGCTATGAACAATGTCTGATCTAGACTAAGAAGTTTACGTTAGTTGATTGTAAATTATTGCATACGACTGATTCTTGTACTTGTCCACAAATTCAGCCAAACATCAGAAGTCAAATCATCATCAGATTCAAACACAACTAAATATTCTTCTTTGACTTCTTTGATAAGGCACGAGTGACCTTAAATGGTCAAACATATGCCTGAACACAAACCAGGTAGGATTAATAGTGGTGAGTTTCGTGTTACAGTGTGACATTTGGTTCTGTGTGAAAATATAATGTGGCACAAAAGCAAGCATGATTATGTAGCAACTTCTGCAAAGCCAATACGGCCTGTGTTGTGCACAGTGTGGCTAACCTAGGGAAAACTACAATGGGCCCTGTATGAAACACATGACACCATCAGTGGCATTATGGAAACCATTCCTTACAAACTGTGACTGTCAGTGGCATAATTGTCATGATCACTAGTATTATGGTGATCCCCCAAGCAGAAGTAACAAACAACAATGTTTGGCTAGGAATGACAGGTTTAGTTTTCTAATATACCAGGCTAGGTAAGTCAATCTAAGTTGAATCAGGAGGCAAAAACGTATTTCACTTTTAAATGCAATTGACAACAGGACTTACAGCTATAATAAACAAGTAGCTACACATGTAGCCAGTAAGCACGATATCCAAAATTTGTAAAGGTAAATTTGTACAGCTTACATTCTCAAACAATGATTATGCTAAATACATCAAAATTATACGGTGCTGATGACGCTGCTCAGTGCAGAGTGAGTGAAGCATATAGTGGGTTTTAGGCATAACATCAGGCGCAATTAGCACCACTAAATCGCTAGAAAATGAATGCAAGTACCAATAGTTGTCCAGCCTGATAAGGATTAACTTTAGAATGGATCCAGTCTTGTGGTATACAGCTGAGGTTACAACTCTAGTGGCTAGGTTCCACAAGTCTCATCAGGACAGAAATACTTCAGTCAGACCACCCTTATCATAGCCACTCATAAACTGGCAACCCAGGTGTTCCATAATTACTATTCATGGCAACAAATGACAGTCCAAACAGGACCATTTGTCCTTAAATACTCACTGATATAGTGTCTCCAACTGATTGGGGGAAGAGGCAAATGTCTCTCCATAAGGTGACTGCTGAGCCCACTCTAAGTTACAACTATTGAGAAGGAGCACCAGTCCACAACCCAAAGGTCACCCTTTCATACTATTAATTGATAAAAGGTTCTTAGGGGACCTGTAGCCACATCTTCCCAATCCACCCAATGCTCTGAAGAAGTGACATTTTAGTTATGGACTGGAGCTCCTTTGAATTCCCCCAAAGTTTCCTTGGTTGAGCAACTCAGTCCATCTGCAAGTAATACATTTGCACTTGGTAGGACCCCAAACCTTCTGGATCTCAATTCAGATCGCCACTGAGGCATGCAAATCCTCCGTTACCCCTGTGTCCTGCCACACTGGAAAAGTAGCAAAGTCTAATTCAAGTGAGGCCTGTGTGTATGGACATTTGCACACAACTTATATTTAAAGTTCTCTTTTATTGTAGCTCCTTGTTCATTCTATTGTGCCGGGCACATATTTTACTTCAGAAGTGGCTGATAATCTCAAATTAGCTATAAAAATACAAATTAATATTTCTCTAAAGATTATTTATATATATACATTATTTGTGAAGTATGTTTATTTGTATCGGAAACACTATGAATGGTAATGGGTTTATTGAAATATTATTTCCAAATTACACCTTAAAAAAGATGTCATGAAGTTTTGCTTTAATCTAACCAGTTAGTGCCAATATAAAAAGCTGGTCTAATCAAACTTGAACAGATCCTACGAGAAAGAAGTGCAATTTGGAGTGCATCAAGTCACTTTTATTTTGTTTAGTGAGAGCTCGCAATGCTAAAATTAGGGATAGAGCAGTTCAGTGAAAGTTTAGCATTCGTATGCTTTAGCCCTAAAAGCCTGGAAAAAGGAAATCTGTGTTCCATATATTGTGTGACTAGGGCCCACTAATTTTGCAGAGCTTGTTGGACTTTGATGACTTTCTTGATTCCTGTACCAAGCATAAGAGTCAATTACCCTCCTTTATTCCAGGGTGTAGGACTGCACATGCCTACTGGGGACAAAAATCCTTCATTACAAGACACCTAGGCATAGTTGAGTGTTCTTCATGCTGTTATCGTCCTGAGTGTGTAGGAGCAAAAACCATACCCCACTATTTTTAGGGCACCCCAAAATTTAGATTCCCTGAAACTTTACCTCATACGCTTCTCCCACAGAAAATAATTGCATAAAAAGGCAGCCTTCCCAACATCAGTTTAGCAGGGTATCAAAATAAGTAACTGTGACTGACCACTCAATAACTGATTTCTAGATGAGGAGGAAAAGTTAAAGGGTTTAATTACAGAAATCTCAAAATCGGGCAGTGCAGAATAAATGTCATGAACACTCAAGTGCAGAGTTATTACAGGGTAGTTAATAATCAGAAATTATTCTAAGTCCCAAATGAGCAGCAAAATCAGAAAAGAGTCGGACAGCATCTCTAATAAAATGGGAAGGGCTGCAGGAAAATCTAAAAATCTGGCCCCCTCCAGAATCAAGAGGCTCTTATACACAGTTCTTCCATAGAAAATTAGCTAAAACTGCATGTACATCATAGCATGATGGCATGTATCAACTCTTTAGAAAATCAGAAGTGATAACGTCATCATCTTCATAAATTAGTACTAACCCATTTCTAATAAAGGATTCTGCATCTTCTGTGCTACTGTCATCTAGAGATGTTCAAACAAAATAGCAAACATTTAATTATAAAATGAATAGGACTTGTATGTCCAACAGATCTACAGTGGAAGAGACCTTGGATGTGTCAACCTATCTGGTACACTAAAAGTTTCATTAATAATTCTTGTATTTAGTGAGAAAAAAACATTACATCAGCTGTCTTTGCTCTTGCAGAGCATGTGAGGAAAGGATATGCACAAGGGAGCCTGAAGGAAGGCGGTGAATGCAGGAGTGAATGGCAGAGGCAGCACCCATTTCAACCAAAATGGAGTTTTCACTAAAATGTCACACAGCTAATTTATGTTAAAAAGACACTTCTAAACCTCATATTAAACTCTTTATAACTGTAGTCATGTTAATTCATCATTTGCGTATTTGATCCAACTTAAAAATCATTAATACTCATTATTCTTTTTTGCACAAAAATATAGACTTTAAAATGGTTTAACAGTTGTCAGCCGTCCGTTGGATCCTAAGGTCTCCATAAGCACATATAGAAGAAATAAAGGAGCTAAAGGCATGTGCAGTCACTCCTTGCATATGAAAGTCTTGCAGTTTAAAGCCCACTACCTGGTAATGTAATAGAGGTGTAAGCAAAATATTTGACCCTGAGGTTCCTGTCCAATTTCTTTTTGGTGGGTTCTCAAAACCATCGGAAGATTCAGGTAAATTTCTTGCATCGTTTGTGAGAAGATGGCATCTCCTTGTGCTTTGCCACACTCGGGCCTGACAGAGGGTGATTTCCAAGGCTGCAAAGCTCTTTGTCTTGATTTCCATGATCTCTGTCCAAGATAAGGGAGCCCTGTGATCTTCAGTCTGAAAACTCATACCCACTACTGATTAGAGAAAAGCTTCAGAAACCCACAAACAATAGGGCAGTCTAGATCTTCAGAAGACCCAAGACCCAGTACCTGCTAACAAGAGGTACTATGGAATGTCTGAAACAGTTTGATATACTTTATAATGGCAGTCCAACCAACCTGTCTGACCTCCTAAAACCCTCATGGAGTTTGATTGCAGGTATACAGTGAAGCAGGTTCGCTGAAAGGACTCATAGTGACAATCAGGCCCCAATTACAATCTGGCCACAAATCCTGTTTCAGGTGCAAATGGACGTTTATGCCAGAAATGGTATTGCAATATGGTAACAATTTGTAAACTCCTGGGGGCATATTATCAAGGGCAGTATCGCCACTTTAGCGGCACTTTTTGCCGCTAAAGCGGCAATATTTTTATCGCCCTATTAGAAAGCTGTCGCTAACAGCTGTTAGCGACAGCTTTATGGCGAAAGTGGCCGTTTCCTGGCCGCCTTGCATGTCAGCGATAATTATCGCTAATGACATGCAAAGTAGGCGTTCCCAACTACAAGCGACTGAACACAGTCGCAAACACAACTTCCCCCTATTAGCAAGGCCCGCGAAGCGATAAAATAATTCGCGCTAACCGCGATTATCGCTGGAATCTAACACCTCTTTAAAACTTGACTTAACCATTCTAGTCAATGGGAGGTGGATTGTGAGGTTAAGTCCTCACCTGCCTATTAGCGAGCTTTTCATTAGCACAGTGAATTTATCGCTGGATTTCGCGCGTTATTGCTGGGTTTCGCCGCTATCGCCGGATTTTCTATCGCCTTGGAGATAAGCGTTGATAATAACGCGTTATCTCCGCGATATAATCCAGCGATAGCCGGCGATAAAAAAATAAGCGCTAAGTGTGCTTTGCGATAATTATCGCACATCCTTGATAATATGCCCCCTAGTATTTTGTAAGCATGAGAGATCATGGTGGCTAACAGCACAAAAAACAATATTGCACCGCCAGAATGGGGGAACATGTGCAATTTGGTCCGATAGCAATGCCTGGCACTGTGAGAATTTAGGCTATGTTATTAAAATAATTAAATTGTATTTTGTTACCGTGCACTACAGTTCAAACGTTTGAAGAAACAGAATCAGTGTGTTTTGTGATTAGGGTCATGCATACTAACCAAAGGTCACCCATTTAATAATAAGTTACTTTCTATAGCATTTCTCTACACATGTAGGTCTCCTTTACAAGTGCTGTTTTAATTCCAGTGGGCTAGTAAAAATTGCCGGAATTATGAGCCCCACGATAACTTGGTAGACATAGGCATATTACTAAGATACCCCTGACAAATGAAGGCTGTATCTCCAGTTGAATTGCTGTGTTGAAAATGAGGATTAAATGGGAAAATCAACTAAATTAATCTATGCCACATGTGATTATTCCTCATTTCTAAGGAGACCTAAGGAATCCTACTCATAGTTGGCTGTTCACTCCTTCCAAGAAGGTTTTCAATCTCCCTATTCATAGTGTGGAAATACAGTAAAACTCCAGAAACATAATATTAGCTATGGTAAGTCTCCTTCACCAGTAAAGCTAAACAAAGGATGGCATGGACTGCTAAAAAGTCAACAATATCAAAACTAAATTTGGCTAGAAAAATGATTTTTAAAAGACTTTTTCTTTCTAATAGTGGAAAAACACCAGCACATATGCAATTCACCAGCCTGGGCAATACTTTCTTTACCAAAGCTGAAAAAGTAGCCCATTCAAGCAACCTTTTGGTTTCATTAGTGCCTGAAAACTAATATTGAGGACACAGGGGACTTTACTAATATTGTCCTCAGCAGAAGAGATAATGCAGGACAATGTTTCTAGGCTAGGGGGGGGGCACTCAATAATGTGCACTAAGCAGGTGATTGCCAGTGTACAGTCACACGGTAGAATAAAAGCTGCAAATGAACCACTTACTTCAAACATGTCCACCGCAGGAAAGGTTTTCCCTCCTGTCCACAGAAACCTTTGTGGAAGGCTTCTATGGGGGCTGCTGAAGGAAAATTGAAAGTGGTGACTCAACGCCGAACATCACAGAGATGAGTCAGAGCAAGAGCGGCTTAGTGACATTTGTGCCAATTTGAATAATTACAAAAATCCAATTAAATCTCCAGCAGGGAGAAACTGTTAACCACTTAGATGTGACCCTTGCTCTCACAAAGTTCTGCTGTGGTCAGACATCATAATGCAGGTCATGTCAACATGCCTAGCTTGTTACTAAGTGGATAGCTATGTGCACAATTATTATTATAGTATTTACTAACACATTTCAGGTGTTCTTTAAAAATACAGTCCTTACATTATTCCTCCCCTGTAATTAGTACACTGTTGACATACAGCCCTCAGATGCAGAATTGTGAGATTCATAAAGAGAAGTGTTATGGCCTCAGCTGCCATGGAAGGCAAATCACACCATAACACTCACTTTATAATATCATAAATTGAAGAAGGCACTGGCTGAAATATTTTAGATGTAAACTAAGCATGCCAACAGCCCAACACCGTATAACTATGCATTAGGTGCTTTGAGAATGTTGATCTATGTTTACAAAGCATTTATGTCTGATGCGATGGGGTTTCTACAGGGCACCTGCAATAATTGCCCATGAGTAATAATATATTGGTCATTCAAGAATTCTTAGTAGGGATAAGTGGATCTGACATCTGACAATGTTTTACCCTTTTTTGGTTCAGAGCATTCTCTTGTTTTGTAACTATTACTTAATTTCAACAGCAGTTTAATGCTTTCGATCTCTGTCCACTCTATGTTATTAGCCATCCAGCATGGCTTTAAAACTTCTGGATATGTGCATATTTAAAAAATATATATATTGGCTATGTGAGGGCATAACATTATGTAAAAATGGCTTGGAAACAATGGCGATTTGGGCATTAGTAAAACTGAAACATTTCTCACTTATAATGGCATTCGGTGCCAAGTTGAGAAACAGCTTCAGATACTGGAGTGGAGACTTGTTCAATCAAATGTGTACTGGGGATAGTATTTTGATTAATTGGGCATTTCTCCTAAAAGAACGTTCTCCCTTGCATATAAGCGTACCATTGCATACTAATCCATATAGCTTTTTTGTGAAAGGTATCAAATGGTTGATTAGGTGGCCTGCAGCGGGAAGGTGAAGGAAGTCTCCTGATGTCAGTGTTTCTTCCAAATGCCAGACAATTCATCCAATCTGTTGGAGATTAATAGCATTTCAGATAAAGTTCGAAAATTGATTTTGTAAGAGCGCTCCGCTAAATGTGCATGAAGAATAAGTGCAAAGGCAACATAGATCCCACGTCTGCAGGAGGAAAATTCAGAGTGAAAGCTTAGCAGGGCGTTGTAGCCCAAGTAAAACAAGATGTAACAACAGCAGCAGCAATGTTGTCGCCCTTGCTTTGGGCTTCCAGAGCCTGCAGATCATAATGTGGGAGCGGAACCCTGATATTTTACTACACTCCAATATTTTGGTCACTCCCAAATTACCTCCAGCGGCTTGGTTCCTTCATCCTTGATTTTGCGATAAAAGTCACCGCCCTTCTTGACATCAAACCCTCAAAACAACTTAGCTGAATAACTAAATAGTTACTGAGATCACTTAATAATTGAGTTCTAGATCAATAAAAAGTTAAAGGGTTTTATAACAAAAATCACAAAATAGGCTTTGCAGAGAAATGCAAAATATGTGGAATAATGGCTCAGATACAAAGTATATAGAAAACAAAATGAATTCCAAGTCCCAATAAGCAGCAAAAATCATAAATAGAATAGACAGCATTCCTGGGGGGGGAAAGGAAAGGCTCTCTCTAAATATAAGGGGCCCAATTCACAAAGGTAAACTTAGACATTTGGTCTAAACTTAGACCAAACGTCTAAGTTTACGATTTTGGGATTTCACAAAGGGCATTTACGCATACTATCTTTATGTCTGAACTCGGGGTAGATCCCCACCCCTAGTACGGACATAAAGATAGCACTTGGAAATGCCCTTTGTGAATTCCCAAAGTCGTAAACTTAGACGTATGTTCTAAGTTTAGACCAAATGTCTAAGTTTACCTTTGGGAGTCAGGCCCACAGAGTCCAGTGTGGGAAACAAAAAGTCTCAGGGGCATATTCTCAAGGACTTATCGCCGATTTATCGGCACTTTAGCGCCGCAAAAGTGGTGATAGATTTATCTCCCTATGGCGATAGATTTATCTCCCTATTCTCAAGCTGGTGCAAATTGCCAATATCGCCAGTTTTCCAGCGATAGCTGCCGCAAAAAACATCGCCACGGATGAGAGCGACAACTAACGCTAATGATATGCAGAGTAGGCGTTCCCGTGCAAAAACACACGAAAACACCACTTCGCGATATTCTCAATGACCAGCCAGATCGGCGAAGCAATCCAAAAACAGGCGATAAGGCACGTTAGCAGCAGGGATTTAACACCTGCCTATTACTGGTGTTCAGCAGGACGACAACCTGCAGTAGAAAGGGAGCCCAGCCCAGAGCCACATCTGAAGACCAACAGATGTCATGGAGCCAATGATCATGCAGCTTGGAGACCCAAGAGGGCCACAACACCCACCGCCACCACCCCCAGGACCCCCCCCCCATGGACCACCCCCCCGGACTACCACCTAGGCAGCGCAGAAGAAGACAGCGGACGTTCCTAAAACACACCAGCCTCAGACACTCAACGCCAGAGGATGCCATTGCCCACTACAGGCTCAAAAGGACAACCATCCTCCGCATCCTGACCCACATTGCCCAAAGGCTGACGGTACCAACACAGCGGAGAACCAACATCCCTCCGTAGACAAAGCTGCTGGCTGTGCTTCACCTGTTACCTTCCAACCAACAGCTGCCAGAGTCGGAGGAGTCTCACAGCCAGCCCTATCAAACTTCCTCACACATGTCTTGGATGCATGTCCACAAAAGCAACGGCGGGCCCCTGTATCCGCACCACACACTAGTTCCAATTCGTAGTGTTCCTGCGCAACCAACCCCAACGCCAGCCGTTGCTTGACGCCTCTGTGCTCCAGATCCAAGATTGTAGTTACTGAAATGGGGGTGCGCCAGGTCATGAAGTCCAGTAGTCAACAGTAGTGTAAAAACAGTTCTTCATTACAAATACATAAATCAACAATACGAAAAGCTCAGCCAACGCGTTCCATTCCCAACGGGGAACTTCATCGGGGCAACGTGTGGATTCAATTAACTGCATATGTTGTGGGAACTCCCCAATACAATTCCATATTCCGAAAGTCAGTATTCAGAAACCAGTTGGATAAATGGTGACAATGGTCAAGCGTCCGTATAGTCAGAAACGTAATCTGGTACAGTGTATTGCACTTGGACAAACCGGAATGCTAACAGGTATGATAAATCCTGCATAAAAAGACCGTAACAGACGTTCGTGTGGTCGTAACCTTCGTAGGAAAGAAAAGGAAGGTTACGACCACACGAACTTCTGTTACGGTCTTATTATGCAGGATTTATCATACCTGTAAGCATCACGGTTTGTATCAGCTTGATACCCCTGCACCTTCACTTCCCCCACACTGCGCAGGAACAGCTGGAGACCAAGCAAATGAATTACACCATGGCTGGCTTCCCGCACGTGTTGGGGGCAATTGACTGCACACATGTACTACTTGTGCCCCCTGCCGACACTGCACACAATAACCGCAACAGAAACCACACGCATTCCATCAATGTGCAGGCAAAAGTGGACCACCGGGGCCTGTTCACGAATGTCGTCGCAAACTTCCCCGGCAGTGTGCATGATTCCTACATCTTCCGCAAGTCCATCACCAACCAGCGCTTTGAGGCTGGCACCTATGGAAATGCACTGCTCGTCGGTAAGTACCAACTGAACACACCACACACCTCAACTCCACAATCATACAACTCACAACTGTGGGAATGCACACGTTACAAAATCACATACAACATGCCAATCAACATGCCCAACTACCAGACACGACAACACAAGTAACTGTGGTAACCGTGGCCAGCCATGTAGACAAACCATCCACGGCATGGCACCTCTGCCACACAATTGCAGAATGTGGGGAGAGATGGGAACCAAGTATGTGAGAAGGAGGCAAGTGACCCATCAATAAGAATATACACAATGCCAAGTGTGGCGGTGATGTGCTGGACAGACTTCAGTATGCAGAGCACAGATATGTCCATGTGGACATATACTGCTGGTGTTTGTAGTGTTGTGGACAGTGGACGCAAACAGGTTACCTCAGGCAGTGTGGAAGACCTTGGACATGTAGCTTTGTCGCCCCCCCTGTAAGCGTGAGCGGAGTGGCCTTGGCTGCCGTATGTCGTGAATAAATAGCCCGGGGCTCTGGGTGTGGTTCAGTTCTGGGCTGGACAAGAAAGTAACTAATGCGTGTGTCTCTGTTGTAGTGTCGGCGCCACCCGGACCACAATCGGCAATGTTGCACCCTGTGACTCAAGTCCCACTACATGAGCAACATGGACGTAAGGGGGAATCACTGACCCTACATTCATCCATACTTTCATACTTGAATGATCATAGACATGACACATCTGTATGAATTTGAATGTTTTATTCACATTCAGTGGAGTGTTGAAGCTGGAGCAGTACAGGGCCATGCAAACCCCACTTTACATTGTTGCCCTGTGGAGGGCCAGCCAGAGTCCTTTAGGGAATGACAAGTTCATCGGAAGAGGAAGAGTTCAGTCCGCAGTCTGATTGCTGTGTCATTGGTAACCAAACAGAATATGGCAGTCCATGTCGAGGTCCAAGGTGAGTGTCACAGAGTGTACCGGGGGACAGTGGAAGGTGATGATGCAGAGGGCAGAACCAAGCAGAAACAGGCCATATGGCGGAGATGAATGCTACTGCTTCCTTCTTACCACTAAGGCAGAATCATCCGCATCTTCGTCCTCTGATGTTTCATGTGCCTCACATGTGGGTGGTGTTGTTTTGTCTGCATCACTGTGTGGCAGTGACACATCAGTGGCCGGAGGTGGATTGTCTGCAGCACTGTGTGTCACTGACACATCAGGGGGCAGAGATGTGGATGCAGAAGCAGCAGCAGCATTCATCGGCGCCAGGCCTTGTGGCGGCAATGCCATGATGAGAGTCTGCAGGGCATGGAAGTACCCAGCTACATCTCACTGGTGTGCAGCCGTGGCAGCCATTCTTTCTGCCTGCATCCGCTCCATGTTCTCCATGATCCTCCGCATATGTCCCAACTCCCGGCTGACATCGCTGGAGCCACTCTGACTAGACAGTTGTCCTTGTCTCAGAGTCAGGACTCCAGCGATGTCAGCCATGGATCGTTGGAGAGCATGGAGCGGACTGTGGGTGTCCGTTAGGGACTGTAAATGGTCCCTGATGGGTCTTAGACACCCAAGTATGGCATCTAGTTTGGCTGCCATGAGGTGGAACCCCACCCGCACCTGATCAGCCATCTTCTCCTGGCACCCTAACACACGGCGTTGGAAGGCCATGTGTTGTTGGTGGGGGTCCTGGGAGACAGCCGTGTTGGTGGGTGCTTCCTGCTGTGTGGTCTGTGCAGGGGGTGAGGTCTCCTTGATGCAGCTGTGCTGCCCTGCTCCTGGAGGTGAGGTGCCGAAGCTGTCCATGAGCTCCTGGAGGGCGTCGGTGTCGAAGGTGTGGAGGCCCTCTTCGTCATCAGTGAAGAGATGTTCGGTCTGCTCTGCAGGAGGTGTTGATTCTCCCTCTGCAATGTGAAGGGGAGATGCAGTTTAACATTGTGTTCACATGTATGTTGACGCATTGTACAAGTTTACATACAGACTGCATGACAATGTACATTGTGACTGTTTGGGAGGAGCTGCCTATTTGATGCGGGACAGTGGACATTTCGACAACATCACGGATGTGTGTTTGTACTTGTACATTATCATCTCACATTTCCCTGCTATGCCAAATGTGATTGGCCAGTTTCTACACACAAGCGGCACCAGTTGTGTCCTCTGTTCTGTTGTGAACGTGTTGCAGTTTGTACCACATTGTTGTCAATGTTGATGTGCTCTGAATGTTATGTGTGCGTGCTGCATTTTGGGAGAGTCGCCCCTGCAGCTCTTATTTTGCTGCCCCTTATCCCTTTCAGGCAGTCTGCCTTTGACTTCTGTGCTTATACAGTGCTGAGATGTTGCATACTTGGGTAAATTGGGCTCTTGGTGGGAGTCGGGACTCTAGGGCATGGTTTGTCCGCAGATGTGTTGTTGACATCAGGGGTTGTTTGTGCACGTGGATGTGTCAGAGTGTGACCTGCTCCTTTACGGATGTGGTCCACACTCAGCCACCTCAGTGTCGTGGCGTGCAACATGTCATGATATATTGACTGCAGCTTTGCTGTTCGTCATGCAGTGTCACTTGCATTGTCAGTGTGGCTCACAGACACGTCGCTTTGCTGGGTTTGGCACATGTGCATGGTTTGGTTGTGAGATTGGTGATGTGTGGGAAGGGCCCCCTCTGCGCACATAGTCGACGGGGGCCTACTTGCTGTTTCTAGGTGTGCTGCAGTGTGCCAAGGGGATCAGGGACATGATCCAGAGTCATTGTGGGTGTGCAGTGTGCTATACTTAATTGTGCATGTGTGAGATTGTGCCCATCTCCCCCGTCCCCCCAGTCCCTGGTCGTTACTCACCCTGTTGCTGTTGTGTCAGGTCATGTTGAGCAGTGTCCGGTCCCCCAACTCCTGCCACCGTCTCCCCACTGATGACTGTGGACACCATTTCCTCCATCTCATCCAGCTCCTCCTTTGGTGCTGGACTCCCACCTCCAGTCTGCATTTGCTGCCTTCTGGTTGTTGCCGAGTTTCTGCTTGGTTTTGCGCTTCACATCATTCCAGCGCCTCTTGAGCTCTTCCATTGTCCTCCTCAGCACTCCGACTGCATTCACCTTGTCCACGATGGATTGCCATATTCCATTTTTTGTTGCCAATGACACAGTGGAGGTGACGAACAGTTGTTGATGGTGTTCTATCACCTCCGTTATCAGGATCCTGTTTTCCTGCGGACTGAACCGCGTCTTCCTCTTCTTCTTCTCCTTGCCCTTCCCTGACACCGAGGTCCCAGGTTGGTCCTCCGTGGGGCTTGTGGGGTTCTGGTTGTCCTCTGTACTTGCTCCGGCTACCTCCATTGTTCTTCGCAGTTGTTTTGGTTTTGTTTATGGTTTTTTTCTGCTTTTATAGTGATTTTTCCTGCCTGACGTGTGTGAATTGCAGGCCTGGCGCAGCTTATCGCTGATTTTTTTATCGCGGTTGGGCCCATTGCCACTTTTTTCACGTTCGGCTTTAGATTTTTATCGCCGTACCGGTAATTTTATCGCGGACATTTGGCGCGTTATCGGGAAACTATCGCATGTTACCTCCGTGTTGAGAATAAGACGTTAACACGGCGTTATTTTCCCGCGATAAACGGCGATATGAAAAATTGCGTTAACCTATTTTGGCGATGATTATCGCATGTTCTTGAGAATATCCCCCTCAGAGTTCTAGCTATCAGATCATGAGAAACACCAAAAGTATCTCTAGGAAAGAAGAAAAAGTCTCTGGCTCACCACCAAAACCAGGAGTTTTAATACACATTTTAGGCATAAGTAATAAGCAAAACTGCAAATTCAGCATGGCATGGCATGACTAGTGGTAACACATATTGGACAAATCAAAATGATGATCGTCACACAAATAATTTTAACACTAACCCATTTCATTAGCTTCCACAGCAACTGTGCAGTCCGGAGATGTACAACTATCAATAAACTTTAGCAGACTAAAACTAGCATTTCAGATTTGAAGGAACACCCGATTCGGGCTGGTGACATAAGCTGCTGCCTGAATCAGGAATCTGACTCTCTCAGTAAAACTGCATACCTGGTGCTTCCTCTCTTGGACACTGCATCAGGTAGGAAACAGGATTCAAAGAGCAATGACTGTAGAACACGGGTGCAATAATACTGATTCTTGTTATAATTCCCAATTTCTTAGAGACCGGACATGTGAAGGTCTGAATGCCATGTTATTCCTGCTTCCTGGAATTACTGACACTCACAACATAGGTAATTTAGGATTAGGAACACCACATCAGTATTTGCAACACCCATGGAATTATAACACGTGTATTTGTAAAGTGCACATTCATGCAGAAGGGTATCTTAGCGCTGAATAACTGATGTATTGCTACCCAACTCAATAGTACTCATTTTATCAACTGGAGAAGGATGAAAGGCTGAGTAGACCCGCTGGGATTTGAACCTGTGACCATGAGGTCAAACACAGGCCCCTACAGTGGATGCATTAGTCCAATAAGGCACCAGACCCAGCCAAATTATGGCAGAAAAAGTTCAAGGAAATTTGACATCTGACCAAGTGTTTCTAAATCAAAAGGTAACCATAATACAAATCTATTAATTTTTGTACATATATTTCTGTGTAACAGAAGAGTTTTTGAGTGCACCTATTCAGTTACCTCTATTAAGTGCTCACTTTGATGAAAAACAAATGAAAAGTGCAGGATAGGGTTTATTGTTCAAATAGCTGAACGGCTTCGCAGAAGCACAGATGGCGCTCCAAGAGGGAGCAAAGGTGCAATAGAAAAGAGTCATGTAATCTCCAGTCACAGTACAGCTTAAATCAGCTAATAACAATGCACCTTATGCTATTTGATCTTCACAATTCACTATACCTAACGGCAGAGAAACCTAAACTAAAGCAACCTACATAAATTCAAGCTCTAACCGGAGAGAATGGTTTTCAGTTACTTTAACAATGACTTCTGGGCAGAGACTGTGGTTTAGTTCCTGGCTCTGTAGCAAAAGTCTCCCCTTTAATCTAGTAATATTTTCATATAAGCAGATGCACAAATCTGTGTCTCTCTGCAGCATTCTGGGGCAGAAGAGATCAGGGATGATCTCACAGGTCAACTGAAAACATTCACCCAAACATCATTTTATCAGAGAGCTTTTGCAAAGCTTTGAAGAGAGGAGCTTTTAACAGGCAAAGAGACAGGCGACCTCTGCCACGGTCAGCACTAAATCACAAGGGCTACTTTGGGAGAAGTGAGATCCCTCAGCACAGATGGTGCTATCTGCTTTAAACAACTGGAGACACAAATGAAAAATGTTCACGAGGGCGTCAGTGGAGAGTTTGGTAAAGTTCAGATGATTTACTAAAAGGCACCATTTGGAGTCAAATGTCTAGTAAGTGGTGCATTGATAAAAGCATGCACATCTGCTCAGAAGTAAGCTTTCCTTTGAAATGCATTCATAAGAAACCCGCTGTGTCTGCCTTGTGGGTAGTATGAATAGAATTAAGGCCTCATTTACAAGAACTGACACATCGCTGCGTTGCATCAGCGATGCGTCAAAATGACTTGTGATTCGCTACGTCATTTTTAAATGCCATGGATGTGCCATATTTACGGTATGGCGGGCCATGGCGTAAGGGACCGGCAGCATCCCAACAATCTGACGCTTCCGTGGGTGTGATGTTGCAGAGGAAAGTGATGCAGTAGCAGCCGCCACAAACAAAGGGTGGCGGGCAGGTGGAGTGAACGCAGGAGGGGTTTGCGTCGCGCTGCAGGGGTGGTTAGTATTAAAATGTTGATAAAAAAGAACTTACCTGAAGCCGATGGCCGCCTCACCTCCCGCATCGTGCTTCCTCCTCTCTTCCAGGCAGCCTCTGTGACAGACTCCCATCCAATCCCCACACTGCTCTCCTAGGAGAGCAGTGTGGGGATTGGTCTGTGTGGGCTGAAAAGATGCTCCACTCAGGTCAGGGAGTCTTTGGAGTTTCTCCAGCCTGGCTGCTCAATGCAGCCGGGCTGGAGAAACCTAAGTGCGCATGTGTGTTTTGGTCGTCCTGAGATGGCCAGCCAAAACACATATGCGCACATAGCACTCCTCTTCCCCCTCCCATGCCTCAGCCCCGGCCCTCCCTACAGCACTGGCTCACAGCCAGCAATGAAAAAGAAAACGATGCTACAACATCGTTTTTATTTTTCATTTGTTGGCTCTGAGCCATGCAGTGGGGCGACACTCCTCCACCATTGCGGAGGAGCCACCGCTGAAGGGATGCATCATGAGTAAAACTGCCTTCAGGCTGGTTAGCAGCACGTAAAGTGATGCTAACCACCTTAGTGTCACTTTTCAGTGCGTCAAGAGTCAAAAAACATAAAAAATGACGCATTGGAGACAAAAATGGCACATCTCACAGAACTCAGCCAAGGAGTGGGGAGAAGAGAGCAGCAGCCAGGACAACAACCCCGGGACCAGCCACGATGTCCAGACAGATTACCAGGGGAAGAGGAAAAGGAAGTGCAATTTCAGTGAGGAGGAGAATGACATCTTGATCAGTGAGGTGACAGAGCTCCAACATCAGTTCTTTGTCACCTCAGAATTGCCATTAAGCAAGAAAGTGGCCAAGATCAACAGCATGGGACAAGCCAAGAAGACAGTCACTGACTGTAAAAAACGCTGGCAGGACTATAAGCGTAGGACGAAGGAGAAACTGACTAATCAACCTGAAGGCAACCATGCAGGCTGGAGGAGGAAGCCCGGCACCCCAATAGGCGCTGGATGCCTTGGAGGAGTGGGTGGCAGCTGTCATCCCAGAGGAGTGGTGGCAGGAGTTCCGTGACAGGACAGTGCAGTCCACGAAGAACAACAAGCCCTACAGGGGAAGTAGCAACAAGGAGCAATGTGGGCAAAAAGATAATGTTATGCAGTGCAGCAACCTATACCCCAGTGCTCCACTGTGCTGTGTGCAGGCAGAGGTCAGGAATCTGGGATATGTACAGTTAAACATCGCATAAATGTAAGTCACACTGCCCAGTTACACGTGGCACAGCTCAGTCCAGCTCTGTCATGTTTCTCCCATCCATTTGAGAAGTGAAGTACCAGTCCAGGTTCACCTTTGTATACTGGCACTTGCAGTGGAATGTACAACATGAGTCACCAGAACTACATGTCCCAGTATAAAAAAATTAAAAAAATGGACTCGGACAACAGGTCATGCATGGACACATTAACTCTGCCCAACCTGACTGTTACAATGCATGCCTCTTTGCACCATGAGGCCACTGTGTCCAACTTGGGCCCATGCACACAAATCTGGACTGTAAAGTAGTGGAATGGAATGGGCTTGTCAGAAGAGAAACTGCTCACCTGAGGGGGGGTCAAGTATTAGTACATAGGAACATGCCAAGAGCCACATGCATATTAAACTGCATGCCGTGGCAGATTACATTAAAGATTGACTGTGTTCACAGACCTAAAAAGCAGGCACCTTATTGCATATTTACAGTGATTGTTAACAGCAGCGGCTGCCTTAAACAAAGGGTGGCGGGGTGGGTGGGATCACACCGGCTGCCTCCAGCTTCACATCGTGTTCGCTGCCTCATTTCTTCCTGGGACCCAGACTCCCATCCAATCTCTGTGCTGCAGAGCAGTGCGGGGATTGGTCTGAGCATGTAGGAAAGACGCCCTGCTCAGACCAGGGAGTCAGTGGGTTTTCTCCAGCCCGGCTGCTCAATGCAGCCGTGCTGGAGAAACCCTAAGTGTGCATGTATGTGCATGTGTGTGTGCATGTGTGTTTTGGTCAGCCTGAGACGGCAGGCAAAACACACATGAGCACTTAGGGAGTGGAGTGGCACTAGCACTCCTCCCCCCTCTCACTTGGGATGTCTTTGTAGAGGCATCTCCTAGAGATGAAGAGGTGCAATTGCACAAGTGGTGCATTTACATGATGTTGTTCCTAATGGGGACTGGAAGTCACATTTAATATGTGAAATGCTAAGTAAATTGGAAATGTGGTGCTAGGCATTCCTGCCAGGGTTCCTGGTTGTAATTCTGTGATTATAAATGTGATGCCTTTTAGGGGCTGTGATTGACTTGCATTATGCCTGTTACCAGATATGATAATTACTGTCATTCTAAGTGATTCCTAGACATGTATTCTTGCTACTGCGCTAGTTAAACACACCAACTGTCAGCCACTGTGATTTAAGTGGATATACTGTAGGGTCAGTATGAGATGCTCAGTCAGGGTTATGTGTCACTATGGCAGGTGTTCCCATCATAAATGCTTGTTGAGATAATGGGGGGGCGCCCCTGGGATGGGGCCAGTGGGAAGGGCCCTCACTCCAGGTTATGGTCAACCCACTGCATTTGGGGGCAAGATGATGTGCATACATGTGAGTGGTGGTACTAGACCCCCCTGCGGGAGGGGTGGGGATGTTATGCAAAGTCAATAAGTATTTCCAACAGGTTATGTATATTTGTAAATTGATGCATAGTCTTGAATAGTGTGTGTGTGTAATAAATGTACTCTTCCTTTTTTTATAAAGCAAAGTACAGACTGGACAATCAATTATTGAGTGTTATTTCTGCATACCTGTAAATGACGATTACTAACCCACACCACCTCCCTTGAGTAAGCCTTAGACTGCTCTGTAACGCTACCCGCTGAGAGTCAAGTGCTACAATGGGGTGTTTGGTTCCCAGTGAAGGACAAATGTAAACACAAATATCGTCCCCTAGTAATAAACATATAACATGTCAAAAATATCGATTACCACAATATCAACTACCAAATTATCATCAAAATCATTAAGAAATGCCCAAAATAGACACCAAAGTACCGATTTTAGCATAAACCATTTACTTCCAACAAACCCTAAAATTATGGCCTCATTTTGATGTCAGACGGAAAGCCTCCGACCTGCAGTCGGAGGCTTCCTGACCAACATCTTCGGTTTTACTTTCGACCGCCGTATTACAATGGCGGCGATCGGAAGTGAAACTGGCTGGTCATTCCGACTGGCTTCAGGCGTGCTCAAGGAGCCCATCGGCCAGTTGGAACCAGCATGTAATCCCTTAAGGACGGCGTTTCCGCCGGCAGGATTACGATGTCGGTTTCCCACAGGCTTTTCATGTCGGGCTTTCCGACAAGAAACGCCTGTTGGAAAGCAACTTTGGGGGCCCCTAGCAGGGCCCCCTTGCAACAGTGGCCTCCGGGTGGGGGACTGGAATCCCTGCGTTGGGTGGCAGGCATCGTATAGTGCCTGCCACGCGGTGCAGGGATTAACAAAAATTCCCATTTCTCTATGAGAGCCTGTGCTGCTGGGGCAGTTTCCGACTGCAGCATAAGCACCCATAGAGAAATGGGAGTGTGCAACTGCACCATGTGTGGTCGCATCCTAATACTGCGGTCAGGACTGCCGACCGGAGGTCGGTCGGTCGGTCGGTCCTGATTCCACAACGGTGTCGACATCGTAATGAGGCCCCTATTGTTAATATCCATAATTAAATTAAAATATATTACACCAACAAAAAATTTAACATTCACTCTAAAAAAATGGTACACCTGATTAATATACAATAAATGCAACAAATACAATATTATTAACTGTAAACATTAATACACAAACAAAACTATATTGTAAGATATAAAAACAGATACATTTATTTAAAACAACTGTAAATCATGCCACATAAATGAAACCTACATTAGCGTTTACCAAATAAGGTCTTAACTGATAAAATAAATTCAAATTAAACTAAACTAGCCAATAAAATAAAACTATAAACAACTTTAACCACTAAAATTACACAAACAATTAACCAAACAATATAAAGGGCAAACTAACTACAGCAAATAAATACTCCAAAAACAACAAAGATTGCAAGAGGAGGAAACTGCCGATTCTCGCAACAAACAACTATAAAAGAAAATATAAATCCCTACAACTAAATATCCAAGTAAGTAATACTGATACTTAAGCTATAAACTAACTTTTACTAAATTATAAAATATTAATAAACAATTAAATCGTAACACACTGTAACTTTTAACGTTTTTTATAGAAAACTTCACAGTCAACAACCTGCCAGAAAATATCAACAATAACAAAGCAGCAAACGCATATACAAAGTAAGTATACAAAATTAATAAATTAGGAAATTATCCAAACAGCTACCAAAAAAGCCTAACTCCCTCAACCACAACAAACTAGCAATAACTATACCATTGTAATGAATTCTATTTTTTTCTTCTTTCAACAGTAATAAACACCTGCTCCACGTCAAAGCAAACTTAAAAGAAAGGCTGGAAAACCACGCAAAACATCACCACAAAACATTCAAGTAATAAACATAATAAATATAACTGTATTTTTAAATGCATAAATAAGGGGCCTATTAGGATCTCGGGCGGATCGCCACCGCCGGGCCGGCGGTGGCGATCCGCCCGCAAAATGCTCCTGTTTCACCCCCGCCAATCCATATTATGATGCCTGCGGTGGAATGCCTTTCCATGGCGGAGACTCCGCCATGGAAAGACATGCGGTGAATAACATTGGGGGCCCGTTGGGGGACCCGGAGGGGGGTGGGGGGCTGCACTGGGGGGTACCTATGGTACCCCCCTTCATTGCCATACACAAGGTGGCAGGCACCACGCGGTGCCTGTCACGTTGTGCATTGCAATGCACAGCATGCCAATTTAACATTGCGGCGGGTGCTGCTTACAGCAAATGTTAAATGCCAGAATGTGCCCGCCAGTGTGGCGGGCGCATCCTAATTGGCCTAGCGGGACCGCCGCACCTCTGGCGGTCGGTCCTGTTTACCGTTACGGTGGCGGGCGGACAAAGTCCGCCCGCCATCGTAATGGGGCCCTAAGTAACACTCAAAAGTGAAACTATAATTTATTTTTATGTTATTAAACTACTTACAGATACAATGACAGAGGGTGCCAACTTTATCATTTTACAGAAAGGAAAACAATTATTAAGTCACGTGGGCTACACCTACAGCCAAGAAAGTGCATTGACAAAAACTATAAATGCAGAAGCTGGCGATTAGTATACATCAACTGACCATGTGGTAATGGTAGGTATATTGCACATGCTCTATTTGTGCTTAATTCTTTCTTTATCTTGGCATCATTAAGTATGCAGCAATTTGCGCTGCAAGCTGTTTGAGTGTGCCTATGGAGTGCTTGTATTGCCATGATTTTCAGGAGTGAATGAACACAAGCAGAAGACAGAATCTGATCAAAAAGGATGTCTCAGGAAAGAGATTGACTACAATATAGAATGATATAGCTGCAAATACTAAAGGGATGCCCTAGTCTAAGAGTTAAAGTCTTCACGCATACAATGACAATTACTTTTTATCTTTTGAGCATTTAGTAACAAGTTTGGTCCACTCTACATGCTAGGATTGTGTGATCTGCTGATGTGTCGGCCTGTTCAGAGTTGCTCCAGTCATATATTTTAAACCTAGGCTGATGATTAGTATCTATCCCCAGGGTATGCGGTAAAGTGCTAATTCTAATGCATACTCTATTTTGGTGCTTTTATTTCTGTCCTTAGCATGTCAGAGTGAAGGGAAACAGAGACAGAAATGCATTGTCAGTGAGCATGTGTGGTTTATTGTCTCTATTACAAAGTTTGTACTTGATTCACAAAGAAAAGGTATCAGTCAAAGTGCACGGATTACTGCTACTGTACAGGAGAGGCTAGTTTTGAATAACAAGGAGCACATACCATTGAACATGTGATATTTAGTACAAACTAGAGATGCTGCTTCTGGTACAGAGTAAGCATGCTTAAGTGAGCAGTGTTTTCTCTTTCAGCAGTAAAGACTTGCTTCTTTTATCCTTCTTCATAAATCGTTTTCAGTTTGATTGCAACCAGAGCTTTTTTAATGAACATCATGAATAAAACCACACATTACCAAATTCTTTAGGTCACACTTTTTAGGTTTCGCCTGCACAGCGAGTGCGCTCTGCTTGTGAAATCTATTGTATTTCATATATCTTAAAAGGGGGCTCTTATCGGATCCCATGGCCAAATTACTGTGTTCATTCGCTTTTGTTTGGAACTTTTTTTTTGTTAACTTCTCCTGGCTGCAGGCATTTACGATACGTCAACAAAAGCTGTACACACTGTTTAAGCCTCATTCACTGTCAAGATAAGATCTCTTCCCATGGAAAAGGCAGACAGCTTCTAAATGTATGCTGGAATGCTTGCTTTTTATTACTTAGTTGTGTAAAGCAGATGCTTTAGCCTTAGAATGTTTGTGGTATTTTCATGCCTCAGTACTTTTCTTTGCACTTTGTAGGCATTATCGGATTGATTTTTTTCAACTTAATCTATTTGGTCATTATGATCAAATTCTAAATGTTGTAATAAACATTGCACGTTTAAAATAAAGTTAATATACCAGAGATATCCTATATTTTACTACTAAACAGACACGCAGCCACAAGTGCAGTTACCTTGCAGACAACAGGGTCATGATTTGAATAGTGCAGCAGGTGCAGTGCCTGTTTAGTAGTCAAAAAGCTGTATGAACTCCTCTAAACACATAATATTGCTATATTTGACTACTAAACAGGCAATCACAAATGCATTTACCTTACAGTTAAACAGGACTTGATTTGAATGGTGCAGCAGTTTCAGTGGCTCCGGGACCAAAAGCTCTAGGGACCCCTCTAAACCCAAATTATAGCTCAAATGTAAAACTAAACAGGCAGTCACAAGTTCAGTTACCTTAGAGACAACAGGGTCATGATATAATGCAGTGACACCAGGACCAAAAGCTCTAGGCACACCACTAAACATCTAAAATGGCTATATTTTACTAATAAACAGGCAGTTACAATTGCAGTTACCATGCAGTTAAAAGGGGCTTTTGATTTAAATGGTGCAGCGGCACTGGGCCCAAAATTTCCAGGCACCCAATTAAACAGCAAGTATTGCTATATTTTACAACTAAACAGGCAGTGACAAGAGCAGTTATCTTTCAGGCAATAGGGTCATGATTACAATGGTGCAGTGGCACCGGGCCAAAAAGTTGCCAGAACTCCTATAAACACCTAATATTACTAAATTTTACAACTAAACAGGCAGTCACAATTGCAGTTATCTAGCAAGCTCTAGGGTCATGATTTCAATAGTGGAGCAGGTGCAGTGGCACCGGCACCAAAAGCTCGAGGCACCCCATTAAACACCGATTATTGCTATATTTTACAACTGAACAGGCAGTCACAAGTGCAGTTATCTTTTAGGCACTAGAGTCATGATTAGAATGGTGCAGCAGGTACAGTGGCACCGGGCCAAAAAGTTGTGAGAACTACTATAAACACCTAATATTGCTATATTTTACTACTAAACAGGCAGTCACAAGTGCAGTTACCTTGCAGATAACAGGGTCATGATTTGAATGGTGCAGCAGGTGCAGTGGCACTGGGCCCAAAAGTTGTAATAACTTCTCTAAACACCAATTATTGCTATATTTTACAACTAAACAGGAAGTCACAAGTGCAGTTATCTTTCAGGCACTATGGTCATGATTAGAATGGTGCAGCAGGTGCAGTGGCACCAGGCCAAAATTTGTGAGAACTCCTATAAACACCTAATATTGCTAAATTTTACAACTAAACAATTAGTTACAATTGCAGTTACCGAGCAAGCGCTAAGGTCATGATTTCAATAGTGCAGGAGGTGCAGTGGCACTTGAACCAAAAGCTCCAGGCACCTCATTAAACACCGATTAGTGCCATATTTTACAACTAAACAGGCAGTCACATGTGCAGTAATCTTTTAAGCACCAGGGTCATGATTAGAATGGTGCAGCAGGAGCAGTGGCACCGGGCCAAAAAGTTGTCAGAACTCATGTAAACACCTAATATTGCTATATTTTACTACTAAACAGGCAGTCACAATTGCAGTTACTTTAAAGTTGAAAGGGGCTTGATTTGAATGATGCAGCAGGTGCAGTGGCACTGGGCCCAAAAGTTGTCAGAACTCCTCAAAACACCAAATATTGCTATATCTTACAACTAAACAGGCAGTCATAAGTGCAGTTATGTAGCAAGCGATAGGGTCATGATTTCAATAGTGTAGCAGGTGCAGTGGCACCAGGACCCCCACTAAACACTTAATATTGCTATATTTTATTTCTAAACAGGCAGCCACAAGCGCCTTCACCTTGCAGATAACAAGGTCATGATTTGAATGGTGCAGTGGGTGCAGTGGCACCAGGGCCAAAAGCTGTCAGAACTCCTCTAAACACCAAATATTGCTAAATTTTACAACCAAACAGGCAGTCATAACTGTAGTTATCTGGCAAGCACAAGGGTCATGATTTCAATAGTGCAGCAGGTGCAGTGGCACTGGGGTCAAAAGCTCTAGGGACCCCACTAAACCCAGATTATTGCTAAATGTTACTACTAAACAAGACAGTCACAAGTGCATTTATCTAGCAGGCAATAGGGTCATTATTTGAATGGTGCAGCAGGTGTAGTAGCACCAGGACCAAAAGCTCTAGGCGCCCCACTAAACACCTAAAACTGGGGAGAAAAGTTGTCAGCACTCCTCTAAACACCAAATATTGCTATATTTAACTACTAAATATGCAGTCACAAATGCAGTTACCTTGCAGGTACTAGGGTTATGATTTCAGTGGTGCAGGAAGTGCAGTGACACCGGGGCCCAAAGCTCTAGGAACCCCTCTAAACACCAAATACTGCAATATTTTACTACTAACAGGCAGCCACAAGAGCAGTTACCTTACAAGCAATAGGGTCATGGTTTGAATGGTGTAGCAGGTGCAGTGGCACCGGGGCCAAAAGTCGTCATAATTCCTCTAAACACCAAATATTGCTATATTTTACTACTAAACAGGCAATCACAAATGCAGTTATCTGACAGGCGCTGGGGGCATGGTTTGAATGGTGCAGTAGGTGAAATGGCACCTGGCCCAAATGTTGTCAGAACTCCTCTTTTGCTATTACATCAATTAATTCTATTAATTCCCTCTTTCATTTCATTTTTCAAAATGTTGCTATTACTTACTGTAGGAAGGTAGGATCCTTCTGCATGGTCACCCCCACTTTTTGCCTGGTACTAAGCTGTGTTTTGACTAGTCTGACTGGGATCCTGCTAATCAGGACCCCGGTCTATCTGCTTTCTCGCTAAATTGTTGTGTTCAGTACTTAGGTACATCCCAGATTGGATACTGGGGTACCCTTGTCAGTACCTAGTATATGGTACCCATGTAGCCAGGGCATAGGTACCCCAGAGGTCTCCCATGGGCTGCAGCATGTATTGTGCCACCCATGAGAGACCATTCAAAATGGAACTACAGGACTGCCATTGCAGCCTGTGTAAGTTGGTGCTTGCACCACTTACTACAGATATAGGTTTACTATATCTTGGGTCACTGCACTTAAAACTTATAAGTCACCCCTATAGCAGGCCTTTGCAATCCTGAAAGCAGGGAGCTTAGTTCTAAGTGAGAGGGTGCCCCTGCATGAGCAGGACACTCCTGCAGCAGCCTACAGAGTCCATTCTCCTGGGTTGTCAGTGAAGCAGCCATATACTATATAGAGGGGCACCGCGTAATTACGCGATGACCATCTTGAAAACGGCTGCAACGAATCCTATCATTTTTGGTATCAAACATTTTGGAATCATACCCCCACTCCGTAAACAGTGTGGGAGGTATGATTTCAAGCACTGGAAGAGCCCTCCGTTAGGCTCTCAGTGTTTCCGGTACCAGTCTTCCAGACCCGGACAGCACAGAATGGTTGCTGCCGACCAGAGACACATTTCTGCCCTCCTGCTGCTGAGTCAAGCTCGAGCAGAGGAAGGTGGAACAATAGGCATCCTGTCACAGGGAGGTGTGACCACCTCCCAGACAGGATTTAGTGTATTGGGACAGGGTGGGTGCGCTTGCCAGCACCTGAAAGTCTGCATGAGGGGCACATTTGGTGTCCCTGTGCATAGACCAGTTCAAACCAGTTCTGGGAGCCATTGGCTCCCGCTCTGGCACAAAACTGGACAAAGGACATGGGAGTAACCTCCCCCCTGTCCAGACCCTCCCCTGGGAGGGTCCCCTGAATCTTCCCAACCCTTTTCCTAGGGTACTTAAGGGCTTACCTGGGTGTAGGTCCCTAGATTCATTGTGGGATAAGATTCACATCAGACCCCACTGCATTTTTACCGTCTGGGCACTCTGGACTTAGCTGGACTTTGTTTGGGCCTGACTTCGTCTCCCTTCCAGTCTGCTGCATCATCTGTGCCTGTGCATCATACAGGAACCTCCAAGGCCTGTGAAGCATCAAAGACACCTGAAGTAATCTCCATTGGAGTGAAGGAGTCACTACCCGGCATTTGCAGGCACCGCAACTAAGTCGACCAGTCTGCAGATCCTGCTCCCCTCCAGACCCCGTGGGCTCTGCAACACAGGTGGTGGTTTTCCACAGCTCCCGAGGCCTGCCCTACCCTCTCACCAAGGATGAGGCCAGAATCCCTTGTGGGGGTTGCAATAACTGAGCCCCTGTGTACATCGTCCAACTTGCAGTTGCAAAGGCTTGTTGGCTTTTTTGCAAGAAGACCTTTAGGCTCCAAGTAGCCCCAACCTCAAGCATCTCCTGTGACCAGAATCTTCAGCCACACCACATCGTGTGCACCGTGGTCTGCATCTTTTGGTGAGCTGCTTGAGGTCCTCTCTCGACTTCGGTGCCTCCGGCCTGTGGGTCCACTTGAGGGTCACACTTGTTTATTTTGGGCTCCCCTGATTGCTCGGGGCCTGCCCTGACTCCCCTGCCTTTGGTGAGTCCCCTGGACCTTGCCAGTCCCGACGTTGCTCCTTCTTTGATTCCTGCGTGGCTTGCCTTTGCCAAGGCTTGTTTGTGCTCCCGCCGGACACCGACCCCTCAGCACTCTACATCCTTTGTGGGACAGCTTGTGCACAGCTCCTGGTTCTCCTCAGCATCACCTGGTCCTCACAGCTGCAGAGTCAAGGTCCTTGTCATCCATCCTGAAGCACCCGACATCGGAGGGCATTCGTCTTCCAAGTCTCCTGGTCACCCCTGAATGACATAGACTCTGTCCCCTCTGCTTTCAGGCACTCTTCTTCAAGAATCCACGTTTGGATTCCCACGGACACTGTCTCCTCTTCCAGCAGCGGCACTTTCCTGAAGTTCTCCATTGGGTTCGACTGCGGTTTCTGACACCACTTCACCCCTATGCACCCAGCGTCACTGGTGTAGGTAACATGGGTACTAGGGTATCCACGGGTGGGGTTGCTCTCCAACCTTCTGTCTTCCAAGGGGTTTCCTCAGGGTCCACTGGGAAGGGTCCTTAATCTTTAAAAATCCAACCGTGATTTGCACATAGACTTGTACGGAGCACGCGATCGTGTTCCCACACTGCACACGCTCTCCGTGGGGTCCCTACCTACTTACCTTGGGTGGTTCTGTGGGTCCCCAGCAAATCTACATCCTCTTGACACTGTCCTTGACTCGAGTCATGGTTCTTATACCACTTTCTTAATATATGGTTTGGTTCCCCCCCTGGGGTCCACTGTGTATATCGTGCTATTTACTGTGTTTCTTTGCTAACTTATTGTGTGCATTGTGTTTATCTCCATGTTGGAGATATTTGAACATACTAGAGAGTATTATATATTAAATACATATTTTTATAAATACTTGGTGTGGCTCTTTTCACTTAATCTATATTATAAGATTGAATTCTGGTAAAACAAGCTGCTTTACACTCCTTCTGGACTAAGCATGAAGGCTGCTCTCCACAGCTACCACTTAGAGAGCTTTCTAAGGTAGTCTAAGACCTCTTAAATCACCATAAGGGTTGTCTGGACTGGTGCAAGGTGCCCACTTACATTAGTGGACATCATATACCAGGCCAGCCTCTCACACTTACCCGCACTATACCTCTAGTATCAGCACATCAATATATTGCCTTTTTGTACATAAACAAGTCATAACACTTTGACAGACTTTCTGTAACTTATATTGTACAACTCAGCAAGCTACAACTTACAGCAAAAGATAGCTTATTATTAATCACATAGACAAAACCTAATGCATTTACCAATTCTTGTTTATTAGTGAAAGTGCTTAATGATTTATTTATGAATGGTTGGGATTGTATGGATGTTTTTTTCACTGATTAGGGTTATGTGGGTAACTGTGGATGGATGAATGGGTGAGTGCCTAAGTGTATGGATAAATCAAGGGCAGAGTGCATGGGTGAGTGAGATGCTGTGGGCAGGAGTGGAAAATAGCTTCCAGGCCACCAACATGATTGTAGCCATCCATACAGTCACCTGTCAAAACCCTCCATCCATTCATTCATCTAGCCGTACACTCACATATGTATCCAGCTATCTGCCCATGTAACCACTCACCCATTTTTTCATCTATGCACTCAGCCAGCCATTCAGCTACTATTGACAATCACACAAACACGATGACCAATCAATAAAAAGCATTAAATATAAAAGCAAGAATTATTGAATTTGCAATAAATTGTTCAAAGAGGTGGCTAAGGTCAATAAGTCCTCAACAAGAGAATGTCACAATTACCTAAACACCCCAGTCAAAGGCATATGGGTCTGCATCAAATTGGATTCCAAGACCAAAAGGGTGAGAACAAAAAGCCCCATTATATGTTTAGAGGGCTGACCAGATTTTCTTTGGTGGACGACCACATTAAGTACATTTTATGATGCATAGCCTTCCTGTACATTTATTCTTTAAAACTACTCATCTTCAGATCAGTCAGAATGTTTTTCAAATGGTATTTTAGTTGTTTTGTGCTTAATGTGTGCCCTAACTGACTGTCTGGATTAAAATGAAAAGCTGAACTGGGGTGGTGGATTATTTTTATATATTAGAAGCTTGGGCCAGGCATTTGAACTCTGAAACAGAAGGGATCCAATTGATATGCAAAATGCTTCAATGTGTTGGCTTGCCTACAAAGGTTCAAGTGACCATATCCTTTTCCTTTTTTACTTTGATTGTGCTGATGCACTGTACCTTGGAATGACTCTTTTACTGCTCTGAAATTTACTGAGAGTTTAGAATTCAGGAATTCCAGATAGGGCTGCCAGACCTCAACATATGCATTCAGATCCACATCACAGGGGGCATTATATGCACAGTTGGCTATCTGTGGCTAGACGCACCATTGTCAAAGCAATGTGCACTGCAGATCAAGTCATCCATTGAATTAGACCTCTCTTCCTTCGACTTAATTACCACAGACTGGCAGAAGCTTGTTCTCCATCCGGACAGCCAAACTCTGGAACTCTGCCTCTGTAAGAGGAAGACGTACTGACAATCTCCTCGAATTCTGGAGAGCACTGAAACTTGGCTCTTCTCATCTGCTACATCACATGATGTAGATGACTGATTACATAAGTGGGAAAGAAGGTATATGTAAATGCTTTTATACTCTCCTAAGCACCTCATTCATATAAGCAGCTAGATACACAGCACCATGTTTGAAGCAGGTCTTTGAATTCACCTTATCTAAAATCGCCCATTTAGAATATTCTACATCCATCATCTTTTCCAACATCCATTCTGAAAGGGCTTCTAGGAACCAGATGCCAAAGCAGAACACATTATGGCCTCCTCAGAGGTAAGAAGCACTACTCAAATTCTACAATACAATTACTGAAACATAATGTATGTCTCCACATGTTAATTATAAAAGCCTAATAAAAGGGGAATATTGAAAGGATGAAGGAGTGACTGTTTACTATGTGAGATGGATGTGACAAAAGAAAGCAGGAAATAGGCAAACTAAATTGTTTGGTGATAATTATATAGCTTAGGCCTCCTCCCTGTCTAGAAACACATAAAAGTCTAGAGGTTTCTCTCTCTCTCTCCTTCTCTGCTACTACAGGGCACTGAATGGAAGAGAGGGCTTCCAAATGGGTATTGAATGAATATGGTCAGTCCAACCAAATGTGAGGTAAAGCATCTATTTTTAACATTTCTCTAGCAATGTTCTTGTTGAATCAAAGAGCAGATGAAATACCATTTAAAGAGCTCAGTCTTAGGGCATTTTCTAAGCAAGAAGTGGTTAGGCCTCAATTTCAGGGTGAGGCACTGCACATTTCACAGTGTGCGTTGTTGAATAAGATGCAGATTTGTCAATTGTAGGTTCCTGGCTTGAATGCACTGTGGGGCTAGGTATTGACGTTCTAACTGCAGACCTTGTAGAAGGTTCACAGAGGGTTTTCAAGACCACTTGTGCATGGTTGTGTTTGCAAAGGTTGAAGAAGAGTTTGGTTGCATGATTTTGTAGTCTTTGCAACCTGTGAGAGAGGAATGTTTTCATTTGTAGATAAAATTAGAGTATTCCAGACAATAACCCATATCAAGATTGCTTGTGTGTTCCACTTGATTATTGAATTGCATTCGCTGCCGGATGGAGAATTGAAGGTTAGTAGCACTGGCTACATTATTGCTGACTTGTGGAGAAAATGAAAGACCTAAATTGAAGATAAGCTACAATGTTTTTACTTTCTGAGTTGAGGACAGTATTGACCTCAAGTTCTTGGACATTCATAATGACGATTGTCATTGTGAGAATCTTCTAGCACCAGGATCTCAGTTTTAAATCAGTTTAAAAAATTGAAGTTTTCTTTTATCAACTGAACATTTTCTCTAAGCAACCCATGATGTTTGGCTACTAGAGCTGTTGTACAATTGGAAGTGGATTTGGCTAACATCAGGGTAAGTTGGAAATGGATCCGACAATTCTCTAGCATGTGAATGCATATAAATGTTTAATAGTAGCATTGAGAGGAAGATTTCTGTGGAACAACACAAATCATCCTTCAATTTGACAAATGTTTTGTTCTGATGCGCTCTTGTTGGCTCCTGTTATGGACAAAGGAACCAATCCATTGTAAGGACATATCAGATATAGCAATGAATTTGTGAAGTCTTTTCAAAAGGATTTCATTTTCCATTGTGTCATAATTGCTTGAGAGATCAAATAGAATCCCTACTACCATTTATCTAGGGTGGAGAGAAATGTATTTCTAATTGTAGAAATTGTGTTCTCTATTCCCGCAAGGACCTCAAGCCTAATTGTACGCCAAGGAGGATATGGTTGGACACAATGTATTCTTCCAGCTGGTTAGCAAAAAATCTTTCTCCAGGATTTTGCTAATGTAAGACAGGATGTAAGGCCATGATATCCGAGGTCTTCTGGATTTGCTGTGGGTTTTTCAGGGAGGTTTATGATTGCATGTTGATGTTAATTAGGAGGAGAACCACTATAGAGGGATATGTTAATCACATGGTTTCAATCAGCCAGAGAAGAAGTGCTTCAAATTGACTTCATGGCGAGACTTTACCGTCAGGTTAGAGTCTTTTTTCTGGGTATGGTTAGGCACACAGTCAATTTCTATTTGTTTGAAGGATGAGTGGAAAATATTCTTTGGCAGGTTGTTGTGAGGGTTTGGCATGATTCTGGCAACGAGGCTCACACGTTTGTGACTTTGACCTTGAAGAAACTCAGAGGAATCTTGCAATGCTTTTGAGATGCACGTGGAATTTTCCTTACGGCTTCTTGGTTAGTTAGTTCTCGATAGATGTTCCAATTTTCTAATGCTTCAGGAGTTGTAGGCACTTTTGCATATTTTTTTGTTATTATGTGTCTCTTCTGTGTCTCCAGACTGAGTATAATACAACAAATGTTCCACGTTACAGCATTGCCATTTTAGATATGCCAGCGTTCTCATAAAACTCTTGCTAGAGGGTTTGAGCCCATTTGTACACTTAGGTACTTTGAGAGGTACAGCCCTGTTGAGGATGTTGCTGATGTTGTAAAGGAAGTTTGTATATTGTGGTACACTTTTTTTCAATTCTTCTACAAAGCTCTCTCTTCTCCACGTGGTTTTGAAAACTACTGTACAATGCTTTAAAGAATGGGCATGTTTTGTGAAGTCTGTGGTTTGGGAGATATTTTACCATATGTTAAGTTGTGCTAGGTTTCAATTTTGAATGTGAACATTAAGATGGGTGTGGCTTACACAGTCTGTGATGTTTGGTTGAAACTAATGGCCCTTCGGTTATGAATGAGGTTTGAAGATGGTTTGGGCCGAGTTGGTCGAAAAGAAGTAGAATTCACCCACTGATAGAGCTGGAATTACATTTACATTGTAAAGCAAGCAAAAACTAGACATGACACCTTTTGAGAGAAAATAAATAAACGTGCATCAATTACACGTTATAGAAAAGATGATGAAAATAGAAGAATTTTAGTTACTGCATTGTAAAAGCATGCAGAAAAAAGAGTAGTCTAGATGATATCATACATATAAATAACATAGCTTGTGATTTACTAAAGAAAAAGAATCTTGTTTTATTAACGTGTGTTAGAAAACGTGTACATGATGAAATTCTCACGTTATTGAATTTACTTCTAATCGTTTTACATTTAATTTTAAATAGAAGAATAACTAATGAGATGTATGAATTAGTATAATTAATTTTAATTTTGATAGTACATTTTATCATTTTAACCTTTGTATGTGATAACGTGTGCACCAAAAATGACAAAAGAAAAACAGGTGCAACACATTTGTACTAAAAAATGCATTTACGGAACTTTGAGAAAATGTTCTTCATTCATGTGCAAATAATAATTGCTTGAAACAAATAATGTAATATACACTTTAAAGTGCATTTACATGTTGGTACTTACAAATGTAGTAGTACCCTATTTCTACTTGAATTAATTTTGATCATACTAATGTTCCTAAGTGCATTAGAAATTACACTAGAAACTCAACCTCTTTATGTTCCTGTATAAATAAATATAATGCATATAATTCTATATGACACTGCGTTATATTAGCCTAAGTTAACATAGGCCAAACTGTATTCATGGAGTTTTCTGCTTCGTTAAGCCTACTGAACATGAGAGAATCACTCAATGCAACAATCTGAATGTAACAAGTTATTCTTCCCTCTTGAGTTCTCATGTATTGTATAAAGATGTAGGGCCCCCTTTGTTCCTGCTCTGCCAGCCTTTTCATGGCAGGGCTCTGCCATGAAATGACTGCTAGAGCAGGAACTCAAAATATGCTGAGCGGGACTGCGCCAGTCCCCGCTCAGCATATTGCGCTGTGACGCTCCTGCGCCACCGCCAGGGAACGACTGTTCCCTGGCAATGCCAGCGGTCCACGGCCCCTACGACTTTAACAGTCGTAATACGGCAGACGGTGGACCACCTGCGCAAGTCCGACCGCCTGACTTGTAATCAGGCCCTTTGCTACAATTTTATTACCATTTACAGGACACTTACCTGGGAAATTCCCCTTTTGAACTTTCTTACATGCTCTAGCTAAAGGGGCATTGTTTAAATTTTCATATGGCGGATGATTTAAGGACTGCGTAATAGTTCCACCTATTTCCTCTGCATTCTGTGTCTTCCTTATGTCGCCTGATCCACATTCCATATGAACTGACCAATGAACTGAGTGGTCTGATCCGATGAGGTGACACTAGTGGGTGTCATCCCCAGAAACGCTAAGAATATATTATTGCTTGATTTGATGGATTGGAAGCTCATCTTGTTCTTCTTGCTTTTGGAGAGAGGTTGTTGCTCTAGGAGACACTCGAGAGCCTATATGACTGATGGTGATGACAGACGGCTGCAGTTCTGCATGCGGACTAATTACATACTGATTGGAGAGATTTTCAGAACTTTGATGGAAACTCACCTGGCTTCCTTTCCTAATTTGCGCATAGGCTACATGCACTTAGTGGCTTCTTCCTTCTGAGACTACTAGAACTGGCAAATTCACATCCTTTCCTGAGCTTGTGAGCTTTGAGCACTGATTCATTTTTGTTAAATACCTTATTTCTGATGATGCACTTATTTCTCTAAAAGATTTGATAAACAAAATGTATTAACTAAATTCACTCAGTTATCAGGATTTTCCCACTTAAGGTGAATGAGCATTCTTAAATTAAATCTTGCTAGATGACTAAAGGGGATCGAACTAAACAATTTGTTGGGCTTCAAATACTGATGCTGCTATCCTGTATTGCTTTGTCTGAACTCTTACAGGCACATGCATCAAGGTAGGAATTTGCGAGTCCTTAATTGTGATTATTAAGGAATCGCAATTAAGGACTCGCAAAATCCTATGCATGTAGGAATCACAATAAAAATAGCGATTCCTACACATCCCTTATTTGCGACTCAGGAATAAATGGGATGGGAATGGGAATTGCATGCGCAATTTGCGAGTACCAATAGGTACTCGCAAATTGCGTATGTATTTCAAGGATGCAAGCGTGTCAAAAGGACACCCTGTTGCACCCCTGAAATTGATCTGTGCACATATGTTGCGCACACACATGTCCCAAAGGCATGTGTGTGTGTAACCTACAACTTTGAAAAATGCACTTTAGTGCATTTTTCAAAGTTTCCGCTATTTACCATCTGGTATGATTTCGCGGTAAATAGCGGGCCCAAATAGCGAAATCGCTATTTTAAAAGGCATCTTGCATTGCGAGTGGCAAGTTGTTTCATGCATTGCAATAGCTAATTTTGCGATCTCAAACGGACGATTTTTGCGATTCGCACCGTTTGCGATCGCAAAAAGCTTTGATGCATGTGCCTGCTAGTGTATATGATTTTGTCTCACCTACGTTTTTCAGGATATTTGGGCCTGCAGTATTAATCCTTTATCTTTATAGATTTGTGTTAAGAGTAATTTACATGAGTTTGATTTCAAATTTGTAGTTCAGTTGTCCAATTCCTGGCCCTCATTGGATGACTGTTGGAACCCTTTATACCCAACCCCTCTCAGCACACAGCAAGGTCCATCGGAGGACCAAGAGAGTGGAAATGAACAAGTGTTCCAGATCATCATTTGGTAGTAAATGTAAGTAAGTAAATTGGGGCCCAGCAAACGGTACAGCACCTACTAAAAGTAATTTTTCCGAGCTATGGATTGCAGATAAAAGCTAGGCTAAGATTGCTTCAAGAAGGAAGGGTTATTGTATCCAGATAGATGATTTCTCAAAGCTGTGATGAAGGAGCTGTTCAGATTAATTGTACACTGTGCAGCGCTCTATAGGTACGCTCTGTGAAGTAGACTCCTCCTCCCTTTTTAGTGGATATATTTTTGTAAAGGAATGTAAAGTCAAGACGGATCTGGTCATCTAGGACAGCGACTTGAATTCTCTCCAAACCATGACTCAGTGGGACCATATGCTTGGCAGCCCTTCTCACCTATGAGTTCACGTGTTAAGATTATGTTTATGGGCTGGCTGATGGGGCCAGCTTTTATTCAGAAGTCATCGTCTTGATAGAAAGTGGTTCTGGATGTTGATGCGTGATCTGTTGTGCCATCATCCCCAGCTTCTGGCTTGACTGTTCACATCTTACTTCCTTTCTCAGGCTCTTGTGTTGGTTTCATATCATATACATGAAATCAATGTAGAAACAGGTATAATTTTGGGATCTGTTTAAAACATTTGTTTCCCATCAAAATCAACATTTTACCCAGCCTTCACCACACAAGAATGTGTGCACTTACATGTTGATAAAATCTCAGAATGCCTTATTGCAAAGAATGCACCGAGAACAAAAACCCAACGCCAACCAGTACCTTCATGCTTCCAGGGAGGCCCCTTGCAAAGTGCAAACTTAGCTCCAATGACAAATAAACGGAAATTAGTGTTTCAGAAGCATTTGGAACAAAAGGTGCAGCACATAGACTATTAGACCGTTTTTGTTAGTGAGATCTGAAACTCACTCATAGGAACAAAGATTTGATAAGGAATTTAAAAATTAATTGCACAGCATTTGGCATTTACGGTACATATAATTACAATTTGATGTAAAAGGAGATAAAGTGATCCGAACAGAATTAGATGATTTTTTGGTAAAACAGCAAAGCCAAGATGGGTTCCCTTGTCTCAAGTGTTAGCCAACGCAAATGGGTGAATCTTTGCTCCTGCAGCAGAAGATCCTTCCTCCCTGGTGGAGTGAAAACTGTCACTACACCAACGGTGGGCTATAGTTTGTTTCATCCATGGCACTTATTTTGTACTGCACCCCCCAAACCCCCTCCAGCCTCCCCCCTCAGGATTCTCCTTCATGGTTCTATGTGTATAATGGAACATCACAGGTTCTAAATCCAGATTAATGAACAATCAAATATACTTTTATGTACTGCCTGATGTCGGATGGTGAAATGGTATAGTTCCTCATATCATTTCATTATCTAGGGCTCAGTGCTCCGGTGATTCTATGAAGAGGAGCTGCTTCATTAATACATTTTTGTTCATTTATAGAAATCATCACGTAATCCCTTTTTCTTTTGATGTCACTTTTAACTTGTTTTCTTTGTTTCTTTGTTTGCTTTTCTCTTCTTAGGCTTACATAAAGATAGCTTTAAATCTCTCCAAGCTCTACAGTAAGTGAGAAAACAAGGTTAAAAAGAGAAAAGCAGTCTAAAATAACGTGAGCGGATGCGATGTCCATTGGAGTAACATTCTTATTACGCACTGGTGTGGCAAGCTTCATCATTCTCATTCAAACTCTACTGGTCTCCTTGGTGGCTAACTTCACTTGCTGCAGAAAATGTGCATTCATTAATAAAGGCTGTGCCATGCACAACAGTAGTGCACTGGTGCAGTAGTGCAATGGTGCAGGAGCTGCAGTAGCATATGGTAAGCCATTGTAAGCCATCTTCTGCTTTACCCGCTATTTCTCCCATTCAGGTTACCCTTGGTGTTGGTGCCCCCTTAATGCATATCACCTGTACCCCGAAGACAAAGCTTGGTGGTCACTTGTGATGCCTTCCAGTGGAGTAAGCTTGCACTTCCGCTGACTCTAACTCATTTATAGCGTCGGTATGGCACTAGAACGTGAGGAATAGGCAGGGGAAAGAGCAGCAGAGGGAGCTTGAGCAAGCTTGAGCGAGCACCCAGTTTCAGACCCATCTTCCATCACTTCCCTGAAACTGCATCCTCTCTTCCCACAATTTGCCCTACTGGTAGGGCATATTGATACAGAAAGGTAAAGGCAGTGGAAGAGGACACACAGAGCAAGAATCCTTGCTTGATGTAGGGATTTCCATGGAGAGCTACCTCTCACTGCTTCCATGCCCAAGTCGACGTATACACTGGCATACATGCGCCAGTAAGTTGGCTGAGAGAGTTAAGCACCCACTTGCCTTATAATAGGTAACCGTCTGGTCCCTATTTAGAAAAGGCCTGCTTAGCCTTTCCTCCATTCCAGATCAATGCATTCAATACTATTAAACTGGGGAATAATAATGATTGTTGTTTGCAGTACGTAAAAATGTTAAGTACTTTGGTATGAATCACTGTGTAAAAAATGTGTTACTATATGAATGAATAATAAACTGAAGTAGAGCCAGCCACCACTTTCTATATCCCCTGACTATGATGCTGTTTCCCATAGGCCCTGATTAGGAATTAAAGAGTGCAGCTATGCCAAAAATACATGGTCCAAAATCACTGATTCCAGTTGGTAATTGCACCCACGAGTCATGGTCCCGGAAATAGGGAATAACCATGCAACCCTGGAAGAATATATGACGTTACAACGCAAATAATTACAACGCATGCTTTTAGATTGCAGTTTTTACAACGCAACTACCATTACATCGCATGATTTTACAACGCATATCATTACAACGCATTTTTTTTAAACTACCATTACAACGCATTCCAATACAACACATACCATTACAACGCATAATACTTTTAGTGCAACAGTAGAGTAAGTGTTGGATAGCGTAGGGGTAAAAATTACTATTCCCACTCCAGTAAGAGCAACAGTAGGGAAAGTGTTGGATAGCGTAGGGGTAAAAATTACTATTCCCTCTCCAGTCAGTGCAACAGTAGGGAAAGTGTTGGATAGCGTAGGGGTAAAAATGACTATTCCCACTCCAGTCAGTGCAACAGTAGGGAAAGTGTTGGATAGCGTAGGGGTAAAAATTACTATTCCCACTCCAGTGAGTGCAACAGTAGGGAAAGTGTTGGATAGTGTAGGGGTAAAAATTACTATTCCCACTCCAGTGAGTGCAACAGTAGGGATAGTGTTGGATAGCATAGGGGTAAAAATTACTATTCCCAACTACCCCAAAAAACCCATACCCACCCTAAACCTTAAAAGTCTCCATTACTAACCTTATAATGCGTTGTGATGGCATGTGTTGTAATGGCATGCTTTGTAATGACATGCGTTGCAATGGCATGTGATGTAAAGGCGCTTGCGTTGTAAAAGTTGCGTTGTAAAGGCATTGCGATGTAATGCCTGCGTTGTAATGGACATTTCCCCCCTGGAATTACCGGATCCTCTTCTGCATGGTTAGCGTTGACTCTGGAGGCATTTTACACTCCCATTTATCCCCTGCTCAGAGTAGATGGGAAAGAGGGGTGGCAGTCCAACGTGGGCAGAAACATAGATAGGGTCAAAGGTCAGCATGTGGGGTGGCTGGACTGAGGTGCATTGTACGCCCTCGTTGTGGAGTTGGGGGATGTTGGGTAGTGGCCTTTCTGTGCCTGAGCCCTCCGCCTACCACCAGGCCCATGGGTGATTCTATAGGGCATGGATTCACATCGAGTAAAATCAGGCACAGTGTTCCCATACTTTGTAAATTCATGTGCAGAAACTCCAAGCAACTTAAAATCAGAAGCAACGGTAAACCCTGGGGGATACCACTATGGCGAATGCATAATCAGCACTCGAGTGTCCATTTAGTTGTACTGCAGAGGGTGGATCAGACACGAAGGTGTCTGAAGTCTTCAGAAAGCAACTCTCTCTTTCTCCTACCACTGCCATAGGGTCTCCCTCATTGAACTTAATATTCCCTATAGTGCATATTATAGTACCTCTCTAATCTGCCTAAATTAAGTCATTGCGAGGCACACTGATTAATGAGATCATACCTGTTTAATTAAACTTAAACTATCTATCAAAAAGGAGCACATACCTATTCAACCGGATAGTGTTCGTTAATAGCTATACCGTACATACCATGATGTGTGTTGCCTCCATGCGTTTCCCAGGTGCAGAGATGCATGCATGTGTATTCTCTGTGCTCGTGTAGATCTGTTTGTGTCTTGGGTTTGGTTCCATCGCTCTATAAATGTTTGATGTGTATATGCTCGCCTCAGACAAAATACAGACCAAATGTATTTGCTGATGTTTGTTGCTAAGTGGTTGAAAATGTTAAGGGAAAGCTTAAATCAGTTTCCTCGCATCCAGCTTTTCTGTTTTTCATTCTTCTGATTCAAGTGAGATGTAATGTTTCTCTTCTAACCATATCGCTGATTTGTTTTTATCATTATAATTGTTCTTTTTTTTTTTTACTTCAACTGTTGTTGTCTGTACTGTGACAGGCTTCCTGTATTTAGTATCTGCGAACACCTGCAGATGAAGATTCCCTGCGAGGGTACCTATAAATACACTCGTGTGTATGTGTCTGAATTTAAATAGATTATTTTCTCAGGGGTTAGGATGACTCACAGCTCTAGAGCAGCTGAATAAACATTGCATTCCTTCATCTTTCTTCCCAAGTTTCATGTTTAAGTAGATTGACCACATAATTGCAATTCCTTAACAATCACGGGAAACATTAATCATCTATTTTGGAACGTCAGAAATATAGAGATTCATTTTAGCAACAGATTGGTATTGTCTCAAATATCAAAAAACGAAGGGACCGTTTGTTGTATTCTGGATTTTTGTTATTTTGACAATGTTTCTATGGTGGTATATCAGACGGTAATATGCGTAAATATCGTCTGACATAGATATCGTTTATACAAATACCATCGCATTGGGTGTAGATATTCTATTGCTAACTTCAATGGGGCAATAATATTGTAAAAGATATTTAGGGCATGATATGGATGTCAGACGCTAATCTGACATGATATTCTGGTCCTTTGCCCCTGTGAGCTACCCTTGCATGATTCACTTGTGTCTCCCATGCCAGCTGCTCCTTCTAGCCCCCCCAGTCAATACAGTGCAAGATGGGGGGGCCTCACTGAAAGTATCTGGCTAATCTTTATGGGCCTGTAAGAAAGTTGCTAGCCAAAAGAGAATTACAGGTTTATCGTGCAAATCGAGGCTCTTGATTCGGATATTTCACCAAGAAAACCCTGGAAAAATATGCAGGTAAAAGAGGCTCTTAAAGGAAAATTCAGCCGGAACCAATTGAGGCTGTTTTCTACAGTTATTCTCCATTTATAAGCTCAAAAGTTGCAATGGCCCAGTAAATATGTATCCCAGGAATTAGCAAACCCTGTGGCATCAGTGGTTCAGATGCAAAATTACCACATCAAAATACTTAATTTGTTCTGAGAAGTATTTCCTCAATGCTTATAGTTCAAATATGGTTAAAAAAATGACATTATCTATAGATGCTGTTTTCTCTCAAATGGTGAGGCAGAATTTTGCACTTTTTTCGTAGAATGTTGGTAAATAACCATCCAGATAATATTAACATCGAGGCCAGTATATGATAAAGGGTCTCTGCTGCTTCCTGGCCTCGCGGGGTTTCTGGTTTTCTCAGTGGCTGCTAGTCTTTAGTTTATGTCTGTACACCAGCACATCATGGGTCCAAGGGCAATCAAAGGCAAGGCTCTCACTCTTGGAATGCAGTGTGCCCCTCACATCTATATCTGCTTGGCCCAATTATAGGTTCACTCTGTTTTGAGTGAAAGTGTGTTTTGAGCCACAGTCACAGCTGGGAAAGCTTCTGAAAGATTATTGGAATTTGACTCAATTTCTCCATATCATTCATATTTATTGCATTGCCTAACCTGTGCCTCGCAATGGACTGGGGAATGACTTTACGGGGCATGGTGTAGGTTCCTGAGAGTTGTCTCCAGTGTGGTGGCAGGTGGACGTGTATAGGGATGATGGCGCTGTGATACAGGGCCCTGGCAAATCATTGGTGGGTTTTTATTTGGTTCTGCCCTCCCTGCCTCTTCTTCTTTTTAGAGAAAAGAAGTGGAAGTGAGATAGAAAGCTACATTACAAAGGGAAATACAGATGTAGTGAAGGAAGAGAAGATATGAGAGGACAGAGAGGGAACTAGAAGGGGAAAGAAGTTGTGCAAGATGGAAAGTGAAAGGAAGAGGTGTTTATGATTGAACTAGAGCACGGAATTTTAAAATTCCCCAGAGAAGGGAGCACGGGAGGGAGTGTTAAGAAAATAATGAAAGGGGGTCTACAAAGATGGAGACAGAAGGGATCTGAACTAAGAAAGTATGTTGTAGGCTGTGGCATCTCTATTCACTGATCTGCTGATTCTGAGTGGCACCAAAGCTTCTGCAATCAACATTGATGGCTGCTGAACCAGACGGAGGAGGGCTCAAGTCAGAAAGAATAAGAAACGGGAAAGAAGAACAAGAAGGGAAATGAGGAGAGAAGCAGCAAGAGGTAGACATTGGAGTTAAAGGGAAATTAAAAGAATCAGAAAGGGTGGGAAATAAGGGGAGATGAGGAGAAAAGGTTCCAGGAAGAGAATGGAGGACAGATAGAAGGTGCGAAGAAAAGAGAGGAAAGGAATGAGCGAAAGAGAGAAACAAAGATTGAAAGTAGGCGATGAAGAAAAACGGGTGTAAAAAGTAGCTAGATGACAGGTGTTGAAGGATACAGAGGGCAAAGGCAAGTAGAAATAGGAATGAAAGAGATGAGCGTGGAAGCAGCTAGGTATATTGGGAGAAAGGAGATATAGAGGGAAAGTTCAAGAGAGAAGAGAGAACTAGGAGAGAAAGAAAGAATTGCTTCTGAATACTGAAGTGCAATGCACAGCAATACTCTTTCTTTTGGGCGATTATCTCTTAATATGTGTCACTGTACATCGCAAATTTACTTTACGACAATGAATTGGCCGAATCTTTGCTTTGCACTGCTTTCCCCCCTACACTCCTCTTTGTTGCAAACCTTACGCGAGTCGTGAGAAGGAATGAGAACTATTTTGTAGTGCTCTGCCCCTGGCACAAAATGAAACAAGCACATGACTGTCAAACACAATGGTGTTTCATGTGAGAATTTGACATTGCACTTTTTTCCATTGTTCCATAGGATAAGGGTCTGTAGGAAGTGATGCTATGTGAAAATCAGGCCATAGTATGAATGAGCGCCAACAATGTTTCATTCAGTTTCGGAGGTTGGTGGGAGAGAAATGTGGAAACTGAGGCTGTTTTGTTCCTTTGCTGCACGTGATGGGTCTCGTTTTTGTTGTCCTAGAAATGTGGGAAGTTCAGGATCGCACATCATTGTACAAGTGAAGGCCTCCTTTCAGGGGTCGGCGATGCAAGAATGCAGTACAGCGTACTGAACATCATCACTGCAGTGTTTCACATGCTAAGTGTTCTGATAGGTCTATTTCCAACAGATCTGATTTTGTAGAAGTAAATGTCAAATGGCCTGTAAAATATATGGATTGTGAAGGAATAATGTGATTGAAAATATATCTTATGCTATTATGCTAAGAAAGTAATACATTTTATCCCAGTTTACAAAGCTACACTAAACATTTCTCTTAACATGAAAAAAATCCGGACGCAAAGGTGAAATTCTAATTTACATTGTTTCCAGTAATTTATGCCATCAAACAAAATCTACTCATCTGGAAAAACTGCATGCACAGTATGTTCTTTCTGCAGTCCTAAAGAAGTATGTATGAGGATAAGGGCTTTCCCAAGGAAAAGTCAGAGGGGTCGTTATGGGGAAAGTCCCACAAAGTCATAACCTATACAAGAAATTTCGCCCCAATGTGTACACCTTCTCTTGCTGCAAATTGTTGTTTTGAAGTAAAGATACAAAAGACTGTTTGAAAGAAGGGGGGGGGGGGTCTCATGGATAGTGCCCCTGGGGTGCAATGGGTGTGCCCACCCACTCTTTTGTGCTCCCAGTGAACTATGGAATTACGGAAGGGGCTGCAGATGCTTGTGCATCCCCTTCTGTAATACTGATGGCACTGGAGCACCGGCACTATCTTCATGAGGGCGTTCCCTCGTTTGCAAGGGAATCACGTTGCCTCTGCGCTCCATCGGCACAGACAGAAAACAGGCTCTTTGGAGGAGCCCTGACAGTGCACCCCCTGAGGGCAACCCTCTGGAGAGGTCAGAGGGGGTTCCATCTACCCCCAGGCATCCCGCTGCAGGCAGGTGCAGTCAATCACTGCACCTGCCGCAGGCGTATCTTTGTCCCCTCTTCAAAGTGCAGACGGGTGCCGCCTGCAATTAGAAACAGGGAGCGCTTTGAAGCAGCTCCTTCCTATTTCACTGAATGGGCTGCCCCCTGTGCGGGGCGTTAACCAACTAAATTCTTGAACGGGCTGTTCCCCATGAGAGGATTCTCATGTCTCACACACAGGGTCAGTGAGTAGCGTAATGCATTTTGCCCCCCATCATTGGGCCTCTCCTGCAGGATGTGAGGAGGGGCCCTGATTCTCCCATACCTCAGAGATATTCATTAGTTTTGGGCTGAATGGGGGCCCTCCTTGAAGGGGTTGTAGGAACCTATGCCACAGGGCTGGTTTGTCCTGCTTACACCCCTGGGGAAAGCACGTTTCATTTTGTTTTGCTTATTGAACTGGGAAGCCAAACATGAACAAAGCTTGATGTGGACATTCCACATCCTTCTAAAGGCGACTAGGGCAAGACTTAGGGGTTGACTTAGCTGCAGGAAGCAGAAAACGAACGGAGCCAGGATTGCATTCATAGATGCAAGGCAACGCAATGTTTTAAAAAATATAACAGAAGGGATCAAGGCCAATCCCTCCGAATTACAAGGTTCGAAACTGATGAATGAGTTGACAATACTTGCATTACCTCCTCGTCCTGTCTTCCCGTCCCATTCCTTAACAGTGAGCAGCTAGTCTGCTCCACAGAAACCTACTACCTAGCAGAGCTTTTCGCACTTCCCCCAACATGGCGCCACCATCAGGTGAGGATAAAAGGGGGAAGTGCGTCACAGAACAACCTGTTCTTTTTTTTCTGCCTTCGCAGTCTACTGATGTCCTAGCAGGAGCTGTTGGGGGTAAGTTTTCTCTCCATTTTTTTTTTTGTTTTTGGCGCGGCCTGCTTTAGCGGCCGCCTTTTCTTTTTTGTTGCATGTGTGACTACCGGAGGTTCGATCCCTGCACTTTGTGGCTCCGCCTTTGTGTACTTTTATGTGGGGGGGCCTATCACTTGCGCGGTCCGCTCTAGCGGCCGCTTGTGCATCTTTTTTACCGCTGCTCACCTGTGCCTCCTCGGCCTGCTCTAGCGGCCGTTGCTCTCCACGCCGGTCCCGATGCGCCCTGCTTTAGCGGGCGGGGATTCTTCGGCGGTGTTTCCTGCAGCGTGCGCAGCTCCTGGGGATTTCTTTGGGCGGCCGGCCGCTTTTTAGCGTCCTCCCCTTTTCCTGGTCCCGTGTGAGGACGGGGCCTCGGGACTTCGTGCCTTTCGAGGCGGGTCTCTTTTTCTTGGTTCCCGTCCTCTGTGGCCGTTTTGTTTCATCCTCTCTTGCGTTGCTGCCATGGCACAGGGTGCCTCTTCTTCCGCACCTCCTCTGGATTCCTTGCGCCTGCTTCTTAATGTAGCGGTTGCTGCTGCCTTCCGGGCTCGGGAGGCTGTTGGCCCTCCTGCCAAGGATCTGTAGATGGTGAGGGGTGTGTGTATGGCAGCTTTGTTCAGGGTGCGGAGCTCTCTGACTTGTTCATCCATGTGTGGGATGCTTTGGGGTGTACGCAGCTGGTTCGTGATTGGTGGGAGGTGGACAAGTCTGCCTTTCCTCGCTTTTTGTCTAAGCGTTCTCCTCTGGAGGGGTTTGCTGCTGAGTTCCCCTATCCGTCCTGGTTGGCGTTTTGATGGCTGACTTTTCCTCGCAGGGTTTGGTTTTGTCTGACAACACCCTTCCTTCTGGCACTGTGGATACGCATGTTGAGGGGGCGGTGAAGCGTTCCTATGCTGCTTCCCACTTTTCTTTCCGGCGACGGCCTGTTCCACTTACATGGTCCGTTCCCTTCTGTCAGATTTCCAGGCCCTGGCTATTATTTTGCGGGATGGAGAGGATGCCTCCTCTCTCTTGGCCCTCCTGGAGTTGCAGGTGCGCTGCTTGTCTGGCATTTCGTTTGACACTGTGTGCCGCTGCGGCTGCTTCTGGTGCTTCATTTGCTGCGAGGCGTCCTATCTGGATGCGTTCCTGGAAGGCTGGGTCTTCTCAGTAGTCGGTCCTGCTTAAATTGCCCTTTGTCCCGGGTGTTCGGGCCTCCACTGGTGGACATGATCGTGCTGTCGGCAGGGAGCCGCGAGATTGTGGCTCCTGTCCACCCTCCTTCTCGGGGCGTGGGTTTGGCTCCTGCCGTGCCTTGGGGCCTTCTGCTCGGGGTGCTTTGCTGCCCTTTCGTGGCAGGGGTCGTGGCCGGGGGCCCCTGGAGGTGCCTAGTCCCGTGCCCCTGCCGGTGGTGCTGCCCCCGCTCCTGCCTCTGCGCAGTGACTGTCTGCTTTTTCCGGTTGGGGGTCGCCATCGTTGTTTCCTGCCCCAGTGGTTAGCGGTTCCGGATGCCTGGGCGGTGCAGACTGTGTCCGGGGTTATCGGATCGTGTTCTCCTCTCCTCCCCCCTGGTCTTCCGGGTGTCCCCCTGCCCCGTCCTCCTCTACGGCGGGAGGCTTTTGCTGGTCGGTGTGCGCCTCCTGTTGGAGTAGGCGGCTATCATGGAGATTCCTCTTCTGGGGAGGGGCATGGGTTGTTCTTCGATTCTCTTCCTGGTCTCCGGGTACGATGCTTCGGATCTGCGCCCTGTCTTGGATCTGGTGTGGGTCGTTCTCTTCGTCCCCCGCCGTGCGTTCATGGTGGTGGCTTTGTTGTCCATCCTGCCTCGGGTGCTTCCTGGGGGCTTCCTGGCGTCCCTGGTCCTGATGGCTACTTATCTGCACGTCCCGATCCGTCCTGCGGATCGGCGGTTTCTCCGGTTTACGGTTGGTTCCTGGCACTTCCGGTTCCAGGTGCTTCCTTTCGGCCTTTCCTCGGCGCCATGGGTTTTCGCGCAGCTCTTGGCCCCTCTGGTGGGTGTTCTCCATTCCAGAGGTCTGCGTCTGTCGGATGTGGACCGGGTGTGTCGTCTTCTGGGGTCCTATGGGTTCCTCGTCATTCACCGGGAGTCCTCCCTGCTGCCCTCCCAGACTCTGGGGTTCCTGGGTGCTCTGTTCCGCATGGTTCTGGGGATGGTGTTCCTCTCCCAGGAGCGCCAGTTGACTTTGTTCCGTCACCTCTCTTGGGTTCTGTCCCAGTCCCGGGTGTCTGCCCGTCTCTGGTTGCGGAGTCAGGGGTGTTGGCTTCCACTCTGCCTCTCCTCCCTTGGGCCCGGCTGCATTTGTATCCCCTCCTGCTTCATGTCCTGTCGCAATGGGATCCTGCCTCTCTGGTCTAAGGTGCCCTGGTTCCCGTCACTCCGGGGATTCGGGATGCTCTCCAGTGGTGGTTGTCCCCTCCGTCTCTTTCCCGGGGTTCCACCTTATTCCTCCTCGGAATGTGGTTGTGTTGTCCATGGAGTGCGGTCCTGGGTGCTTCCGAGGCTCGGGTCGGTGGTCCTGTTTCGGGTCTCTCCTGTCCTCGACCTGGAAGGAGTTACGGGTGGTTTGGTTGGCTCTTCAGTGGTTTGCGCCTCTCCTTCTGGGCCATGCTGTCTCGGTTCGGACCGACTGCCAGGTTGTTCGGGCTTCTGTCAATCGCCTTGGGGGCATGTGCTGGTCTTTGTTTCTCTTTTCCAGGGTGTTCGGTCTTTGGGTCGACCGGTATCTCTGGCGGCTGTGTCTCTTCCGGGGACGGAGATTGGGCCTGCAGACTCTCCGAGAGGAGTGTTCCCTTCCTCTGTGGCTGTGTCTGTCCCCGGCTCTGTTCGATCTGATTGTCCTCCGGTTCCGCCTTCCCTGGCTGGATCTTTTTGCCTCGGAGGACTCTGCCCTTCTGCCTAGGGTTTGCGGCCTCGTTCCCTCCCGGTTGGCCTGGGCGATCGACGCATACTCTGTTCCGTGGTCGCTGGGGCTCCTGTTTGCCTTCCCTCCGTTTGCTTTGATTCCCCGGGTCCTCCGGTGGTTTCGGTTGGACCGGGCGGAGGTTCTTCTGGTTGTGCCGCAGTGGTCCCGTCGGCCTTTGTTTTCCCCTGCTTCTGTCCTTGTCAGTATGCCCCCTTTGGCGGTCCGCACTGTGTCCCTCCCCTCTGCGGGCTCCTCTTCTCAGGGTTGCCTCCCTACGCCGCCTCCGGCTGGGGGTTTGGCGCTTGTGGGATTGAGTTTGTTGGGTCAGGGTTGCTCTGCTGGGGTTGCCCAGTGCATCCAGTTGTCTCGGCGCCCTTCCTCCTTGAAGTCCTACGACCGTCATTGGACGACCTTCTCCTCCTGGTGTCTTGGGTAGGGTCTCTCTTCTTCCTCCTGTGAGGCTGTGAGGGTGCTGGACTTCTTGCGGGATGGGTTCGTCCTGGGACTCGCTGTCTCTTCGCTCCGTACGCTTTGGGCTGCCGTTCTTGCTTTTCGGGGTTCCTCTGTGTCTTCTGTCTCCCCGTTAGTGGCTCGCCTTTTGCGGGGTTTCTTGATTCAGCGACCTGTCTCTCGCCTGTGCCGGCCTGGGGTCTTACCCTGGTTCTCCAGGCCTTGACGGGCCACCTTTCGAGCCTTTGGTTTCGGTGGACCTTACGTTCCTTTCTGCTAAGGTTCTTTTCCTGGTGGCCCTTGCTTCTGGGCGGTGTTGGGTGTGCTTGGTGCTTTGATTACTTCGCCCCCTTTTGCGTTTCTACGCTGCCGAGGTCATTCTCCGTCCCAGTCAAATTTTTCTGCCCTGGTTTTTGTCCTCTTTTCCCTGTCGGGGGTTTTTGTTCTCCCTGTTTTTCTTCCGGACCCTGCCTCCCTGGAGGTGTTGGTCCTCTGTTCTTTGGATGTGCTGTGGGCTCTCCGCATCTCTTTGGATCGGACCGGTGGTTTCCGGAAGGTTGATTCCTTGTTTGTCACCTGCGGCCTCTCTGGGAGGGGTCTTCCTCCTTCCTTGTCTACCTTGTCTCGTTGGGTCAAGGGTGCTGTTGTTTCGGCCTACGAGTCCGCCCGCTGTCCTCTCCCTTCTTCAGTTCGGGGTCGGTCTACCAGGGGTGTCTCCTCCTCCTGGGCCATGTTCAATGGGGCCTCCTTGGGGGACATTTGTATTGCTGCCACATGGGCTTCTCCCCATCCTTTTGTTTCCCGTTATCGCCTTCGGTTGGGGATGGCGGGCTCGGCTGCCTTTGGCACCCATGTTTTGTCTGCTGTACATGGTTTATGTTTTGTACTGCTTTGTGTTGATTACATGGACCTGCTTTTCGCTTTTCTGGTCTGTTTTCTTACAATCACCGTGTGCTTGGGTATGGGCTCACTGTTAAGGAATGGGACGGGAAGACAGGACGAGGAGGTAATGCCCGGTTACTCACCGGTAATATTCATTACTCCGAGTCCTGGTCTTCCCGTCCCATTCCTGAGCCCTTCCCTCCCTCCCTGAGTTTTGTGTTTGGTGATTGTTTCCTTTCTGGGTTTTCTTTGGTATTCTCAGGATGTTCTGTGACGCACTTCCCCCTTTTATCCTCGCCTGATGGTGGCGCCATGTTGGGGGAAGTGCGAAAAGCTCTGCTAGGTAGTAGGTTTCTGTGGAGCAGACTAGCTGCTCACTGTTAAGGAATGGGACGGGAAGACCAGGACTCGGAGTAATGAATATTACCGGTGAGTAACCGGGCATGGATGACTGTTCTCTGAGCAAGACTGGCTGTGCTGACAAACTGGTACCGGTGGGCAGCATGTTATGGCTTGGTATCCTAAGAGACACAGCAACATTGAGGGGTATCGCTTTGGTGACTGATGCAATGTTCTGGAATTTAGAAGGACATACTGTGCTAGAATTTGCTTGAAGACAGAGCCACTCTGAATTTATGAAGTAGTGTACAGGAAAGTAGCTATCCAGAGGTTTAAAGGGACACTCAGTTATAATTAGTAGTTGTTTTTAACTACCAAACTAGGGAAAGGGCTGAAATGCCCTTCTTGCATTAGGGCCCATGGCGCCCTTTCAAGCTACTAATATTTCATGCCAGTGCAGATTGTCTGGTGTTCCTCAGGGAAATATTTTAAAGTCTGTGTCTTCAAATGCTACGAGCAGTTTCCAGGACATCCTTTCTTAGTTTGGGGAGGGAAGGACCACGGGCAACACCTACAGCCAGAAGGATGTTGCAAACTCTGCATCACAGCTATCTTTCTAGAGAGAGACACTACAGACTAGGGCCCTCATTTATTGAAGATTCAGATGGTTGCTTGCATGAATACATAATGCAAAAATAGCGCATCTATTTGTTTGCCGTCATAAAATCCTGTATACGTAGCACTAAATTCCGTTGCATAACACAAGGATTAACACAAACTTTATGGACTTAAATATGCCTGTGTGCAGGTGTGAGCAGTAGTTAGGTAATCTCTGCTGGCAGAGGCTCAGGAACAATGTATGAAAGGAAGAATGAATGCCATTCACTCTAAATTTATCACAAAGGACACAGAACAAGTGGGCTTCTCATTCACTTTATGCCACTTGCAAGGGACATAGTGTAAAGTTTCAGAGTGACAGTCAGCTTTATAAAAATTAGCTGAAACCCTATAAAAATAAACCTAGGCCTAGCACAAACTGGCCAACGCAGATGCTTTACTGAGAAAGTGGAAATTGCTTTGTGCTGTTTGCCACCTTCAGGTGTTCATGACTTTCAACTGAGCTAACTGCCAGATCTCACAAAAGCATCCAAAAAAGAAATGGATAGAATGGTTGAATTAATCTCAGCCACTGGCAATTATTCGGGCCGCATCCCAGTCCAATGGATACTTTTGCATACTTCAGTGTGATGCCCTAAGTGGGGACGGGCATGAACAGACGCAAGTCCTGTGCACACTGTGCCGCTAGAAGCAAGATATCCCCAAATGATGAACCCTAATAAGGACGAATCCAGTCTTGGGTTGCTTGTGTTCTGGTTCAGGGAGGGCCTTGCCTGGCAGTTCATGCTTTACTTTCTCTATAGGAGTAAGGTCAAGACTGATTGCATATACCAGAGTCCCAACTGAGGTGGCATGGTGCGCAAAACAACGATGGACTGGAATGACACCCAGAGTAATTGCTAGTGGCTAAGATTAATTAAAGCATTAATTCATCACTTTTTTGTACATTTGAGTGTGGAGCCGTAAGTGATACGTGTATGCCTAGACGTAGGTCCACAAAGTGAACATACTACAAATCTATACCCGACAGATAAGCCTTAATAAGGGATAAATCAATCTTAGGTTCCTTGTGTTCTGGTTCAGGGAGGACCTGGCCTGGAAGTTCTGGCTGTACTATTCCTAATGGAGCAGGGTCAAGATTGATTTGCATATGGCTGGGTCCGAACTGAGGTGACATGGTGTGCAAAATTATATAATGGACTAGGATGGGGCCCCGAGTAACTATCAGTGGCTGAGACTAAATTAAACAAACCACCGCCCACTTTTTTGTATACTTCAGACTGACGCCCTAGGTGAGATGGGCATGACCAGACGTGTTCTGTGTATAATGTGGCACTGGAACCAAGCTATCCTGACTAGTAAGCTCTAATAAGGTCGAAACCTGTCTTGGGTTGCTTGTGTTCCGTTTCAGGGAAGACCTGGCCTGGCATTTCGGGCTGAACTGTTTCTAGCAAAGCAGGGTCAAGATAGATTTGCATATAGCTGTGTCCCAACTGAGGTGGCATGATGTGCAAAATAATGATGGACTGCAATGCAGCCCCGAATAATACCAATGGCTGTTGTTAATTCAAGAATTCCATCACTTGCATGGAATGCTATATCTTAAAAACGTATTTTTTAAATGAACACCCACGTAAACAATGTTGTGTTAGCGTAGTTGTAAGTTTTGAAAAATTGCTAACTACTTTATACAGAACATCATAATGTCATAGCCAGGGACTCGCGCGCTGCGCCTCTCAAGATGGCCGCCTGAGCATGGACCTCCGCATCGCGTTGGAAAATGCCACGTCAGATTTAGCGGTTCTCAAGCTGTTTTTCTTCTTCAATGGGGATATTCATGTAGCGGAACAATATCTGCACAGGAGGCTATGACCTAATTTTTTCTTTCAGGCTTCTGGCTCCTTATATCCTCGAAGGACTCTGGCAGTTGCTTACTGGACACCATTTTGAATCACTTTCTGACTGGAGAATTTTTCTTGTGCTGAGGTATTGTTTATTTGCGCTTTTTCTATTAATTCTGGGACCCTTCTCAGTAATTTTTTTCTTTTTTTTTCTCATTTTAATCTAAAAATGTACACCATTGGGTTATTCTCTTCTATTGGGAAGAGACTCTTACTGATTTCGTATGCTCATGCTGGACTGAAGGCTTTATTTATCACATGGGCAGAAATAAACAGTTACTACATTCAAGTAGGAGGCCTACTGTTGGTTTGCCTGTGTCGGGCGCTCCCTACTCAGAGCCCTTTATGGTTGATTTACATAATTCTGTCAATATGGTGCAATCTGGTTCTTCTAGATCAACGTCTGTGTCCATTGCATCATCCAAAATGCAATCACCCTCTTCTGCGAACAAACGGCTTAAGCAAGACCCTCCTTCTCTGCCCAAATCTGTTTTGCCTGTTTCATAGGACAATGTTTTGGAGGAGATACGTGCTTTGAGACCATTTATTGAGGAAACCAATACTTGTCTACAGGCTCTAGATACGGAGTGGTCTTCGCTTGATTCCAGAGTATCCGTAGTGGAACAACATGTAAATGATATACAGGATGTCTCTGCAAAGGTTTTATCTTTGGAGAAGGATGTTTTGCTCTTAAAAAAGTCGGCAGAGGATCTTTAAAACAGAAACGGGCGCAACAACCTTCGCCTGTACGGTCTTCCGGAAGGAATTGAGGGAGATCATCCTGAATCCTTCTAAATGTAAAAATCCGTATTTGTAAAGCGTGAACTACTCACCCTTACGGGTCTCAAGGTGCTGAGGGCCGTCGTGGAAATTAAGTGAGCTATTGCCCAGAGTCACATGGTGCTGAGCTGCCGCCGAAGCCTGGGATCGAACCCTGAGCCCTGTGCTCCGAAGTCAACTGCCCTGGCCGCTGCACCACACCTCTCCACCTTCTGCACCTCCTTTGTTCCAAAACTTCTGGACCTCTCTGCGTTGGCATCTTTGAATATCCAGCATGCTCATAGACTGGGCCCCCGCCTGTCTTCTTTATCTGCTCCTTCAAAACCCTGTGGCATAATCCTCCTACTTTTGAAATATGCTGATCTTTTACAAGTTGTAAATGCAGCTAAAGCTAAAAAACAATTAATTTTGTCTGGAGCTAAATTATTTTTATCCCAAGATGTCTCCACAGTGACTGCTAAACGAATTCCTTGATCTTTGACCAGCATTGCGTGCCATAGTTGTGCGATATGGATTATTTCATCCATGTTTGTTTAAGGTGACTTTCCAGACCACACCTCTACATTTGAAGACCCTGCAGACCTTTGAAAATTTCGTCATTCACATTCTACGGCCTCCATGGATACTGCTAGTCCTTCCTTTATAACTTGACTTTTATGTGACAGTCTTGGATTATTTTTCTCCTGACTTTCATTTGTGTTTCCTTTACAGGTTATTAGTTGGCGGTTATCTCTGTATTAAGTCATCTTTATTTGCTTTTCTCTTTTTTCTATCATTATTGCAGATCATCTGGATTTCTTGCATACCCGTCTCCTGTTTCGTTTAGATTTCCCGACTGGTGCGTTTTTCCCTCTGTCGGGTGTGCCGTCTTTATTGTCTGTCGCCAGTCCTTGTTTTTGCTTGTTTCCCTTTGAAGGTACATATCTCAGTCGTCAATTGTCTTTTGACATGTACTTTCTTCTCTCTTTATCTTACTTCTTCTCTTTCTCCCCTTCCTACTCCTCTTCTCTAACTTCTCTCTCATTGTACTTACTGTATTTTTTCTCCTATTCATCCTTCCACACACTACTTTATTCCTATTTCTTCATTACTGTTGGTCGTGTTGTTTCATATCTAGTTCCTGATCTCTACATCAAGAGTTATTTCTTGGAATGTGAATGGTTTATTAACCCCCATAAAGAGGCAGATAATATTATCCCATTTAGCCTCGTATAATCCTGACTTAGTTCTGTTGCAAGAAACCCATTTGTTGGTAACAGAAGCTCTGAAACTTAAACGGAATTGGGTCGGTTTAGTTTTAGTGTCTCCTACGACTACTAAGAAAAATGGCGTAAATATTTTAAGTCATAAAATGTTGAAATTATCTGTTATCTCTCAAGATTTAGACTCGGAGGGTAGATGGTTGTTAGCTAAGTTACTTATTAATAATATATCTTTAATTGTATTCAATGTCTATGGTCCGACTCACCCAGAATATTCATTTTGGCCTGATATTACAACAAAGTGCGTTCAACATAAAGATGAGTTTTTTGTTCTAGGAGGTGATAGTAACCAGATTATTGACCCATTTATTGACCACCAATCCCAAGTTCTCTTTGTTCCTCACAAGACTCATAAGCAATTCCATAGCACAATCACGCAGACTCACTTGGTGGATGCCTGGAAACTATGTAATCCAGATACAACTGAATTTTCTTTTTCTCTCCCCCGCATGGTTCCCTGACCCGATTAGATTACATTTGTCTTTCCAAGTCTTTGTCTTAGAATCTCATTTCCTCCTCAATTGAACCGACAGTGATGTCTGATCATGTCCCGGTTACTGCTGTTTTCGATTTGATTCCTCCAGAACCCAAGTCCTCTAGATGGAGATTTAATAGCTCTCTTCTGCAAGATCCGATTTTTGCTTCCTCCTTTATCTCCTTTGCTGAGGAGTTTTTTTCTTTGAATACAGGCCCAGACACCTCCACTGCATTAATATGGGATGCATTTAAGACTACTGCCTTGGCTTTATCATAGGCCTTGTTTCCAAAAAAAAAGAAACAATCACTTTATCATCATAGAGTTTTATTAGCTAACATTAAATGCCTAGAACATCAGTTTTACATTTCTTCATCTGATTCTGCCTTACTGGTACTTGTTTGCGCAAAGTTAGATTTTAATAAAATCACTACAGATAATGCCTCATCTATTCTTCTTCGTAATAGTGCTCGTTATTAGGGTGGATGGAATAAAGTTGGGAAACTTTTGGTTAACTATCTCAAATCTCAGAAAGAGCGTGTATTGATTGACTCCATTCACTCATTGGATGGGAAGCATCTTTTCAAAGATCAGGACATCCTAGATGATTTTATGGAATTCTATAAAACTCTATGCACTCCAGAATCTTCTACTTCTGTCCCTTCTATTGATTCTTATCTTAGTCATGTTTCCCCTTCCTCTCATGCAAATCTTGATTTTGCTTCTCTAGAATCTGATTTATCAATTCTGGAATTATCTAAATCGTTAATTCTCCTTAAAAAAATAAGATGAGTTTTTGGTAGAATTTTATCTTCATTTTTGAAACCTACTACTTCCGAAACTCTTACATCTTTTTCAATACTTTTGTATTACTGGCCAGGTGGATGGCACTTTTTTAGAAGCTACAATATGTCTAATTCATAAAGACGGTCATGATCCTAAGAAATGCAAGAACTATCGCCCTATATACTTTGTAAATGTTGATTATAATTTTTTGGCCAAATTACTTGCTCTACGTCTTGAACCTCTCCTGCCAAATTTAATTGGTCTAGAACAGTGTGGCTTCAGCAAAGGTAGACTAACACCATATAATTCCCAGTTATTACTTACTGTTTTAAATAAGGCTCCATCCAACCCCTTCTTATTCATTAGCTGCGGTTTCTGTCGATGCGGAGAAAGCTTTTGATAGAGTAGATTGGTCCTTTTTATTTAAAGCTCTTCAATGACACGGTTTTGGCCCTAAATGTATTTCTCTTGTCTCTCTGCTTTATATGATACCTAGAGCTTCTGTAACAGTTATTGGCCTTCTCTCTCAGTTCTTTCCGTTGAAACGTGGTGTACGTCAAGGTTGCCCTTTATCTCTCCATTGATTTATTATATCGCTTGAACCCTTTCTATCTCATATCCGCGAGAACACCTCAATTTCTGGAATTCTTTATGGCGATCAACATTTGAAATTATACGCTTATGGGGATGATATTTTGCTTTTTATATCTAATCCTGAAACTTCTATTCGTCCTTTATTACAAGAAATCTCTGATTTTTCACTTGTTTCAGGTTATAAAATCAATTCTGACAAGACAGAAATTCTTCCCATTACCAAATGCTGTTTAAAACATAATTTTGATTCAACTAATTTCCGATGGAATAGTTCTAGAATGTAGTTCTTAGGCATTTGGTTCAACAATTCCAAATCGGATTCAGTTAAAATTAACATGAAGGAAGGACTGGATCGTATTTCGAAACTCCTTACTTCCTGGAATCCTCTTTTTCTCTCATGGTGGGGTCGTCTTGATTCTATTAAGATGATGATTATTCCCCTTCTGTTATATATTCTTTCTATGATTCCCATTCATATTCCGTCTATTTATTTTAAGGAAATTGATTCCCTCCTCTCTAAATTTTTAAGGAATAATAAAAATCCAGACTTTCCTTATCATAGCTTAGGAAACCTAAATCTAATGGAGCGTGAACTTTCCTGACTTGCGGCTCTATCACAAGGCCTTCTGTCTTAGACTAGCTTCTAAATGGATTGAACATTGCTCCTCCCCTTTACACCTTTATAGGTCACAGTTGAACGATACCTACTTACACCTTTCTCTGTAAAGGAAGTTCTTGCATTTACTACAAAGGTCAATATTACTTCTCTCCCATTGTTCAAACATACTTGTTCAGTATTAAGGCCTCATTTTCAGGTGAAGATCACTTCTAGAGACTCTTTCTTACAGTCTCCTCTTTGATACAATCGTCTCATTACCATTAACAATAGAACTCCTTATTGGAAATCCTGGAGATCTAGGGGTATTGTTTGGGTCCAAGCTATGTTTGATGGTATGACTCCATGTTCCTTCCCTCAATTTCAAGCTACCTTTAAATGCCCTCGCTCATATTGGCATAAATTCTCAATCCTTATGGGAATAATTCTAGATGGTTTTTATACTCTTCCTTCAAATGTTTCTACACCCACACAAGATATGTTTCCCTGAATTGTAACGGTATTTCCCAAAGCATCTCTGATCTATAAACATCTTCTTACCCCTCCCTCTGACCATCCTAAATCTAAATTGGAGCTTATTTGGGAGACAGATTTGGGTTGTGTTTGGAAGACCAATTTCTGGAATAACATTTGGGCTAGATCTTTGAAAATCTTTAGATCTGCATCCACTACTCAATCAATGTTTTTTATATATCATAGATTATATTTTACTCCACTCTCCATAGCTAATTTCACGCACACTAAAAATAAGACTTGTTGTTCATGTGATTCTCCCTTGGCTGATTTGATGCATCTCATGTTCTACTGCCCCGCTGTAGCCTCCTTTTGGAAGAATATCTGGTCTCATCTCTCAATTATCTTTAACTTGGATACTCCTCTATCGAATGTTATTCTATTTATACGAAGTCTATCAGAGCTGTTGGGATTACCTGTACATAAAAAAGGATTATTTTACCTGATGTTAGCTTTAGCCTTTCAGCAAATTACATTAAACTGGAAATGTTCCACTAAACTCTCAGCTAAGTCTTGGTGGAATAATGTTGGTCATTATCATAGATTGGATATTGCTTTTGCTTCTTCTTTTAAACCAGCTGTAAACAGGGATGCTTTTGGTCACCTTTAACTAATTATTTAAATACGCTTACAACAATTCGTGTATCACATAATAGTTCTGAAAATTTTCAACCTACATAGATTTTTTTCTTTATATCATTTTTCTTCATTGAATTGTTTGTTGGGTATTTTGATTAATTCTTTATTTTTCAGTAGTTTGTATTGATAGTGACACTCGATCTTCAGTTGTTGACTTATATTATGTTCCCTCTCCCCCCACCATGATATTGTCAAAATGAAAATAGCTTTCTACTCTGTTTTCCTGCCTACCTTCAATTTTTCCCATTTTAATGTTAATATGTTAAGTTCTTGGCCTATTCTTTGTAATTGTCATCAATTCAATAAAGCTTACTAAACATAAAAAAATAATATCATAGCCAGGGAATGTCTGAGGCACTTTCACTCACATAGAACTGTTTGGCATTTTACAGAAGCACAATAATCCAAGTTGGCTCCCAAAATGCAGCACCTTTCCAGAAGCTCAGCATTCTGTCTGCTTCCACAATCTAAACCATTCATAAGTTATTTATTTATTCAACATTTCTATGTAGGGCTTTGGACCCCAAGATGTTTCAGTGTTTTTCATGTAACGCAGTATCACATACATTAGAGTAGACAATGACAAGAAAAATGTCAAACGAGGTAATAATCAAATTGGGGGAAATTACAAGGAACAGAAGATAACAAGAGTAGCACAAAAGTATTTTGTGCACCAGTATAGTTCATGGAACAACTGGATCAGGATCAAGCAAAAAGGATTGTCTTTTAAGATCTTTATGAAGGTATAAACAGTGGGATTCATCCTTATTTGAAGAGGTAGTTAGTTTCAGGCACCGGTAGTGGCACAGATGTTCTCAATGTTTAATAGCTTAAATTGCAGGGATTTTCGTTTTTTCCTCACTTGACCTTAATATGCTACTTCCATACCCATCTCATGTGATGTCATGCAGGGCTTTTTGTTAAGTCCTAGGTTATTCACCCTGTACTCATTTTGCATGGGGTCAACACTCAAATTATTATCTCATGCAGTGACAATCTTTGTCATCTTCATACTTGTCTTTTTGCTGCAGCCACATAAATGCATGTCAACTCACTGAAACTTAATGGAGACAAAACTGAAGTACTCATATTTGGAAGATCATCCATAATATGATTCGCAATCTGGCTGCCTAAAGAGCTGGGCCCTTCACCTACCCCTCTCAATTCTGCCAGGAATCTGAGTGTCATTTGTAATACCACCTCAGTCTTCTCTAAACAGATCAATAACGTTTCATCCACTTGCTTATACTACATTAGGATGCTTAGAAACCTCATCCCTACTCCTCTTGGGGACTGAAGAAAAAGAGTGATTAAAGCACTAATCTTATTGAACATTGAATATGTAAATTTGCTGTATCTAAACATCCCTAACTATCTTATTCTAAAGCTGGAACACAAGCAAATGTGTCAGCCAGATTCCTACTTCGGCTGCCAGCTGACTCTTTTATTTCTTATCATTCGACTAATCTTCATTGCCTCCCGATAATCAAACATGCGATCTTCAAATCACTTGAGACCTACCATCATGGCTTGCCCTAAGCCTCTTGTGGTTTTATTCCATGAGTGACTAGATAGACTTTATACACATCCCTAAAAGCATCTTATACCATCTACCTATTTGTTTCTAAGATACTTTGCATGAATTTAGGAGGTAGACCGTTTTCATATTTGGAAGCCAGACACTGAAGTTCTCTTTTATCTACCATACGATCTAGGCAGGCCCATTTGTTTTTTTCAGAAAAAACCCTGAAGGCTCATCTCTTTCTTAATAGATAATTGCTCCATTCAGGCTTCTCTTCGTAGCACCAGGGCACCCGATGTTGGGCAACAGTGCACTTCATTCATATGTAGCATTCTTTCACATTTTTCATGGCCTTCCAAACTCCTCGCTGCTATCACGTAAGTTGATACTATATGCAGCACCACCTGCCATCAAGACCCTGAGGAAATATGACCACATTCCAAATGAGTCATGTAGCCACATATGCCATGTAGACAAAGGCATACAGGGCCTGCTTTTGTCAACAGACTTCGATCCAGGAGGATCATGGAGAACATTAAATTCAATGTCTTTAAAAAAACCTGCAGGCAAATGCAAAGAATTACATTTCTTCCCCTAAGTTAGTGTTACAAACCCAATTGAGGACATCAAGAAATACATCCTGCATGAAGATTGGTACACCTGGGCAGACACAAAAATGATCAGTCTAAAAATAATTGACTGGCCCCCAAACTACATATGTAAGGCTCCAATAGAAATGTCTTTAATGTACTGCATGGTCTTTCAACCCCATAGCGTCATTGGGCTACCCGCTATCGGCCCTTAGCTTAGGTTCTGGCTGGTGGCAGTAATTATATAGTTTTCAGTGTATGCCTGCATCCCACTACTTAGAGTAAGTCCAATGTCTTCTGGTGCCGGTGACCTCTTTACATTTATAGCTTTTTGTAATGACTGGTAACGTTCATGATCAATGTGAAACAGCACTCTTATTTCTAAATCAGAACGTTAAAAGCAGGAAGATGAATGCAGTCATCCCTGTCACAGTTAAGATCATGGTTACCTGCAACTGATAGTGAACATCTTTTTGTGAAAATACTAGGGCAATATTGAGGATAGATGCTGCCCACAGAATAGACAGATCTCCACCAACTTGCTCTTTAAGGTCTGTCTTGATGCAAAACACAAGGTTTCACACCATACCAGCTCCCTGCAGCTATCCCTCTGTATGTTATCACTTAAGCATCAACATCGGCAATGCATCCTGAAATCAATACAAGTGTACTCTACCCAGCATTTTCTTTGAGGAAGGAAAACTTTGCCAACTCTCCAGTTGGGTTTTTAGGTCTTGCCAACACAGCGCATGTGCTGTGCTGGTAGATGTATTGTTTATCATTCAGTAGGCTTACAACCTGCCCACAGCATAGCATTGATTGTTTTCATTGTCACTCTCATTTGCAAACTTTTGATTGCTTAGCTCCTGTAGGCTTTCCTTTCTTTATTGTATTAGACCCTCTCTGAAGCATGGACCAAGTACACGTGTTCTTCCTCTTCTTCGGTCTTGCTTGCCTTTTTGCAACACACTTTTTTTTGTAATAAGCACTGTTTTAACACTGGCATACAGATTCTTATTTATGTTGCTTTCACCCTATCTACAGTCTCTATCAACACTTTAATAATACTAAGACACCACTCGGGCACATTAAATTATGCTCTGTAATTACAAAACAAAGGTGAAAAAGCTTTCAAAAGATGCACTTTAATGTCAAAGAATGCATTCAAAAGATGTGCTTTTATTTTACTTTGGGTTTCCTTTGCAATGTAATCAATTTATGACTGCATGTATTTGACCGTTTCAGATTTTCTGATGTTTTACGGCTTCTTTCACCCTATCTGACATCTTTATCCTGCTTTAGTTACTTGCACCCACAACAGTACATTCTACTGTACACTACTTCACTCTACACCACTCCACTCTACACCACTCTACTCTATAACACTCCACCCCACTTCATTCTACTTCACTCCACTTTACGTCACACCACATCACTGTACTCCAGTCTACGGCACTTTACAGCACTCTACTTCGCTCTACTCCACTCTGCTCTATGCTATTCTACTCCACTCTATGCCACAGTACTCTAACAACTTCACTCTATGCTTCTCGACTCTATGCCCCTCTACGCCACTTCAGCCCCTATGCTACTTGATGCCACTCTATGCCACTTAACTCTAAGCCATTCTACTGTATGCCATTCCATTCCACACTATGCCACTCCACACCACTCTATGCCACTTCACACCACACTTCTGTACCCCTCCCCCCTCCACTCTACACCACTCTATACCACTCTTCTTTACATCACTCTACTCTACACCACTATACACTTCGCCAATCCATCCCACTCAATGCCCCTCTACTCTACGCAAGTACACTCCACTATATATCACTCTATTATGTGCCACTCCATGCCACTCTACACCAATCTACCCTACGCTACTCCATTCTATAACAGTCCACTCTACACCACTTCACACTTCTCTAGCCTATGCCATTCCACCCTACTCTATGCCACGGCTCTCTTTGCCACTCCAATCCTCTCCACTCCATTCTATGTCACTCTAATCCACGCCACGCCACTCTACTCCACTCTCCTCTAAGCCATGCCCCTAACTTTTAGCCATGCTGAACAGCAGCTACACTGCTGGTTAACATGGCTAAAAGACAGTGGCAAAATCAATAACTCTCACATAGTTGAGAAATATTGGCTTTGTCAATGCTTGTTAAACTTTATACATGCTCCTGATTGAAAAACATTGGGCTGCTGCCTACTTGCCAAAATTCGGGATAATAAACTGGAGCTAGAAATCTGAAAAGTTATATCAACACAAACCCAAATGGATCCTGTTGCACTGCTTCCTGAACATGCAAACATGCAAGTACGTTCTGCCAGTTTCAATATAGCAAAAACTGAACCTGATGCTCGTCTGGCCTGTCCAACTGCTGCAGGTGTCTTCCTTACCTCTGTGAAAGCCCCAATTTGGAAGAGGGGCCTCACCAGAGACTGGCAGAGAGCACTGAAGCATCATCATTGCTGCATTGCTTCCAAGTTAGGCTTGTGCAATGCAAAATACCTTACGATATGTGCAACCTACAAGTGCAGGAGAGCTGAGTGGTGACCTGGTCTAGTGAGTACATGCCTTCCCTGTGCCCATGTCTTTCTTTTTTCACAATAGTGGGAATCCCTACAGTGGCCCAGTCCCTGTACACATGAGCCTCAGTCCAACACATCATTGAGTACTGGCCCATCACCATGCCTACTGGATAGGGTATCAGTAAAAGTGCCTCTGACCTCATTAAAGAGAATCAACACATTGCTGGAGGGCTCTCTAGGGAACTGACCCACTATAAATGACCCTCTATTGTACCCCTGGACTTTAGCTATTGTTCACCGCTCCTTTATTTCCCAGTCAGGTCAGTGCGATACAGCTAACTTTAAATGAATAAGTACATTATACAGGTGTCAATTGCCAACTCTTTTAATGAGTTATAGGTGTGTATGTTGTCAGGGAAGAGGTTCAACGTCATTCTCATCCTGCATGAATGGATTAGTGAAATAATTAATAGATTAATGTCTGAGTGTTTTTTCTCTGGGGCCAGGACTGCCTCTGAATGCTTGCTGGACTAAAAATAATGGGTGTAGAAATTGAACAGGGCTCTCAGGTAAAGTTAAACTTTTCTGGAGGGTAGGCAGATTGTCTTAGTGCAGATGCTCACAGATGTTCATAGGAGGAACATTCCATGGCGGGGTCCCTGGATTGTATATCATCTGCCCTCCATTTATGAATCAGCATGTTCAAGGAATCTGGGAAATGCTTTGAGCAGCTTTGTGTGGATGAGCAGGTACAGGGTCTAGCGGACTATTGTGCTTTTCGTTGTGGTACTACACTGTATTTCCCAGAGTAAATTAATGGTTGAGGTTCCATAGAAATCTCGTGCATTGTCAGGGAGTCAGTGTGGTGTCAGCTTAGGAATGGAGACAGTGCCATAGGGCAGATGCAGTTCCAACCTCTTGAATCGAAGAGATTGGCAGGCCATGTTATGGTAAATGCAACCGAGAATATACCATCTCTTGCACTTACAGTGAAGTTCCTTAATGCAGATGGAGGGGATATGAAAAACTCAGATGAGAGTACCAGTCATGCAGTGAAGTATTTCTGAAGCAGAATTCCCTTGTTGCTCAAAGAACCATGTGCACAGGGCCAGCACACCAACCGCACAAGGTACAAAATGTAGACCCACCAAAATATGAATATTTGGGAGGGAACAATGAGAATCCCATTGATTATATGTGGGCCCCTGACATGCAGTAAAGGGTGGTCTTACCCTGGAGTGTTGCACTTGCTCATTGAAAGCCAGGCCAGATATTCTCTGAAGCTAACTCAGACATTGCGGCCGCATATCCGGGTCTTTTTTCACGTGCACAATGGACAGGATTCCGTTTGGGAACCTATGAAGCACCCTCTCGCTAAAGAAGCGTGGACCACCCAGCCCACTCTCACAGAGACTATCTGTGGGTGGGTGCAATGTGCCCTGCACTGGGAATTCTGGTCCTGTTACTGTATTTCAGCACTGAATCATCACACTTTACTCAATGGCAGATATTGTATAGCAGATATTTGCTATTTCAACACATGTACACGAAAACTATATTGTGCTTTCTGAATTTTTGGAACAAAGTTTATGAAAATCCGCCGCCTTTAGTCTCTCTAATTTGATTAATATACTTTGTTTTAAGAGTTGTAACTTACCCCCAATCAAAAAAAGTGTGTTTAACCTATACATTTTTACATTTTGTCAAAGACACATAAAATATTAAAACGCCTTCTCATTTTAAACATGTTTAAGAGCATGCAATGATCATGTGTTCAGTAGTGTTGCCAGAAAGCGGAACGAAAGGAGATGTTAGGCTAAAGTCAAACATGGTCAGTGACCAAAGCAGCTTCTGTACTAAATATAACTTTGTTAAGAAGACCCACAACGGTTTTGTCAGCATGAATTATTCAGGCTCACAGGTCATTAAAAAGGTCTCAAATGATCCTTTGTGAACTACTCCTTGGCCAATCAGCAAACGTCTGGTGTTGTACAGTGCGCCCCGCAGTGAAATGTGTGGCATTTGCATCTTAGGTCGGGGAGTCATTCACCTGCTACTGGACCCGTTATCCGGAAGATGCAAGGAGAAGACCAGGATATGATCCTACCGAGGTCGATAATAGGATCGATGCTGATTTGATTTCTATAAAAGTTGTTTTGATGCCTAAAAACAAGGCTTCCCCCCAAATGCTATTGTAAGAAGCGCGGTCTAAAAAGCGGAACAGTGAAGCACTTGTCAGGAGGGGCCCCAGAGCCCTCTGCTTTGTGTAAACTTCAGAAAATGGCTGCAGGATCGTCTTAATATTTATAATGCGATGACAGAAAGTAGAATCGCCCCCGAGAAAGTCTACTCATTGTAGCTCATTTGTATTCCATTCTCTGTTTTGCTTTAATAGATTATTAAAGACGACAGAACATTTTGCTTTATTGGAATGCTATGGCATTTGTTAGCTGAAAAAGCACGCAAAAGCCTCATTACAGTTAATATGTTATTCATGACTTTTAGGCAGATGCTTAAAAACTGCATTGAGTTTTTGTTTTTATTTGTTGGCATTTTAATTTATACCGGCAACTTTTTTTTAACTTTGATTTTGTTTTCTTTTGAAGAATTAATCACTGTAATAACAACTGGTGCTTGCAGGATTGTGGGCACGCGCTAATTACCGGGCGCCTGGGGTCTTCCATGCTTGGATGAACGGTTTCACTGTAGGGAAGTGCGCTGGCGATGGCGCTGCCCAGGTTTTGGAAGCAATTAATGTCTGGAAGAGACTAGCGCTGTGAAATGTCCCGCCCTTTACCTTTACGTAGACCGCCAATGCCTCAGAGAGTCCACCATCATTTCGCAATGTGATTATTGTCTACTGTGCTGGCCGAGGGTCAAAAATATGTGCGCAATATACAATACTGTGGTGTTCTTCAAAATGTTCAGACCCATTGATGTCTAGCTGGTTCTCACGATCTTTCAAGTTATTTTAACAATGTTTACATTATGTGCCCGCGATGCAATACCGTCTACGCTGCTCACGGCCTTTCACCATGTAAGGCACATTACCGTGAAATACCATAATATAAGCTATGCGAGGAAAGCCACAATGAAAAACATATTAAACATCCAGTTTTAATATCGTTCTAGACCCCCGCCATAAAGTGTTTACATTCCAGATTATTATATGGTTGCCATTAGCAGCGCACCACGTCATGGCTGTAGCACGAGGCTGTCACAAGCGTTTCCCTGGATGAATTCTGCAATGGCTTCTGAAGAATCCCACAGGCTGCTTCCGGCCTGGCCTCGATTCTTCTAATTGCACTGCAGGTGGGAGAGGCGAGAGTGTCATCCTAAACGGCCTGGGGGCCTCTGCAAGACAGAAACATATGCTTGGCGGGTTATTTCTGATGCAACTGCACAGTGAGATTTCCATCTGGATCTTTTCTTATGGAACAAAGGGGCTGCTGAATTACTGAAGAAAAACACAGAGCCGCTGTGATGATATGAAACTCATTTGTAGGTGTTTGTTTAAGAGAATCACAGCATTCTTTTCGTGGAAAAAAATGTTTGACTTTTTAGTAAGTACACATGCTGATGAGAGTGACTTATGTAATACGGGTTCCAACACGTGCCAATGCAAAAGCGGAATTTCTGATTCATGACTAATTTTCCATATGATAGTCTACACACTCTGTAATTAGTTATGAGATTAGGATTGCTAGTCCCTAGAGAAAGTACTTTGACCCCATTTTACAAATCTCCACGTAGTGTAGTCAATAGGGAAAATGGATTTGTCAGGTAATGCCCTGATAATTTACCAGCAATCAACACTCCTCTTCGTAGCAGCCATTACTTTTAAGATGAATCCCACTCTGAGACAAACAAAATGCCTTTAATGAAAGCCCACCCACCCACATCTGGTTGCCTTAAATAGGCTTGCATCCCCTGCAGCCTTCTGCCATACCAAGCCAAGACAAAGCCTGGACTTGTCAAGAGAGGGGTGGGAGGGTCACAATTTAGTTACGTTGGTGAAATGTGCAAAGTTTCTGAATTTAATGTTCTACAAAATTCCTCACATCAAAATGTAGTATTACAAAATGCAGCACAATTTTCAATACACTGGAGGCTGGCACAGAATGATGCCCCCCCCACCCACCCAGGGGAAGTAGAGTCGCAGACTAGTCTTCCCCCGGGGTGCTTCGTGCACAAAACAGGATAGGGCTAGGATAGGTGGTTGGGGGGAAAGGGCTGGTTGTAGCCTAGGGCTTTAGAAGAAGGAGAGTCTGGATATATGGCAAGAGTCCAGTGAGTGAAACAGGTGAAAGTTGAAAGTTGGCATGAGGTGTGAGTGGTTACAGGAAGTGTGGGAGTGTCGTACTTGCAAAAATTAATGTTATTTGTTTATAGGTTGGTAAAAGTTCAAAATAAGTGTTTGCAACCACGTCCTAATAAATGGCCTTTTACGCTAAATTATGGACATGGAGTTTTTTTTATTGCACAAAATGTCTTGCTGAGTGACACCCTCTGCTTGAGCCAGTCTCCTGACTGTGGTTTTTGAGACTTTTTATGCAAAGTGCGTGCTTGTTTGAAAAACGTCACGGGAGATACCCACAAACCACATTTCACTCTTAATGAGTAATTTCACAAACATTTTATGGAAATTTGTGAAATTTCACTAAACAAACAATACCATTTTGCACACTTGTAGTCATAATGACTGAAACAAAAATGAGTAGGACTAAGAGTAATGATTATTGCTGACATGTAATTGAAATATTACCTTTATGTCCCTCATCCCATTCCCAGGCTTTACTTGTGAGATATAACCAAGCAGTACCAGACTTTGGCTTTTCAGAAATAAGCCACACTACCCGCCAAGCCACTGTGCAGCTACTAGTGACTATAATGAATTCAGAACACAATTATGACCGAAGAAAACGCAGCACACTCACTCCAAAGTTCCTCTCATCAATGAACAAGAGCATAAGAATGTGAAATGTATCAGTGCTGAAAATCTCAGATAAAAGTTACAGCATTGATTTTTGTCCATGAAGCAGCAAGACTTCTTGTATATCTGCCCTGAATCCCAGCAAGAAGAGAACATTGGAAAGAGAATAGACCGAAGCTATGATGAATTTAAAATATTAAGACTGAAACCATCTCATAGAAATGTCCCAATGCTGAACACAGGGTTTTAAAGTAGACAGTCTGGAAGATTTTTGGATAGCTTGTAGACCCTTGGGCTTCAAACCTCTCCTTCCAACCTCCAAACTGAAATAGACAACGTCCCTGGAAGCGGGCACACCATGGAATGGAAAGGAGAAAGATTCAAATGAAAATGCAAAGGAGAAAGGATTGTCAAGTCTAGAAGAATATAGAAAATATGGCCGTCAGGGCCAAAAAGGAACTACTACAATCACCTCACATTCTTCCTGAGCTTCCTCCTGGATCCATTATAGCAACTAGGGCATCAATGGAAAGGCATATAGAAACTTCTCAGATCATCTTAGTGTCAGAATGTTGACCTCTCACGCACCCTCTATAGGAAAGTGAGAATAAAACTGGGAAGTTGGGTCTTGGACTGAAATGCAATGATGTTTAGAAACTGAGTCAGAAATTTCTGGCACAGTAGAGTAAAGATAGAGAGAGGTCATGGGCAGAGCAAAAGCACCTTGTTTAAATGATGTGTCTGCATTTTTTAGAATCTGGGTGTAGGATGCTTTCAAGGACAAAAGGTGATGCTCTGCTGAAGAACCCAAAAGAACTACAGACAACCCGAGTAATATGGATAGGGTCCATCCTTGCTGATTGATGTTGATCACTATCACCACATTGCCATATTGCTAGATTTCACTAAAACATGGATTCTTTGAATCTGAGGCTGAAAGATATTCTGCTCTTCACTAGTGACCAGCAGCTTTGGGATGACAAGTCCTCCAAGGCGGTCCCCGCATGAAGGAGCTGTCATCCAAAGATGTTGCTACAAAAGTGTTGGGTTGAAGAGGAAGATCCACCTGGACAAGGTATCTATAACTTAACACCACTGCAGTGACTGCTGCATCATTGTTGTTACAGGAATTAATGCTTAAAAGTCCTGGGAGGCATGAACCCAATGGGTTGACAGATGAAAATATAGCAGACGAAGGTTAAGACAAGCTCATGGACCTATAAAGATGTAAGATGTCATCAGGCTGTAGATTTTTAGCCAAATCGTGCAGATGCCAGGATCACAACAGAGACAAAAGAGTTGATGGGTCTGAGTTTGAAGGAAGTGGCCCAAAAATGGGCCACTCGGGTCATAAGGACCACCTCTATGCCTTCCCAAATAATGAAGAGTCAGTCAGACAGTAGGGAATACAAACCAAAGATATTTATTTATATTGCACAGCTGTGGAGCCCGGTCTGACCAGCCTCATTAAAAGACCGTCGATCGAGGGACTGCCTTTCACAAGCATAAAGGTGACAATTATACATTTCAGCCTGAGCACAAGACACACCCACCCAGTAACTTTCCACAGAAGGCAGCAGAAACAGAGGGGGCACACAAAGATGAGCTAAGAGTCTGAGACCGGGCACACACTATCTCTCTGGCAAGGTCATTCTGTCCGTGCCTGCAGCTGAGCCAGTGGGGGCAGGCTCCATCTCATGGGAAAGGTATGCAAAAGTACAAACAGTGTATTAATTTATACAGCGAGGCCCAACTTACAGAGACACAGGAAATTCTACACAGCTGCTACTTGCAGAGCCAGGGAACAATTAACTGCAAACATGGCCTAGAATTAGCGGCTAAGTATAAAATGGCGCTGCAAAGGCTAACTTAACCATCATTACATATGGTAGCACAGATCAGACTTTTAATTTAATTCTAACAGACCCCCGTTTTAGCCTTAGCTAAGTCATTTTATACTATGGAGTGAAACATCTCTATTCACATGAACAACATTAATACTCAGAACTGTTCAAATGTTCGTTATTAAGCAGGGAAACTATAAGACACATGTTGACCTAAAAAGTATCTACATCAACGCTCATCAACCCTTCGATCTCTTTCTGAAGCATGATATTAGCATTTGTGTTGCATGAATGTCCTTTGCTTAGGAGTCAGTGTACTTACACAGCAGGCACAATGAGCTGGGAGACAGTGCATACAAGGGCCTATTTTTCGTGTAACATACTTTTACATTGTACCTGATGAAATGTGCAATACGTAGATGGGGCAACAAATACAGTGGGGAAAAAGAAAAGAAAGGCAACATTTGCAAACCATCCCCTCGGATGCTAAGTATGAACTTGTGATCCACGGGCGAAGTGAACATTATGATGCAGGATCTAAGACGGGCCTGTTGTCATGTTCAGTCTGTAAGTGAAGTCATATGTGTTCTCACCCACCTTAATTTCCCCCGCCCCTGGATACAAAAATGAACTGTCATATTAACTATCATGACAGGCATCTGCCCAATGTACACATTCATTTGTAGTACGGAAATCAATAAATGCATTATCTAGGACTGGAGAACAGAATTGAAGGTACACCAATCTGAACACTTGTATTATCAGTTTATGTCCTCCAGTGCTCCCCTGTGCGAGGAGCCAAAGTAACAAACATGTTCACAAGAGAAACAGGTGCTGTATGAACTTGAGAGTGCACAGGATACATCTCATTCAGGGAGTAGGATGTCCCTAACACTATTATTAGCACAATAACAACTATGGATGCAACTTGTACTTTCTATGTACCGACCCCGCCCTGGACAGGGAGGTGCAAAGGGCTATTTTCCTCATCAATTGGGTGACCAAATAGATACATGGTGATTGGGAGAGAAATGCAACACAGTGGAATTGGTGACCAAGGGACAAAACTCTTCTTTCCAGTGTCTTTCAGAGAGCCATCACTGGCAATCTCCTATTGTTCATCTGGCGTAAGCGCTATTGAGCACCGGTGGTGGAGCTACTCGTCTAGGTCTTTCTGGAGAAATCCTCTTCACTCAGGATAGGGCACCCTCCCTCCTGGGAGGACGCCCTCAACTAATCCTGTCCAGTGCCCAGGCCAGTGCAGCAATCTTCCTTACCCTGCTCTGTCGCTGGCACCTTAGACAGGGTACCTGCACCCTATTATTCATCCATGAAGTCCATCCCTACTAATCCAACTTTCTCTTGGTGCACTGTTCCTCCGTCGGGTGTATATTGTACCTTGTCACTCCAGGCACAGAGGGGTCAAGGGAAAAAGGGGGGTCAAACTCAAGGGGGACCAAGGGGCAGAGACTCAAACACAGGCAAGCCCTAAGGCTGGGGCTCAATGGGCTGGGACTCAGGCACAAGTAGACCAAAAGGCTGGGGCTCCTGGATAGCCCCTCTCTCTTTTTGTTTTCGGTGGTACTGCCTTGTCCAGCACCTCTTTGCTCTGCTGCTTCGCCTCAGTTGTATTCATGGATGTTCCATAACAAGCGTCCAGGCTGTGCATCACATCCGGGCCCCTCCTTAATGGGACTGCGGGGCGTCCCGGACCTATCAGTGGAAATAATACAAACTTTTAGTTAACTGGCAAGGATAAAACTTTATATAATTTATTCTTTGTCTCCCAACACCAAGTAGTGGGGTAAGCCTTTAATTCATTTACTAAGCTCTGAAAGAACAATTCGGACATACTTTGGATCATTGCATCTGTCCATTCCTATATTATTCATCTAAAGAACCTCAAAAAGAAAATGTGTGGTGCGAAATTATTGGGGGGCATACAGGTACCCTTCCTAGTAATGTGCATCATGTGCACCATACAGTACACAGGCTGAACAATGTCTCATCATAACCACAGGAAATACATATGCATCTGGCAACATTCTTCTTTCTTCCCTGGCCTATTAATTCACAATCCCTGCTACTCAGGCTAACTGATAAAGGACTAATGATGTCTCTGCGACTGTATGTAGTGTTGCTGGTAACATGAGCAATAGTGGTGGTGCCACATGGGATTTAGATAAGAGCCATCGACATATTGTTCCACTTGAGGGTCAGATAAGGAAACATCAGTCTAGTCTACCCGTCCTTTCATCTCCATTTCAATTCCAATTCCATCAATTTACAGAAGGGTGGGGCAGTAACATGGCTGGCTTCAAGGTGACACATTTTTTAATCATGGCAATTTTTGCGAACAGTGTTATTTTATAGCCGGTTAGACGTGCACTGGTGAGGTGCTGTGTCTCTGTTTATTCAAGGGCATGTTCACAGCATGGAGTACCATATCTGTGAAATTAGTGGCTAAAGCGAGTCCAACCGATTGTCTTATGGAAATGGTCACCGTCATGACCATTCCTAGACAGCTCGGGAGGGCTCTTGTGGTAGCGTCAAAGACAGAAAGCGCACAACAAGCCGTCTTGTGTACTTACAACACAAAACAGCACACAACAATATATATATATATATATATATATCGAATGGAGTTCGCCAACAACATCCAGTCCGCATGGAAAAGACAAAACCGGACCCTTTACTTGGTGCTAGGTGAAATATTTTATTGTAGATGCCCCGCACCACCGCCACGACGCGTTTCGACCTACCAGAGGTCTTGTTCACATAACGCGCTGCGTAGTGCCATACCTTTTTAAAGTGCCTAGTGCAAATACTCGTGACCTGTCACATGACAGCTAAACATAGAAGAAACATTCAATCTCAGGTCTTTCTTTTAGCAAATTTAAATTCTTACAGCCTGCCCTAATAGTGATTTGTATATTTGTAATATTGCACATGGTGATATAAATAAACATACCAACATAGAAATATGTAAATATAAATATATAAATATATAAATACACAGAATATACACTATATAAATATATGTACCTTCATATACACAATGTGAATACTTAAAATTAAATTCATTTAAAAGCATCACCTATAATCGCACAGTATTGTTATACACAATTATATAAATAACGGGCAAAGATTTAAAAAGGTCATAAAAACACCAAGTTAAAATAAATTGATATTAATCATGAACCTTCCATACCCTACATCTATATTACAATATAGGGTGGATTCCGTTATAGACCATAATAAGCCATCTATTAACATGAATCTTGTATGGCTGAAAGCTGAATAAAGCCCTAAGTGGGCATCGACCATGTTTCTATGCAATCCCATAAAGTGCTAGTGCTAAATATAACTTTCCTTACAGTGCCACCTAATAAAGTGCAAAGTGCAAACCATTCAACAAGGTTAAAAATAGGAAGCAGCATATTGATAAAATGTAAACAAGTAACAGAATTTTCATCATACTCCAAAGGAGAAAAAGAGGGCAACATATGATTACAGGCAAGTATAAAAATCTTCACTCGAGTTCATACCAGAAGGAACCTTGCTATCCAGTTCTAAGATATATCTTGTCTCTAATGTCCGGAGGAGTGATTCACGATTACCACCCCTTCTCAATGGTAAGACTGCGTCTACCACAAAATATTTCAAAAGCCCTGAATTCTGGTTATGAACATCTTTAAAATGCCTGGCAACGGGGTACAGGGGATCATAGTTATTGATAGCCCTGATGTGCTGGAGTATCCTCTTGTGGACCTGCAGCTTAGTGCTCCCCACATACCTCAGGCCACAGGGACACTCCAGCACATATACTGCATATTCCGTTTTACAAGTCAGAAATTTTGTAATCAGTACAGCTTCTGTTCTAAAGGGACAAGTATATGAAGTAGTACTGACTGCATATTTGCATGCCTTACATGATGGACATTTCACAAAACCCCTGCGAGCAGACAGCCAGTTTTTAGGTGTTATCACTTCTGGGCAGCTTTTTACTAACATGTCACTCATAGATCTTGCCTTTCTAAATGTGATATCTGGGGTTATGGAAGTTGACTCTCCTAATATTGGATCATTGCGTACCAATGCCCAATTTTTGTTAAGGATTTTTCGAATTTGTCCATGCTGAGAATTAAATGTAAGGATCATACGCGTAGTCTGTTCTAAAGATAAATTGTCATCGCTCTCAATAGAGGGTTTAACTGCAAGAGTGTCTTCCCTTGTGACATTATTGGTTTTGGCAATGGCAGTATCTATAGTTCGGGCTGTATAACCCCTGGCCAGGAATCTGTCCCTACTCTCTTGTTGGGCTAGATAACATTCATCCGAGGTGCTGCAAATGCGTTTAATACGCAGCATCTCACCATAGGGTATGCTCTGGACAAGGTGTCTAGGGTGATGGCTGGTAGCATGTAACACCGTATTCCCAGCCGTGGGTTTCCTGTGTAATTTGGATTCCACTTTTCCTTCCCCAATAAACACCTCAACATCTAAAAAGTAAACCCTTTCTTTACTTATGGTCGCGGTGAAATGTAAGTTGAGGTTATTAGAGTTGATCTGCTCAATAAACTGGAGTGCCAGATCTTCAGGGCCTCTCCAGATTAGGAACAGATCATCAATATATCTATACCAGCAACCTATGTGTTGGTTCATAATTTCAGCAAAGGTGTTGGTTAGGACCTGCTCCTCCCAAAGCCCCATGTGTAAACAGGCATAACTTGGGGAGAAGCAAGCCCCCATTGCAACACCTCTGGTTTGCTGGTATACTTGATTATTAAATAGGAAAAAGTTGTTTTCCAGACAAGTCACTATCATGTCGACTAGCATCTTGTTATGCTTATATAGGCTCATTGGTCGTTTGTTCAAAAAATGCTCGATGGCTTTTATGCCATCCTGATGCCTTATGCTAGTGTATAGTGACGTAGCGTCTAATGTTATTAAAATACAATCTGAATCCCATTTAACCTCCTTTAACTTACGCAAAAAATCACTTGTGTCTTGTAAATAGGAAGGTAACGCACGTACAAAGCTCTGTAAGAAATAATCGACAAATTTGGAAGTTTTTTCCATTAGACTATTGCATGCAGATATAATAGGTCTGCCAGGCGGTTTATCTCTAGACTTGTGAACTTTTGGAATAAAATATAAAGCAGGAATTGTGGGGTGATCATTTTTTAAAAACTTAAACTCGTCTAAGCTAATTAAACCTCCACTTTTCCATGCTAAAAGTTTAGCATAATAGTTGTTTTGAGCCTGCCTGACACATTGCATATCACTTCTCCGATAACAGTCCTTGTCATTAAGCTGGGACATAGCTTCCTCCATATACATGTCTCTTGGCCATAAGACCACATTTCCCCCTTTATCAGATTGTCTCACAATTATGCTATCATGTTCTTGCAATTTTCTCATTAGTTGAAAATAGGAATTGTTTTTCCGGCTGACATTTCGTTGGGCGCATAATGTGGTCTTGTATAGTTTTTTCAAATCTGTTGTTATTTGCTCATGGAAAGTATCCAAATTGTCATGGAGCATAACCGGTTGAAAAGTTGATTTGGGCTTAAAGGGTGTGTGGATTGTATCACCGATTCTTTCCAGCTCCCTGGAATTGTCACCATTATATTGTTCTCCTTGAAGTTGGTGCAAATCTAATAACAAATCCACATCACCTGCCACCAGCAATGTTGGACTAATGCTGCTCACTGTGGGTTGTATCCGAGGATTTTTGTTAGGCTTAGTCTGTAACTGATGATATTTCTTTAATTTCAATTTGCGGATGAATCTGAAAACGTCCATGCGTGTTTCAGCATAATTGAAATTACTCTCGGGACTATATGAAAGGCCGAGTGCGAGGATTTGTTTCTCAGCCATGTTAAGATTGATATTAGACAAATTGATCACTGCATTAGAATTGGCAATGGCACTGTTTGTTTTCAGTTGCGTTTCCACCTCGCATTTGCCGATTTCTTGTTGTAAGGCTGTTTTCCGCCTGCCACGACATTGACGTCTTTCTCTGCGTTTTTGATTGTTTCTTTGGCATTTTGTTTTCTTGGCATCCGGGGACGTAATGTTTGTCTCCGATCTTGACGGAGACAATCGAGCTCTTGAGCCAATGACATTCTGGTAAACCCCAATTCTGAGCTAGCTCTAGGTTGTTCATTATCAGATTCACTTTCCAAAGCAGAGCTTAGCTCGGATGCTGAGGTAGAGGCTGGTGTCAAGCTTCCCATACTGGTTGGTTTCATAGATGGTAGGCCTTCTCTACTTTTTACTCTCACTGCATCATACTTTCGCGCAAAGGTGAATACTTGGCCATTTTGATAATCTATTTTGTCCCTCTGATATTTGTAAGCCTTACGTTTTTTAATAATTTCCTCATCTTTGAGTAAACGTGCAAGCATATCTTCCCGCTGTTTTTTAAAATTGTCAGTACTTTGTAATTCCGTAATTTCATTTTCAATTTCTTCAATCTGAACTTGTAACTTGATGCGGTCACTTGCTGCATATTTCACAAGAATTTCCACGAGTCTCCGCGATGATTCCAGATTGCAAGTAGCCCACTCAGTCAACATATTGGGATCAGGTTGCTCATAGCTGGGCGCCAGCATGATCCGCAAACCTCTTGGAATACGTCCAACATCCAGGTACCTTGTTAGGGATTTGTGTTCCCACCATTTAGCCTGTTCAGCTCGCATGAGCTTTTCTAACTTCTTAAATAAATCTTTCGCATTGGGTTGCCCTGTTCGTGCAGTACTCGTACGTTCTGTTACTGCTATTTCCCCAGCCGGGGAATCATCAAATAGTTCATCTGCTGCCTCCTCACGGCTTCGCAGCGCGTCGGCAGACATGGTGCTAATTTTACGGGCTCGTTAATTGTTTGTGACACACGCTGCCAGAATCAATGTCTATGCTGCGTCACACACACTCCTCACCGGACTCTTAAAGAAAGTCCTACCTTAACGATAGTTCAGTTTCTGCTCCAGTCGACTGAATGGGCTCCGCTGTCCTCGTTTTTTCCAGGCACGACAATGCTGTATTGTCCGGGGGCTGCCGCAGCTTGCTCCTTGCTGGAGTAATGAATCCTTTTCCGGAAGAACCGGACAAGCTCTGCTTCCTGCTGCTCGGCCCAGGTTGGAGGAGGGGTCACGTTAGTACTGCAGAAGCAACACAGTACCGGTAATATCGAATGGAGTTCGCCAACAACATCCAGTCCGCATGGAAAAGACGAAACCGGACCCTTTACTTGGTGCTAGGTGAAATATTTTATTGTAGATGCCCCGCACCACCGCCACGACGCGTTTCGACCTACCAGAGGTCTTGTTCACATAACGCGCTGCGTAGTGCCATACCTTTTTAAAGTGCCTAGTGCAAATACTCGTGACCTGTCACATGACAGCTAAACATAGAAGAAACATTCAATCTCAGGTCTTTCTTTTAGCAAATTTAAATTCTTACAGCCTGCCCTAATAGTGATTTGTATATTTGTAATATTGCACATGGTGATATAAATAAACATACCAACATAGAAATATGTAAATATAAATATATAAATATATAAATACACAGAATATACACTATATAAATATATGTACCTTCATATACACAATGTGAATACTTAAAATTAAATTCATTTAAAAGCATCACCTATAATCGCACAGTATTGTTATACACAATTATATAAATAACGGGCAAAGATTTAAAAAGGTCATAAAAACACCAAGTTAAAATAAATTGATATTAATCATGAACCTTCCATACCCTACATCTATATTACAATATAGGGTAGATTCCGTTATAGACCATAATAAGCCATCTATTAACATGAATCTTGTATGGCTGAAAGCTGAATAAAGCCCTAAGTGTGCATCGACCATGTTTCTATGCAATCCCATAAAGTGCTAGTGCTAAATATAACTTTCCTTACAGTGCCACCTAATAAAGTGCAAAGTGCAAACCATTCAACAAGGTTAAAAATAGGAAGCAGCATATTGATAAAATGTAAACAAGTAACAGAATTTTCATCATACTCCAAAGGAGAAAAAGAGGGCAACATATGATTACAGGCAAGTATAAAAATCTTCACTCGAGTTCATACCAGAAGGAACCTTGCTATCCAGTTCTAAGATATATCTTGTCTCTAATGTCCGGAGGAGTGATTCACGATTACCACCCCTTCTCAATGGTAAGACTGCGTCTACCACAAAATATTTCAAAAGCCCTGAATTCTGGTTATGAACATCTTTAAAATGCCTGGCAACGGGGTACAGGGGATCATATATATATCAAGCGCAGAAGCCAAAGGAAAACGCAGTTTGTTAGTTGCCCAAAAGACTGTTTCATGCACCGCATGCAATGTGTTAGTTCGCCAAGGAGCTAATCTCCTACCCCCCTTCGACAGTAGGTGACCTAAGCAGGCGACCTCCTGTCGACAATACTTACCCTCTTTCTTTTTTTAAAAAGCATACTCCCTGGCCATTCAAAGCTAAATGCAAACAATTTGATAGAAATGGGGGTCTCTAGTTGGCAGGGGTATGTACCTTTGTCCATATAGGTACCCTTCCTTTCAGTCAGGGTAAGGGGATACACACTTTAGATAATCCCCTGCTCACCCCCTTGGTAGCTTGGTCCGAGCAGACAGGCGTATCCCAAAGGCAATGTTTAAAGTATTTGTACCAACACTCACAGTAACACAATGAAAACACCACAAAAGGACACCACACCAAATGCACATCCTCTTTCTCTGTCACACTGAAACAAGACAGTCAATCCACAAAAAGACAGAAACACACAGAAAAGTTGGACAAGAAAATAGCCACTTTCTAAAAGTGCCTGTTGCAAACACAGACTTTAAAACCCATCCTTACTAAAAGGTGTGTTATCAAATTCTGAGTCCAGGGATACCAGACTCCAATTTTCTACCTTATTCCTATGGGAAGATATGCTTGTAAATTTTACAACGCATTCCCCATTCTGTCCTATGGGCAAGATAGCCTTTCAATAGTGAAAAACGAAATGGGCAGTATGTCACTATCAGAACATATTACACACACCAGTACATGTCCTACCTTTCACATACACCGCACCCTGCCTAGGGTGGTACCTTGGGCCTACCATAGGGGTGTCCTATGTACAAACTGCGCGCAGGCACTGCGGTGGCAGGCCTGAAGCATCCTTTCCGGGCTGCTCATATGGGTGGCACAATCAGCGCTGCAAGCACACTAGTAGCAATTTATTTACCAGCCCTGGCACACTCAGTGCACCTCACTAGGGATCTACTAGTAAAACAAAATACGCAAAGCAGGGAGAACCAAGCACAATATTATGTTACACAGTGAGCACCTGCACTGCGACACTGACCAGCAGCGGCAAAATGCCCAAAGCATCTGAACCAGCAAAAACGAAATCCAACACAGAATCTAACACATAGGAGGTAGAGCAAGAAAAGTCAGGGAAAACCACGCCAAGGATGCCAGGTCTAACACTAGTTAACTGTACTGTCCCTACAACTTTGCTGTGTATCTGAAATGATGAGAAAGTAACTACCCTTTTTAAACCTCTGCACAGATACTCTGTCTCTCTGCATAGTCCCAAAAAAAAAAAACGCAGCGGAGCCTAAGACTCCTACCAGTCAATGTGAATCTAGACAAAGACCTATTATGAAAATATTACCGCCAAAGAATGTATTTTAAATCAGTGATAGAAAAATATTGAGCAGCAGAAAGAACCATTAACAGAAGCATAGCAATGGCCAGAGCAGCAGACAACTGGAGAACCACATTTCTGTTAACTTCACACAAGGCAGTCACAAATTGTAAACACAAGCAAAATAGGGGGGGCTATTACAAATATGAACAGTCTTTTCCTCAATCATGCCTTTCTCAACCACATCTGGCATCATGCATAACAAGGCTCGCGGAATCTGTAGCAATCCCAGCTCTGCATCACCTGTTGCCCACAAAGTGGATGGCACATCCGCAAAATTCAGGGGGGAAAACAAACACTACTCACTACTTACATTAAGGCCCATCATCAGACATTCACCTGCCTGAGAGCAGTAATAATAGGATGCCAAACCCATCACATGCTCACCACAACTAGACATTAACTGAAATGAAAAATTCACAGTAAAAAGGACCAATAATCAGAGCAAGAGAGCGCAAAACATGTGCTACAACTAATGCGCCTGAAATACCCACCAAAACACTCATAACACTGTGCTATGTTAAATACGTAACAGAAAAAGGAAATGTAGACCAAATACTTACAAATGCCTACAACCATGTTGCTAGTGCAAACAAAAAAAAACAGCGGGATAAGGGAACCCAAAGGCATGACAATGTGGCCCAGCAAAATAAGTATCCCTGTTGGGATCACACAAAATCTGTAGCGCAGCAGTTTGGAAATCCTGCTCTTAGAAACCAAACAATATAGCCATCATATTCCTAAAGACAATGCGTTGGCCAAAAAGGCTCATTTTTTATCACATTCCACACACCTTCCACATGAATTAGCTATTACCCTCCTTCCTTCCTTTCCCACTTCAGATCACATGTACAAACCCACACGTTCCTCCAATTTCATCCAGTCTCTGGGAGTAGCAATAGCAGTAACAGACATTATCATCACAGTTAGCTGTGGCGCAAGCATGAGCGTTAGCAGAAAAGGACACTGGGGCAATATGTGTGTAGGGGTACTAACAGTTATAATAGGGGAAGACACATGTGCCATAGCCAACACAGCCTGAACGTCATAGCAGGGGTAGAAACAGCAAAAATAGAAGAACAGCTGAATATTTAAAGCAATAAAATCAGGGGTATATTTGCAAACTGTCATTTCTGAAAACAATGCTATGACTGTCTCCTGCTGGGCCCTTTTAAACTGTACATACTCATCAGGAATCTGATATTTAACATCATCCGGTGCACAGTAATCTGTGCCTCTTTTTTTTTTATTCGCCAAAAACTAATCTTTTCCTGTCAGGCCTAAGTCACAGGCAACCAATTGGTAACCTTTTCTCAAATGAACCTATTGTTGCTGCAACTTTCTCTAAAATGTCCCTGCAAACAACTTTCCTGAGCAAACCCTCTCTGTACCATCATATTTTTTCCCTCCTAAATCCATCCAGCTTCTCACTTCTCTGGCTGCTCTGTGTCTCCCTGCCCGATGAGCCCCCTCCTTGGGAATTCCTTTCTTATCTCAAGGCCGAAGGCCAGAACAAACTGAATTCACGAGCTATGTGTTTCAGCCTTCCCACTACACTTTCAAAATGCCTTTTTATTCAGCACAAATACACGCTGCCTTGAATGTTGAAAACACATTTTTCAAATTAAATGCACATTCTATAATGAGGTCAAATCTAAATTCAACACACTCAAATCGATCATGAATTAATTACTTGAGCAATCCTTACACTTCCCATCAGACTAAAAAAAACATCAGCATCTTAGCAGGGCTCATTCATTAAATTTTGTTTTACTTGCTTGCCACTTTTCAAATGCAACTTCATGTCTGTAGCTCAAAACAGCTTTTGTCCTTTAGCAATGTGCAAAGCAAAATGTAAAATCTGGGTGCCATCAGCGTACCCCTGCTTTTCTCTCTCATAATTTTTTTTATCATCACAGCATGCTCTTTAACTGTCTTTTTTCACATGCTCTTCCCATTACGCATTCCTTTGTCCTTTCTCAAACCATTCATCCTATGCAAAAAATCAAATATATATATTGTTACTATTATTTGCGCCGGCTGATCTTCTTCCAATCATGCATCTGCAGAACAACAATGACAACAAGAAACTCATTCCAGGCATTTTCAAAAAAGGAGCCAAATTCATTATTTTGCCTGGCAAAGCAATTGCAAGTGTTTTTTTCTCTTTTAAAAAAAAAAGACAGTCTTCAGACCGTACCAAAAACAAACTGATGGTGCACCATATTCACAAAACACACTCACAGACAAAAGAGCTCTCAAGAGCAGTCCTCAGACTGCGCCATGGCAAGTCAGTCCTCAGACTGAACCAAAACAAGTCATGCTCTAGCCTGAACCAAAACAAGACAGTCCAGAGACTGCACCAAGACAAGTAGATAGGCTCTCGCCCCAGACCTTTTCAAGAGTAAACCAAATTTCCAGTTGGCCTGGCAGATTGTTCACAAACAGCCCCAGACCTTTTCAAGAGTGGGCCAAATTTCCACTTGGCCTGGTAGACTGTTCACAAACACTCTGTATCTTTTAAGGGTCCGCAAACCCACCAAGATCAAGACAAGACAGTCCGGAGACTGTACCAGACACAGCCCGTAGGCTCGTGCCATTCAACCATGGCGCCATATTTTCCAAGAATTCAAATCACTCACCTGTTGCACTCAGGTTGAGCAATATTATTCTCCACTGCCGATTCTTCGGACCAAACAGTCAAATCCAAGTTTCCACCTTCTCAGGACCCCAGCCGGTGACCACTAGACGAGGAGTCGCCCAATCAGACGGGCGGGGTAGCCAAGAGAACCAAACTCTATCATATGGGGATCCCCGATCCGCCCATCCGACCGGACGCCACCCAACCCCACAACCCGATTACGGGCGAGTTGGGTCACCTTGCGGAGTCCCTGTTCGGGCGCCAACTGAAGGAAGTGGCCCGAAAATGGGTCACTCGGGTCATAAGGACCACCTCTATGCCTTCCCAAATAATGAAGAGTCAGTCAGACAGTAGAGAATACAAACCAAAGATATGTATTTATATTGCACAGCTGTGGAGCCATGTCTGACCAGCCTCATGAAAAGACCATCGAGGGACTGCCTTACACAAGCATAAAGGTGACAATTATACATTTCAGCCTGAGCACAAGACACACCCACCCAGTAACTTTCCACAGAAGGCAGCAGAAACAGAGGGGGCACACAAAGATGAGCTAAGAGTCTGAGACCCGGGCACACACTATCTCTCTGGCAAGGTCATTCTGTCCGTGCCTGCAGCTGAGCCAGTGGGGGCAGGCTCCATCTCATGGGAAAGGTATGCAGAAGTACAAACAGTGTATTAATTTATACAGCGAGGCCCAACTTACAGAGACACAGGGAATTCTACACAGCTGCTACTTGCAGAGCCAGGGAACAATTAACTGCAAACATGGCCTAGAATTAGCGGCTAAGTATAAAATGGCGCTGCAAAGGTTAACTTATCCATCAGACTTTTAATTTAATTCTAACAAGTTAAGGAAGGAACATCAGATCGAAATCTGACCTGAATTGAGCCCCCATTAACACAAAGTCCTGGAATGGTGATTTTTCAGAAAAGGATAGCTGGCTTCCAACCCTTCTAAGGTTATTACTTTTGAGGTAGAATGGAGAAGCTAATTGTCCAGAAATGATAGACAGGGCAGCACTTCAGATGAAGAAGAGCTACTAGAGAAGCCACCATTTTTTGAAGACAGAAGGAGCTGATCGATGGCTGAGTGGAAGGGCTTGAAAATGGAAGTGAAGACCCTGAACACAGAACCTGAGGAATTGCTGATGGGGGAGATGCCACAAGGATCTGAAAGAGAACACCCATCAGAGCTACTATCGCCATGAACACCCTGATGAAATCACAGGGCTGATACTGTGGAGAGTGCTCATTTGAACATAATCAATTTCACCCAACCCACTTTGAGGACTAGGAAAACGATGGAGTAGACTCATGTCCCTCTCACTGAAAATAGTACTTGGACTTTCCTTCTCTCCTGGAGACGGTGAAGAGCACAAGAGAATGCAATCTTTTTCTCTGCACATCGTGGACTATCAGGTAACCCAGAGAAACCTAAAGTTGATCAGATATCCTTCCTGGACTAAATACAGCACTCAAGAGTCCGAAGTGAATTTCTCCCATAATACCAAGAAGTGCTGCATGTGACCTCCCACAATCTAATCTGATCCACTTCAGCATAGTCAGGACTGCTGAAGCTTCCATGGTGAACCTGAATTCTGCTTTTGAGGGAAACATCTAGAGAAACCTTTTCCATGTTGTTTATGATATTGGAAGGGCTGCTCTTTCTGGAAGGCTGATGAAATGAAGACTACTGCTTATTCCTACAGAAGATGCTTGCTGTTGCTGCTGTTTTCTGAAGAATGAAGAGTGCTTCTTATCATTGAACAGCTAAAGTCATCCTCTTCAGGTTCGAATAAGCATGTCCCCATAAATGGTATGAAGAGCCGCTTGCTTCTACAATGCATTATTATGCCTGTCCTTCAAAAGAAGGTTACGGTAGGTAGTACTGAGGCTTCTCCAGCAACGATGCTCCCTGAACAACATAAAAAAACATCAGATAAGAAATCAATTTGTTGCTCCGTCCCCTCTAAAAACGAAGAATCGTTGCCTTCTTCCATGGCCTTGAACAATTCTTTATAGTCTGATATGAGTGATTGTTCAGTACGGGCACCATAAAACCCATATCACAATGCCGGGTAGGTTCTAGAATACACCCTTTTCAATGCTGAATCCACCCTTTAAACTGTAGGATCGCATGCTCAGATATGGGTGTCCGTTAAACTAAGCTGTCCACCTGCGAATCTGCAGGGACAGAAAACATCATAATATAGTGTTCATATCAACCAGCAGAGCGGAATGAGGTAGAATATATTTCTCTGCCCCTTTCCTTTCCCAGAGAATGACATCAAGTATGTCAGGCCTGGTTGGCAGAGCTTTCTGAGGTGAAAATTAAAATTGATTCAGTCATATGTCTCTTGGTGCACCAGGGCTGTCAGAAGTAAGGACATCCACGTTGTCACAAATATAAGAAAGAATTTGAGGCAGAGTTCCCTTTCAATGTATTTTCCATACTGCTGTTCATGGGCTACTTCACCTTCAGAGCTAGACCAGTCAGAGACAGATTTTCTAGGAGGGACCTCTGCACCACCATGATATCCACCATGGCGGGTGCCAGGGTGATAAATACAGGAAAATTCACCTTGCCAACCACCTAGCCAAACTGAAAGTAAGTGCATGTGCGTTGGCATCTACTCGGAGAGTTGAACTGAGCATTGGCAATGTACCACTTCTGCTCTTCTCAGAAAAAAACAAGGCAGAGGTGGCTGTCTTAAACGTTTCCGGTTGCAACCAGCAACACAGAGGAAGTACTACTGGCAGGTAAAAATACAATGGTAAAACATAAACAACATACCACCACTAAACTCCCCGAACCAAGAAGCAGAAGTCATAACATACCAGTGACCTTCTTGTCGGACACCAGGTAAGATGTCATGCATACTTTCATTTTACTTTATGATAGTGGCAGAGAACCATTTGACAATTCCACAATCCGCAAATACATCAATGTTTTCTCCTCTCTCCTAAAGCATGGAGAGGTGGAGGGAACTAAGGGGACAGAAGGATGGAGTTTCAAGTGCAGCAGGATACACATAGCACATTTCCAAAGCCCTTGCATAAGTCATAGACAGGAATAACCAGGAGAATGGCAGGAATGCAGATCTGCTAATGGCACCTGCTGCTGGGGGGTTGGGGGCATGCAGTCAAAGCATTTTCAAGGAGTTTTCCTGACTCAAGGTGAAATTCACCTCAGAATGTAAAACTGGAATGAGGACGAGGTAAATAGAGGAAATGCCATTATGTACCTACTGCTGGAGCTGTCTACGTCCTTTGGCCTGGCACTTGTTCTTGCTAATACCTCAACTTTGTTAGTGACTCTCTCATTTGTTCCTTGCTGGAAAGATTTTCTATTTTATAGATGATTGGGTACTTGCTAAGAACCATGTAACCTCCGTCCTGGAGCCTCCCTGTGTGGTGTATGTGGCAAACTACATAAAGCATCATTAACCTCAAGCAACAGTGTGCAGTCTGGCATTGCCGCAACGTGACCTGAGGAATCTTTTCTGCTGCTGCCATCAACGTGCTGCAAGTTCTGTGAAGCTCAACAACGCTACCATGGTAAAGGGCTCACATCGGCCTGGAGGCTACGAGTGCTTAAGATGAATGACTGCTGTAGAGTCCTTCTGTGCTGTTCTGCATCCAGCGTCAATACACTAGTGATGGAGCCACTGCCCGTGAGCCTACACCTGCTGGCTGATGCATTGATTGGGCCATGGTGAAGGGTGAATCACCAAGAACTTTGTTTTACCAAAATAGAATACAAACTGACCTACAGGCTACTGAACAAAGTAGCTGCTCGGAAGGCCTAATTATGACTTCACACCATGCCTGATTGCTCCATATAATCAGTTTTATTGATGGTAGAACTGTAAAGCATGGTACGCACTTCTTGTAAAATTTTAATGAAGCAGTGTAGTTCTGTTCTTAAGAACTCAGTAGCTGAGTGTAGCATTTCAGTTTGCTGTGAAATAAATTAATTCTCTTTTTAACAAGAGAAGCACTGGACTGGACAGTGAATTATTATGTTTGCTGTTTGATTGCTTGAGTTCAGAGTGTACCCACCAGCACTACCTTGCTGAGATGTATTTGACTGTTCACTGTAGCTACCGTGAGCGTCTAGTGTGAAAGAGTTGTACTTGGCCCTGTTACAGAGGCTTAGTAGGACAGACTACAGGATGCCATAGGCAAACAACCCCTACCTCCACTTTTGAGGCCCATTAGTCCCTGCTTTCCCTGTGGCTCTCTGAATGGAGTCTAACAGGCGTGATATGCCATACTGCTATTGAAATAAGGATCACCTGTGTTCCAGATGGATTATTGTCGGTATGGTGACCACTCAGTTTATAATTAGCATTCCCTTATATCTGCCAGGTTTCAGTGTCAACACCTTGGTAAACAGTCAACACTATGACCAACAGCAAGATCATTCAGGTAATTTGTTTGTGTTGTTAGGTGCATTACCGTTACATGTTTCTGGACAGGTTGTAGGCCTGGTGTTTCTGGCATCTTTGGTAGTAATATCATAACCCTTTTATGGGTCCTGCAGTGGTTTCATGAAGCTTCTTTCTTTATGTGTGACATAGCCTCTTTTTTGTAACGATCCAAAACGAAGATTTATATTGGTGAGATCTTTTGTAGACTGCTTTTTTTGTTGACAACAATGTGTTTGTTATACTTACTGATTATTATTGTGACCTTTACTGTCCACAGCATACAGGAACAATGAGTAGCACATATTTAATGGTTTAAATACCTTTTCTAGCATGTGCACAAATCCATGGTGAATGTGCCCTTCACAGTGTAAGGAAGATCGAAATGGATTGCAGTTATTCAAAGGCTGCTCACTTCAAAACTACCTCGGGTTGGAGATACAGGGGAGGGAAAGATCACCTATGAGAGTTTTCTTACAAAAGTCTCTCGACACCTTGGACCTCTCAGCTGCCTGGGCTCAAAATTTGAGCCGCAGTGTGTTGAAGAATATAATAAAATCAAACACTAAAATAAAGTCACTACTGGAGGACAAGCAGACTTTGGCAAGACGGAGCCATGGGTGGTTAACACTCTGCAACTACAGGAAACTATCCCCTCAAGGTTACCATGCGACACCCTACAGCAGCCATAAAAAAGAATGGTTTTTAAAACTCAGGCTAGGAATAATGCCAGTATTGCCGCATTACCCGCTCTGGAAAAGAAAGGTCCATGGGGACAAATACAGGCTGTGTGAAGATGCAACCGAGGACATCATATTTGTGTGGTACCTCTGCAAAGTCACCCTAGATGAGCGTCTGAAGCTACTACGAAGGAAGGTCATCAAGAGAGGAATAAGGACATGTAGAGAGGTTGCAGTTGCTTATTTTAACCCAATGGACTGCACACTCAACTGCACTCTGATGAAATTTATTAAGATCATGGAGAAAAAGGTGATGGCTACAGAAGGCAGAGAGTAGCTGAGAAGACTGGAAACTCATTTGGGAAGATGCATTAGGGGTTCTAAAGTGTTGGTGAAGTAATTCTTCCTCAGCAGGACTCTGCAGAGATAGATTTGGGTGGTACCCTTTTATTATAGGAACCCATCTTTTAATGCAGGACTCGTGCTTTTCTTGTGCACAAGGCTAGACTATATTTATAACCATGAGTGATGTAAGTTTTAAGTGACAATTTTACTGATTGTTCTCAAGCCGGTTTTAGGAAACAAATTTTAATGATTGTGAATTAACTGTTTTGCAGTGACAAACAATTTGTGTTGAACTGGTTTTAATTAACTAAGCAAATAAATTAAACTTGAAATTAGAAACTGCTCACATCAAAGCTATATATGGGCTCGCTCTCCAAATCTGTGCTTTATAGGGCAGCAATCATATGTGGAAGTCTGTATATTTTGGTACTTCCATTGACATTTTTCAATTATAACAGTCCAATTTGAGCTACATGCTAAGTTGTCTGCTTCTTATTTTTCCCTGGCAGTATATTTATTGTTGTGCTGTAATTGCACAAACTGTGTATGTGCATTTTGTGCCCTGACATTGCATGGACTGCTTCTTGCTTTCTTAGAGTATTTGCCATTTTCTCATTGGTGATTATACCGTCTCTTTGGCAATGTATGGACGCCATACTCAAGTGACATAAGGCCTCTTAAATATACAAAAGTTCATGTGGGTTGTTGCTAAGACCAAAGACTAAAAGGTTCATGGAAAAACATCAGTCTTTCTAACCAAAAAGGACAAAAATGAATAAACTGAAAATAAACAAAAACATTGCCAAAGGTAAAGCAAAAACTCAAATACCCCATGAAACAAGAACTATGCTGTCTCAAAAAACAAACAATTTGGGATGTGATACTTTTATTTGGACTATTTGATAAAAACCAACCACTGTCATGTGAAGGTGGGGGACGGTGGTATTCAATTAATGCATTGTTTCTGTAGAAATCTGCCTTTTTTTGTGGCCATCCCACATTTTTTGCCTTTTCCTGGAGTTTATATTTTTGCTGGCAGTAGAACTCTGCACTCTGCTAACCAGTACTAAAATGCTTGTGCTCCGGTTTAAACATGGTTAAATTGGCATACTCCTAATTGGTATATTTAACTTGCCTATAAGTCCCTTGTATGTGGTACAAGGTGTACCCAGAGTCTGGAAGTTCAATGCCACTAGTGGACTGTGGCACTTATTGTGGGTAAGGGTGGCTCTGGAAACCTTTACCTCATTGGTTAGGTTGTGCCCAGGAGTCATTTCCACCCTCTAGCTAGTGCCAGGCTTAAATGTGGCACCTCTAAGCACACTTCATAACACTTCTGGACCTGAGGAAGAACAGAAGAGGACTGGACCTGCTGTCTCTGACCACCTGTGAGCAGCCCTGAAGGACTGAATCTGCCCCCTCTTGTACCCAGGACAAAGAAGTGGACTTTGAGGGTCATAAGGCTGACCTCTTGTTAAGTTATAGGGATTCAGCAAGCTACAGGAGGCCTTTCCTGCAAACGTCTACCTGACCAATGGCATCTGGACCGGGACTGGACCTGCTGTTGGCCTCTGCCTGGTACACTGTGAGTTTCTAAGTCCCTCCCCTAAGGTCCTGGGGTGCTTTAGAAGTATACTCCTGTGGTGGATTGGGACTTACAGGACTTAGAATGTAAATCTTTGACAAGGATGAACCTGGTTGGTGTATCTGACCAATGCTCTATTGCGCTCAGCCTCAAATTAAGCTTAGGTCCCGGTCTAAGCTTCGTGGCTCTATACATACTTAAAACCTTAAAAATTCATATCTTGGTTCTCCTTATTTTTAATTACATTTTATGATATTTTTGTTTTTAAATGAAGTTTGGGAATTATATTGTTTTGCCTTTTGACATTATTACTGGTTCGGTAAAGCATAAATACTTTACACATCTTCCTAAGTTAAGCCTGTCTGCTCTGTGCCAGAGCAACCAGTGGGCTGAGCTCAGGTTAATTTATTTATTTTGAGGGTTCACCCTGACAAGACCTGTGATTTTTTTCTTGAGGTGAGGAGTCACCCAGCCCTAATACTAATTCAGTTTCTTATAGTGTGCATGTTGCATTTTATTTTAAGGTAGCAATGATATCAAAATATAGAGTGTGTGGATTTTTAAAGTGGACTAACATGGTATCAATCTTTTTTTGAATCAAAATCGTTTTATGCCTCACAAGCCAAATGTTTCACTGGTGAAGTCGATAAATCCCAAGGTAACTGGGGTCTCTTATATAAAATAATGTTTTAACAAGTCACCGCACTTTGCCGCTGTAAATGAGCTGTAATAAATTCTCTGTCTTGGAAACGGTGGAACAGTGAGTAATAGTTTTATGTGCTATCCTTACAATCCTACAGCTTCTAGGCATAGCTATTCACAAACAAATATGTGCTGAGGTCTATTTATGGTGACATGGGCTCAATGTTCAACCCCCTTTGCCAAGCTCAAGGGAGAATGCTGCAAGAAGCAATTGAGATGAAAGGCACAACATATACAATTTAACAGAGTTCAAGGGAAAAATGGTTCAATAATGAGGCAATAAGAATGTGCTAACTAAAATTCTACAATAAATATGTATTTTAGGCATTCTTAAACGATGGGTTTAAACAGATTAAATTAAATGTTTAGGTGATAGTATGGATGTTTTCTGTCTATGGGGCATATTCTCAAGGACTCATCGCCGAGTTAGCAGCACTTTATCGCAGCCAAAGTGGCAATAAATTCATTTCAACACACATTCCCTGAGTTTCTGTATGTGTGCTGCAGTGTGGCACGGGGATCAGGGACATGATCCAGAGTCATTGTGGGTGTGCAGTGTGCTCTACTTAATTGTGCATGTGTGCCATTGTGCCCATCTCCCCCCGTCCCCCCTGTCCCTGGTCGGTACTCACCCTGTTGATGTTGTGTCGGGTCTTGTTGAGCAGTGTCCCGATCCCCGACTCCTGGCACCGTATCCCGACTGATGACTGTGGCCACCATTTTCTCAATGTCATCCATCTCCTGGTGTGCCGCTGGTCCCCCACCTCCAATCTGCGTTGCTGCTTTCATGTTGGCATTGTGTTTCTTCTTGGTTTTGCCCTTCACATCATTCCAGCGCCTCTTGACCTTTTCCATTGTCCTCCTCGACACCCCGACTGCATTCACGTTGTTCACGATGTGCTGCTATATTTCCGTTTGTGTTGCCGATGACACAGTGGAGGTGACGAATGGTTGTTGGTAGTGTTCTGTCACCTCCGTGACGATGATCCGGTTTTCCTGCGGACTGAACCCCGTCTTCCTCTTCCTCTTCTCCTTGCCCTTCCCCGGCCCCGGGGTTCCTGGCTGGTCGTCTGTGGGGCTTGTGGGGTTCGCTTTGTCCTCTGCACTCGGTCCGGTTACGTCCATGGTGCTACGCAGTTACATTTTTTTCTCTTTTTTTTTTGTCTGCTTTTATAGTGCATTTTCCCGCATGTCGCATGGGGATCGCAGGCCTGTCGCTGGTTATCGCTGATTTTTGTTTCGCGATTTGGGACATCACAACTTTTTTAGCGTTCGTGTTTCGCATTTTTTCGGCGTCGCGTTAAATTTAATGCGGGCATTTGTCGCGTTATCGTGAGACTATCGCATGGTGCCGCCGGGTTGAGAATACTGCGTTAACACGGTGTTATTTTCCCGCGATAGTCTGCGATGTGAGAAGTTGCGTTAAGCGAATTTGGCTTAGTTAACACACGTTCTTGAGAATATCCCCCTAACTTGCTTTAATGCCAAGCAGGGCCTGGTAGAGAGATGGACTGCCTACATTGGGGATTGGGCTACTCAAAGTTCCCTTCTGATTTAGATGTCTTCATAAAGTTCAGATAGACAGATACTTCAAGCAGGAGTAAGCCACTAGTGATGTTAATTAAGTTTTGAACTCCTCAGATGATCGTGTCTGTGAGTGGTAAGATTCAATAAATGATCGAGATGAAGAAACAAGTCTAATTGAGATAAAGCAGTGTTGGAGTTTGGAGCAGGATGTGGGATCCTCAACAGATGTGACGGTTGCTTTTAGTCAGTTCTTTGGTGAGCATAGAGAGTCCACAGGAGTCATTTAAGATGGAGCACTTAATCAGTGGGCGTGTTTCTAACTGACATGATTTGTAATAGTGAGAACTGTGTTTATGAATCTTTCTGTTTATTTTCCCAAAGTTAGAGCAGCAAGATCATTGCCTACATTCATCTCAGAATACAGGAATTGGATAATTTGTAATTATCTTAGTCAGCCATTAGAAGAAAAAACTCTGTGCCGGTTTTAAAAAAGGTTTTGAAAAAAATCAGAAATATATGCATAATAGTAAGTACATTTATTGTCCGATAGCACTTCACAATTCAGTGGCCCAATCGCATCTCTAAGTAAAGGAATTGGCTTTTTGCAATCGCCTTTTTTGTGACTTTTGGGACTACTACTTCCAATATAGAGGGATATTTTGTAGGGGTGAGTTTCTTAATCTCAATACCTCACTCCATAAAATACAAAGTGAATTCAAGAATTTTGTTTGCTATTTCATTGGTAGACCAGGTTGTAATAGTGTATTCACAGGCTAAATTTGTTTGAATTTAACAGATAAACGTTCCAGAGACTTAATGAATGGTAATTCTGAAATTGTTGAGATAAGTTTTAGAATTGTACCCCAATTCAAATTATCGTGTATACCCCTTGAATTCATATAAGAAATGGAATGCTAGTTTCAAGGCATTAGAAGATTGTTTTTCCAGCGTGCCCCCTGTAGATATAGCTAGGTTGCCGGCTAAAAAGCTATTACGATGTTCTTTAGGGGAAAATGATCTCTGAATAGCTCCAGACCTATTTCCATTGACCAGCGTAGACCTGGGTGTTCTCTGAACAACACTACCCTGTGGCACAGACACTACCCCGTTATTTATAATTGGTTCAATCAACATTTGTGGATGACAAAATATTTCCTAAGAACTATTTCCCTTAACCGGCGTAGACCCAGGCAGTATCTGAATAACACTACCCTGTGGCACAGACACTATCCCATTATTTATACTTGGTTTAATCAACATTTGTTGAAGACAAACATCACTGTTGCTTGCATCTCTTTATCACCAAATTTTGTGAGGCTCGATACCTGAGAACTGGGCTGAGGATTCAAATGGGTTGTTTGATTATATCCAGGGGGGGTTATCATTAAAGTTTGATCCTACTTTTGTAAGGTCTGACCATTTTGTTTAAAAATAGGATGACAAATCCTGTGTTGCTGGTTGCCTTTTGGTAAGGTAGGCTGGCCTATGGAACCCTCACATAGGACCGTAGAATTTAGGACTTGGCTATCCTTAAAATTAACATTTTCTATTAGAATGGGACTTTCATCTTTTTCTATCTCTAGCCCTAAATCTCCATATAACTTCCTAGTATCCCCAGGTAGAACTTTAGAAGTGCATGAGGGGACATCACACTGAGCTTTTTGAAACGTTGTGCTTTTACTAGCAACCCTCACACCTGAGCCGATATGGGCTGCCTATGCATAATAGATTTATGTCTGCAAATTGCTTAGAAGCTTATGGTATTCATAAAAATTCCCCAAAGTGAGTCTGGATATCTGTACATCCTAAATTCCATAAAAACCTCTAGTCCCCCACTCCTACCCCAACCTGGAAGACAATCTGCTTGACTACATGTGGGGCAAATGTACGTTTGTATTTTTTCTACACAAAAGATATACGCCTGTTTCCAGAGATGAAAGGGCATGCAAAATGTTGGTCTATACCTAGAATGATGCAACTGTGTCTTTGTTCCTTGCATGTCTCATGCCCTCCCTCCAGTAACAACTGAATTCCCACCTTTACCTTTGAACCTGGTATAGTAGAAAATCTATTTGACTAGGTTTATAATATTGATAATAGCTTTGGAATAGAGAGAAATAAAGCTGCAAGGAAATCTTGTAGCACAAAGCAGGAATTGTTGTTAGCGATCAAGAAAGGTATCCATTATGCAACTTCAGTCGTTTGTTGCATTTCAGAGATAAATGCCAATTGAAAGGATTATTTTCACATATGTGAAATATAACCTTCACCTAACTGACTGCATAATATGTTTCCCACAATCAAGCGATTCTTTTTACATAGATCTGGAATTTCACCATTTTAGAATGGATTTGTAGGTAAATAACAATTAGGGGCCGATTCCGATCTCGGTCGAAGGCGCACCCAATACCATTCGGTCAGGAAAAAAGCGATGCGAATGCCTGTTTCCCGACCGATCCGTACAGCACACCGAACGAGTAAGTACGATGCGCACAACAGCACAGAATCCGGCCGAGCCGTACTCACCCAATCCAGGTCCTGTACTCCGACCGAGGTGAATCCGGAAACGCCGAATCGAGTCGCACGGAAGGGAAAATGCAGCTCCGTCCGGCCGACCAAGTACGATGCGCTTCCCGTACGCGCCGAACCCGTCGCTACGCACGGCACGTCAAAGCATCCGGGAGAGGCGCACATAAGCTCCGATTCGCGCCACAACACAATCCACGGCTACGAGACGAACACGCCAGCGACGAGGACGACGCGAAGCGACGAGGACGACGCGAAGCAACGAGAAGGACGAACGACACGAACCAACCCATGAATCCCTTCATCCCGATCATACCAATATTCTACATTTACTACCGGAACAGGCACGGACGCGTACGGCGCAGAAGGTAAGTCAGACACCAACCACAAAACACATACAACACGTACACGACACATCACACACACACAGAGGGATGCAGAATATACTTACACCAGCAACAGCAGCACCATAGGGGCGGGATGCCCATCACCAATGCCACATATGCACACAGGGGCCTGAATGCGCACCACCACCCCTACCCAGGGGGCTGGATGCCTACCACTACTACCACCCTTAGCCAGGGTGGTGCCAGATGCCCACCACCACTACCACCCTTAGCCATGGGGGTGCCAGATGCCTACCACTACTACCACCCTCACCCAGGGGGGCTGGATGCCTACCACTACTACCACCCTCACCCAGGGGGCTGGATGCCTACCACTACTACCACCCTCACCCAGGGGGGCTGGATGCCTACCACTACTACCACCCTTAGCCAGGGGGCTGGATGCCTACCACTACTACCACCCTTAGCCAGGGGGCTGGATGCCTACCACCACCCTTAGCCAGGGGGGCTGGATGCCTACCACTACTACCACCCTTAGCCAGGGGGGCTGGATGCCTACCACTACTACCACCCTCACCCAGGGGGCTGGATGCCTACCACTACTACCACCCTTAGCCAGGGGGCTGGATGCCTACTACCACCCTTAGCCAGGGGGGCTGGATGCCTACCACTACTACCACCCTCACCCAGGGGGCTGGATGCCTACCACTACTTCCACCCTCACCCAGGGGGGCTGGATGCCTACCACTACTACCACCCTCACCCAGGGGGGCTGGATGTCTACCACTACTACCACCCTCACCCAGGGGGGCTGGATGCCTACCACTACTACCACCCTTAGCCAGGGGGCTGGATGCCTACCACTACTACCACCCTCACCCAGGGGGCTGGATGCCTACCACTACTACCACCCTCACCAAGGGGGGCTGGATGCCTACCACTACTACCACCCTTAGCCAGGGGGGCTGGATGCCTACCACCACCCTTAGCCAGGGGGGCTGGATGCCTACCACTACTACCACCCTCACCCAGGGGGGCTGGATGCCTACCACTACTACCACCCTTTGCCAGGGGGCTGGATGCCTACCACTACTACCACCCTCACCAAGGGGGCTGGATGCCTACCACTACTACCACCCTCACCCAGGGGGGCTGGATGCCTACCACTACTACCACCCTCACCCAGGGGGGCTGGATGCCTACCACTACTACCACCCTTAGCCAGGGGGGCTGGATGCCTACCACTACTACCACCCTCACCCAGGGGGGCTGGATGCCTACCACTACTACCACCCTCACCCAGGGGGCTGGATGCCTACCACTACTACCACCCTTAGCCAGGGGGGCTGGATGCCTACCACCACCCTTAGCCAGGGGGGCTGGATGCCTACCACTACTACCACCCTCACCCAGGGGGGCTGGATGCCTACCACTACTACCACCCTTAGCCAGGGGGGCTGGATGCCTACCACTACTACCACCCTCACCCAGGGGGGCTGGATGCCTACCACTACTACCACCCTCACCCAGGGGGGCTGGATGCCTACCACTACTACCACCCTCACCCAGGGGGGCTGGATGCCTACCACTACTACCACCCTCACCCAGGGGGGCTGGATGCCTACCACCACTACCACCCCCACTCATAGGATGGACAATGCATGACACAACCAGCACACCACAACCTAGGGAATGCAAGAAAAAGACATCCCCCAACACCATGACAAGCGTGTGTAGACTGTGTCAAATGCCTACAACACTGAACATGACTTTGAACATACAATGTGAACCCCTAGCACATGTGCCACACATATATGTGTGTGGCCCCCACAATGCAAGCAGGCCATGACCATTGTGGCAATGGGGTCCAAACCCCCATCATCACAGTGACCAAAAGGTAAGTGTGGGGTCCATAGCTGAAGCACATTCTGAACATTGTGGCAATGGGGTCTAACGCCCCATCACCACAGTGACCAAAATGTAAGTGTGGGGTCCATAGCTGAAGCACATTTTGAACATTGTGGCAATGGGGTCCAAACCCCCATCATCACAGTGACCAAAAGGTAAGTGTTGACAAAGAAAGAGCTGCAACTGCCAAACTGCATGGATGATTCCTGGTCACAGAACAAAAAACACATCAGTGGCAAAGTAGTGTATGTGTCCCATTGCAACATAAATTGGGGGAGCCAAATACTGCAGTGCAAATAAGACATACCTTTGGCCATGTGCAGACAAACAACACCCATGGGGGCTGACACTGTCAACATTCATCAATGACACAATGACAGAAGTGACCATCAGAATGCAGACCCACATATTTGCACCAATGGGCACACAAATGCAGATACCCTGTGGAGACTGTAGATGTGAGGTGAACAGATACCATACCATGGCAGCAATGGGACACACAAACCATGATCATTGTGCTGACCGATGACCTAGGAGTCCCAGGGACAGCAGGGGAAACCCACCAAACTACATACAGCCAATGGCACACCCAAGATATGCCAATGCAGTGGTGCAGATGCACAAACACAAACAGGCAGACCCACACTGCACATCATACACAACAGGTGAGGGGGTGCCAGTGTCCCCAGGCAACCACACAACACATGAGGAGACCTGAATACCAATCATACAGATGTGCATACAGTGCCACACAAAGGTAACTCATGGATCCAAATCCCCTATGTGGGCAAGCAGGCATTGTCAGATGAGAGGGAGCACAAATCACACATGTCACACAGGCACGTAGGAACAGCAACTGACACAGCAAGACACAGACACACCACAGCACTACCCCCAGGGCCCCCACAATGTGGTGACCCTGGGCTGCATTACAATCCCACTGTGATGCCAAAGCTAAATGTCGTTCACACTGTGAACCACAGTCATGTGTCCTGAGCAACAAACTACCATCACACCTACACAAGCACAAATCAATCAGCATGGCCAGTAAGCCAAGGCCAACATGGAGGCAGGGGCCTAGCCGGGCAACAACTCTCATCTGCACACACTCAACACCACACTCCTCGACCTCCAACAATGTGCAGCAGTGAAGCACACATGCACTGGTGACATTGCACATGCACCCATGACTATTCCAGGGTGGTGGGTGGGAACCAAGGTGCAGAAACACATCACACATGGCCACTCAACAAGACTCCTGAATGTCTGACACACTGCACACTACGCTGTACATGGACATGACGGCAATACCACACCAACCAATGGGATCCCAGCCACAGTCACACACCAATGAAGAAGCCAAGGTCACCCACAAAGAACACACATAGACAACAACCAACATTGCAGCCCGGACCCTGAGGAGGGCCAGCAGTCACACACACAACGTGTCACAATCACTGAAAGATAACACAAACTGGAAATCACATGACAGGGGCAAACAACAAGTGCCAAGGGGAAACCTGACTGTGACCCATCTGCGTCTGCACACAAACTCAGCCCTGACAGCAAACACACCTATGGGTGACACCCTGATGACCAGTAATGTGCCATGCACCCACATCACAGAGAACCCAGGGAGAAGACTTTGGGGGAACATAGGTCAACTCAGCAAGCATCACAAACAGGTACAACACTAGGGATCACAGCATGCACAGCTAAACGGAAGTGAACACACAGACATGCACATACAACACACACCTTGGGCGCAGGCAATGTCACAGGAGTACACACTGCCATGAGGGGACTCCACTCCTGTGTGAGTAAAGCTGTGCCATATGTTGCCTCAGTAGGGCCCCATCATGTCAGCTGAGCACTTGTTCACACAATCAACAATTAGCACCAAATGAGGGCTCCCGTCACATCAGCCTGGTCATGGAAGTGCCAACGGAATCATCAGCACAGATCCAACACACTTGTATAGCAATGTTGCACTGACTACACGGATGAGTCCTTCCCCATTGATGCCCAAACCTGCATGTCCAGTGGAGATGGCCACACGGTCAGGGAAGTAGACGAATTGAACAATGTCAGGCACAACAGATGTGCAGGGGTGGAAGCCACAGATGTGAAATAGCTAATCTAAGTAGGAAATCCCATTGCCAAATACTGAACACATGACACCCTCAGATGCTGCTATGGATGACATGGATACACCACAGGATAGGACACATTCCCCCTGGACCACATGGGTTCCTGCACAGTAACACTTCATTATCATGAGACCAAATATCACCATCACTGCAGCAAGGGCATGGTTAGCATCATCAACAACATGTACATCAGCAGCATAAGCACTAGAGAACAGAAAGTTGCTTTATTCAGCATATGTGTGGAATGAAAACAAAGTCCAGAAAAAACACAAAGGCCAATGGCCAGTCCATTGTCAAAGTCCAAACTGGGTGACAGTGGCAGATGTCACCCTACTCATGCCTGCACAAAACCAGGGACAATCCACTAGGAGGGGCAACCGGGGGCAGGCCAGGCACTGCAGGGACAGGATCAGGGCTCACCAGGAGGAAGCAGGGAAGGGGTGGTGGGTGCTGGAGAGCCACTGACAACTGCAGTGGAGGTGTCTGACATGGTGTGTGCCGGCACAACTGGGGGCATGACTCAGATGTTGTGGGTGCCGGCACGACTGCAGTGGACCCTGCAGATGGAGTGGACAGGTCTGCCACTGCAGTGCCCAAGTCAGACAGGGTGGAAGTGGACTCCACTGCAGTGCCTACCACCAGGGGAGGAGAATGGGGAACAGGCAAGGTGGGCTGGACAGAGGGGGAGGACACCCTCACCACATCAGTGGCACAGACAAGCGCAGCGGGGGTGTGGTGCCGGGAGAGCAAGTGGCAGGGGGAGAAGGCCGGATCCTCTTGGGGATGGTATATCTGTGGGTGGGGGAACCTGGGGCAGGGTGTGGTGGGGGCACCTGTGGAGTGGGGGCCTGAGGGATGGAGGAAGGAGACCTGGTGCCTGAGCTGCAGGGCGGCGGCGGGGTCTTGCTCTTATGACTCCGGGGGACTTGCGGGTGGGGGCCTCAGTCTGTCTGCGCCTGGGGGAGGGTGTCCGGGGGCGAGGGGCACTCAGCTCCGTGTGGGTGGGCTTCCTCTTCCCCCTGAATGCTGTATCAGCTGGATCGGAGGGGAAGAGGCCGAGGTCACTGAGGAAGAGCCGCTGGGTCTTTGGGGTTGCAGGTGAGGCAAGGGAGGGTGTTTTGGAGGAAGAGGCAACTGAGGACTGCGCAGTGCTCGTGGATGCGTGTGTGTGTTCCAGGGCCCCATCCCCTGTGAGTCTGGTTTCAGTCCCCTGACTGTGCGTGCGTGTGCGTTTTGTTTGTGGCGTGTGTGTCTGTGTGCTGGATGTGTGGGTGCTGGTGTGTGCCTGTGCCGGTGTGTGTGTGCTTGGGACGGGTAAGGTGCTGGGGAGTGTGGATGGAGCAGAGGCAGGAGGGGTGAGGGACTGTCTGAGGAGGGACACTGCTGCCGTCAGGGAGGAGTCCATGGACCTATTGCCCCTCTGTAGGTCAGACATGCCCGATGAGATGCCCTCCATGAACGACACCAGCTGAGTCAACAGAGCGGTGTGCGCATGGAGGACACTCAGCATGGCTGTCTGCCCTACATGGAGCTGGCGAAGGAGGTACACAGACTCCTCACTCAGGGCAGCAGGGGACACAGGGGCAGGGGGTGCGGTGCCTGGCCCAAAGGAGACACGCTCCCGAACATGGGAGCCTCCACGGACCTGGGGAATGGGAGCCGATGGGAGGGCGGTGGTGGTGCTGGTGGTGGCGGGGACAGCAACACTAGCTGGGGTGTGGTGGCTGCTGACACCCGTTTCCATAAGGGAGTCATCCTCCGAGTTGCTCTGGTCCTCAGCTGAGGTGGATGGTGCTGAGGACTCCTCGGTGTGGCTCCCCTCGCCCTCCGTGCCACTGGGTCCCTCCGACCACTCCTCGGCTGCTGACCCAGTCTGGCTCTCCGGCTCCTCCTTGTCCGTGGAGCTGTCCCCTTCCGTGGCCGTGGATGTATCTGCAAACAATGGGGAAACAGACAGACATCAGTCACCTGCACCAAACGCACACACCACTGTGAGCACAGCACATTACAGAGCAAGCCCTGGCATCATTAGTTGTACATTGCTAAAAGTGCCCTAACTGAACAGGAGAAGCCAATTGTCAGTCTGATGCCAACCATGGCACTCACATCCCACATGGCCTTGCACCCATCTGTCTGGTGTCTGTTGGATAGCAACACCCCAGTGTGGACACATGCACCAACTACACAGTAGTTGGACAGTGCAGAGGACACGGTGTAGCATGTGGACATGCACACATCACAACTCTTGCCACTGAGTCAGTACAGGTTTCCGGATGAAAGGGACGCCCAGAGTCAAATAGGATATGCATGTGATGCATACCAGCGACAGACACCATGATGCACCCATGTCCTGATAGCCATCGCCACAATGGTGTGCATGTAGCACATGTCACTCCCCTCAGGATCACCAATAAGTAGACACATGCCATGGCGGAGGCATGACTGCTAAGTCATACATCACTGTCTCAGTGATGTATGACTTGGCAGCCAGACAACAACACTCTGCACTGTGTCACAATAGTAGGTCATGGGGAATGCAAGTCCTGGAGCTGCACAAGTGCACATGTACATCCCCCACACAACACATCATCTTAACCCTCATCTATCCAGGTCATACCGATTGGACATATTGGAGACCTGTGACACTACCCTCTGAACCTGAGCCCCTCACAATCTGCTGTGAATGGGGAACAGCTGCCTGAACTTCACATTCGCATAACCCAGTCTGCACGGGCAGTAGATCAAACACCTATGTGACACACAAGTATCGTCTCCTATGGTCACATCTCCAGTGGCATGCTGAGCCCCTACCAAGAAACACCCCAGCAGTCCTGGCAACTAATCCACAGCACACTGACACAGAGGCAGACACCTGAGGGGTCAAATCACTGCGCACAATGTGTCAGCTGATACACGGGAGTGGGAGTACAGAGTGCATTGCATGGCCTGGAGTAGGCATGACTGTCCTGCCCCACATGAATGAGGGATGAGCCCTGGACAGTGGATAGCTGGCTATGTATGTGTGACACACGTAATCTGCACACTCCTGGGGCCCAAACATTGTTCCCACCCGCTGCATGGGCGTGTGCCACATACCCCAGGCACATGTGGTGGCTCAGCTCAGCAAGTGGACCGCATATCAAAGCAACACGCAGATTACATGTCCGAACACAGGCGTTGTGTGAACAATGGACCCACCCATGATGACCACAACAGAGTTAGGGAAACAGATGCTGTCCCCCACCTTTAGTGAAGCAAACTGCAAGGACACAGTCCCAAGTGACACAATTCCCTGAATGTAAGGGCCACACCTGGGTATCAGATGAGGAGTGGGCAGTGCACAATAGAGGGACATGGCTCCTGGACAACATGACTGCTGCACTGTGGCAGTTGAACCAGGCCAGAGGAGGGCACAAAGCATGTAATACAGAGTTCACAGTGCAGTCTTTGACTCACCCCCTCCTTGCTGCTGTCTGGCCTTCAGCTGCCCATCCAGGTCTGGAAACACCACCGCCAGGATCTGGAGCATGTGGGGGTCAGGGTCCGTGTTCCGCCCCTCCTGCGAGGAGGCGACAGCTTCAGCTGGACCCGTGCAATCCTCCGGGTCCAGCCCCGAAGGTCCTGCCACCTCTTCTGGCAGTTGCGCATCCGGCGCTTGTAGACCCCCACGGACCAGACAGCCCGGATGATGTCCTTCCAGATCTCCTGCTTCCGATGGGCATTAACCTGTCAGGATGACAAAGTGAAAAGGCCATTACTACACATGCAACATATCCGTGCATGACACAGTTGTATATACATGTCTCATTCACAGGGGCACATGATGTACACAGGCAGTGCAACGCTGCCCATGGACAGTTTGCCAGACGTCACTACATGGTATCATTGCATGGGAAGTAAAACCTTGTTCAAATGCACTGTCACTGCACCATACCTGTCCAGTGCATGTCACTACACACTATGGGGGGTGACAACTACTCAGTGAGCCTGCTAGCCAGTGGCGTGCAGACTTTCAGCCTTGCTAGTCAGACAAAATGCACATTCAGAAAGGCAGTGCACAGAACACTCACCTGCTCCCCTGGTGTCCCATACAGCTTGCTGTACTGTGGAAAGTAGGCTGTCCAGCAGGGCCTGGTTCTCCTCAAGGCTGAAGGCTGGGGCTCTCTCCACAGTACGTGCCATTGCAGGGCCCAGAGGGGCAGAGACAGCAGCAGTGCAGTGGCAGATGTCGTCCTGGAGCATGTAGTGCAGGCAAGTGAGCTCTCAGGGGAACAGCCAGCAATATATATGTGCTGGAGAGGCAGATACTGTCCCTTGTGTCCAAAGTGATAGGTCCAGGTCGTTTGCATCTTCTGAATCTGGCCAATCCATGGAATAGCAGCACCAATACACGCCCACGGCATCCTTCAAATCTTCAACTTCATGACATACATGATTTTGCAACATTGTTGTGGGTGACCAACTGAATTTCCAGCAACCGACTCGTTCGAAATTCGAAAACGCGTCCGTTGCCAGGCAAGGCCACTGTCAATGGGTGCGCACCGATCGGTCCATTGCGGTACAACGCGTACAGGGGTACAACGCGTACCTGCACACATTGAATGCAATGGGCCGGCCGGGGGCACCGATCGGTCCATTGAGGTACAACGCGTACAGGGGCACAACGCGTACCCGCACACATTGAATGCAATGGGCCGGCCGGGGGCACCGATCGGTCCATTGCGGTACAACGCGTACAGGGGCACAACGCGTACCCGCACATTGAATGCAATGGGCCGGCCGGGGGCACCGATCGGTCCATTGCGGTACAACGCGTACAGGGGCACAACGCGTACCCGCACACATTGAATGCAATGGGCCGGCCGGGGCACCGATCGGTCCATTGCGGTACAACGCGTACAGGGGCACAACGCGTACCCGCACACATTGAATGCAATGGGCCGGCCGGGGGCACCGATCGGTCCATTGCGGTACAACGCGTACAGGGGCACAACGCGTACCCGCACACATTGAATGCAATGGGCCGGCTGGGGGCACCGATCGGTCCATTGCGATACAACGCGTACAGGGGCACAACGCGTACCAACGCGTACAGGGGCACAACGCGTACCTGCATACATTGAATGCAATGGGCCGGCCGGGGGCACCCATCGGTCCATTGCGGTACAACGCGTACAGGGGCACAACGCGTACCCGCACACATTGAATGCAATGGGCCGGCCGGGGGCACCGATCGGTCCATTGCGATACAACGCGTACAGGGGCACAATGCGTACCAACGCGTACAGGGGCACAACGCGTACCTGCACACATTGAATGCAATGGGCCGGCCGGGGGCACCGATCGGTCCATTGCTGTTCAACGCATCCCTGTACAAGTGACTGGCATATGTCACCATGCCTGTCTCAGATGGACATATGCCAGCCACAGATAGCTCCCAGGGAGTGAGGGGCACACCTACAACACAACAGCCTGTCCAAACTGTATGATAAGGCATGTAAGGCTGCATTTCCTATTGTGTGTATGTTGGTGTACATGTTGTCCTGTGGGTGTCACCTGGGGGCAGCAACCCCCAGGCTGTGCACGTGTTCATGGGGACAGGATCCTGGGTGTTACGTGTACATGACCACTGTGATGTGCAACTGTTCATATCTGTGCATGTGCCATGGTCACATTTCATGGTGGTGTATGTGTATGTCATGTCTCATACCCCGTGAGTCCCATGTGGGACGGTATGTTTGAGCCAGGGTGTCCCAGTGGCACAATAGTGATGGTCCTCCACAGTCTGTGTGCATGTAGTGTTTACAATGTCTCTGATTTCATGTGCACAATGGGAGACAGTCTCCACATCCACGTTGTGTGTGCATGGACTTTGATGTTGTGCGTGTGTGTGTCACAGACGTCCATGTCTGTCCTGCAGTGGCAAGTGGGACCACTACCTGTGGGGGTCATAGTTGTTTTGCTGTGGTGTATACATGATACTCCATGTAATGCCACTGTCCATGTGGCAATACAGGGTCCCTGGGAATGTACCTGTCGTTGAGCTGTGATGCCTGGGGCACATCTGTCCTCACATGTCACTGTGGGGGGTGATTGTGACACGGCAGCAGGAGATGAGGAACTGTGACACGGCCTCATGATATCCAATGGGCCAACCTGGGACTTATTGATGCCACTTGTTGGACCGTGATGACAGATGTTGGCCATGTATGTACCATACATGTCCTTACGGAACTGCACACTTCATGTAGTTGTGCCTCATAATGATGTATGTTGGGATATTGAGTGTGTTCAATGCCGCATATGTGGGCTGACTGACAATCTTGCTTACTTCTCCTCTGCACTGCAGGGCTCCTGCTGTCCATCGACCATTCCCAGACCTGGCAACGAACGGTGGAACGGGACAGCATCCGACGGTACCGCTTCACCAGGCAGCTGATTGAGGATTTGGCAGTGCAGTTGGCCCCACATTTGCAGCCTGGCCGGCCGTATCCTACAGCGCTGACCCCCAAGGTGAAGGTGATGGCAGCCCTACACTTCTTTGCCACCGGTACCTTCCAACATACTGTGGCGACTGCTGGTGGGATGTCACAGACCATGTTGAGCCGTGTGCTCCGCGATGTTTTGGCGGCAATGTTGCTATTCCTGAACAGGTACATCTATTTCCCTAGACTGCGACGACTCACTGACGTGAAGAGTGACTTCTATGCCCTGGGGAGGATGCCGCATGTCATTGGCTCCATTGATGGGACACATGTGGCTTTGGTACCACCACAGGCCCAGGAGCAGGCCTACCGTAACCGCAAGCACTACCACTCGGTCAATGCACTGGTGGTGTGTCTTGCAGATATGACCATCACACACGTGTGTGCCTGTTTCCCTGGTTCAGCACACAATGCCTTTGTGATGAGGAGTAGTCGCATCCCCAGGATGATGGCACAGATGCAGAACCAGCGTGCCTGGCTTGTCGGTGTGTACTGACTTTGTGCCATTGTGTGTGATCTGATCTGTAGTATTCCGCCCACTTTTCCAAGTCAGCTAATGTGCACTTGTCTGTCCGTAGGTGACTCGGGATACCCCAACATGCCGTGGTTGCTGACACCCCTCAGGAACCCTGTGACACCAGCCCAGATGCGCTACAATGAGGCACATGGTCAGACCAGGAGAGTGATTGAGCGGACATTTGGTCTCCTGAAGAGCCGCTTCCGCTGCCTGGACAAGACCGGAGGGTCCCTCCCATATGCCCCTGCGAAAGTGTGCAAGATTATCATCGTCTGCTGCATGCTCCACAACCTGGCAGAGCGGAAGGAGTTGCCTCTCATCCAGGATGACAATGACCAACATCCGCCACCTGTGGAGGATCCTGGCCTGGACCACAATGCCAGTGATGATGATGATGATGATGGTGATGTCCGCACACAGCTCATCACCAACTTCTTCAGCTGTATGTGAGTATCCAGAGATGTCAGGTCAATGATGTGAGTATGCATGATATGTGTGGGTGGTGCTCTGGTGCTGTTGGAGTGTGTCCATGGGCTACTTGACTGGATGTGTGTTGCAATGTGTGCTTACAGGTGGGCTGTACTCCCCAACAGTGTTGACATGCTAACTTGGTTCTGGGTGGGTATCTTGTAACATGTATTGTGCATGAGTTTTGATGTTCTGTCCTGTTCTCCATTGCTTTTGACTGTGTGTCATTTCTGTCCTTCACAGGGTACTTTCAGATTCGTTTGGTCAACTGTGTCCACCGACGACGTGATTGCACTTCCAGGGTGGTAGCTGTTGTGTCCCTACAGGTGATGTGCGCCACACCCATGGACTTCCTTCCGTCTACAGTTGTTGACTGTGTGCCCGCTGCCAGGTGGGATTACCTTGCATCTGTAGTGGTTACGACATGTTGCAACTGTGTAACAAACCTGTGCTTCACTTTGTGATGTGCGTTGTCTGTGGTCACACATTTGACTGCCATTTGCTTACTGCACCTGTGGGCTACTTGACTACAACTGGGAATGGGTGTGGTGTCTGTGCATTGCACCGACTTCCCTGGCAACATCAGTGTAGGCAATGAGTCAGATGGCCTAGGTGTGTATGTGTTGTGTAGCCCTTTTGGTGTGTCTCCCTCATATGTATACCAAAAAGGGGGGACAGGGGGGCAAGTTTAACGAGGTCCAGTATACATGCCCCACAGAGACAGTAGGCAAAGGAGGTATAAAGTTCCTCAGAGTCTGAGTAAAGGAATGTGGGAGTGTAGGTGAGAATGACGCTCAGAATTGGTCGTCTCACCTGAAAAGGAAAACAAGGGGGGGATTCCCTTGTTGGAACTAGGGCTCTCACACACCTAGCAAGCTAGGTGTCATGCTTCATCATATGAGCCTGCCCCTCGTCAGGTCGGCGGTGCAATACCTGACGGGCACCCAGTACGGGGCTCTTTGGCGGGGATCTTTTGTTCCTGCCGTAGGGTGCAGTGGGGGTGAGGGTTCTAGTGTGTGTGTAGATGTGCAGTGCGTGAAATAAAACAGGTCAGTTAGTCCTAGTAGTGATTTATTCTGGGAGGTAAACTGCCTGAGTAAAAACAGGGAGAATGACAATAAGCTAGCAGAACGGTATCTAGCTATGTAAGTTCTATTCTCTACTGGTCGACATGTTTCATGCTCTTTGCGTCAGAGGGATCAAGGCATTTCATCAGGACCAAAATTAATAACTATCTACACGACATGATAAATGAAAACCTACATACCATGTGTTAAGGTAGATGCCCTAAATGTGAGGACAAAAAATATACATATTTAAAATTTAAAATGATTTACTCAACATCACATAAAAACGTACTCAGACGAAGTGTGGGTATATTTAAGTTCATATACACCCCTACTCTACACCGTGCTTGTGGTGTGTTCAAAAGGGATAACAATAAGAAGAACATTAGTGACAATCATGTACTGGAAATCCCAGCTGTACATATTAAACATATGATAATGACGTTAAAAGGACAACCAAAGTTTGAAATTAATATGATAAAGACAGATATACTAGAACACGGCTCACCCAAGCTGCTGACTATAATTGCCTGCAACGGAGTCCGGCGGTCAAAATGGACACCAATGTGTGTCCTAAATAATGAAAATCCCCCCCTTGTTTTCCTTTTCAGGTGAGACGACCAATTCTGAGCGTCATTCTCACCTACACTCCCACATTCCTTTACTCAGACTCTGAGGAACTTTATACCTCCTTTGCCTACTCCCTCATATGTGTCACGTTGCCTTTACTCACATGCCTGTGTTGTACTTGCTGTTGCAGTTCGCATACACAGTGTCATTTTGCAGTTCATCATCCCCATAACAGCACCCATGTTGGAATCACAACAGAGGCAAGTATGGTGTATTAGTGTGTTTATTGTGATTCATTTGTGTGAATAGTGCATAGGATGGCTAGTGCTGTACATAAATCTTGCAATCAGAAGTTCCTAGGTGAATTGAAAGTCCTGGTAGACAAAATCCCCAGTATCGGGGCCACAGTTGTCTGAGACATTGATCCAACTTGTACTCCCCATGCAATGTGTGGGAGTAGTGTTGCCGTCAACAGGGTGAACAGTCTGTGCACAAAGGTGAACATCCAGAACAGGTTCAGGCTTCCTGGGAGTTGCGCTTGGCCATCGGCCTCTCACTTGCCCCTCCTCGGACGACCCCTCTTCTTGGGGGGGGCCCCTCAAGTACAGGCTGCTGCGGTGCAGGGGACTCTCCGCCAGAGTCATCCTCCCTCCCTGTGGCAGTTGCAGTTTGTTCAGCACCAGATGTTGTTGGCACACAGGGAGGTGTGGACTGGTTGCTGTTCATCTGGCGGAGGCATTGTAAAATGTCCCTGTGCACCGCCGTCATCTCATGCAGTGCATCCCACTTGGACTCCACGCGGGACATGTGTGAGTCCACGCGGGACATGTGTGACTCCACGTGGGACATGTGAGAGTCCAAGCGGGCATGATGGGCAGCCTGCTGCTGTTTCATGTCTCTGAGGAGCCCCACTACCTGGCTGAGATCTCCGGTGGTGGACTGGTACGCATCAGCTATGCGTACCAGTTGTGGGTCATCATGCACACCAGCAACCTCTGCAAGCAGCGACCTCTGTCTCCCACCCCTCCCACCACCCCTGCTGACATGTGCAGTGCGTGCAGTGGCACGCACAGATGACCCTGGTCCACCTTGGGGGTTGGTGGTGGTGGTGGTGTCCATGGCCCCAGGTTGGTCCAGGGTCCCTGTGCTGGTGTTGCTCCTTGTTCTGTCCATGTCGGCAGGGATGGTATTTGTGGTGACAGTCGTTGGAGGGGTGGGTGCAGGGGGTGCAGCTGGTGGTCCTGCTGGTGCTGCAGCTGGTGGTCCTGCTGGTGCTGCATGTAGACTTGCACCGGATGTGCCAGGTTGGTCTTCTTCGTCCGAGGAGGGCAGAGGCTGTACGACACCAGTGAGCTCCGCATCCTCTTGAGCCTGGGACTGGGACTCCTCAGCGTCTGCTGCTGTGTCCCCATCATCACCTGTTTTTGGGAGACACACACAATGTATGTTATGTTTCTGCAGGCATCAATGGTTGACACACCTGACAGTTGTGACTGTGCCTCTGGGTGCGGGCCTGTACATTGCATTGTCCTAAGTCGTCACAGTCAGGGGTTGATTTTGGTGTGGCACATTGTCCTGCATTATTTGGGCATTTCTATGTATTTGTTGGGGTGTGAACATGGTCTGCCTTGGTTGTATTTGGTTGACAACCGGCCCTCCTTCCCACCCAGCCAGTCAGTTATCCCACCATGGACTGTGCTTGCATTGCAGGGAGTGGAAGTTGTCTCTCAGGATGTCAGTCAGTGGTGTCCTGCTGTTTGTTGGTGCACAGTTGCCAGCAGGGCCTTGTGCTCCCCACAGCAGTAGCCAGTGTCAGCCATCTTGTGAGTCCTTCTCCACTCCCTGTGATGTGAGCATGGTTCAGGGTGGTGTTGATGGGCCAGTTGTGAGGCTGAGCAATATCTGTGACTACCACTCCCATCATGCTATTGCCTCCACCCCCTTCCCAGCATGCCCATGCTTCCTTCCTTTTGACTCTGCTTCCCTGTGGGGTGGGCTGGCTGTGCTGACAGGATGGCTGGGAGTGTTGTCCTGGCAGTTGTTTGGCTAAAAGTCCCAAGAGTGTCCCTGTGCTTCACACAACATAACCCAGGGTGGTGGTTCTTTGTGGGATCTTGAGTTAGGATGGGAGGCATTGCATTCTACCAGGTGGGTTCTGTGGAGTTTGCGTTGAGGGGGGGGTGTGAGGGGAGGTGCTTGTGACTATGGTCAGTGCTGCAAGTCCTTCTTCCCACCCAGCCAGCCAGATATCCCACCATGGTACGTGCTTGCATTGCAGGGAGTGGAAGTTGTCTCTCAGGATGTCAGTCAGTGGTGTCCTGCTGTTTGTTGGTGCACAGTTGCCAGCAGGGCCTAGTGCTCCCCACAGCAGTGCACAGTGTCAGCCATCTTGACAGTTGTTTTCCACTCCCTGTGATGTGCGCATGGTTCAGGGTGGTGTTGATGGGACAGTTGTGGGGGTGACCAATATCTGTGACTGCCACTCCCATCATGCTATTGCCTCCACCCCACTTCCCAGCATTCCCATACTTACTTGGTTTTGTGGGGAGTTCAGTGTGTGTGGGTGTGAGAGCAATGGCAAGAAGGCTGACAGTGGTGTCCTGCTGTTGGTTGGTGTGCAGTTCCCAGCATGCCCTTGTGCTCCCCACGACACAGCAACAGTGTCAGACATCTTTGATGGGCCTTTCCACTCTCTGTGGGATGTGCATGCGTGAGTGTGAGCTTGCTGGGCCATGTGGTGGGGGATGTAGAGCTGTGACTACGACTCCCATCATGCTATTGCCTCCAATCCCCTTCCCAGCATGCCCATGCTTCCTTCCTTTCGACTCTGCTTCCCTGTGGGGTGGGCTGCCTGTGCTGACAGGATGGCTGGGAGTGTTGTCCTGGCAGTTGTTTGGCTAAAAGTCCCAAGAGTGTCCCTGTGCTTCACACAACATAACCCAGGGTGGTGGTTCTTTGTGGGATCTTGAGTTAGAATGGGAGGCATTGCATTCTACCAGGTGGGTTCTGTGGAGTTTGTGTTGAGGGGGGGGTGAGGGGAGGTGCTTGTGACTATGGTCAGTGCTGCAAGTCCTCCTTCCCACCCAGCCAGCCAGATATCCCACCATGGAACGTGCTTGCATTGCAGGGAATGGAAGTTGTCTCTCAGGATGTCAGTCAGTGGTGTCCTGCTGTTTGTTGGTGCACAGTTCCCAGCTGGGCCTTGTGCTCCCCAAAGCAGTTGCCAGTGTCAGCCATCTTGTGAGTCCTTCTCCACTCCCTGTGATGTGAGCATGGTTCATGGTGGTGGCGATGGGACAGTTGGGGGGGGGGGCAATATGTGTGACTACGACTCCCATGATGCTATTGGCTACACTGACTTGGCCAGCATACACAGAATTCCTTCCTTTCAGTGGTCTTCACTGTGTGTTGGTGTTGTTGTGGTGGCTACATGTCTGGATGTGTTTGTTAGTTCTATTTGTGCCACTACCTAGCTGTAGTTGTAGTTGTGTTTGTACATGTGATGGCACGGTTGAATGTAACTTTTTTGATGGCATGTGTTGTGTTTATCTGACTGACATACACATTTTGGGATGATTCTGTTCTGGTTGCTGTGTAATTGCTATGAGTGCATGGTTTGACTCTCCCCTTGACAGTGATGTGTGTGTGTATTGTGGCAGAATATTGTGTACATTTGTTGTGTACTCACCAGGCTCTGGGATGTTCTCTACTCCATATACGCTCACTGGCGGAAGGATGGCCCGTACCTTCTCCTCCCAGGGCCTGAGGTATACTGGCTTGGCAGGAGGGCCACTGCCGGTGTATTGGCTCAGGAGGTAGTCTTTCTTGAGCAGGTCCCGTACCCTCCTGCGCACGTCATACCACCTGTTCTGGATGTCGGTCTTTGTGCGCAGACATGGTGATTGTGCGTTCACCCTGTTGATGATCCTCTCCCACATCTTGGTTTTCTGGGAGATGGGGGTCTGTTGGACCAGTGTGCCAAACAGCTGTGGCTCTACCCTGAGGATCTCGTCTACCATGACTTCCAATTCACAATCTAGGAACTTGTGATTCTTCTTGGGGGGCATGGTGATGGGTGGTGATGGTGAGTGATGTGTGTGTTGGTGTGCAGGTGAGGGTGTGTGAGTGTGTGTTTTGCTGGGTGTATGTGAGGTAGGTATTTGTTGGTGTGCTGATGGTGTGTGGCTTGTGTGAGGGATGAGCTGTGGGTGTGTGGTTGCTGTCTCTTGGGTGCTGGCAGTGGAATGGCATTTGCAAAGGATCATGGTTGGGATTTGTGTCCTTTATATGGGTGGAGTTGTGGGTGTGTCTTTGTTCTCTGTCCCCACCCCCCCAGTATTTATTGGCTTTGTAATTGCTTGTTTGGCCTTTTTTGTGTGATTTTTCCTTTGTACTGTCTGTGCATGTTGGAAACGTTCTTGTGACCGAGTCGGTCCCTGCATTTGTCTCGTACGGTGTTCTCCGTTTCGTTCACGCTGTGTTTGTGCAGTTTTCTATGCTGCGTACGCGTTGGTCGCGGTGTTTTGTGTTACTTCGGCTCGGTTTTGTATGCGTGTCGGTCGTACTGCTTGTCCTCCGTCCGACTCGGTCGTGGTTTTCGCGCCTTGCATCGTACTTTGCGGTTTGGAGTTCGCGTGTACGTTTCGGTCTGATTTGGTCCGGGTGCGTGTCGGTCGGTTCGATTCGCGTGTTTTTCCGGCCGGATTGCTGTTTTCAGTGCGGCTCGGTCGTTCGGCTTGGGTTCGGTACGTGTCGGTCGGATTTTGCACGCTTTGCATCGTACTTGGCGTGTCGGGCGCAACACATATGTGTCGGTCGGTATAAATTCCGGCTCCGAGTCGGTCGGTGCTTTTTCCGGCCCGAATCGGAATCGACCCCATAGTGTGATGTGTAAAATAAAACTGACTAGGCAGATCACATTCTGCTGACAAGACTGATGATGAGATGCAGTTGGTAGTGAGTGTATAAGGCTGTAATTGTAGCAGTTGCTTCTGCAACTTAATTTCCCTGGACATTTTGGATGGACTATATTCAAAACTGACACAATGATCCTATAGGTACATTTTCGAAGACTTGGGGACATGTTTTAGTATTGTCAAGTGCTTATTTAAGTATAATAGGCACAATAACGTAAAGCTAGAATTTGGGTACTTATAAGGTGATTGAGTTTTAAAGTTTAATTCCCCTTATAGATACCCATGCCCCCCACCAGAGCGGATGATTAGTTGTTTTTTAATTCTTTTGGGTGATATCCATATATATTCCTGTCAATGAGCACATACATACATTTTAAATGTATCCTCTTATGCACTTTCAAAAATAGGTTGCGCAAACATGTGTGCTAGATATCACTTATTCACGTGAAATTTTTAAGTATCACAGTGAGGCTTCTATGTTTGGCAATTTGAATAATAAAAAGGAACATCACTTCAATAGTTAGTGGTAAAGTTGTAGAAAAATGCACACTGAAGTACTTCATCTCTATAAGTCTGTTGGCAGCCCAGATCTTTTGTCATTAACATGAAAAAAGAACAAGCATTGGCAATGCCAATAAGACTGGCTTATGAATGAAAGTGCCTTTTGTGTCACTGATAGGTTTAGGCATTCTGTAAGGCATCATACATATACGCTGCCTCTCATCCTTGCACTCATGCATTCATTCATCCTTCCACTGACTCATCCTGCCATTCAGAAAATGCCATCATTCACAGATCAGGAGAGCTAATGACTGATGTGGACTGAAGTATTATGCAATGCAGTGCACTGGATGGAAGTGTAAATGGCACTCAAACAGACCAACGGCAGAACAAAGCTGAACTAAAGGCCTTCTATGTACCTATATGGATTTATATATATATATATATATATATATATATATATATATATATATATATATATATATATGGGAAAATAGTATCCCGTGTTACCCTTCACGTACGTTCCATCGCCATTACAGAAGGACACAGAAAGGCAGCACTCCACGCAGCGAAATCACACCAGGTTGTAGCTTGAAGAAGTCTTCTTATTTTCTCCGCAATGTTTTCATTTTAATAAAGTGCAAAGTGCAATCAGTGCATTCAGGAGACAAAATGACCTACGGGTTTCGGCCAGAGGCCTTCTTCCGGGTCAGAGTGTACAAAGTGCAAAGTGATTTTAAAGAGGTAGGTGAGACCCTCACTCTCCCATAGAAAAAAGTGTTGGTTGGTTGTTAAAGGAACATAGCATGTCTTAGCTTTTTTTTTCCCCTTCTTTTTTGACAACTTTATGCACTCAAGGTCTGCTATTACAGACAGGACCCCCTATGTTTAGAAGTTAAAACACAGGAGAGGGTTATGGGGAAAGGGAGCCCCTCAATAGAAATACCATGCTGACTTATCAGTTCTATACAGGGTGACATACCCATTATAAAATTATTTTGATCAAGTCAGTTATGCGCTTCAATCAGAGGCTAATTTCAGAATGCACTTATTCAATATCTCTAAAATTTCACAATTCCATTAATATATCACATCAATTTTCCAATGATGCCAAAGACTTAACTCTTTAGATTCCTTCATATATCATGGGAGTAAAGTGCAAATGCAATAAATATGATAATATAAAGAATTATTAGAGTTTTTTATGTGCACATCGGATCCTGGTAAAGTACCCATATAATCATGTGATTGGGCACATCTCTAAAATCTCACAATTTCATTAATACATCACATCAATTTCCAAATAATGCCAATGACTTAGCTCTTTAGATTCCTCCATATATCATGGGAGTGAAGTGCAGATGTAATAAATATGATAGTATAAACAATTGTTAGAGTTTTTTATGTGCACATCGGATCCTGGTAAAGTACCTATATACTCATGTGATTGCGCACATATCATTCAAGCTTATCCCTGAGGGTCTATATAAGTCAAGCAAATCAATCGCCAGTAGGTAGTTATAGTAAGGACCTAGTTTCCATAGGAAAAGCGTTTTTTGATTTGCCAATATCTTTGGCGCCGTTTGATGAATCCCCCCATGCAGTCCCGGGGACTGCCACCTCCCCTGGGCTTATTTTATTAAATTTGGGGGGCCATGTGCCCCCCACCCCCGGGGACCGCCACAGCCCCGGGGCTGTACTCAATAAAAGCAGGGGGCCACGTGACCCCCCGCAGCCCCAGGGACCACCACCTTCCTGAGGCACAAATTAATTAAATGCGGGGGTCTGCTGTGGACCCCCGGCCCCGGGGACCACCACCTCCCTGGGGCTGTAGAGAAGATGATAGGGGGGATGTGCGGTCCCCCTCCAGGAGCCCTCCTTGGCCCTGGGGACTGCCACACCCCAGGTATGGTTCCACCAATGTCACGGGTGCCCACCCTCAGGACATTGCAGTTTGCTATGGCATGGCAGGAGCACTGTATGAAGCGAAGCAGGATTGCTTTTGGGCAAAGGGAACTGCATGTGTGCAGCTCCCTTTGCCCAAAAGCAATGCCGGCTCCCGCAGGAGGCGGGGAGCCAGCAGGTACTGCGGGGGCCTTGGGGCTTCCCCTGCAGTCACAAACAAAGAGGCCAAGCCCCGGGCATGGGGTCCCAGGGTCCAAAATAGGCCTGGGGAAGGCGGCCGCAAGCCCCTCCCCTTTAAAAAAAAAAGGAAAAAAGGCCTAGCCCCGGGGGATGGGGTCCCCAGGGCCGAAATCAGCCTCAGGAGGGGGGCCATGCGGCCCCTCTCCTTTTTTATTTAAAAAAAAAGAAAATTGGGTCAGGCCCTGGGGGTGGGGTCACCAGGGCTAAAAAATCATCAAGGGAAGGGGGGCACACAGACCCCCTTCCTAACATAGAAAAAAAAACAAAGCCGGCAACTCGCCAGAGGTCCTGCCCCCTCTCTGCACTACTTTGCTAACGCGTCTCCTGGTGCGCTCTGGGTTGAGGGATGAAGTCCCCATCGCTACTGCAACTAGCCCACCAGATACCTCCAGTAAGCCCCACACAGTGGGATTGCTTAGAGGTGGCCAGAGGCCACGCCCCTTTTTACACCACTCTGAAAACATGCCTCTTGGCGAACTGGTGGTGGGGCAATGAGATCCCCTTGTGTCCTGATGACCTCAGGACTAAAGTGGACTTAATCTCCTAAGCAGCAGTGCACCAGGAGGCACGATTGCAGAGTGGTGTAAAAAAGGGGTGTGGCCTCTGACTACCTCTCAGCAATCCAGCTGTGTGGGACTTACTGGAGGTAACAGGAGGGCTAGTTGCCCCCAGGGACCCTCAAGAGGCAAGGGGACTTCATCCCCCAACCTAGAGCATGCCAGGAGGCGTGTTTACAGAGTGGTGGAGAAAGGGGGCAGGCCTCCGACCACCTCTCAGCAATCCCACTGCGTGGGGCTTACTGGAGGTAACAGGTAGGCTAGTGGGCCCCTAAGAACCCCCAACAGCGAAGGGGACTTCAATCCCCAACCAAGAGCGTGCCAGGAAGCACGTTTGCAGAGTGGTGGGCAAACGGGAGGGTAGCCTGCTATCAGAACTTAGCAATCCTGCTGTGTGAGACTTACTGGAGGTAATAGGAGGGGTAGTTGGCCCCAAAGGATTTCCTTGGGGGCCAACTACCCCATCTGCTACCTCTAGTAATTCCCACACAGTGGGATTGCTAAGAGGTCTTCGGAGGCCATGCCCCACTTTGTCCACCAATCTGCAAACACGCCTCTTGGCACAATACTGGTTGGGGGATGAAGTCCACTTTACTCCTGAGGGACTTTGGGGGCCAAGAAGCCCTCCTGGTACCTCCTGTAAGTCCCACGCAGTGGAATTCTTGAGCGCTGGTCAGAGGCCCAGCTGCCTTTCTCCACCCCTCTGCAAGTGTGACTACTAGTTAAAGAAGCATTTGCAATGCAATAGGTCACCCATTTGCAAGAATTAGAGCTATTGGCTTTGTAAATGTAAAAGTTATTTACAAATGTTTTTTGGAGTGGATGTACGGTGTGTGTAGTGGAATTAAGTGGTATGTTGTGAGGTGAAATTTTGTGGATGGAAAGTATGTGGTATTTAGTGTATAGGGATTATGTAGAGTGGGATTATGTGTTATGGAGAGTAATTATGTGGTATGGTAGTCTGTGTTGTGGAGGGGTAACCTCAGGTTTAGTCTTTCTCATTTCCATAGAAGATAAACTAAAAACTCAATAAGACACACAAAAAAGAAACAACCACAGAGGAGAACTTCTGGACCTAGTCAGAGGTATGAGCAGGGCCCCTAGAATTATGCTACTGCTCTGCTGCACCGATTTTCGCATAATTATACATTTTCCACATTTGCCACATAATCCATCATCTGCCCCAAATTCTGCAGATTTGAACAAAAAAGACCTTGTTTCTAGCTCAAATGGTTCAAACTTTACCAAAAATGAGGCAACACATGTTAATGCGTGGTGGAAGAACCTTTAAAAAGCTCGAATGGTCACCTGTTACTTATTGCTAAATGTGGATGTTAAATTGGTACTAATGATGCACAAACCACTCTTGCTTCTTTCTGTACCTCTCTTGACTCTTTCTGCATTTCTCTTGGTTCTTTCTGTACCTTTCTTCCTCTTTCTGCACTTCTCTTGACTCTTTCTGTACTTCTCTTGCTTCTTTCTGCACCTTTCTTCCTCTTTCTGCACCTCCCTTCTTTCTGCACCTCTCTTGCTTCTTACTGCACCTCTCTTGCTTCTTTATTCTGCACCTCTCTTGCTTCTTTATTCTGTACCTCTCTTGCCTCTTTCTGTACTTTTCTTGCCTCTTTCTGCACTTTTCTTCCTCTTTATGCACATCTCTTGCCTCTTTCTGCACATCTGTTGCTTCTTTCTGCACTTCTCTTGCTTCTTTCTGTACTTCTCTTGCTTCTTACTGCGCCTTTCTTCCTCTTTCTGCACCTTTCTTCCTCATTCTGCAGTTCTCTTGCTTCTTTCTGCACTTCTCGTGCTTCTTTATGCACTTCTCTTGCACCTTTCTACACCTCTCTTGCTTCTTTCTGCACATCTCTTGCTTCTTTCTCCACTTCTCTTGCTTCTTTCTGCTCCTTTCTTCCTCTTTCTGCACCTTTCTCCCTCTTTTTGTACCTCTTTTCCTCTTTCTGCACCTCTCTTGCTTCTTTCTGCACTTCTTTTGCCTCTTTCAGTACCTCTCTTGCCTCTTTCTGCACTTCTCTTGCCTCTTTCTGCGCCTTTCTTTCTCTTTCTGCACATGTCTTACCTATGTAGGTGTAGTTGGAAATTAGCATTTAAAAAACCTTAGAAATTCACTGAAAAAAACCACAGGTTTCAGAGACATTATAGTTAGAAATTAGCATTTAAATAACCTTAGAAATTCACTGAAAAAACCACAGGTTTCAGGGACGTTATAGTTAGAAATTAGCATTTAAAAAACCGTAGGAATTCATTGAAAAAACCACAGGTTTCAGGGACGTTATAGGCAGGCTGACTTTTCACTCTTACAAAACCCGAGAAATTCAGCCGTTATAGTGAGATGAGCTAACTATACAGAAACACACAGAAACACACAGTCACTGGATGATGTCAGTGATGTCATCAGTGATGTCACTGACCATGTCATGAGTGATGTAATATGTGACGTCATCAGTAGTGCATTGCGGGGGCGCGAGTTATAGTTAGCTGAACTAACTATAACGGGGGAATTTCACGGGTTTTGTACGAGTGCAATGTCCAACTAACTATAACTTTCCCTAAAACCTATGGTTTTTTCAGTGAATTTCAAAGGTTTTTTAAATGCTAAACCCTAACTATAACAGGCCTGAAACCTATGGTTTTTTCAGTGAATTTCAAAGGTTTTTAAAATGCTAATTCCTAACTATAACAAGCCTGAAACCTATGGTTTTTTCAGTGAATTTCAAAGGTTTTTTAAAATGCTAATTCCTAACTATAACATGTCTGAAACCTATGGTTTTTTTCAGTGAATTTCAAAGGTTTTGTAAATGACAATTTTTAATATTTAATGTTATATTTATTTTTTTGATACTGATTTACTACATTTTTTAAACTATTTATTTTTAGATATTTTATTTTTTAAATTACATTGTAATTACATTATACATTACATTACAAAATATACTTTCTCAGAATGAATTACTTTAGTTTAAAGACTTTGCAAATAGGCAATAGACTTTTAAGTACAGTAGTTACAGTTGTTGCAATGGGCAACACAATTTCAAACACAATGCAACATTGAGCTCAATGTGAATTTCTAGCTAAATGCAATTAGTTACTTTATGGATTACTTTTCTAACCACAGGACTGGATCCTAGATTCAGTCCTGGGACATCTCCTGTAAACAGTTGAGTAAAAGCGTTTTGGTTACAGTAGTGATTTTTAAGGAATATTATTGTATTTTAAAAGTTGACACTTAGAAACTTTTTCACATAGAATCACCAATGTCATCCTATGGGAGGAAATTCGCTTAGCAGGTAAGTAGTGTTATCGTTACTTTTTCTTACTCAGTGGTGGATCCTGGATCCAGCACTGGTGCATCTCCTGTAAACAGCTGAAAGAATGCGTTTAAGTCATACAGGCGATTTTTAAGGAATATTTGTAGTTTGTGAAAATCAACACTTTGAAACTTTTCTGCTGAAAACCAGACAATGGATTCCTACGGAAGGAAATATAAGTTACTGGTAAGTACGGTTAAAATTACTTTTCAGGATCAGTACTGGGCTGAAAGATGCAGCACTGAGGTCTCTCCTGATAACAGGTGAGTAAATCGGAATTCGTATTTTGGCTGATTTTAGAGGAATATTTGTATGTTTCAAAAATTGACACAAACTTTTTCAGCAAAAAGCAGGCAATGATATCCTATGGAAGGAAATTCAAGTTACGGGTAAGTACGGTTAAAATTACTTTTCAGGATCAGTACTGGGCTGAAAGATGCAGCACTGAGGTCTCTCCTGATAACAGGTGAGTAAATCGGAATTCTTATTTCGATGATTTTAGAGAAATATTATAAAGTTCCAAAACTCCACACTTAGAAGAATTTCCAAGTGAAACCAGTCAATGATATCCTATGGAAGGAAATTCAAGTTACTGGTAAGTACGGTTAAAATTACTTTTCAGGATCAGTACTGGGCTGAAAGATGCAGCACTGAGGTCTCTCCTGATAACAGGTGAGTAAATCGGAATTCGTAGTTCGGCTGATTTTAGAGGAATATTTGTATGTTTCAAAAATCGACACAGAAACTTTTTCAGCAAAAAGCAGACAATGATATCCTATGGAAGGAAATTCAAGTTACTGGTAAGTACGGTTAAAATTACTTTTCAGGATCAGTACTGGGCTGAAAGATGCAGCACTGAGGTCTCTCCTGATAACAGGTGAGTAAATCGGAATTCGTATTTCGGCTGATTTTAGAGGAATATTATAAAGTTCCAAAACTCCACACTTAGAAGAATTTCCAAGTGAAACCAGTCAATGATATCCTATGGAAGGAAATTCAAGCTACTGGTAAGTACGGTTAAAATTACTTTTCAGGATCAGTACTGGGCTGAAAGATGCAGGACTGAGGTCTCTCCTGATAACAGGTGAGTAAATCGGAATTCGTAGTTCGGCTGATTTTAGAGGAATATTTGTACAATGGTGAAGGGAGGGGGCGGGGCCTGAGGTGACATCTGTGCAAACGTGCCCCGTGGCGCGTTTTAAGTTGGGGGATTAAGTCCCCTTGAATCATGAGGGTCCCTGGGGTCCAACTAGCCCACCCTGTACCTCCAGTATGCGCCAGGGAGCTGCGTTGCAGAGAGGTGTTCAGAGGCCATGCCCCTTTTTCCACCTCTCTGCAACGCAGCTCTGTGGCGCTTTCTGGACGTACCTGGTGGGCTAGTTCGCCCCCAGGGACCCTCAGGATTGAAGGGGATTTCATTCCCCATCTTAAAATGCGCCACGGGGCCTGTTTGCACACATGTCACCTGAAGCCCCACCCCCTCCCTTCACCACTGTGCAAACGTGCCCCGTGGCGCGTTTTAAGTTGGGGGATTAAGTCCCCACCCCCTGGCGCATACTGGAGGTTCCTGGTGGGCTAGTTGGCCCCCAGGGACCCCCAGTATTCAAGGGGAATTACTTCCCCTTCTTAAAACGCGCCAGGGAGCGCGTTTGCAGACTGCTGCAGGGAGGGGGCAAGGCCTCGGCACGATGCCGGTCTTTTTTTTTGTTTTTTGTTTTTGTTGCTTTTTTCTGCCCAGGGGGTCCTTGTGGGACCCCCTGAGCAGACCTAGGGGGTCTGGGTGTTTCTACCCTGCCCCCTTTGTGCGTTTTGCGCACTTGTTTCTTGTGCTTTTTTTTTTTTAATTGGCGGGATCCGCGCACCCTAAGCTCATCCCGCCGTTTAAAAAAAAAAATGCTTTCTGCCCAGGGGGTCCTTGTGGGACCCCTGAGCAGACCTAGGGGTCAGGGTGTTTCTACCCTGCCCCCTTTTGCGCTTTGCGCACTTGTTTCTGTCCCTCGGTTCTACCGAGGACAAAATGGCTGCCAACACTTCCTGATTTGGAGTGTTGACAGCCACTTGACAGCCAATTAGCATGCAGCTCGTGATCGGGACGGTGCGCGCAGGGTGCGCTCAGGATACGCGGACCCTACTCGCCCATAGATATATATGTGACTTTACTTTTGATTTTCTCAGGAACTACTGAACGGATTTACACCATTTAAGCAAAAGGCACGACACTGAACCAAGGGCTACCTCTTTGCCAAATTTGGTGTAATTCCGTTCAGCAGTTCGGGCTGTAGCTGCGACTAAAGGTTCCTATGGAAAAATGAATGGGGAAAACGCGTTTTGGGACCCCCTTTTTCTCGGCCCCCGCTTGACGAATCAACCCGAGACTTTCAGGGTAGGAGCGGAGCGGAGCGCCTCAACAAGTTGGAAGCTTTCGCGAAGATTCGTCAACCGGCGCAAGAGTTATTTCAAATAGAATGTCGCGGATTTCCTATGGATAATAGGTCCTAACTATAACTATCTACTGGCGACCGCCAGTAGATTATATATATATATATATATATATATATATATATATATATATATATATATATATATATATATATATATATATATATTTATATTTATATGGATGTATTAATTAATGCTTTTCTTTATTACAAGATCCTGGGAAACAGCTGAAAGGAGATTCTAGCAAGCTTTGTGACAGTGCAAATCTTCTCTCCCTACAGTGTGTCAGAGGTGGCAACCAGCCCCAAAATCCTTCCTTACAAAGGTAATCTATAACATTTACTTTAACAAAATACCTATCTGTAGACTTTAATACAGAGAAATAACAATCTACCCATAAATGCATATTGACTTTAACATATGCTTTTTATAATCAATATGTCAGGCCTACCCCGTCTATCATAACTTTTCCTATTAATCAGATCAGATCTACGGCATCTTAAATATTTTTGTCTGTTGAACAAACCAGGTCTGCTATCATTGGCTTGTTTCCACAACCAACTCAAAACTACTATTTTGGTTATAACCCTTTCCAGAAGGCAACCATCAGGTATCCCAATTTATAATTTCAAAAATGTACACAATGCAGTTGTCAATAAAATATAAAATCCCTACTAATAGAGCCTAATAAGGATTGCCATAGTGCAAATCGTCTATGCCCATGGTTTGTTCATGTGGGTAACCAACACCGAAACACTTGCCTTCTAAAGTAACTTGCGATGTTCCATGTAGCAACAGACCTACCTGCAATGTTTAGCACAGTGTAATGACATTTCACCCTTAAAAGCCTATTGCCTTGTACACATGCTTTTCACAATAAGTAAGGCCTACGTGGTTTGTCATAACTTTTTCTGATAAACATATCACTCTTTAGGAATCCTGCATAACTTTGCCAGTGTACTGATAAAGCCTCTAGACTTTACTACTGGCTTGACACTGTATACAACACAGGCCTACTGAAATGCACATACGCTTGCAACCATCATGCATACAGTTGTAAAATTACAAATATGTACAACACTACAGTTGGAAAAACAATCTACAACCCCTCTCAATAGAACTAAGAAGTATCATCAAAGGGAAATTCTGTTCCCAGGGTTTGTCAGAGTGGGTGACTAACACCAAAGCATGGTAATATCAGTGATCATATGTAACCAAATATCATTCTACCGCCTGTAATGTATTTTGACAACAATCCACTGATAGAGGCCTATTGGTTTTACCATATGCTATCCATACTAAATAAGCCAGACCTACTACCTTTAAAATAATGTCATAATAAACAGGCCACGTATATGGAATTTTGCATAGCATTTCCCTGCATACCAATGAAGCCTATAGCTGTTATCATTGACTTGTCACCTTAACCAGCTCAGGCCTACTTTACTGACTGCAAACCTTCCCACAAGGCAGCCATCAGGCATACAGTCATAAAACTGCAAATGTATACAAAATTAGACTTGGAAAAGAAAGGTTGGAGCACACTTCAAATCAGTTTCAAAGTAATCATAAGATTTTTTGTAGACTTGAAGTTATATCCAATAATCTCAATTTATTTTTCTTCAAAGGTAATCATGATTGTGAATTGTTAAAAATAAACAGCTGATTACAAAGAGCAGTCAGGGCAGCCGACACATGATCCATCCTCTTGGATTTTATCAAAGCTGAGTACAACAGGTAGATGGACCTTTCCCAATTAACCGATGATGCCTTTACCATTTACTATTGGCTGTACATGTGAACCAAAACTGGCCTATTCAAGTGCACATAAGCCGGCAATCATCATGCATACATTTACAAAATTACAAAAATACAGCTTGCAAAATAATATACAAACTCATTCAACAGGGCCTAGCATGAATCATTATAGTGAAGTATTCCTATGGTTTGTGTGAGTGGGAGGCCAATGCTGAATCCTTGCCTACTACGGCAATCAGTGAGATTACATGTAACAAAATACCTATCTGTGGGCTTTAACGTAGAGTAATAACAATCCACATATACATCCCTATTGACTTCGAAATATGATTTTCACAGTAAATGTGTCAGGCCTAGAGCCTTGTACATGTAATAATAAACAGTTCAGACTTATAGCCATGATCTTTGGCATGCCACCACAACCAACTCAGTTCTACTCTATCAAGTATAATCTTTACCACAAGCCAAAAGGTGCAATACAAGCAGTCTTTTTAGTGAAAACATACAAATTCAGCCCACTCAAATCCTGTACTCAGAGGAACCAATATGTGGATGGAGTCTAAGCCCCTCTCTCAGTTGTACCCTGAAAGTTATTTTTTGTTGATCACATACATTCAGGAAACAGTTGCACTGTCAAGCCAGACCTAAAGATCCCTGTAGATAAGCATAACCCTGGACTTCCCATACTGCTCTCGAACACAAATCTGCACTTCAATATCTACAGTTAATGATGGAAGTGAGGGTGCTGGGACTGCAACACATTCCTCATGGATGCCCTCCTTCCATCTGTACTGTTGCCAGAGAAAGACAAACACAGTAAATTATCTATTATCTCAGACACATTAATAGCATTTCAGTGTTAATTGCATGCCACTGAATGTTCAAGCTCAGCAGCTGGATAAAAATAAACAAAATGGTCACAGCTGTGTGAAGGGCAAGCACTTTTTTTGTGGAAGAACAAAACTTTTGCCCAATCAAAATATGTAATTCTGGTGCCCAACATGTGAGCGGAGCCAAAGCCACTCTCTTGGTGATTCTTACATAATTGTCTGGCGACAGCTGCACTGTCGAGCCAGATGATCAAAATTACACAGAAAGGGCTTTAGGTCAGTTCTTTCAGCCACTGATTACTTTTGGGCAGTACACTTTAGATGCTGCTTCAATTAAGTGACATTCAAATTTTGGATCAAACCAGAGGAGCATTTCTTTCTCACTGGTATGCTGCTACTACCTGATTGGATAATAGATGTTTAACTCAACCAGTAGAGAGAGAGCTGTCTATTACAGAGCATGAGTTGCATGGTTCTCAGAAGCAATAGTAGCTGACAGTGATTTTTTGCTACACTGCGGAAGCTATCTTGAAAAGGCAGCTCTCCACAATAATAACCATGCATTCCAAATGATAAACACTTATCTACAGTTTAAACTAATTAAACATGTAGATGCACTGTACACCATATGTTATTTTTCAAAATTGTATTTTTATGTAAAAGAACACTAAATTAAAAGTACAAAACAAATTAATTTCTTGAAAGAAAAAATCTAACAAGTATTATATAGTTATATAGTTCATTTACATATGTATCCAGAACATACTTGAATTATGATATTAGAAGGGAAATTGAGTACATGGCCTATTTGAAGCCTTTGCAGCAGTCCTTTTCAGAAAAGCTCACTTTGACCTGCATACAGCATGGTCAAGAGGGAATATTTCAAAGGGCAATAAATATCTCTGCACCCTGCTCAAAGGCAGGCTTGTGTGAATTCAACTGACTGCTCATTTCTTTGCTATAAAGCTCTAGGTTATGTATTGCTGTTCCCTTAACACTCATTGCTAAAATAAAATAGTGACTTAAGTGAATGGTCATTCCCTTCTCATCCATCCTCCCATTCCATTCACTACGCATGAGCAGTTCACCTGCTAAACATAACCTATTTCCAAGCTGAAGTCGAAAACTTTCTCCCAATATGACGCTGCCTACCCAGTATGCATAAAGGGGAAAGCATGTCACTAGGATAGCCTGTTCGTTTCTTTCTGCGCTGCAGATCTGTTGCCTAGCAAGGTCAGGTAAGTTAATTATGCTTTTATTTTAGTATTTATTTTGTGTTTTCCTACCATGAGTATTGCTTTAGCAGTTGGTATTTAGGGGATCTGGCCACCCTGCGCAGCGGGTATTGGTCCATGTTGTGAGCTGTGACGCTGAGCGTCCTTTCGCTCATTTTCATCCCCCACTGGTTATGGGCTCCCTTACTGCCATGGCTCCTGCTTAGATTGGGCGTTGTTTTTTTTTTGCTCAGTAGGAGTGCCCGCACACTTGTGGCTGTTTTTGTGGTCACGGGCACTTCCTGCATGCCGGCAGCTCCCACGAGATCTTGGGGGCTGCAAGATTTTGTTGCCTCAGAAACGGGTCTGATGCAGGACGCACCCGTATTTGTTGCAGAATGGAGACGGCTGCCTTGTGTGGTTCTGCAGGGTTCCTACGGCAGATGCGCTGTGCCTCTTGATTAATGAGGCTGTAGAGGCAGTGTTCAGGACCATGGGGACTGACGGACCTCCTGCTAAGTTGCCAAGGCCTACTCCCATGGTGGACATGGATGACCCAGATGAGGAGGAAGGAAGGTGGGGTCCAGTTGTGCATGGTGTTGAGCTCTCTGATCTCCTTACCCATGTCAGGGGCAATCTGGGATGACGTTTTAGCCCAGTACCACCATCGTGATCCAGAAGCGACGCAAGGGCTCATAAATAAGTCCCTGGATGTCACTGTACCACATGTCACCTTTGTCAGTATTTTTTGTATTGACAGCCTTCTGATTACTTGTAAATATTGACTTAAGCTTAAATTGATATAAAAGAAGACTCTTTTGCAAGCATATGCTAGTAGGTGTTTTGCTTGAATCTGTGTTCCAACGTCATTTGATATGCGTTCCAATGTGATTTGATATGCGTTTCATGATTTAACCAATGTAAATGCTATACTTGTCATACTTATTTAATATGTATCAAGCAACTCTTCCTGGTTCTCTCTAATTTTATTTTTTCAAAGCAATTGGGTTCTCCCCGACAGAACCATTGTAGCCTACTATACACATACCCAGGTTCTGAGGGACACAGGGTCGCCCCATTGTTGCTATATTGTCATCCTAAGACTGACACTGGCACAGCAAGGTAGAACCCCTGGGGATACCTTAGGGTATATAAACATCACATCTTGCCGAGATAGGGAGAGGAGATCAGGACTTCCCGGCCGACACACTGACTCAAGACGCTGAGGTTCCTGCATGCAGATACTCCAGCTCGCAGTGGTCTGACATCCCTTACGGGGTGTTCAGCTCGAGACCAGAACGGGGTCCCGCAGTCTCACATCAGGTATTGGGGTTGGCTTTATCCTAGAGGGATTCTTGGCTTTACACCTACTCACATGCTAGGTACACCTAGGTACATCTAGTTAGGGTTTCATCGTAGGAGTACGCATTCTATTGCCATGTATTTTATACACTTGCCTGTGTTTATGATTTTAGCAAAATGGTAGAAACCTACCATCTGTTTACTTTCTCAGTGCTTCTACTCATTTATCTATGCTACTGTCTACTGGTGATTTCAGTACACTTATTTTACACTAGAATAACGACTGTTCAATAAATGCTTATTGAAAACGTCCCAACTGTTTATTCTGTGTATCTCTCTGAGAAAAAGTGAGCACGAGTGACTGAGCGAAAAGTAAGTTACTGTTTCCACGGTCCTGAGGGATCAGGGTTGTCATGTTCGATAGTTGCCAAGAACTATTCTCTCCTTGGTAAGAGGAGGTTATAGTGGCATTGCAGGCTAGCTGGTACAAAGGCTAACATACCCTGTGGGGGTGTCTGGAATCAGTCTGGACTTCAGTCACGCAGTGTATGTTGTCTAAACGCGCAGATCCTATATAGGTCTTATAGGAACTACACGACAGTGCTTCCTCGCATCCCTCGATCTACCTACATGTTGCCATCCCTCTGGTGAATCAGCAGTTTCTTCGCTTTGCTGCGGGATCGAGGCAATACCTGTTCCAGGTGCTACCTTTCGGCTTTTCATCAGTGCCAGGTGTATTTACAAAACTTTTGGCTTCCCTGATAGGATTTCGACATTCTCAAGGTATTCAAGTCTACCCATACCTTGATGATTGGATAATTGTCTCTCCTTCTTTCTCTAAGGCAACAGTGGAAATACATCAAGTCTGTCATCTTCTGGAATCTTTTGGGTTTCTGATCAACCACACAAAGTCCTCCCTGCACCGCTCTCAGTCTCTGAAGTTCATGGGGGCCCTCTTCCAGATGAATCTAGGGATGGTGTTCCTGTCTGCTGAAAGCCAATTGACTCTGTTTCAACATCTCTCCTGGGTTCTGTCCCAACCTCAGGTGTCTGCCCACCTCTGGCTGTGGAGTCAGGGGGGAAAGGCCTCCACACTGCAAGTGCTCCCCTGGGCCCATCTCCATTTGTATCCTCTCATGCATCACCGTCTATGCCACTGGAATCCAGCTTCTCATGAATACGAAGCTCTCATTCCTGTGACACCTGAGATTCGAGAGTCTCTCCAGCGGTGGTTATTGCCTCTGAATCTCTCCAAGGGTTTCAATCTCAGTCCTCCTCCCTCGTTGGTCTTGATGACCAATGCAAGCGCCGAGGGGTGTTCAGACAGACAATCAGGTCATTCGGGCCTATATCAACCGGCAAGGGAGGATGCAACGGTCTCTGTTTCTCCTTACCCTGGAGATTCCTGGAATCTCCTCTCTCTCTCGACAGTCTTTCTTCCAGGGAAGGAGAATGGGCCTGCGGATTCTTTGAGCAGGGTGTTCCCATTATCTGTGACATGTGTCTTTTGCCCCTTCTCTTTCAGCGGATTCTATCCAGGTTTGGCCTTCCCTTGCTGGATCTCTTTGCCTCAGAGGAGGCAGCCCTTCTCCTTAAGTTTTGTAGCGTGATTTCCTTGGGGTTGGCCTTTGTGATAGATGCTGTGTTAATCCCATGGCCCCGGTGGCTCAGTTTTCCTTTCCCCCATTTTCCTTGATTTCCCAGGTCCTTAGGAAAATCCAGGTGGATCGGGCAGAGGTTCTTCTGGTTGTTCCGGAATGGTTTCGGAGACCTTGGTTTCCCATTCTTTAGGGTTTGGTTGTGGGTCCCCATTGGAGGTTTCCCATGAGCCCTTCTCCACTGATTGCTCCTCTTCTCAGCACATCCTCTCTCCTGCACCTCCGTCTGGGAGTATGGCACTTGAGAGGTTGACCTTGCTGGCTCAGGGTTGTTCACATGAGATGGCTCTGAACATCCAGCTGTCTCGCAGGCCTTCAACCCCAAAGTCTTACAGTCCAATTTGGAAGAACTTTGACTCTTGGTGTGAGAGGAAGGGTCCATGTCCTGTTTCCTGTGATCCTGTCAGGACTTTGGATTTTTACGTGATTGTTTCGTGTTGGGTTTAGTCGTCTTCACTCTCCGTGTCCAATGGGATGCCATTCTGGCCATTAGAGGCTCTGCTATGTCCTCTATCTCTCCCTTGGTGGCATGCCTTTTACAGAGTTTTTTGCTTCAGCTCCTGTCTCCTGTTCTCCAGTCCCCTCCTAGGATCTTCCTTTGGAGCTTCAGTCATTGACTGGTCCTCCATTAGAACCCCTGGTTTCTGTTGGCTTTAAGTTTCTTCCTGCTAATGTTCCTTTTTTGGTGGCGGTGTCTTCTGGTCACAGGGTTGGTGAGATTGAGGCTTTGCTGGCTTCTCCCCCTTTTTTGCGTTTCTGTCCTGACAAGGTGATTTTGCGCTCCAGTCAGTTTTTTCTGCCCAAGGTATTGTCTGACTTCCACTGTCAGGAGGATATTATCCTTCCTGTATTTTATCCTGATCAGTTTTCTCTGGAGGAGGGGGTTCTCCATTCTCTGGATGTGTTGAGAGCCCTTCTCCTCTAACTGGACCGCACCATTAAATTTAGGCAGGTGGATTCCTTGTTTGTAACTAATGGTTTCTCTGGGAAGGGTCTCAAGACTTCCTTGTCCACTCTGACTCGGTGGGTGAAGTGTGCTATTGATAGAGCGCCATGTTCTTGTGAAATTTGTAGGGGTGCATCATAATCACTGATAGCTCGCACCCGCATATATCTAGTTATATATCAATGAATGGCTAGTAACATGTAGTTATAACCTGCAGTTATTAGAGTGAATAAGAAACGTAATTGTGCTATATTAATCATGCAATGTAATGCTTAACTGAATCGTGTGTAAAATAATGCATAGATGAATCAGCCCATGTGTAATCAAGCTGCAGTAGTTTAAATGTGTACCATATTAAGTTGCACATGTAGTTCACTTTTCGCATTTGAAATGTAATGAACCAATGCTTATAGAAGTGATTTAGATTTGTGTGTTTAATTTGTGTAAAGGCCTGACTGCATATACGCCAGGGAAAGGCCTGTTTGTTTTTATGTTAGCATATTTTGCAGGCAGAGAAGGTTCTCTTGGAAAGGCTCTCTGGGCACCGACAGTAGATTTAATTAGCACAGTAGAGGGTTTCTGTTGAACGTATCTTCTGTTGCAGGTGCAAGGACACATGCCTCGTTAGTTAAAGACTGGCTCTTTGTTTCATAAGTTAGGGCGATGAGAGGCATGGAAATGGGAGTGCAATGGAATTTAGGGATGATACTTTCAGCGGAGAAGGTGTCTGGGACTCAAGGTCACCGCAACCGTCCAAGATGAAGTAACCGTTTCGATGGAAAAGTACAAGAAAGAAGACCTGGCCAAAGAGGCGTGACAAAAGGCGTGTTCAATTGTATTGGGTTTTTGTATTAGGGATAGTGCCCCGAGGGTGATGAGCAGAGAAGAGGTAGGAGAGACCAGAGAGGAGGACACAGAGAGGGATTTGGTGAATGAGCATCTAAAATCTGAGCTTAGGTACTAAGTGAATGCACTTCTTAGGAAGTCTTCACAGCTGACACCTTTTTCTTACTCTTGCCTGGGAAACTCGTTAAGTAGGTATGTCATCTTAGAGTAGAGTAGGGACAGTCAAGGGTTTTTTTCTGCTTGTATAGATAAATGAGGAATAACATAGAGATTGGAGCTGTTATTGCTTGTCTAATACTTCTGGAATTAACGATTCTTCTCATCCTGAGTCGGATGAGACTCCTGCGTAGGATGCTATTTGTATTAGTGCCCATTTATTTCTTCAACCTCGTGTTGAGGTGCTTGCATGTGCAGTTATTCTTGGCTGTAATAAACCCACAAAACTGAATCCGGAGTCAGTGGTCTTTGAAGGAAAACTAGAGTGAAAAGAAATGATTGCATAACTGAGAAAGATTTTCTTCCCTTTACACTATTCAGCAGGTAAAAAGATCCTGGCGACCTGAGGATCCTTAGAAAAGATAAGATAAGGATCAGCGTTATCAGTTGGTAGCAGAGTAGGATGGTTACTTCTGATAGTAAGGGGAGATCTAGTTCAGGATAAGGGATAAGTTGCCCCATAGAGCCCGAGCGATGGTGATCCAGTGGATTGTAAGAGGAGGACGTCGGCGGTCGCTGAAACCTGACGGAGAGTGACGGTGCGGCGGAAGTAGCAGTTCGTGGTAGAGTGAGTATGAGCAGGGTGATACTTGTTAGATTGCGGTGTTTAATTGTTGTGTGATGTCTTGCAGAGTGGGAATGAGAGTCGTGTGATTGAGGATCGGACCGTGAGCGCGCGCGGGACCGAGAGATTTGATTATTGTGGTGTAGAAGACACCCAGAACTGAGATCGTTGACCAGAAGTTGTGGGGGTCATGAGACGTCGTTGATCAACCCACTGAAGATAGGGAGCACATGTGTGAATGTGTGAATAACCGACGCTGGTCGTAGGTTGTTGTGTGTGGAACATTGAGTGATTGAATCCTATCGATTGTGTCAGAGGTGATTGTCCGGTCGTTTCGCGGACAGACAGTTGCCAGAGTGAGGTCAACAATTTCAAGAGGCTGATCGGTCATTGGTGGACTGACAGTCAGAGAGGTAATTGTTCGGTAGGACAGACATTGCTTCAGAGTGTGATTGGGACACGTGCGAACGAGAGAATTAGCAGGGAGGGGAACTGCTGCGAGCGAAGGAAGAGTGACGTCAGGCAGTGCCGCGCTGTGATAGGTCGGTTGGTGTGAGCCGCGCTGGCATTGGTGGATTGAACCAGGAAGCGAAAACAAAACATTGGGTGCGAACAGATATCTGCTTTACCATGAAATGTTTTAAAGTTTTACGAGAGCTTTGCAGAGGTGACAGACATGTGGTTACTCGGGGGGGAGAGGAAGCCCCTCCCGAGGACACGCCGGCACATTATATGGCTACAAATGTAGGATTGCATACCATAATTTGGCTTGAGAACTGGTATAAAATGACAGAAGGGGAAGGAGAATTGACTTTCCCACGCTATGGCACTTTCAGGTTAGAGGTGTTGTACCAGCTAAAGACTATAATGGCTTCCTTACGACCACTACCTAGACCGACACAGTTTGAGGCGGTACATGCATGGATTAGGGCAGCGTATGACAGGAAAAGAGATAAGAGCCAGGAAAGGGTGAAGAAATCGATCAGGGCCTTTCAAGATGCGAGGTGGGATGCACTGGAGAAAAGGTGGAGAGTGGAAACGATCGAAGGAGATAGGTTGTACCCACTGCTAATAAAAAATGGGAAAATAACAAGAGTTGAGGAGGACGACAGTGATACAGATGACAGTCTGTTAGATAGGTTACTAGCAGAGAGACCACCTCCATTTAATCCAGATTCAGAAGAGGGAAAACCAACTTCAGCAGTAGAAACTGGTGAGACGCAGAACCAGACTAACATGAGGGTAGTGGGAAGAATTTCCACAGGAACAGAGCGGGCGACAACACAGCCTTCCACTGGGAATACCCAATTACCAGACTCCCTGACAGTACCGGTTACCATTGGCCCCATAGTACCGGTATATGACCCAGACCGAGTAAGAGAAGGAAGTTCAGTACAGATGAGAGGGGAGGAAAGAACTAGTGTTAGTGGGAATGGATTAGGAGTACAAGTGATTCACTTCCCAAGGCCACTAGACACAAGTACGCCATTGCCAGCCACTGCAGACTCCTCTTTTAGACAGGAGGACGAGAGACCAGTCAGACCAAGGTCTTTGCACGAATCCAAGTCAGCTTTGAGGATGTGGACACCAACAGTAAGAAACCAAAGTGATAGGATGCCAGGCGATAGGGAACAAAACATTACGGAAGAGAGACCAAGTTCCAGAAGTACGATAGAAGGGAATAGGTCGCAAGGACAGAATAGTGACTATGATGAGCGGGATGGCGCAGCTTGTCGAGAAATACTAAAGAGTGCGGTGCAGGCAAGGTTGCTGGATGTAGTAAGGTTGAAAGCAGAAGTAGACGAAATGATTAGCGGAAGTCTGCCTTTGGAAAGAATAGAAATTTACGGGTCAGATGAGCTGCTTTTCGTAGCAAAAGACGTGACTCGAAAAGCCAGGATAGCACATGAAAATTTGACAGCATTAGCTAGGAGATATGAGGTAGATTTGAATAAAACAAAAACGTTGCAAGGACCGCATAGGTTGCAATATAGTGATCAGGAACTGGAGGAGAAAAGAATTACAGGACTAAGGACGCATACTAGAGATCTGATTGTAGGGATGCGGATATGGATCTTGTTGGACAAATGGGAGGAAAGGTGGTCAAAGAAGAAAATAGCAAAGAAAGCTGAGGGAGAAATGCCGCTCTGGGGGGGGGCGACGGGCGTTGGAAACTTTCCTTTACGGGAAGTACAGAATGGAGGGTACGTGTATGTACCGTGGAGTAGAGGTGATTTGGCTGCGTTTACAAATGACTTTCCTCGGCTGAGGGAGAAACCCGTAGAGTGGTACAAACAAGTTGAGCGGTTTGTTAAAATCTCGAAGGTGCTGTGGACTGATTTGAACACCTTGTTTGACATAGTGGTGCCGGGAGATTTGTGGACAGCTTGCAAAATCGCCGTGGAGTGGCCGACCTCTGAACCCGAAAGGGATGCTGTCACAAATGGCCCCTCACCCCTTGTAATGAAAAGATTTGAGCAGGTGATTACATGGTTGAAACTGAAGATTTCCCCTCAAGATATAGATTGGGTTAAGATAGACCGAACCTAAAGAAACAGTGCATGAATATTATGAAAGACTTTTGCAAGCTTTTAAACAGTATAGCGGATTAGATGCATTAGACCCCAAGGATATGGGACAGTTTGTCTCAAAGTTTGTGCTGGGTTTGAGACCAGAAGTCAGCCTCATGATACAGCACCATTTGATCTGTTGGCAGAACAAGCCGGTAGATGAAATCTTGCGGTATGCGAGGTACTGTAGCGATGAGGTGGATTCGAAGCATCGTAAGCTAAAAGACAAATTGATGCTCGTTCAGATGCAGACAGCTCAGGGCCAGCCTAGTGGAGGGACCCTAGGAAGGAGACAAGGAAATTACCAAGGGAACCAGAATGGGCAAGGTCAGGGAAAGGGGAAACCAATTGATCCCAAGACGGGGGTGGATGTGGCGACACTGAAGAAGACCACTGCGTGTCACCTTTGTCATCAGATCGGGTATTGGAAGCGCGAGTGCCCCTTGAACCCAGCCAACCAGGTGCAGCAGAAGGTAGAAGGGGTTCAGGCACCTGAGACGGAGGTAGTCAATACTGTTATGAGGCCCAGATCGATGAAAGGGGGGACGCATAACCAACAAGTACAGGTCCCACAGCCACCAAGGATCCCGCATGGGATACGAACTTACCAGCAGATGCCCCTTTTCGAAGGGTATGATGAGTATAGCCCAGACCCGTTATCCTGACGGTGCCTGAGGGGGGAGGAAGACTGCACACTTGGAGCAGTCTTGGAGGTAGACCAGAGAGGACCTTTTGTGGAGGCAGACATTGATGGTCATCCTACCACACTTTTGGTTGACACTGGCGCTACCCGGTCTACTGTAAGATCAGCAGTAGTCCCCAACCTACCCCTCTCGGGACAATCGATTCAAGTTGTTGGAGTAGCGAACAAAAGAATAAACAGTCCATTGACCGAACCGATCCCAGTGAGGATAGGCTCCTTCCAAACCACACATCAGTTTGTGGTGTGCGATACTAGCCCAGTTTGTCTTCTGGGAAGAGATCTGTTGTGCAAATTGAACTGCACGATTTATTGCACGCCCAGGGGAGTGGAGGTTCAGAAAAGGGATGATGATGCTACTTTCAAAGTTGCAAATCAGCATCTATGTATAGACTTGTATCCAATGGTGACCGTGGAAGAACTTCCACCGGATTTGAGAGACACAGTGTCACCTGTGGTGTGGGACTTCACAGGAGAAGAGATAGGACTAATCAAAGGGGTTGAACCTGTGCAGATCGAGGTGAAACAGAATGTTGAGTTCCCTAGGACGCCTCAGTACAATCTGTCGCCTGAAACGATCGCAGGGATTAAACCTGTAATCGAGACTTTCATCAAAAAAGGCATTCTGAAGGAGATCAGAGGTAGCCCCTGTAATTCACCTATTATGGGGTTACAGAAACCGAGCGGGAAATTCAGGATCGTGCAAGACCTGCGAAAGGTCAACACGATAGTTGTCCCTTGTTGTCCAGTGGTACCGAATCCATCAGTGATACTGTTTCAGATCCCATGCGAAGCCGAGTGGTTTACTGTCATTGACTTGTGTCAAGCATTTTTCTCGATACCGCTCCATGAGGAAAGCCAATTTATTTTTGCATTCCGGCTGGAAAATCGTGTGTTACCATGGTGTCGTATCCCTCAAGGGTATACAGAAAGTCCATCGATTTTTAATCAGATCCTGAAAAAGAATCTTGAGAGTCTTGTATTGCCGCAGAACTCAGTTCTCGTGCAATACACAGACGATCTGCTTGTTGCCTCAGAAACGGAAGATGCTTGCAGGATAGACACGGTAGCCCTGTTGAACCATTTAGCAGAGAACGGGCACAAGGTGTCTCCAAATAAGTTGCAGTACTGTTTGAATGAGGTACAGTACTTGGGACATAGATTAGAAAAAGGCAAGAGGAAGGTGTCTCCAGATCGAATAGAGGCAATAATGAACATGGCAGTGCCTACCACACAGAGGGAAGTCAGGATGTTTCTGGGAATGGTCGGTTATTGCCGGCAGTGGATACCTAGCTTTTCCTTGAGAGCAAAGCCTTTGCAGAGGCTTACCCACAAGGATGTGAGTGATCCGGTACCATGGGACGAGGAGTGCTTGATGTCATTCCTAAAACTGAGAGAGGAGTTGTGTAGTGCCCCAGCTCTGGGAATGCCTGATTACAACAAGGCCTTTTCACTGTTCTGTTGTGAGAGAGAGGGATGTGCATTAGCAGTCTTAGCTCAGAACCATGGAGGTGTCCGTAGACCAGTTGCCTACTTTTCAGCTACTCTAGATCCAGTAGCTTCTGCGTTGCCCGGATGTCTAAGATCCGTTGCTGCAACAGGTGTCAGCATTGAAAGATGTGAAAGCATTGTAATGGGTCATCCTTTGACTGTATATGTGCCACACTCGGTTGAATTGTTGATGACCAGGACTAAGACTCAGCACCTAACGAATAACAGGTTAACAAGGTATGAGCAAGTCATACTTGCCGCGGAGAATGTGACTCTGAAAAGGTGCTCCGTCTTAAACCCTGCGACATTAATGCCCATACCGAATGCAGATGATGAAGATTGTGAGGACCATGATTGTCTTGATGTGACTGACCTTTGCACCAAACCGAGACCGGACATTGTCGATGAACCACTGACAGACCCAGATGAAATTTTCTTTGTCGATGGTTCATGTCTAAGAGACAGTGTTGGCCAACTAAGAGCAGCATTTGCTGTATATACCATTTCCGGGGTGGTTGAGGCTGCTTGCCTAGAAGGAGTACGCTCCGCGCAGGTAGCTGAAATCATTGCTTTGACTCGTGCCTGTTTGGCCGCTGATAAAATTCGGATCACGATATACACAGACAGCCAATATGGGTTTGGTGTGGTGCACGATTTCGGACAATTATGGTCCCAGAGGGGATTTTTGACATCATCTGGATCACCCATTAGGAATGGAGAACATGTAAGACAACTGTTACATGCATTGCAATGTCCGAAGGAAATCGCAGTTGTCAAGTGTACTGCACATGGAAAGGGGGAGGATTTTGTGTCGTTGGTAAATAATTATGCGGGCGAAGTTGCCCGTTTCTGTGAAGAACAGGGATGCATATTTACAGAAGGTTACACAGGAGAGAGCCAAGAAAGAACCGAGCTCAACATGATGTTGGCCGTGGCAGACACTTGGGAGGAGCTCAAGCGACTGCAGGATGAAGTTTCAGATCAGGAACAGAATGGATGGATCAAAGCAGGGTGTGAAAGAGGGGAAGTGGATGTTTGGGTCTCCAGTGATGGGAGAGCTGTATTACCAGAGAATTTGCTGAGCCCGATGGCTAGACTGATACATGGACCGGCACACCTTGGTAGAGATGCAATGATGCGTGTGTTTAGACAGACGTGGTATAATCCACGATTTCGTGCAATGGCTGAAACAGTTTGTCAGAGGTGTGTTACGTGTCAGCAGATGAATGCTGGAAAGAAAACAGTAGTCACATTGAGTCACATTGGGAGGTCAGGAGGGCCCTTCAATAGGATACAGTTAGACTTCGTGGAAATGCCTAAGTGCAATGGGTTGAGATACATTTTGGTGCTGGTTTGTGTATTCTCACGGTGGGTGGAGGCTTACCCAACACGCAGGTGTGACACTCTCACAGTGGCTAAGTTATTGTTGAGGGAGCTCATCCCGAGATTCGGGATCCCAACCTCTTTGGAATCAGATAGAGGAAGACATTTTCACAGTGAAATCATGAAGTTACTTTGTGCTGCATTGAATGTTGATCAGAGACTCCATTGCAGTTACCGACCAGAGGTTTCTGGGATGGTGGAACAGGTTAATGGAACTTTGAAAGCCCGGATGGCAAAAATGTGTTCATCAACGTCCCTGAAGTGGCCTGACGCTTTGCCGCTCGTGCTAATGAGCATGCGAAGTGTCCCAGATAGGAGGACAGGGTTGTCCCCCCACGAAATACTGATGGGAAGGGCAATGCGGTTGCCAGCAGTACCAGCTACAGTTTTGATAAACATCACTGATGACTTGATTCTCGATTACTGTAAAGGACTATCTGATGTGGTCCGTTCTGTGTCCCAGCAGGTCCAAGCGGCAGCTGTTCCAGCCTCGAGTGATCTGTGCAACGACCTGTGTCCGGGTGACTGGGTGCTTGTCCGAAAGCACGTGAGGAAGAGTTGTCTGGACGTTCGGTGGCGAGGCCCGTACCAGGTGATACTGGTCACGAACACAGCAGTGAAGTGCGGAGGATTGCCGAACTGGGTGCATGCCTCCCATACCCGCAGAGTTTCAGCACCCTTGGAAGAAACAGCTCCTCTCGTAAATGAAAATCCAGCTGATGTGGCAGGGCCACATGAGAGGACAAGTCAAGCTGTGAGGGTCGCTGACACAGCTGGTGGTGCACTAGAACAAGCTGAAGGGGGTTTCGACAGCTCGAACCTCGACTCTGACACAGAAGACAGAGATAGTGCAGTGGGTGGAGAAGAGTCAGATTCAGCAGAAAGAGGAAGTGGTGCACTGGGTATAGCAGGGGAAGGCAGAAGAATGACCAGAACTGAGGAGGGTTGGCCTGAAAGACAGAGGCGACTGAATCTGAGGTTGGCACCTGAAAGAGATCTTGCTCCAGTGTCTGAGACGTCTGAAACGGAAGCAAGTGACGAAGATCAGACTCAAGAGGGTCGGCGAAGGTCAAAAAGAACAAGAGTACCCTGCCGGAGATACTCTACCCCTGAGTGGACTTACACAGTGACCGATGCAGGGGGTAGTGAGTACGGGGAGACTGAGGTCTGTACAGGTGGTCAGCAAGAGCCCGAATGTGGTGTTGTTGCCAGGGCTCGAAGTCGAAGGAATACTGACCTTCACCGTTCCGAATCCCCAGCTTCAGAGTAAAGTCCGACAATTGGTTTTGCATCGACTCGAATTTCCGTCTTTTGGGTTTGAGCCGTCTTCACATGAAATGATAATCCTGCGTCTTGAACTTTTGTATCACGTTCTGGAAGTGCTCACTAATGATCTTATCATGGATGAAATATAACCTGTGTAAATAAAAGTCTAAAGAAGAAGATAACCTAGGTCCGAGTGGAAGAAGAGTAAACTTAGGGACTTTCCACCGAAGAGGAACGAAGGCTAGGGAAGTCTTTTTCTGGACTATGTAAATAAGACTGTGGCTGATAAGGGGATTTCCAGAGGTTTCAAAGCTGCTCGAGCTGGTTAAGCAAGTCACGAGTTGAGGACACAGAGACTTTTGAGTGTTCATTGCTGAAACCAAGAACTTTTTGAGAACTTTCGAAATCATGGAGGCTGGAGATCCAAATCGTAGATCCAAATTGATTGTAGGCATACTTATAGGGAGTGTGATAGTTTCTATAATCGTAGTAATTATAGTCTCATATACCGTTCCACAGGAGCTAGCAGTGCAGGGGGTGCCAGGGACACCTACACCTACTACACCTAGCCAAAAAGAGGTAAACATAGGAGCTAACAGAGCTTTGCTATTAGAAGAAAGTCGTAGGTTGCATGTAGACTTGTCTAGAAGTGATTTTAAGCTTAATGCATACGAAAGCTGCTATACGAGTATGTGGATGCGATGGATGCGAAAGATTGTTATGTATGTATGCAGTTGTCTGCTTCAGTGGATGAGGGTATTAGATTTCACCATCTTCCACTGACATATGGAATTTCATGTAGTCTGTTGCTTAGTATATTCTATGAAAGGGATCAGTTTGAGTATTTCTTTTCCAATTATGATGCAGTGCTTCCTGAAGTCCCAGCTTACAAACATTTGAATAAGTACGACTACTATAAGTCAGAGGATAGACTTAGGAAGTTCTTCATCCCGTCTTTGGAATTGGACACAGCATATGCTCACCGACATAATTTGACGTGCTCATTATCAGGTGTAGAGAAAAAGTTTGTGGATCAGGTAGAAGACAGGTATAGAAAACTGACACAGACACGGGACATAGGGCATAGTAAGGTGGATTGGACAGATGAAGAAAAATTGCACCGGACAAAAGGAAGTTACGGCCCTATAGCTTTGGACAAAGAGCAGAGGGGAAAGCTGTGTGTGAGACGATATCAGACCTACTATGAAAAGGTTCCTGTGGGACAGAGAACGTGTGATCATGTTTTCACCATGGCAGATGTGGCTAAGAATTTCCTCCAGGGCCCTGTACAAGTGATACCTACGGTGTATTTTGTGTGTGGAAGGAATGCTTATGTGAGGTTACCTGCGAACTGGTATGGTACATGTTACTTGGGAATAATATTTCCAAAGATTTACCATACTGAGGATTTGGAACTTTTGGAAGGTGGAAAGCATTCAAGAACGAGAAGAGATGCGAGTGCAGGGGTCATAGTGGGAGATATCTTTGGAGCAATGATACCAAGTTTGGGAGTGATCTTGAATGATGTGAAGATTCGGAGACTGGCGACTGTGATAGATGAGCTATCGATGAACACAGCAAAGTCGTTGGTACTGGTGGAGGGAGAGATGTTGTCGATAAGGACAATGGTTTTACAGAATCGCCTTGCTTTGGACGTCTTATTGGCAAAAGAGGGCGGAGTCTGTAAATTATTGAAGGTTCAAGAGTGCTGTACTTATATACCAGACCACAGCAAGGATCTGGAGAAATATATAAGTAACATCACTACCATCCACACAAAAATAGCGGATTTGACCGAAGAGGGAGCTTGGGAAAAGGTTGGCAAGGGATTTGGTCAAGTGGGGAGCTGGTTTGCGAATCTGGGAAAGGGATTCCTTGGCTATATTCTGAGACCTCTCCTTATCGTGGTGGTTTGTGTGGTTTGCTTGTGGGGTCTGATCAAAGCTTACAAGTGGTATCGAGCAGGCCGAGTTGAGAGAGCTCTGAGAGAGAATGAGACGAGAATGGCTAGACTGCAGGACAGTCAATATCAGAGACTCAAGAGAATGGAGAATCACAGACCAGGGAGAATGGCAACGAGTTCTGTTTAGGTCAGTTCTTTCTCCAAGGGAGTTGAATAAAATGTGATGACAGGAGTCATCAAAGGGGGGAACTGATAGAGCGCCATGTTCTTGTGAAATTTGTAGGGGTGCATCATAGTCACTGATAGCTCGCACCCGCATATATCTAGTTATATATCAATGAATGGCTAGTAACATGTAGTTATAACCTGCAGTTATTAGAGTGAATAAGAAACGTAATTGTGCTATATTAATCATGCAATGTAATGCTTAACTGAATCGTGTGTAAAATAATGCATAGATGAATCAGCCCATGTGTAATCAAGCTGCAGTAGTTTAAATGTGTACCATATTAAGTTGCACATGTAGTTCACTTTTCGCATTTGAAATGTAATGAACCAATGCTTATAGAAGTGATTTAGATTTGTGTGTTTAATTTGTGTAAAGGCCTGACTGCATATACGCCAGGGAAAGGCCTGTTTGTTTTTATGTTAGCTTATTTTGCAGGCAGAGAAGGTTCTCTTGGAAAGGCTCTCTGGGCACCGACAGTAGATTTAATTAGCACAGTAGAGGGTTTCTGTTGAACGTATCTTCTGTTGCAGGTGCAAGGACACATGCCTCGTTAGTTAAAGACTGGCTCTTTGTTTCATAAGTTAGGGCGATGAGAGGCATGGAAATAGGAGTGCAATGGAATTTAGGGATGATACTTTCAGCGGAGAAGGTGTCTGGGACTCAAGGTCACCGCAACCGTCCAAGATGAAGTAACCGTTTCGATGGAAAAGTACAAGAAAGAAGACCTGGCCAAAGAGGCGTGACAAAAGGCGTGTTCAATTGTATTGGGTTTTTGTATTAGGGATAGTGCCCCGAGGGTGATGAGCAGAGAAGAGGTAGGAGAGACCAGAGAGGAGGACACAGAGAGGGATTTGGTGAATGAGCATCTAAAATCTGAGCTTAGGTATTAAGTGAATGCACTTCTTAGGAAGTCTTCACAGCTGACACCTTTTTCTTACTCTTGCCTGGGAAACTCGTTAAGTAGGTATGTCATCTTAGAGTAGAGTAGGGACAGTCAAGGGGTTTTTGCTGCTTGTATAGATAAATGAGGAATAACATAGAGATTGGAGCTGTTATTGCTTGTTTAATACTTCTGGAATTAACGATTCTTCTCATCCTGAGTCGGATGAGCCTCCTGCGTAGGATGCTATTTGTATTAGTGCCCATTTATTTCTTCAACCTCGTGTTGAGGTGCTTGCATGTGCAGTTATTCTTGGCTGTAATAAACCCACGAAACTGAATTCGGAGTCAGTGGTCTTTGAAGGAAAACTAGAGTGAAAAGAAATGATTGCATAACTGAGAAAGATTTTCTTCCCTTTACACTATTCAGCAGGTAAAAAGATCCTGGCGACCTGAGGATCCTTAGAAAAGATAAGATAAGGATCAGCGTTATCACTATTGTCTTGTCTTACAAGGTTGCTGACCGTCCTCTCCCCTCATCTGTCCAAGGGTGGTCAACTCAGGGTGTTTACTCGTCCTGGGCCATGTTTATGGGTGCATCACTGCATGATATTTGTAATACTGCTACATGGGCCTCTCCCCACACCTTTGTTTCCCACTACTGTCTTCAGTTGGGGATGGCTTCATCCACGGCATTTGGCACTCATGTTTTATCGGCTGTACATCATCTGTGATTTGTTCTATTTTTATAAATAAATATCATGCATGTTGCATCATCCTTGGTTTCTGTGTGAATCAATCACCATGCGCTTTGGTATGGGCTCATGCATAAGGAATGGAAGGGGAAGACGTATGAGGAGGTAAAGACTGGTTACTGACCAGTAATCTTTATTATTCCAAGTCCAGGACTTCACTTCCCGTTCCATTCCTGAGCCCATACCTCCCTGGTTTCTGTTTATGGTGATTGTTCTTGTTTTCTTTGTTATGAGTTTCTTTGGTATTCTCAGGCTGTCCTAGTGACATGCTTCCCCCTTTATGCATGCTGGGTAGGCAGCACCATATTGGCGGAAGTTATTCGACCTCAACTAGGTAATCGGTTCTGTGGAGCAAGTGAACTGCTCATGCGTGAGGATTGGAACGAGAAGACCTGGACACGGAGTAACAAAGATTACCGGTGAGTAACCAGGCATCAGTCCAACTCATATGGGCCATCAGAAATCTGTAATGAAACAAAGTGAAAGAAAAACGAAAATGCTTGAGGGGGAAGAAATAGTACTGTGTGTGTATGGAATGCACATACATGAGGGCCTGTAACCCATGGGCAGTGAACTGGAATTACAGCACTGATGCGTGTGTCAGATATCCTGAAAGACATATGTTTCAATAGTGTGCAACTCTTTTTTTCTGAAAAAGGGGGGTAACCATAAAACGCTTTCAAAGAACTGAAGAGTTGGTATTTTTTGGCAAATATACGTGGATTTCATATTGAGAAAAGACGAATCAAGAACCTTGGAATATTTTAAGCAGCAAACTATTTTGGATATTTTCTAAAATATTAAAAAACTTGATAGGCACATAAAATGTTCTTGTTTCATTGCATTTCATTTTTAGGTTCATGTAGGACTACCAAGAGATGTATTTATAAACTAACGTGTTTCAAGGAAGCTACAATATTACAATTTGTGTGGAAGATAGTGTTGCATATACTGTCAGTTGTGCTTATGCCTTCTCCTGCAATTTGAGTTGATCAAAGCCATAACCTTAGTGCACATGTATTTACGTGCATTATTTGGATGATAAGCACGTTTTTCTAACGTTGAGTCATCCAGTAGTCTGTAATTTGCATTTATGCCTAACTTGTACATGATCCCTGTAGACCACAACCCTCTCCGGCAGTGTGACTGCTCAGTTCAGCTCCTGGTATCTCTACACACAGGCAAGCTGGGTGTGAAAGAGGGTAAGTACATGTGGGGCATGGGAGCAGAGCAGGTTGGGATGTACACAGATCTCTGGGCACAGCATGCAGTAAGGAGTATTGCATTGCTATTAATGCTATGCTAGGGTGTGCCCCCAGACCTTCAGAATAATAATGTACACATCTGTATGTTGAAGAGGCGAGTGTGATATAGTGCCTAATCATTACTGGCTCGGCATGGGGTATGTCTGTAGCTCCTGGCGCCTTCTACGTCTTACCTTAAAACCTGTCAGCAACACAAAATGTACATTAATTTGGCTATGGGTTAAGATCAGTGGGCCACGCAAACTATGATGCGCTTGGGCTGCTCTTAGCCTTTGCTAACCTTCAAGGAGTGCTTAGGGTACTGATGGTGCCTTCTGCATCCTGCCATTCAAATCAGGGACTTGAACATATACAATGTTGGGGGAGTGTTAGTGGGTCAGGGATATCCAGGCAGTGATGCACCTGAAGCTGCCAATAGGCATTATTTCTAGGGCTCCTGCTTCTCTAGTTTCTTTGTCTCTTGATCTAGAGCCCTGCTCCTTCTTGAAAGTGGGGGTAGTATTTCTGTGTTAGTTACTCGTGCGCCAAGATATAGGGGCTGTTGTTCATACCTGTTATTGCTATGCGAGGAGCCAATCTTCTGTTAAAAGTTCCGCCTCCGCTCTGGTCTTCGAGAAGATCACTCACACACTGGATCATCAGTCATCAATACTTTAAGGGTTGGAATGCACTGGCACAATGGTGATAAATATTGATCTACTGTAGGAACTATTGACACAGTGGTGCCTGACCATGATATAATGCTTGCACAGGCATTGAATATCTAATGTTTCGACGTTTTATAACATTCTAACTACAGCTATATGTGTCTTCATCCTGTATAATTGGTATAATCTGTAATCTGTCTGCATTCATCCATGCACTGACTCAATCATTCATTCATGCACTTACCCATTAACTCATCCATCCAGCCATACACTCACCTATTTAACCATTCATATATGCACACATTAATTCATGCACTCACTTATCCAGCCATCAGTTGTTGACTCATTCTCACACTCACTCATACTCATATGATTATATTTGCTTGTTAGAAGATGCTTTTCGACTCATAAAATAGCCAGACCTATTGGTTTTTTCAATTTTTGTTTTCTCCTATTCTAAAATTCTTATTAAAGTGATGTGCACATTTGCATGTTCAAGTCAAGTCAAGTCAAAAATACTTTATTCGACAGCTAAGAGTCATAAAAGCACAGTTCATTGCAAGACATTGGTACATAAAACCTTAAAAACAATAAAAGGTTATATTCTAAAAATGCTATATGCAGAGCAGATAAAAAGGTATCCCAATTTACAAATTCATCAAACATCTATAGGTATACAAACAGAGCAGCAATATAAGGTACAAACAAACAATAAATAAATAACCAAAGTATATTGGATCTGTCTCGTGAAGTACACATTAAATAACCGAGCACACTGACTTTAGAGCCAGCAAACTTTTCCTATATCTGATGGCCGCTATTAAAAAGCTTGCAACCCCCAAGCAAACTGTGGGAGAAGATAGCATTTGAAGATAGGTCAAAGCCGGCCTCACTTGAGCATTTATTTGCATGTGTTCAGTGTGATCATGCTGGATTGATTCCACGAAATATTTTGACATACAGCTCATTCTATTAACATGCCTCTAATTTCCATGTAGAGGATCTTTAAGTGGAAGAAGAAGAAATGGAAATCCTAGGAAGTGAGGAAAGTTTATCAAATATGCTTTAGCTTACAAGACCCTATATTAGAAAACAGATCTCCTAACCAATTATTCAACTTAATGTTACCCTCCGACATTTTTACACAAAGTTCAGCTGATCAATGCCACGTTGATTGCAGTGCTTTAGCTCCCAGCCTCTGAACAAGGAGTACTCTTGCTGCTACTGTCCAGCTTTGATCAGAGGCACATGTTGGAAACTACAAACCTGTGTTTTAAAACAGCAGTAGACTACTCCTATAATATAACAGCATGCGAAATGGATAATGCTCCGAGATTTCACGGGGTGCTTTTTCCAGAACTAATCCATTAGACAATAACTATCGGGTGCTAAAAGGCCAACTATCTCTTTCCTGCAATTAAGGGCACAATTTGCCTTGGCAGTAGCAAGTGAGGACTGATGCGTTATCACGCACTACACTTAAGGACTGGATGAAAGCCAGAGTCATTGTTTTACAAATTCTTTCCTGGACATTCCAAGCAGCAGATGTTGAATTTTGGTGCAGGTTTGAAGCACCCATTCACAGGGAAACAGCGGTAACAAAACACATTTAAATTGATGATGCACTCAATATGTTACTCATCTATGGTTAATCAGGGCTAACAGGCCGCTTAGATTAAGTTCTGAAGAATTCGCATTGCAGTGCTCCAATCCTCCCCATAAGGCCCCCTTTACCAATGCTAGCACATTGGAACAAGCTAAATTAGACAATGAAAGAAGCTCATTTCTGCAGTTCTACAGAAAGCAGAGAATTCGTTACTCCACATGTTCCAAACTTAGTCATATTTTACACGTTCCTGAATTCAAATACACATCTTGGCCTGTTACAGTTTAGTTTTTATTTGCATCATTTTAGTCTTAAATTCTAGGCTGAGATTCGTAGCTTATACGTATTTTTCTAAGTGACTACACTATCCGTGTTCTTACTTCACCAAAGTATCTCTTTTCTTCAGAGGTGTATATTGATTGAGAAGAACAAGAAAATTACCCCCAGGTCCCTCCAGTCCTCGTCCCCTTCATACTACAAGTGAGATAATCTATCTCACCGACAGAAAAAAGAAAAGAAGGAATGCTGGTACACCCCTCCCCCCCCCACACTGGGAGTATATAAACTGTACTCTACCCAGCATTCCTCCTGTTCTTTTTTATGTCTTCCAACAGTCAAAGGGAACCAGGAGCCTGGAGGCTCCTGGGGCTTACCTGCTGCTGGGCGGCGGTTGTCTGCTGGTCTTTCTGGTATCCCCCCCGCCGGGCTTGGGGGGAGTCCTGCTGGTGCCTCAGTGGTTCCTTGGTGGAGCCTTCTTCCGTGTGGTTTTGGAGTTCCTCACGCCATGGGTGTCTTAGCCGCGCCTCCCGGGTTTACGGGCACGTCAGGGGCGCGGTTGTTCCTGTTGGATGTTCTCCGGCCGTGTTCGGCGGCCCTCGGGTGGCTGGGGTGCTTCCTGCCGGTGTTTGCCTGACTTCCTGGGTTTGGGGCAGGAAGTCAGGCATTGGTTTCCTTGCGGCTGGTGGCGGTGGCGTGGGGCGCTTGCCGGCCCTTCTGTGAGTACCGCGTAGCGTTTTTTCTTTATTTATGCTATGGGGGGGGGGGGCATGCTCTGAGCTCATTCCTGGCTTGTTTTTCCTTGGGGCAAGTTGTGTTTTTCCTGAGCTGCAGAGTGTTGGGCTGGTTTGCGGACCCTGTTTGGGGTCGGTCCGCTTTCTGGCCTGCCTCCTTCCTCGGTTGGGGGTCTGCCTGCTGTTCTGTGTGTCCTCTGGTCGGGTGATCAGTACTCTGCAGGTGGGGCTTCTTTGTTTGAGGCCCTCTTCTGGAGGTCATCTGGCTGGTTTTCTGGGCTTCTTGCCTGGATCTGCCTCCTGTGTTGCTTTCCCTGCGGTCCAGCTCCAGTTGTTCCTTCTTCGCCATGGGTAAACATGCCAGGAAGAACAGGCATGTTGAGGTTTCCCCCACATCTTCCTCGACTTCTACTTCTTCTTCGCCTTCTCCTGCGCGCTCCAGACAGCGTAAGGTGGAAAGCGAGGCGCAGATTAAACGTCTCATTAAGGAGACCATGCTGGAGATGGGTGGCGCACCTAGGTCCAAGAACTCGGGTCGGGACCCGCTGTCGCCTTCTTCTGCCTCTGAGGAGGAGTGGTTGGGGAGTGATGACCTGAAGGGCAAATACATTGACAAGGAGATGTTGCCAGACTTGTTGAAACATGTGAAATCAAATATTGGTATCCTTCCGATGATGTCCCAAGCACTTATAGGGGTTCTTTGCTTCGCCAATTCCAAAGCATTGCTGCAGTTGATGTTCCGGTCCATCCGTATATATGTGAGATGCTTAAGAGGGAATGGAAGGACCCTGATCGCATTATGCTTCCCCGTTTCATGGCAAAACTCTATCCTCTTCAGGATATGGCCAAGGACTTGCCGGACTCCATTCCCATCGATTCTTTTGTGGCCAGTCTCGTGGGCCGTACTTCATTGGCTGAGGATGCGGTAGTGAGGGATCCTGTGGACAAGAAGGTGGACGCTTCCCTGCGGAAGCTTTATTCTGGTTCCCATCTGGCACTACGGGCTGGCATTTATGGGACTTATGTTGCTCAATCGCTTCTTTCAGATATCAAGTCCCTGTATGGCTCTATGGACGATTCGCCTGACTGTTCGGGGCTTCTGGATCATATTGAGCGGCAAGTGGAGTTCCTGTCAGATGTTTCCTTCGACGTGATGCGTGCCTCAGCCCTTTCTGGTGGGGCTTGTGTGGCTGCTCAACACAATTTGGTTCTGAAGGACTGGAAGATGGATTCGGCAAAGAAGTCTTCTGCACTGCGGTTGCCCTTTCAGGGTACCAAGATGTTTGGGAAGGAATTGGAGGGCAAGTTACATCGTCTGTTTAAGGAGAAGAAACATTCTTCTTCGTTCAAGCAGCCTTCATCTGTGCTGGCTTCTTCGAAACCCAAGTCCTTCTTCCATCCTCCCTCTTGCAGGCAGTTTTATCGTGGCAGGGGTCGTTTTCAATATGGGAAAGGTCGGGACAAGAAAGCGAAGTCTCCTCCCGCGAAGCTTCGTTCCTGACTATCTGGCGGCCGGCGCCAGATCCTTGGTCGGAGGTTGGCTTCGGTTCTTTCTTCCAGCCTGGATTGACTCCTATTCAGATTTGTGGGTGCTGGACATTGTGCGGTTGGGGTACCTCATCGAATTTTCGGATCCTCCTCTGGACTCTGGGGTCCGTCCGACTCCCTGGCCGTTTTGTCCGTCGAAAAGGTCGGAGCTTTGTCTGGGGGTCAAGGCTCTGCTGGACAAGGGGGCAGTGTAGGAGGTTCCTCTTGTGGAGCGGGGTCACGGGTTTTATTCCATTGTTTTTCTGGTCCCCAAGGTGATGTGGGGGTACCGTCTTGTCCTGGATCTGAAAGCCCTGAACAAGTTTGTTTTGCAGCTGCCATTCAAGATGGAGACTCTTCAGCGGGCGATTCCCCTGGTTCTCCCTGGTCATTTCATCTGCACTCTGGACCTTCAGGATGCTTATTATCATGTCCCGGTTCACCCCCTGTCTCATCCATTTTTGCGGTTTTGTCTTCGGGGGAGGCATTATCAGTTTCAGGTCCTGCCTTTCGGCCTGCGGTCAGCCCCCAGGGTTTTCACCAAGGTGGTGGCGCCATTGGTGGTGTAATTGCATCTTCAGGGGATTCTGATCTACCCTTACCTGGACGATTGGCTCCTTCATGCTCCCTCCAGGGTTCAGTTGTTGAGGGATCTGGATTTGGTGTGTTCGGCGTTGAGGGTCCATGGGTTCCTGTTGAATCTCCCCAAGTGTCAGCTGGTGCCCTTCCAGGACTTAACATTCATAGGGGCTCGTTTCCGCACCGATCTGAATCGGGTCTTCCTGCCGGTGGCTCGGGCAGTGACCTTGTGCTCCCTTGCTCGTCGTTTTCTGGAGGGTCGTTCCTTTCCAGTCCGTCTCTGGTTACGCCTTCTGGGTCTGATGGCGGCTACGGTTTTCATGGTGCCTTGGGCGCGTTTCCATCTGCGTCCTCTTTGGTCCTTCCTGTTGGCTCGGTGGAATCCTTTGTCTCGCGATTTGTCCCTTCTGGTTCCTGTGTCTCTCTCGATCCTTCCCGCTCTGCGCTGGTGGGCGGTGTTGGACAATCTCTCCAGGGGTCTGCCTCTGCAGTCCCCCCCGGTTGTCCTCACGACAGATGCCAGTGCAGTGGGGTGGGGGGCGACTTTGTGGTCGGACTTCCTTCAGGGTCATTGGTCGCTTCTGGAGAGTCGGCGGTCTTCCAATTGGCGGGAGTTGTCTGCTGTGTCCCGGCAAGTCATGGGTTCCGGAGTCAGTTGTTGAACCGCAATGTGCTGGTTTGGTCGGACAACATGGTAACAGTGGCCTACATGAATCACCAGGGGGATATCCGGTCCAAGTCCCTGAATGCTGTGGTGTCCCCGTTGTTTTGTTGGGCGGAGGGGCACATCTTGTCTCTGGCAGCTGTTCATATCCGGGAGGTCGACAATGGGGTGGTGGATGTCCTCAGTCGGTACTTTCCTGCCTCCCAGGAGTTAGCATTGACTCCGGTGGCCTTTCATCTGGTGTGCAGGAGGTTTGGTCTTCCTTATCTCGACCTCTTTCCTTCCCGGCTCAATGCGCAGCTTCCCCGCTTTTGCTCTCGAGTCCCTCAGGCGGGGTCTTGGGGGGTGGATGCTCTGACCCTCCCTTCGCCATCTCGGCTGCTGTATGCCTTTCCTCCCATTGCTCTGATCTCTCGGTTTCTGTCTCGGCTGGTGATGGAGGATCGGGAGGTGGTGGTGCCCTTCTGGCCCCGCCGGTCGTGGTTTCCCACGCTGAAGTTGTTGGCTGTTCAGGGTCCTTGGTTCTTCCTGTTCCCACTGTCTCCCTTGCGGTCCACTCCGATGTTGTCCCTCCAGCGGCTTCGTCTGTCGGTCTGGAGGTTGAAAGGCAGGGGTGGAGGAATAGGGGTATCCCCAAGCATTTAGCTTTGGTGATTCAGCGGCCCCAGAAACCGTCTACTCTTAAGTCCTATGGTCGTCACTGGGGGAACTTCGAGCGTTGGTGTCTGGGTCTGGCATTGTCTCCTTTGGTTTGTCCTTTGCCTGATATTCTTCAGTTGCTCTGGGAGGGGTTTGGGAAGGGCATAGGAGGAGGTTTCTGCCACTAGGGTAAATATTTCCCTATAGTAAAGTATAGGGAAAAGCACAAAAGTTCAGTAAACTTAAAGAAATAGCTAAAATATGTTATATTAAATGTCATTGTAAATAAAAAAAAATTAATGTAGAACAAAAAATGCTTCAGCACTATTAACTTATTTTTGAATTAATTATGTAATCAATTTAAATATACTAAATTAAAAATGTTTAAACATTTGTTGAAAAAATTCCACCTAAAGTAAAATATTTATATTTACTTATGCATTAAAAATCACTGATTGTGGAACTCCCAATAAAGAGCGATGATTGGGGACTGATGAGGGAAACTTCTATTCCTGTGTTGGCAGATTTCTTGTACTCCATGTCTACAAAAGACATCGGAGTGGGTTCGTATTGATATACTCTGTAGCACCTGGGGAGTTTGGTTGAGAATGTTTTTCCTCTTTGTTTTCATGGTTGGGATATATGCACAATAAATTGATTACAAATGAAACACTAAGGGACTTATTATGACTTTGGCGGTCCTCAAGCGGCGCTGCTACCGCACCATCTGCGGGAGGATCGGCCAGGCCGTAGGTGCGCCTACTCTCCGGATTACGATTGTAATCCATGGTGGGCGGGTGGTGCACCGGCGGTCTGATGGTGGGGGTCTGTTAGGCTCATGAGAGAGCCTAACATGCAGACCGCCGCCGCGAGAGTACCAACTGCATGTTCCTGCATGGTGTGCAGGACGGGGGGGTGCAAATCCAGGGGGGCACAAAATGTGCTCCCCTGAATGCACACCCCGGCCCAAGAGCGCCCCCCTTAGTTGCCTCCCTGCCACCCTTTTCATGTCAGGCTTACCGCCATTGAAGGGGTGGTGGAAAGCTGACTCATAATAAGCTTGGTGGTGCTGTAGTGGCACTGCCAGCATATTGTTGCTCCTGACCACTGCGCGACTGCCATGGGATACTGGATCCCCGGCGGGCACAGCGGTCCCGCAGGCCCTCAGTGTGGTGGTGGTCGGACCGCCACCGTGAGTACAGCAGTCCTTTGGACCGGCGTACTCTTAAAAAGGCCCTAACTGTGAAGTATGGAACTCATTTAAAAGAAACAAGTTATTTTTTTTAAAAATAGTAACATTTGTTTGATATTAAAAAGGTTATTACATTTATTGATAATAAATACAAACTATATATATATATATATATATATATATATATATATATATATATATATATATTATAGAACACTAACTTAAATTTATATGTAGTTTTAAAAAGTCTAAATAGTTAACCTATTTTAACAATATTTCCTCTGGGATCCTATTTTAAGTCCCTGTCTCCATTCTTCTCTATGGAAGGATGCTTCAGTATCTGAGGTTGGTCATGTGTGGTGCTACTCTTTCTCCAGGTCTGAGTTACATTTGCAAATGTTTGGGGTCCTTTTTGGCTGTATGTAATATAGAAGTTCAGTTAGTAAATAGGAATGGGCTTACTTTTTGGGGGTGGGTGAATGTGCCCATCCTTAACTCCCTGGAACCTCTCCTTACCCCTGTGTAGACCCCTCCCATTTACAATGAAGTATTCCCCTTTTTTAAGCTACTGCCCCCATCCCTCTCACATTTACTACTAAAATGTAGACAAATGTTCATGGAGACCTCCACAGTCGGGCAAAAATATCTGCTCATAAAAGATAGGTGAGACAGAGACCTCTGCAAGTAGATATGAGTAGCATTTTGTAGTATATGAGTTATACTACTAAATATGCTACAAATTGCAGTTTGTGAATAGGCTCGATCAGTGCTTAATTGATGCTGGTTGGTGCCTGCCAACACTGAGCACCAGCACTTAGGGGCATATTTACAAGCCCCTTGCGCCACTTTTGCACCGCCGTTGCGTCACGGATGTGACGCAGCGGCGACGCAAACCATGCGCCGCGTTGTGCTATATTTACAACGTGATGCATCTAGGGAGATGCGTCAGGTAGTAAACCCCTGCGCCACATGAAATCTGCGTCAGGTTTCATGTGGGCGTACCGGCGCAGGGGGGGGGGCGTTCCGGCGTAGGAACGCCTCGGAAAAGTGACGCAGTGAAATCTACAAGATTTCACGCAGTCACTTTTCCGAAGGTGGTGCGTCAAATCCTTACGCCTGCTTCAAGCAGGCGTAAGGATTGACGCACCATGTTAGGGATAGGGAAGGTTGGAACAGTGCTGGAGTTGCGTCGCGCTTGCGACACAACTTCAGCACTGCGCCAACCTTCCGCCGGCAGATGCGTCACGCATCTGCTTATCCCTGCGCCACGATGCGCCTCATTGTAAATGCGGCGCATCGGACGTGGCGCAAGGGTAAACTTGCGTGACGCATTTTCCCTGGCGCATCCCTGCTGATATGCAGGGATGCGCCAGGGAACGTAAATATGCCCCTTAATTCTTAACACTAGCACTTTTTTATGACAGTCAATCGTATGGTAGCACTCTCTTCCTATTTCCAGCAGAACACATTATTTTAGCAATTTAATATGCATTAAATTATAATAAAAGCTCAGTGTCCAGGCATTTTGCCGCACTGGCAGGGGCAGTGACTGGTGCAAGCTGCAGTTGCATCCTAGGCGATACATTGGCCCTGGTGCTTATTTTTTCGGGATTAAGCGCTGGACCTGACTGAGTGAAGTGTAGGGGTGGGAATACCATAACGCAGAAAGCAGTGTCCCACTTGTGTCTTCTCCATCTAGGATGGCTGGCAGCACAGGCATGGCTATAGAGATTTCAGTTTTTTTTGTACCATAGTGTGTCACGTTCTGGGCGCAGTTATATAAGCTGCACCAATTGTGTCCATTTTCCTAGTCACGTTTGTGATTTAATAAGTACGGTTTTTAATTTGAGTTTCTAATTAGCACTACATCTGCAATTATTTTTAAAGTATGTATTGCTAGCTAAATGAAACATTTTACTGTGTAATTCTTTAAAATAGATCTATTTTGGCATACAATTTGTTATTTGTATGCCGAAACACAACTGTTCTGCCGAACTAACCACCCAAAAATAAATATAAAAAAGTGTTTTGCTTTGTTGCCATGTGAGGCCATTTTGTGTGCTTCCGTTTGACATGAATCCCTAATAGGTTCAGGGTCGGATTGACCTCTATGGTAATCAGACAGTGCCCCACAAGCTGGTCCGACTGGTTTGTGTGTGGGCCTGTGTTTTTTGCTGTTTGTGGGTCTGATTTATGGTCGCTGGCCGGATTTTACTGTTGATTTCCCAGGTATTAAAACAAACATTGTCTGCAGCAAGCTCAAATCCATGCACTTTCCCACACTTTGCAAAACACCTATACATTGTGACTTCACAACTTTAAATTGTTGCAATTTGGAAATGTGCCACTTTTTACCCATCTGATTTGCTAATATGGTCCACCTTTAGGGGCCTATTTACAAGGTGGTTTGCGTCGCTCTTAGGTGGTGCAAGAGCGACTTAGACCTTAAGTATGATCTATGAAGCCACGCAAGGTCACTTTGTGTGTCCCTGAGTGGCTCCATAAATCTGGCGTAAGGCAACACAGCGTAAACCACTGCATTGCTTTACTCTGCCCTGGGAAGGTGTTCCATGGGCGTTGCGTGGGTGTTCGCATGCAGCTTCCATGGTTTATGACTCATTCCCAGATTTACCAGAACTGGTAAACTTGGGAATGTGCCAAAAAGATATGCCTTACCAGGAGAGGCGTTACAAAGAGAAATATCTTTATTTCCCCTTGTTACTTCCTCTTTCTATGTGTGCTGCATTCTGCAGCACGCAAAGAAAAAGGAATATGCCTCTCAGGATTGTTTTTGTGTAGAAAGGTGTCCCTTCCTTCACAAAAACAATCCTGCATTCTATGCAGGCAGGTGCAAGGCTTCCTACAGTGGCGCTCAGTGGCGGCTCGCATAGGGCGAGCTGTGGGGCGGTGTGTCGGGGCGGGGGAGGGGCAGGGTGGGGGGGTAGTAAACTCGGACATACGACGGAACTGAGGAAAGTAATAATTCCGCCCTATGCGAGCCGCCACTGGTGGCGCTAAACTGCCTAAAAGGCGCCAGCGCTGAGTAAAAGGCAAGAATGTGCTGTATTGGCTTTAATGGCGCATTCCTACTCTGCCTGTCATGCAGTGCAACGCAGCGCAGCAAGGTGACTTGTTGCGCTGCACTGCTTGACCATTTCATAAATAGACCCCTAAGGTTGGTGCCTCGGGCCTATTTTCTGTCCATTCCGACCTGAACATGCTCACTGCACATTCTGCAGTTGATGGTATTACGGTCACGAAAGTCACGCCAGCAGCAGTATGGAGGAATCGCTGACACGTTTTTCCATTCACATTCTTTCAGTGTCTAGTTTAAGTTTGGTTTCCGGCAGCATTTTCCGAAAAAAAGTCTTCATATATTAAATGAGCGGCTCCAGCCAGCAACAATCGACGAAGCAGCCTTTCACTCTGGCCTTGCAGTGCCATGTTATTATGGTCAATTGCAGCCCTCAGCATCACCCATTAACTTGTGTAAACATCCGTGATCCTGGGCGGTTATGGTGCCATTGACAAATGTCTCTGTAGCACTGAAGAATAGAGTCTTTACTCACAAAGGAGCACAAATGAAAAATGCCTTTTCTACTAAGATGTTGTTGCAAAATATAGCCACAGACGCAATTACTTGAGCTTTGAACTGGAAAGCAAAACCCAGCGGCTATCTCGGAGTCCAGTACTGCCATATTTTACCTGGAGTATTTTTACTCCCCGGCAATAGAAAACAGTTGTAAACTATACTCAGAATTCACCCTTGAAAAATCCAAATTCGTGTGACTCTGAAATCGATGGTTACAATGGACATCAAATTAGATTACCATGCTACACACTATATCACAGGTAGATGATGTCATTACTGCCAAAAGAAGTGCAATAAAAGCACCATTGCGACTGCAAACGGGTAAAGACTCTAGGGCATACTTATGAATGGGGTTGTGTCGTGCTTGTACCACGCAATGTGGTGCATGCGAAAACGCAAGCCCAAAATGCACTTTTTGAAGCCACGCAAGGCGACCTTCAGTGGCTTCCTTAATCCAGAGAACTGCAACGCAGCACCAATTGCTGTGTTGCGTTACTCTGATGCAGCGAGGCATTCCATGGATCTTGACGCATCCCCAGATTTACCAAAAGTGGTAGACCTGGGAATGCGGCAAAATGCTACGCCTTCCCAGGTGAGGTGCAACGAGGAGAAATATTTTTAATTCTCCTCATTTCTTCCTCTTTTTATGTGTGTTGCGTTCTGCAGCTCACATATAAAGAGGAAAATTCCTCAGGAGATTGTTTTGTGTAGGAAGGTGCCCCTTCCTGCACAAAACTAATCCTCCTTACAACGCAGGCACCCTAGCACAATGGTGCTACGGTGGCTGTGTTGGCACTAGGCAGCAAAAACGGCACCAGCACAAGGATAAATGCAGGAATGAGACGTCTTCTTTAAATACAGCGTATTCCTGTCCTTTCCCTGTAACACAGCGCAGCAAGGTAACTTGCTGCGCTGCATGACTTTGACAGAAATATAGCCCTTTATCTCCACATTTGCAAACATTGCTTCACATTTCCAAGTCTATCAAAACCAGGCCTAGCTGGATTGCTAAAAGAGTGGCCATCAGGCTCACCAATGACTAGTTGTATGCCGAAGAACCAACGCATTACACTGCACAGAGTTGAAGTTGGCTACAAGCTTGTACTTGTAAATTTTTTTGCAGGTTTAGTGCTAATTAGCAGCACACATTTAACACATACATGGTGGAGCACAAAGGCAACAATTTAGCTAAAAAACACAAATTGCACAACTAGGCCTAGTTTGTGTAATATGGCTCATAAAATGCGTCTGTTAACACCCTCTGAACAGCCTGTCTGGAAATGAATAGTCCTTGCTGGAGAAATTCTGTCGTTTAGAAAGAAATTCCGCATCAAGAAATAATCTAAGAAAGCAAACGAAATAAGCATTGACAATGCCATTGCTTTTACATTTTCACACTGGAAAAAAAAAATTCTTGTGTAGTTAAGGTGGGAGGGAGAACCGAAAAAAAACATTTTGGTCATTTCATCTCTTATTACAACAAAAACCCAAATTACAATTATTAACTACACTTAAACCAACATTGCACTGGGAACAAAGTGATTTGTTACTAACAAGCAGGCCTTTAAGCAAACAAAATGGAAAGTCTGCATTTAAAAAGAAACAGAAAAAATGAACATGCAAATTCCATTATTCAGTCTTCTCTGACGAGAATTTCAAGGATTTATCAAATCAGGGGCTCCTAAGGATCCTTTGCCATTCTTCTCTAATGGTTGTTTCCTTACACTCCACTCTTGGCAGAGTCAAAGAATAGTGAACCTCACAATTAATGACACTATTTTCAGCTGACGCATGAGAAGTACTGGAGTACTTCAAAGGGCCAGACACAAAATATATCTCCCCTTCATAAAAGAAATAGTTTGACTGTTATGCAGGTCTTTTTTATAAGTACCTATATTCTCTATAATTTCACCAGCGCTGTATACTACAAACAGCACATCTGTCAATTTAATATATATATGAAATTGAAATAAACGCCCAATATTGCAGAAGTCCGGTGTGCAGCGCTCTTCTTTTTCCGCGGAGTCAGAAGATTGTGGTTGATACAGATGGGTCTCCGTCCCCATGCGCCAAGGCCGCTCTGTTGGGGTTGGGCTACCTGTGGAGAAAAGGTGATGAAGAAACAATGGGAGTGAGCCTGACCCGCCCGCATTTTACCAAGTCATAACGGTACGGAATGCCCAACCTTCTATTTGGATTTATTGCGTGGCAAGGGAATGCAGAGGGACGCTTGTTCTTTTGCTGAAGGATTTCTGAATTTCTGGGTGATTTATGAAACGGACGCAGTAACGAAGGCACGGCAATAACATAAGGAAAATATTGTTGCTTTGAAAAAAAAAAACATGAAATAAGTTTTAATAGCTGCATTGTCCCCGTAATTGAAGTAAAGCAAACGGGAGAAGGAATTGCAGAGGTAAAAACAAATATAAATGGAAACTAAAAAACTTTCAAAGTGCATTCTTGGGATATGAAGTAGGCAAAGACCACGTAGAAACATTGTAGTCCTGTCAAGGCGTATAAAGAGACGTGGCTCACCTGTGATCAAGGCTATAGATTAGCCAAAATGCGTTAGGACAAAGATTAATAAGCCAGCCCCTGCTTTGGTGTTCTTTGAAATAAACGCCCGATATTGCAGAAGTCCGGTGTGCAGCGCTCTTCTTTTTCCGCGGAGTCAGAAGATTGTGGTTGATACAGATGGGGTCTCCGTCCCCATGCGCCGAGGCCACCCTGTTGAGGTTGGGCTTCCTGCAGAGAAAAGGTGATGAAGATATAGATATATATAAGTATATGTGTGTGTGTGTATATATATATATATATATATTACCTACTGGCGGTCGCCAGTAGGTAGTTATAGTTAGGACCTACTTTCCATAGGAAAAGCATTTTTTGATTTACCAATATCTTTGGCGCCGTTTGACGAATCTTTGCGAAATTTTAAAACTAATGGGGCGCTCCGGTCAGCTCTTGTCTTGAAAGTTTCGGGTTGATTCGTCAAGCAGGGGCCTAGAAAAAAGGGGAGTCTCAAAACGCGTTTTCTCCATGTTAATTTCCATAGGAATGTTTGTCGCGGCTGCAGCCCGAACTGCTAAACGGAATTACACCAAATTTGGCAGAGAGTTAGCTCTTGGTCCAGAGTGCACTCTTTGCTTTAAATGGTGTAAATCCGTTCAGTAGTTACTGAGAAATTAAAAAATAAAAAATATCCATATCTGGTGACCGCGGTGGATCCGCAAACCCTCCTGATCACAAACTTCTTTTTCATTGGCTGTCAACACTGCAAACCAAGAAGTGTTGGCAGCCATCTTGTGACTTGGTTGAACCGAGTCACAAGAAAAAAGGTGAAGAAAACGATAAAAAAAAGAATAGGGGGCAGGGTAGAAACACCCTGACCCCCTAGGCCTGCTCAGAGGTTCCCACAGGGACCCCCAGGGCCCAAAAAAGAATTTAAAAAAAATATTTTTGGCGGGATTCGCGCCGGGTGCGCGAATTCAGCGGAATTTTTTTTTTAAAACGAAGTGCGGGCTCCCGCGCTTCGTTTTAATGAGTCCCCGGGTGGGCCATGTCCCGGGGGCAATGTTTAATTATCAGGCAGGGGGGCTTGGCACCGGCCAAGATGGTGGTATAGTCTGTGTGCTCCGCCCGGGCCCAGAATAAAGCCTGCAACATCCGCACATAATCCGGCACCTGGAGTTTTGAAATTACCTGCATTGACCCCGCGACGGTGCCCCGGGGATGGTTGTGTGAATCCATCCCTTGACAAAGCAGCTGTTCGTGTGCTGCGAGGACGGGCCTGCTTCCCGGTTGGCGTCACGGGCGGAGGCGACATGTGGCGGAGTGGTGCAGCCACAGTGCCCGGGCCCGGTTCGCGCAGCCCGGGATCTGAGAAATCGAGATCCGCTGCGCTGGGATGGGAGCCGGTGCCAGACAAAGATCCTGCGCTGCCACTCCGGGAGGGCTGTGCCTGCCTGGGACCGTCATCGGAGAGCCCCTTGGAGCTTGGGGAGGCCGCACTGACAACAAGTGAGGTGAACCCACTCGTGAACAGTGAGACGTGCCGGTTAGGCCTCGGGGGGAGAGTCCAGGATTGGAGCGGCCGGCGGGAGAGGTCTCCCCAGTCAGCTTGAGGGTGTGCGTGTGCTGGGCTTCGGATTGCATCCTTCCACGGAGCTGGCCCAGGGCCACGGCCTGTTAAAGACGTGTGCAGATCTGCACCGTTGACAAAGGGGGGAAGTGCTGCTCCAGCGGAGGCCTACATCCTTGATATTGAGTGGCTGGGTTGCGACCTCTGGGCTCAGCGTTGCACCTGGAGGCGATATCTTGGCAATTTACGGTGCACCCCCCTCAGCGGGGGAACATCCTGAGAGTGGACTGGCCTGTTGCCCAGGAGGGTCAGGAGCGAGTGGGGCCTGGGGTCCTAATCACGGCCCTATTTTGGAAAGGTACTTGACTAGCTTGTCAACAAACAGCTAACAACGTATCTGAAAAACCACAAGCTGTTGGACCCTTCTCAGTCAGGCTTTAGGGCTGGTTACAGCACCGAAACTTCTCTGGTTGAGGTAGTCGACAATATAAGACTCGCCCAGGACACTGGACAATTGTCCATACTTGTCCTGTTAGACTTGTCGGCCCCCTTCCATACCATCTCCCACAGTATACTAGAACAACGACTGTGGGAGATGGGTATCAGAGGAACAGCCCTAAGCTGGCTCAGAAGCTATTTAAAAGATCGAACTACCATAGTGCAACTGGGCACTCTTGCTTCTTGTAGCTGGATGGTAGACAAGGGAGTACCTCAGGGATCTATACTCAGTCACATGCTTTTTAATCTGTATGTGGAACTCCTGTCCAAGCTGATTAGATCATATGGGTTTGACGTATTAGCTTACGCTGATGACACCCAGCTACTAATCACCCTCGGTCCTAACCCAACTGACACCAGAATCAGATTAAAAAACTGTATGATTCATATCAATCTCTGGATGCAAGCTAACTATCTGCAGCTCAATGCCAATAAGACCGAGATCATCTTATTTGGCAAGGCTCATGAACACTGGTCCAGCGACTGGTGGCTCCTTAGTCTTGGCCCTTGTCCCTCTCCTAAACCCACGGTACGTAACCTTGGAGTAAAAATTGATGATAAACTATCCATGAAAGACCAGGTAAACCAAATAGTGAGCACCTGTTATGGCCTAATGAGGAGCCTACGTAAGATCTTTCAATGGATCCCTTTAGAGTCAAGAAAACCGCTTGTCCAAGGTTTGATCATCAATCGTCTTGACTATGGAAATGCTTTGTTAGCTTCAATTGACGAAGAGCTGGTCACCAGGCTCCAGGTTTTTCAGAATACAGCTGCCAGGCTAGTACTAAACCTTCCTCCTCGGTCCTCGTCAGCCCTCAGTTTGAAAACCCTTCACTGGCTCCCTATAAGGAAGCAGATCCACTTTAAGATCAGCTGTCTGGTACACAAGACCCTGTTTGAGAATGGACCAAGCTATCTGGCCAAAAAACTAAACTGGTTCCTCCCTCATAGAAACTTTAGGTCTGGAACTAAACATCTTCTCACCCCGCTCAGGGTGCGGACCGCCAGGTATGGTGGCCGCTCATTTTCCCATCTAGCCCCCCGCCTGTGGAACGAACTCCCACTGCAGCTTTGCACTATTTCGGATCATAAACAGTTCCGAAAGAAGCTTAAAACCTGGCTGTTCTGACCGCTCACCTTTGCCCCCCGTTTTCAGCTGTTCTGACTGCTCACTTTTTTCCCGCTTTCAGCTGTTTTATTTTTTGTCTTCACCAGCTATCGCTGCAGTGCCCTGAGACCCTTCTGGGTGATATGTGCGCTTAATAAAACTCTATGACTATGACCGACGATTACTTGGAGGGATCCCTTCGCCGTGGCTCCCATGAGAACTGGATGGCAGGGGGTCACGTTACTCACTGATGCATGGGGTGGGGAGCTGTGATAGTCTCGGTGCGTCCTTGCCACCCTCTGACGCTAGTACCAAGTCATAGCGTTGGTGCAGATCGGAACGACCCCGCGACAGGGCGCGTGTTGGTGGTGCCACTGACTCATGTAAGAGTCCCCTTACTGACTGATCTCTAGCCTGTGAGTGAGTCCGTGGGGACATTAAGTAGGGGGCTGGCTTGCGGGGAGTCAAACTGGTCAACTGTGACGGCCAATAGCATGAACCTGACCATGACTAACCCGAAGGGCGCCCTGTCCGCAGTACAATCCAATAAATTGGACAAATACGCCATCCCGTGCCAACTGACGTCTGATGATGGGGCGAGCTGCGATAAAGAAGCGGTGGCGGAGCCTTCCCTTGGGGCAATTATGTCGGACATCCAATCCCTAGGTACGACCTTGGAGACGAAGAACGATAAGGTCATGATCGAAATGAACCTGATGAGAGCAGACATGCATAAGACCACGGATCGTGTCACCACAGCGGAAACGAACATAGGAGAGCTCCAATCTACAATCCGCAAATTGGAAGAACGCGTACAAAAATTGGCGCACCGGCATAATCTGATGGCCCTGAAGCTGGAAGACCAAGAAGGGAGGGCCAACCGCAATAACATCAGGGTGGTTGGGGTCCCGGAGGGGGCAGAGGGCCCGAGCATGGATCTCTTCATTGAAGACATTATCCTGAACCAGCTTAAGCCGAAGAGGCTGTCAACCTTTTTCACGGTGGAAAGAGCTCACAGGGCACCGATCCCCATGCCAAAGCCCGGGGCTCCCCCTTGTACGATTATAGTCCGGATCCTGAATTTTAGAGACCGAGACGCCATCTTACAAGTGGCCAGGGTGCGTGGAGATCTCCCCTATGAGAACTCGATCATACGTTTCTTCCCAGACTTTACTCTGAAGGTGCAACAGGAGAGGCGCACATTCAATGGGGTGAAACGCGTTCTCAGAGAGAAAGGGTTAAAATATATGATGCTCTTTCCAGCCAAACTTAAGGTTATAGACAACGACAAATCCTTGTTCTTTACCACGCCAGTGGAGGTGCAACAATGCTTGGAGGGGGGGCGTCCCCGAACACACAGTCGCCATAGAGAAGTGGACTGGCGCGGGAGTAGATACCGCAGTCTCGAGTCCCCGACTCGGCATGCAGAGGAGGAGAGGTCAGAGTCACGATCCAGAAGCTCCCACTCTGGGAGCCCTATGGGCGGAGAGACGAATCTTGGAAAGTAAGGGACATGGTCGTTCTTATGAGGCTGATCATACGGCCTACGATGGACTTCAGGTACAGATCGAAATCTACTGCAGGGGAGATGCGACCAGATATAATGAAAAATCAAGCTTGGGACTCTGTTAGATGGGACATGGTCTTGAGTGTTCCAGCTGCATTATATGATGTGGGGTGGGATTGTGGGCCCTGGGAGAGGGGTTTCTGAGTGGTGGTGCCAGTCAGCCCTACACTAGTTACATGTTTCTTCGGGCGACAGGCGCTCTGCTATTTGGGATGTGGGTAGTATTAGACCTACAAGGCAGGGTTGCAGGGAGGGGGGAGTTACTGTGGGTATTTGCATTTACTATGTTTTTTGTTTGATTGCTTATGCTTCAGGACATGCGCTCCAACAAATGTGGTTTGGGATTCGCGATTCTGGGTCAGGTACTGTTGCGCGTAATGGGGGGAGCCCGGGTTGCTGGGTAGGGGTGGATGGGGGGGTAGGGTACCGTAGGCTCGTTAAATGGCTGCACGACACATTAGAAAGTTGACGATTCTCTCTTGGAATGTGAATGGTCTGGGGGATAAAATTAAATGCACTATGGTACTACAGTACCTGCATAGACCCTCACCAGATGTCGTGCTCCTGCAAGAGACACACCTTAAAGGCAATAACTATTTAGCTCTGAATCGATATGGCTATACACTCCGGGTGCACGCCGGCTTCACATCGGGATCCAGGGGCACGGCCATACTCATTAAAAATACGATACCTCTGGTAGTACAGCGTACATGGTGTGACCACATGGGACGATACACGGCTCTGTCAGGAAGTTGGGAGGGTCAAACCGTGAATCTTTGCTCTGTGTATATTCCCCCCGACTGCACGAGCTTACACTCCCGGACCTTAGCAAACTAATATTGGAACTCCCACAAGGAACTTTGATTTTAGGGGGAGAAATGAATGACACGATGGCTCCGGACGTAGATAGGGAAGTACTTCCTCCCACAACACAGGGACCCCGACCACTGTACACATTTGCGAGGGCATTGGGACTGGTGGACCTCTGGAGGTGCCACAACCCCAGGACGAGACACTATACTCACATCTCAGCAGCTCATGGAAGTGGCTCACAACTTGATTATATTTTTACACACACTACCTCGGCGGGTCTCTTCCAGGGAGGATGCAGAAGGCGCGAGGGATATCAGACCACTCACCGGTGGAAGTACAGATGCACGGGCCAGCTCGGGACTGGTCTCTACCGCCGAGACTGGATCCTTTCCTATTCCGTGACCAGGCGTTCCGAGAACGCTTTGAGGAGCGCACTGAACAGTACTTCACCGAAAATGTTGGCTCGGTGCGGTCTGCCCATACTCTTTGGGAGGCATATAAGGTGGTGGTCAGGGGTTTTGTACACGCGGCAAGCGATGCTCAAAGTAAAGAAAAACGTGCGCAGTACGAAGATCTCGAGCAAGAGATACTAAATCTGGAGCGAGCACTGACCGCCTGGGGGGGTTGACGGACTCAAACACACTCTTAAACTCAAGCAAAAAACTCTCCAGGATATAGAAGAAAACACTGCAAGGGCACACGCGATTGCCACACAAAGAAAGGTCTATGATTTGGGCGATAAGGCCAACAAACTGATTGCCTGGTTGGAGAAGAGGGACAAGAGTCATAATTGGGTCTCTGAGATTAGGACCGCGGAGGATATACAGGGCGGCACAGGCACGGAACTAACAGAAGTCTTTGCCAAATATTATGAGAACATTTACCAGTCGCAGTCTACGCAGGGGGAGATAGATTGTGTGGAGTTTCTAAGGGACGTGTCCTTGCCGACTCTTGGGACGGAGGATAGGGAGGCGCTGGCCTCTGACCTTAATGTAGAAGAAGTAGAAAATGCCATGCGGGACTTGCAATCCAGAAAAGCGGCGGGCCCGAATGGGCTCCCCACAGAGATGTTTAAATGTGTGGTAGGTAAGCTCGCCCCACACATGTTCAATATGTTCCTAGAGGCAATTGATGAGGGTCAACTCCCTGAGGACACGAGAATGGCGACCATAGTGGTCCTCCTCAAGAAAGGCAAACCTCATGACCTCTGTAGCTCCTACAGACCTATCTCCCTTCTGAATTTTGAAGCCAAGGTTTTGGCCAACGTCATTGCGAGTCGGTTGAGCCCAGTCATACAATCCCTGATTCATTCAGATCAATCTGGCTGTATGCCGCATAGTAGCACTAGGCTCAACTTGCGACGCCTCTACGGAGTCATGCATATGACCCAAACGCAGCCAGACGTTCCGGCAGCCCTCCTCTCACTGGATGCGAGGATGGCATTTGACAGCATCGAATGGACCTATCTTTTCGCTGTCTTGGAGAAGGTAGGCCTTGGCCCAAATCTGCATAAGTGGATACGGCTGCTATACACCGCACTTCGCTGGTGCGTCTCAGGGTCAACGGGCTGTATCCAGAGCCTTTGTGCTCCACAGGGGCACACGACAAGGGTGCCCATTGTCACCGATGTTATTCGCATTAGCGTTGGAACCACTGGCCGCCTGGATAAGAGGAGACCCGCTGGTGAGGGGCATTGACGTAGGGGGGGCTGGGAAGAACGCATATCCCTGTATGCCGATGATATCCTTCTCTATGCTCACAGGCCCCGACAAACATTCCACAGGCTCGTTCACATAATACAGTCATTTGGCTCTTATTCTGGATACTGCATCAATTGGTACAAATACCTAGTTTTCTCTCTGGCGGGCAATCCTCCAACATTAACGTCAGCATGCTCGGAGCTGGTGCAGAAGGATAAGTTTAAGTACCTGGGTATTTGGATAACAAAGTCAGTGGATGAGTTCACGCAATGAAATCTGTTGGCGCAACTTAATAGACTACGGGACGACGCGGCTCACTGGAGGGGGCTCCCGGTCTCCCTTATGGGCAGAGCTGTCCTCTTTATAATGATGGCCCTCCCATGCTTACTTTACGCAGTCCAGAATACCCCATATCGGATACAGGAGACGTTGTTCCGTGCAGTTGAATCCGAACAGCGCAAGTTGTTATGGGAGGAGGTGGCAGTCCTAGAATTGCGCTTAAGAAGCTCCAGAATGGAGTGTATGAGGGGGGTCTGGCAGTACCGATATTAGGAAATATTACTGGGCCTCTCAACTCATTAATATCAATGGATGGGTCTTTTCTCTATTGGAGGAACCAGCATATAGGGTGGACCGTTTGGTGTTGAACAACCGAAGTTATCTAGCGGAACTATACCGTGTGGGTCGGGGCAATGCACACCTCCCGACACATACAAGGACGGTTATTGACATCTGGCATAAGGCAACTAAAATGACAGGCTCAGAGAATAAACTCACGGAACAGACACCTTTGTGGGAGGGAGATTTTCTGAAAGAATTAAAACGGCTTCAGGGCTTCCGGAAATGGAGCCTCATTGGGATTGACGTACTGGGGGACGTCTGGAAGGGTGGCAAAATGATTACATTTGATACCTTGCGAGAGGACTTCCAATTGGGGGGAGGTGAATTCCTCAGATACCGACAACTGCATCATGCGCTTCACTACCACCTGAAGGAAGGGCCTGTGATACTGGAATATTCTCCTTTGGAGGACAGGCTCCTCCTAGAACCCATGATTGATAAAGCAGTGTCCCTTACTTATAAGAAACTCATGAACAACTCCCCAGACTGCATGGGTTCCTTGAGGGAGGCCTGGGAATCCGATGTGGGGCTTCTGGAGGACGACGATCGGGTGGAGTCCCTACAGAGTCCCAGAGAAATAGACATCAGAGCGCGCTTTAGGCTTGTTCAACTCCGCATTCTTCACAGATCGTACGCCTTGCGAATGGTACAGTTCCATATTGGTGGTTGTGTATCCGAGCTGTGTGCGAAGGGGTGTGGTGAGAAAGGGTCCTTCTTCCATATACTATGGTCTTGCCCCAGGATTCAGAGGTACTGGAGGGGTCTGACCCGCATAATGGAGGAAGTAGTGGGAGAGAGGGTCCCGCTGGAGTCTAGATGGCACATCCTGGGAGTCACGGGGGAGATCACATGGCCACAGTGGACCAAGACCTGGCTAGCCTTAGCAGGGGGGGTCGCCAAGAGGAATATTGCCCGGGCATGGTGGGCAGCAGAGCCCCTGACACTGGAAGCATGGAAGTGCGATATGGACTGGTGCCATAGGGCGGAACAAGTGGTCTATCAAAGCCGGGGTTGCCCCCGCAAATGGGGAAAAATATGGGGGGCATGGGTACAATATAGAGGCCCGTGGTCGGGGGCCCAGAGGTGTGTCTTACATGTTTTTAAATGAGAGATAGGCGGAGAACTCCGTCTAGTACTGTGATGATGTGTGCAGCATGTATCTGAGTTTGATATTTGGAGGGATACGTGGCAAACGTGTTGTTTTCCTAACCCACAAATGTATGCTATGTCTCTGAAGCTTGTTATTTTGTTCAATAAAAAGAATTAAAAAAAATAAATAGCAGGTGGGGGGCCATGGGGACCCCCGCAGCCCCAGGGACCGCCACCTCCTGGGGGCTTTGTTATTAATGTGCGGGGGCACGCGGCCCCCCGCAGCCCCGGGGACCACCACCTCCTGGGGGTTTTTCTTTAAAAATGAGTGGGGGGCTCCTGCCCCCCACGCTGCCCCGGGGACTGCCACTCCCCGGGGCATCACTGTAATTATGTGTGGGGGGCCTCGTGGACCCCCCACAGTCCCGGGGCCCGCCAGCTCCCCGGGGCTTCAATTGAAATAAATGAGTGTGGGGGGCTCCTGCCCCCCACACTGCCCCGGGGACCACCACCTCCCCGGGGTGCACTGAAATTAAGGGCGGGGGGCCTTGCGGGCCCCCCCAAGCCCCAGGGACTGCCACCTACCCGTGGCTCCAAAACAATTAAAGAAGTGTTGGGGGGCTCCTGCTCCCCCCACACTGCCCCGGGGACTACCACCTCCCCGGGGCACACTGAAATTAAGGGCGGGGGGCCTCGCGGGCCCCTCCAAGCCCCGGGGACCGCCACCTCCCCGGGGCTTCAATTTCATTAAAGAAGTGTGGGGGGGGGATCCTGCCTCCACCACCTCTCCGGGGTATTCGTTCGGAAAATTAAATACGGGTCTGAAGCGGACCCCGGCCCTGGGGACCTGCACCTCCCCGGGGCTTCAAACATGATGGGAGAGGGCCACGGAGCCCCCTCCTGGAGCACTCTATGGCCCTGGGGACCGCCACCCCCCAAGGCCAGCTCCAATGTCCTGGGGTGCCTACCCCCAGGACATTGCAGTTTGCTATGGCAGGGCAGGAGCACGGCTCCCGCCCTGCCATAGCAAACACTGCTTTGCTTCATGGAAGTGAGAGCAGGAAACTTGCTCTTGCTTCCATGAAGCAAAGCAGATTGCTTTTGGACAAGGGGAGCTGCATGTGAGCAGCTCCCTTTGTCCAAAAGCAATTCCGGCTCCAGCAGGAGACGGGGAGCTGGCTGGGACCGCGGGGGCATTGGAGCTGCACCCAGGGTACCCAACATGAGGCTAGGGTCCGGGGAATGTGGTTTCTGGGGCCAAAAGTGGCACAGGGAATGGGGGCCACGCGGCCCCCCTCCTGCTAAGAAAAATAAATAAAAAGAGGCAAAGCCCCGGGGGATGGGGTCCCGGGGCCGAAAAAGGCCTCAGGAGGGGGGCCGCATGGCCCCCTCCTTTTAAATAAATAAAAAAAAAAAAAACAATGTATGGCCATGCCCCGGGGGATGGGGCCCCCGGGGCTGTAATTGGCCTCGGGAGGGGTGCCGTGCGCCCCCTTCCTGTTTAAAAAAAAATTATTTTAATAAAAAATGGGTTACGCCCTGGGGGATGGGGTCCCCAGGGTCCAAAAACTATTAAGAGAAGGGGAACCACACAGCCCCCCTTCTAAAAAAAAAAAGAAAGGAGAAGCCGGCATCTTGCTGGAGGCCCGCCCTCTCCCTGCATCACTCTGCAAACGTGCCTCCTGGTGCGTTCTGGGTTGGGGATTAAGTCCCCTTGAATCCTAAGGGTCCTTAGGGGCCAACTAGCCCACCAGGTACCTCCAGTAAGCCCCACACAGTGAGATTGCTGAGAGGTGGTCAGAGGCCATGCCCCTTTTGACCCCACTCTGCAAACGTGCCTCTTGGCGCATTGCTGGTGGGGCGAAGAGGTCCTCTTGTGTCCTGCGGACCTCCGGACTAAAGTGGATTTCATCCCCCGAGCAGCAGTGCACCAGGAGGCGCATTTGCAGAGTGGTGTAAAAAGGGAGCGTGGCGTCGGACCACTCTCAGCAATCCAGCTGTGTGGGGCTTACTGGAGGTACCTCGTGGGCTAGTTGGCCCCCAGGGACCCACAGGAGGCAAGGGGACTTCATCCCCAACCAAGAGCATGCCAGGAGGTGCGTTTGCAGAGTGGTGGAGAAAGGGGGCGTGGCCCGTGTCCACCTCTCAGCAATCCCACTATCTAGGGCTTACTGTAGGTATCAGGTAGGCTAGTTGGCCCTTAAGGACCCCCAGCAGCTTAGGGGACTTTAATCCCCATCCAAGAGCGTGTCAGGAGGAGCGTTTGCAGAGTGGTGGGCAAAGGGGGCGTGGCCTGCTATGAGAACTTAGCAATCCTGCTGTGTGTGGGACTTACTGGAGGTAATAGGAGGGGTAATTGGCCCCCAAAGATGTCCTTGGGGGCCAACTACTCCTCCTGTTACCTCCAGTAAGTCCCACACAGTGGGATTGCTAAGAGGTCTTCGGAGGCCATGCCCCCCCTTTCTCTACCACTCTGCAAATGTGCCTCCTGGAGAGGTGTGGTGCAGTGGCCAGGGCAGCTGACTTCGGAGCACAGGGCTCACGGTTCGATCCCCGGCTCCGGCGGCAGCGCAGCTCAGCACCATGTGACTCTGGGCAATAGCTCACTTAATTTCCACGACGGCCCCCAGCGCCTTGAGACCCGTAAGGGTGAGTAGTTCGCGCTTTACAAATACGGATTTAGATTTAGATTTTAGATTTAGACTACCGGTTGGGGGATTAAGTCCAATTTACTCCTGAGGGACTTTGGGGGCCAAGAAGCCCTCCTGGCACCTCCTGTAAGTCCTACCCATGGAATGCCTGATGCTGGTCGGAGGCCCAGCACCCTTTCTCCACCACTCTGCAAACGCGACTACTAGTTAAAGAAGCATTTGCAATGTAATAGGTTTCGCATTTGCGAGAGTTAGAGCTATTGGCGTTGTATATGTAAACGTTTTTTACTAATGTTTTTTGGGGTGGAGTGGATGTACGTTGTGTGTAGTGGAATTATGTGTTATGTTGTGTAGAGAAATTATGGGGATAGAAAGTATGTGGTATTTAGTGTATAGGAATTATGTAGAGGGGGATTATGTGTTATGGAGAGTAATTATGTGGTATGGTGGTCTGTGTTGTGGAGTGGTAACCTCAGGTTTAGTCTTCCTCATTTCCATAGAAGCTAAACTATAAACTCAATGAGACAAAAAAAAAGAAGGAACCACTGAGGAGCACTTCTGGACCTAGTCAGAGGTATGAGCAGGGCCACTGGAGTTATGCGACTGTTTGGCTGCACCGACTTTCGCACAATTATACATTTTCCGCATTTGCCACATAATCCATCATCTGCTGCATAATCTGCAGATTTGAAAAGAAAAAAACCTTGTTTCTAGTTCAAATGGCTTCTCTTGCCTCTTTCTGCACCTCTGTTGCTTCTTTCTGAAGTTCTCTTGACTCTTTCTGCACCCCTCTTGCCTCTTTCTGCACCTCTGCTGTTTCTTTCTGTACCTCTCTTGCTTCTTTCTGCACCCCTCGTGCCTCTTTCAGCACCCCGCTTCCCTCTTTCTGCACCCCTCCTGCCTCTTTCTGCACCTCTCTTCCCTCTTTCTGCACCCCTCTTGCCTCTTTGTGCACCTCTGTTCCTTCTTTTTGCACTTTTTTTGTTTCTTTCTGCACCTCTATTGCTTCTTTCTGCACCCCTCGTGCCTCTTTCTCCACCCCACTACCCCCTTTCTGCATCTCTGTTGCTTCTTTCTGCACTTTATCTTGCCTCTTTCTGCACCCCTCTTGCCTCCTTCTGCACCACTGTTGTTTCTTTTTGCACTGCTCTTGCTTTTTTCTGTACCCCTCTTGCCTCTCTCTGCACCCTTCTTGCCTCCTTCTGCACCTCTGTTGGTTCTTTCTGCACTACTCTTGCTTCTTTCTGCACCTCTTTTGCCTGTTTCTGCAACTCTCTTGTCTCTTTCTGCACTTCTCTTGCCTCCTTCTGCACCTCTGTTGCTTCTTTCTGCACTTCTCTTGCTGCTTTCTGCACCCCTCTTGCCTCTTTCTGCACCTCTGTTGCTTCTTTCTGCACTTCTCTTGCTTATTTCTGCACCTCTCTTGCTTCTTTCTGCTCTCCTCTTGCCTCTTTCTGCACCATTCTTCCCTCTTTCTGCACCTCTCTTGCCACTTTCTGCACCCCTGTTCCCTTTTTCTGCACCTCTCTTGCCTGTTTCTGCAACTCTCTTGCCTCTTTCTGCATAAGACTTGCCTCCTTCTGCACCGCTGATGCTTCTTTCTGCACTTTTCTTATCTCTTTCTGCACCCGTCTTGTCTGTTCTGCACCTTTGTTGGTTCTTTCTGCACCCCTCTTGCTTCTTTCTGTACCTCTTTTGTCTGTTTCTGTAACTCTCTTGCCTCTTTCTGCACCTCTCTTGCCTCCTTCTGCACTTCTGTTGCTTCTTTCTGCAGTTCTCTTGCCTTCTTCTGCATCTCTGTTGCTTCTTTCTGCACTTTATCTTGCCTCTTTCTGCACTCCTCTTGTCTCCTTCTGCACCTCTGTTGTTTCTTTTTGCACTGCTCTTGCTTTTTTCTGCACCCCTCTTGCCTGTTTCTGCACCTCTGTTGACTCTTTCTGCACCTCACTTGCTTCTTTCTGCACCCCTCTTGCCTCTTTCTGCACCCTTCTTCTCTTTTCCTGCACCTCTCTTGCCTCTTTCTGCACCCATGTTCCTTCTTTCTCCACCTTTCCTGCCTGTTTCTGTACCTCTCTTGCCTCTTCCTGCACTTCTCTTGCCTCTTTCTGCACCTCTGTTGCTTCTTTCTGCAGTTCTCTTGACTCTTTCTGCACCCCTCTTGCCTCTTTCTGCACCTCTGATGCTTCTTTCTGCACTTCTCTTGCCTCTTTCTGCGCCTCTCTTGCTTCTTTCTGCACCCATCTTCCCTCTTTGTGCAACTCTCTTGCCTCTTTCTGCACCTCTCTTCCCTCTTTCTGCACCCCTCCTGCCTCTTTCTACACCTCTTTTCCTTCTTTCTGCACTTCTCTTGTTTCTTTCTGCACCTCTCTTGCTTCTTTCTTCACCCCTCTTGCCTCTTTCTCCACCCCTCTTCCCCTTTCTGCATCTCTGTTGCTTCTTTCTGCACTTTATCTTGCCTTTCTCTGCACCCCTCTTCCCTCCTTCTGCACCTCTGTTGTTTCTTTTTGCACTGTTCTTGCTTTTTTCTGCACCCCTCTTGCCTCTTTCTGCACCCCTCTTGCCTCCTTCTGCACCTCTGTTGGTTCTTTATGCACTGCTCTTGCTTCTTTCTGCACCTCATTTGCCTGTTTCTGCAACTCTTTTGTCTCTTTCTGCACTTCTCTTGCCTCCTTCTGCACCTCTGTTGCTTCTTTCTGCACTTCTTGTGCCTCTTTCTGCACCCCTCTTGCCTATTTCTGCACATCTCTTGCTTCTTTCTGCACCTCTCTTGCTTCTTTCTGCACCCCTCTTGCCCCTTTCTGCACCCTTCTTCCCTCTTTCTGCACCTCTCTTGCCACTTTCTGCACCCCTGTTCCCCTTTTCTGCACCTCTCTTGCCTGTTTCTGCAACTCTCTTGCCTCTTTCTGCAGATTTCTTGCCTCCTTCTGCACCTCTGATGCTTCTTTGTGTACTTTTCTTACCTCTTTCTGCACCCCTCTTGTCTGTTTGTGCACCTCTGTTGGTTCTTTCTGCACTGCTCTTGCTTCTTTCTGGACCTCTCTTGCAAATTTCTGCACCCCTCTTGCCTCTTTCTGCACCCCGCTTGCCCCTTTCTGCACTTCTGTTGGTTCTTTCTGCACTGCTCTTGCTTCTTTCTGCACCTCTTTTGCCTGTTTCTGCAACTCTTTTGTCTCTTTCTGCAATTCTCTTGCCTCCTTCTGTACCTCTGTTGCTTCTTTCTGCACCTCTCTTGCTTCTTTCTGCACCCCTCTTGCCCCTCTTGCCCCTTTCTGCACCCTTCTTCCCTCTTTCTGCACCTCTCTTGCCACTTTCTGCACCCCTGTTCCCCTTTTCTGCACCTCTCTCGCCTGTTTCTGCAACTCTCTTGCCTCTTTCTGCAGATTTCTTGCCTCCTTCTGCACCTCTGATGCTTCTTTGTGTACTTTTCTTACCTCTTTCTGCACCCCTCTTGTCTGTTTGTGCCCCTCTGTTGGTTCTTTCTGCACTGCTCTTGCTTCTTTCTGGACCTCTCTTGCAAATTTCTGCACCCCTCTTGCCTCTTTCTGCACCCTGCTTGCCGCTTTCTGCACTTCTGTTGGTTCTTTCTGCACTGCTCTTGCTTCACTCTGCACCTCTTTTGCCTGTTTATGCAACTCTCTTGTCTCTTTCTGCACTTCTCTTGCCTCCTTTGCACCTCTGTTGCCTCTTTCTGCACTTCTCTTGCCTCTTTCTGCACCCCTCTTGCCTCTTTCTGCACCTCTGTAGCTTCCTTCTGCACTTCTCTTGCTTCTTTCTGCACCTCTCTTGCTTCTTTCTGCACCCCTCTTGCCTCTTTCTGCACCATTCTTCCCTCTTTCTGCACCTCTCTTGCCACTTTCTGCACCCCTGTTCCCTTTTTCTGCACCTCTCTTGCCTGTTTCTGCAACTCTCTTGCCTCTTTCTGCATAAGTCTTGCCTCCTTCTGCACCGCTGATGCTTCTTTCTGCACTTTTCTTATCTCTTTCTGCACCCGTCTTGTCTGTTTCTGCACCTTTGTTGGTTCTTTCTGCACTGCTCTTGCTTTTTTCTGGACCTCTCTTGTAAATTTCTGCACCCCTCTTGCTTCTTTCGGTACCTCTTTTGTCTGTTTCTGTAACTCTCTTGCCTCTTTCTGCACCTCTCTTGCCTCCTTCTGCACTTCTGTTGCTTCTTTCTGCAGTTCTCTTGCCTTCTTCTACATCTCTGTTGCTTCTTTCTGCACTTTATCTTGCCTCTTTCTGCACTCCTCTTGTCTCCTTCTGCACCTCTGTTGTTTCTTTTTGCACTGCTCTTGCTTTTTTCTGCACCCCTCTTGCCTGTTTCTGCACCTCTGTTGACTCTTTCTGCACCCCTCTTGCCTCTTTCTGCACCCTTCTTCCCTTTTCCTGCATCTCTCTTGCCTCTTTCTGCACTTCTCTTTCCTCTTTCTGCACCTCTGTTGCTTCTTTCTGCAGTTCTCTTGACTCTTTCTGCACCCCTCTTGCCTCTTTCTGCACCTCTGATGCTTCTTTCTGCACTTCTCTTGCTTCTTTCTGCACATCTCTTGCTTCTTTCTGCACCCCTCTTGCCTCTTTCTGCACCCTTCTTCCCTCTTTCTGTACCTCTCTTGCAACGTTTTGCACCCCTGTTCCATTTTTCTGCACCTCTCTTGCCTGTTTCTGTAACTCTCTTGCCTCTTTCTGCAGATTTCTTGCCTCCTTCTGCACCTCTGATGCTTCTTTCTGCACTTTTCTTACCTCTTTCTGCACCACTCTTGCCTCCTTCTGCACTTCTGTTGGTTCTTTCTGCACTGCTCTTGTTTCTTTCTGCACCTCTTCTGCCTGTTTCTGCAACTCTCTTGCCTCTTTCTGCACTTCTCTTGCCTCCTTCTGCACCTCTGTTGCTTCTTTCTGCACTTCTCTTGCCTTTTTCTGCACCCCTTTTGCTTCTTTCTGCACCTCTGTTGCTTCTTTCTGCAGCTCTGTTGCTTCTTTCTGCACCTCTCTTGCTTCTTTCTGCAGCTTTCTTACCTCTTTCTGCACCCTTCCTCCCTCTTTCTGCACCTCTCTTGTCTCTAGCTGCAACTCTCTTGCCTCTTTCTGTAGTTCTCTTGCCTTCTTCTGCACCTTTGTTACTTCTTTCTGCACTTCTCTTGCCTCTTTCTGCACCCTCTTGCTTATTTTTGCACCTCTGTTGCTTCTTTCTGCACCTCTCTTGCTTCTTTCTGCACCTCTCTTGCTTCTTTCTGCACCTTTCTTGCCTCTTTATGCAACCTTCTTCCCTCTTTCTGCACCTCTCTTGCCTCTATCTGCAACTCTCTTGCCTCTTTCTGTAGTTCTCTTGCCTTCTTCTGCCCCTCTATTACTTCTTTCTGCGCTGCTCTTGCCTCTTTCTGCACCCCTCTTGTCTGTTTCCTCACCTCTGTTGGTTCTTTCTGCACTGCTCTTGCTTCTTTCTAGACCTCTCTTGCAAATTTCTGCACCCCTCTTGCTTCTTTCTGCACCCCTCTTGCCCCTTTCTGCACTTCTGTTGGTTCTTTCTGCACTGCTCTTGCTTTGTTCTGCACCTCTTTTGCCTGTTTCTGCAACTCTCTTGTCTCTTTCTGCAGATTTCTTGCCTTCTTCTGCACCTCTGATGCTTCTTTCTGCACTTTTCTTACCTCTTTCTGCACCACTCTTGCCTCCTTCTGCACTTCTGTTGGTTCTTTCTGCACTGCTCTTGCTTCTTTCTGCACTCTTCTGCCTGTTTCTGCAACTCTCTTGCCTCTTTCTGCACTTCTCTTGCCTCCTTCTGCACCTCTGTTGCTTCTTTCTGCACTTCTCTTGCCTTTTTCTGCACCCCTTTTGCTTCTTTCTGCACCTCTGTTGCTTCTTTCTGCAGCTCTGTTGCTTCTTTCTGCACCTCTCTTGCTTCTTTCTGCAGCTTTCTTACCTCTTTCTGCACCCTTCCTCCCTCTTTCTGCACCTCTCTTGTCTCTATTTGCAACTCTCTCGCCTCTTTCTGTAGTTCTCTTGCCTTCTTCTGCACCTTTGTTACTTCTTTCTGCACTTCTCTTGCCTCTTTCTGCACCCTATTGCTTATTTTTGCACCTCTGTTGCTTCTTTCTGCACCTCTCTTGCTTTCTTTCTGCACCTCTCTTTGCTTCTTTCTGCACCTTTCTTACCTCTTTATGCAACCTTCTTCCCTCTTTCTGCACCTCTCTTGCCTCTATCTGCAACTCTCTTGCCTCTTTCTGTAGTTATCTTGCCTTCTTCTGCACCTCTGTTACTTCTTTCTGCACTTCTCTTGCCTCTTTCTTCACCCCTCTTGTCTGTTTCTGTACCTCTGTTGGTTCTTTCTGCACTGCTCTTGCCTCTTTCTGCACCCCTCTTGTCTGTTTCTGCACCTCTGTTGGTTCTTTCTGCACTGCTCTTGCTTCTTTCTGGACCTCTCTTGCAAATTTCTTCACCCCTCTTGCCTCTTTCTGCACCCCTCTTGTCCCTTTCTGCACTTGTGTTGGTTCTTTCTGCACTGCTCTTGCTTTGTTCTGCACCTCTTTTGCCTGTTTCTGCAACTCTCTTGTCTCTTTCTGCACTTCTCTTGCCTCCTTATGCACCTCTGTTGCTTCTTTCTGCACTTCTCTTGCCTCTTTCTGCACCCCTCTTGCATATTTCTGCACCTCTGTTGCTTCTTTCTGCACTTCTCTTGCATCTTTCTGCACATCTCTTGCGTCTTTCTGCACCCCTATTGCCTCTTTCTGCATCCTTCTTCCCTCTTTCTGTGCCTCTCTTGCAACTTTTTGCACCCCTGTTCCATTTTTCTGCACCTCTCTTGCCTGTTTCTGTAACTCTCTTGCCTCTTTCTGCAGATTTCTGGCCTCCTTCTGCACCTCTGATGCTTCTTTCTGCACTTTTCTTACCTCTTTCTGCACCCTTCTTGTCTGTTTCTGCTCCTCTGTTGGTTATTTCTGCACTGCTCTTGCTTCTTTCCGGACCTCTCTTGCAAATTTCTGCACCCCTCTTGCCTCTTTCTGCACCCCTCTTGCCCCCTTCTGCACTTCTGTTGGTTCTTTCTACACTGCTCTTGCTTCTTTCTGCACCTCTGTTGCTTCTTTGTGCACCTCTCTTGCTTCTTTCTGCACCTCTCTTGCTTCTTTCTGCACCTTTCTTGCCTCTTTCTGCAACCTTCTTCCCTCTTTCTGCACCTCTCTTGCCTCTATCTGCAACGCTCTTGCCTCTTTCTGTAGTTCTCTTGCCTTCTTCTGCACCACTGCTACATCTTTCTGCATTTCTCTTGCCTCTTTCGTCACCCCTCTTGTCTGTTTCTGCACCTCTGTTGGTTCTTTCTGCACTGCTCTTTCTGCACCTCTCTTGTCTCTTTCTGCACTTCTCTTTCCTCCTTCTGCACCTCTGTTGCTTCTTTCTGCACTTCTCTTGCCTCTTTCTGCACCCCTCTTGCCTCTTTCTGCACCTCTGTTGATTCTTTCTGCACTTTTCTTGCTTCTTTCTGTACCTCTCTTGCTTCTTTCTGCCCCCCTGTTTGTTCTTTCTGAACCATTCATCCCTATTTCTGAACCCTTCTTCCTTCTTTCTGCACCTCTCTTGCCTCTTTTTGCACCCCTGTTCCCTTTTTCTGCACCTCTCTTGCCTGTTTCTGCAACTCTCTTGCCTCTTTATGGAGTTCTCTTGCCTCCTTCTGTACCTCTGATGCTTCTTTCTACACTTCACTTGCCTCTTTCTGCACCCCTCTTGTCTGTTTCTGCACCTCTGTTGGTTCTTTCTGCACTGCTCTTGCTTCTTTCTGGACCTTTTTTGCAAATTTCTGCACCCCTCTTGCCTCTTTCTGCACCCCTCTTGCCTCCTTCTGCACCTCTGTTGGTTCTTTCTGCACTTCTCTTGTTTCTTACTGCACCTCTTTTGCCTGTTTCTGCAACTCTCTTGCCTCTTTCTGCACTTCTCTTGCCTCCTTCTGCACCTCTGTTTGCTTCTTTCTGCACTTCTTTTGCCTTTTTCTGCATCCCTCTTGCTTCTTTCTGCACCTCTGTTGCTTCTTTCTGCAGCTCTTTTGCTTATTTCTGCACCTCTCTTGCTTCTTTCTGTACCCCTCTTGCCTCTTTCTGCACCCTTCTTCCCTATTTCTGCAGCTCTCTTGCCTCTTCCTGCACCCCTGTTCCCTTTTTCTGCACCTCTCTTGCCTGTTTCTGCAACTCTCTTGCCTCTTTCTGCAGTACTCTTGCCTCCTTCTGCACCTCTGTTGCTTCTTTCTGCACTTCTCATGCCTCTTTCTGCACCCCTCTTGTCTGTTTCTGCACCTCTGTTGTTTTTTTTTGCACTGCTCTTGCTTCTTTATGCACCTCTCTTGCTAATTTCTGCACCCCTCTTCCCTCTTTCAGCACCCCCTTGCCTCCTTCTGCACCTCTGTTGGTTCTTTCTACACTGCTCTTGCTTCTTTCTGTACCTCTTTTGCCTGTTTTTGCAACTCTCTTGCCTCTTTCTGCACTTCTCTTGCCTCCTTCTGCACCTCTCTTGCAAATTTCTGCACCCCTCTTGCCTCTTTCTGTACCCCTCTTCCCTCTTTCTTTACCTCTCTTGCCTCTGTCTGTACCCCTGTTCCCTCTTTCTGCAACTCTCTTGCTTCTTTCTGAACTTCTCTCGCCTCTTTCTGTACTGAAATGGGAAGTGCAAGCTGTCAAGTTTAAAGGTCTGCGTGCTCTTGTGACTGAGGTATATGTCTACTTGAACATGTATTCTCACATGTGTTATGCATCTGAAGATGGTAGCTTTAAAAGCTGGTAACTTCTATAGGTGGTCACATTTTCTTAGTTGTGCTCTGTCAATCGGTTGCACAAGTAGACATGTCTTATGCATATAGGTGTTATAGAGTCCCTCAAATATACTATTGAATACCAGGTGCCCTGTATTATGAGCAGAAAGAAATACATACACCTTTTTGTACACAAATTTACAGAGTATGCTGTTTGAAACACAGGTATTCAAGCATTTGTATGTTTATTTTTATGTAACATGTCACTAGGTAAAAGCAGAGCCACACGCATGCATACCTTCACAAACTTGGTCAGACTTACAACAGTGATATGCTTAGGATTGGTGTTTTATATTTGATAGGCCTAACATTCTGAGCAGTCGATTAATAGTGAACCTTCAAGAGAAAGTGAGGTTTAAGACATTTTGGGAGAAGGATTAGTGATTAGGCTACTTTGTATGAGTCTGTTGTAAGGTACAATCAAAGTAGGCCTCTTTCTGCACCTCTGTTGGTTCTTTCTGCACTTCTCTTGCTTCTTTCTCCACCTTTCTTCCTCTTTCTGGACTACTGTTGCCTCTTTCTGCATTTTATTTTGCTTCTTTCTGTAACTTTCTTCCTCTTTGTGCACCTCTCTTCCCTCTTTCTGCACTTCTCATGCTTGTTTCTGCACCTTTCTTCCTCTTTCTGCACATGTCCTACCTATATAGGCATAGTTAGAAATTACTATCTCGGTGTAGGGTTTTTAGTAAAAACAGGAAGATTGGCGCTCAGGCTAGTTTGCGTTGTGTCTGCTATGCTAAGAGTGTGAACGGTGCTGCCAGTTCGGGGGAAATACCCTGTAACCCCCGTGAATGTGAGTCAAAAAACCCACACCAACAATGAGAACACTATCCTGGGCACACGAAATGAGGATAAAACAATGGTAGAAATGTCTTGTATTGTACCAATTTCTGTGGTCGACACCAGTGTATTGTTTAAAAGTATTTAATAATGCAACAACGAAAAACAACCAGCCAACACATGTTTAGTCACATAAGGGAACTATCCCGTGACTTCTTCAGGGCTGAGTGGCGATGAAGAGGGACCGGACAGTGTCGCAAGGCCGGTGATAATTCCAACCCGGCCAGGGGGTCAAAGAGGACCAACCGGTCCACGTCACAGTTCCTGCTGGGAGGGTAGCCCAAAGTGGTGGACCCCTATGGATGGGGCTGTAAGAAGGGCAGTATAGCCCTTAATTACAAGCGGACCTCTATATGGTTGTAACACGTCTGGGTGTGACGTGTTGATGCGAGGGTGATAAAAACGAGGAAGAGTGGGACGCCTAGGGGTTAGTATTCTCGTCCATCCAGTGTCTGGAGGAGGTAAATGGGCGGGTGCGCCGTACTACTCGAGTCAGTATGGAGAAGAAGAGAAGACACTGGTTCCGTCTCGATTTCCGGATGCGGTTTCTACCATTGTTTTATCCTCATTTCGTGTGCCCAGGACAGTGTTCTCATAGTTAGAAATTAGCATTTAAAAAACCTTAGAAATTCACTGAAAAAACCATAGGTTTCAGGGAAGTTATAGTTAGGAACTAGCATTTGAAAAACCTTTGAAATTCACTGAAAAAACCATAGGTTTCAGGGACATTATAGTTAGGAATAAGCATTTAAAAAACCTTTGAAATTCACTGAAAAAACCACAGGTTTCAGGGACGTTATAGTTAGGTTGACATTTCACTCATACAAAACCAGAGAAATTCGGCCGTTATAGTTAGCTGAGCTAACAATAACTTGCGTCCCCGCAATGCACTGCTGGTGACATCACATATTACATCACTCATGACAGGTAACCCTGTGCGGAGTATGCGTAGTGGAGCTCCGCGTAGCTCCACGTAGTAAAAAAAAGCCTCCGTGGAACTACGCGGGCTCCACTCCGCCCCCGGACCATCAGCAATATAATAAAAATTTTAAAAAACACCACTTACCTTGGTTTCTGCCTTCCCTGCTCCTCTCCGCTGTGTCTCCCTTCTTCCTGCGTCCTCCTCCTCGCGTCCCTGTAGGTATTACGTCTTCCGTGAACTGTGCATGCACTGCGCATGCACATTTCACGCATGACGTAATACATACAGGGCGGCGAGGAGGAGGACGCTGGAAGAAGGGAGACACCGTGGCGAGGAGGGAAGGGTAGAAGACAAGGTAAGTGGTGTTTTTTTTAATTTTTGTAAATGGGGCTAGCCTCGTACTCCGCTCCGCCACGGAGGCGGAGATTTGCCCAACTTTGCGTTCCCAGCAGAGCACGGAGTTGGTAAATCTCCGCAAACTCCGCTGGCGGAGCAGAGTACGATGCCCAGGGTTAATGACAGGCTCAGTGACATCACTGATGACATCTCAATTGACATCACTGATGACATCACTGATGACATCATCCACGTGATCATCTGATGCACCTCCACACACCCTAATATAACCTTTGATACACCCACTCTAAAATACAGTCTACCAATATTGAAACCATAGACAGACCAATAGCAGTTAGTACATACCCCTCACTGATTCATATGTCTACACACACATCCACTCACTCACCCAAACAGTCACTCATACACGCAGTCATTCATCAATATAGCTACTGATATATCCACTCATACACCCATATAGACACTCACACACTGCCACTCACCCAAACAGTTACTCAAATACCTAGTCAGTCACCCAAAGAATCAATCACACTGCCATTTACTCACCTATACAGTTATACACACACACCACCTCACTTATTCATACAGATAGTACCATATACGTACTCTCTTCAACAATTACTGACATAAGCACACACTTATCCAAGCAGCGACTGTCACAATCACTCACTGTCACATATACTCACTTATATACTCCAACAGTCACATATACTGCCTTTCACATATGTAGTTACTTACACACATACCACTGAGACATCCATTCACTCACCAACACAGCTATATGCACACTCACTCACCCATACAGTCCCTAACACACGCACTCATAAACCCATACACCCTGTGAATCACCCACACACACATCCGTGCAGGCAGTGGCACAAGCCCCACCCACCCACACAGATACTCAGGCACCCATAGAGGTACTCAGACAACAAGTCATTAACCCATATATACACTCATGTAGCTACTCACCAACCCATGCAGCCACTTATATACCAACTGACAGACTGATACAGACATTCACACAGATTAGTAATTCACCCATGCATTCACTAACATATGTTTAATCACTCACTTATACAGTCAGTCATGCACACACTAAATCATCCATTCAGACACTCATGCACCCACTCATTCTTCAATACACCTTTGCGTATCTATAATTAACATTCTTAAAGTTTTTAGAAACACTCAGTCACTGATGATATCATCAGTGATGTCATTTGAGATGTCATCAGTGATGTAATCAGTGATGTCACTGACCATGTCATGAGTGATGTAATATGTGATGTCTTCAGCAGTGCATTGCGGCGGCGCAAGTTATAATTAACTCAGCTAACTATAACGGCTGAATTTCTCTGGTTTTGTACGAGTGAAACGTCAACCTAACTATAACGTCCCTGAAACCTGTGTTTTTTTCAGGGAATTTCAAAGGTTTTTAAATGCTAATTCCTAACTATAATGTCCCTGAAACCTATGTTTTTTTCAGTGAATATATATATAATTTAATTTCACTATAATAAAATTTCATAAAATCAATCACATCGACCAACATTCATCATGGACAATGTTGTACTATATTGCATATTTCGTTGTTCATAAACTCACAATTGATTCCCAATGTGCATTATTATCATCTACATACCAATGTACATTTATAGCCTGGAACAGAAAACTGAGATTTCAAAAAGAAAAGTATTTATTAAAGATGTTTCAACTAGGCCCTTTGAAAAAGATTTGTTATCATTGTATAAATGTACAATCTCAACAAATATTTGGGGGAATTTCAATAAAGGACATTAGACAATATATTTAGAAACTCATCTTACATTTTATGCTCTTCCAGTGAAAACTTAAAGCAAATTAAAGGCGTCTTCTAACAGACTCATCATAAAGGACAGTTTTGGCATCTTATAATTTGAATAAGCCTCACATTCATTCAGTTAGGAAGGGCTTATTTTGCATCGAATTATAAAGGTTTATATTGATTGGAGTGTGCCATCAATGTAGGACTGGAATCTCAGTCTCATCAATGTAATATTGTCTGATGCAATCAAATAGCTGTTAAATAGCATATGAGAGTTTGTCAAGCAACGTGTCACTCCAATATTAGTTAGTGAGTTTGACGGAATTGTAATATGATTTCATGGGATTGGTTAGCCATACAAAACAAGCCATGACACTGCCTTTTGAAAATATAGTCCCATTCTAGTAGTGAGACTAAACAAGTGGGTTGGTTTGCTATATTGAATGCCACTAAAACCTAAAACAATCAGCATGGAAGATGCCACAGGGCTCCTGTTTTCAACACATCCCTGAATAACTTTAGAATAGTTGCTTCCATGCCATAGGTTGACCAGAACCCAAACTGTGCAGCCTAAAAGAGTTAGCCGGAGTTAGCCGGTGACTGAAACTGTCTCACAACATCATTTTCCAGATTTTTAGATGAAACTGGAAAGATAATTCTGAACTTCAAATCGAAATTCAAATCTGGTATTTGTAAAGCGAGAACTACTCAACCTTAAGGGTCTCAAGGCGCTAGGGGCCGTCTGAGGGATTACGTGAGTTATTATCCAGAGTCACATGGTGCTGAGCTGAGCTGCCACTGGCGCCGGGGATCGAACCGTGAGCCCTGTGCTCCGAATCAGCCATCTGGCCACTGCGCCGCACCTCTCCCCTTCAATTAACCATCATTTCCAGATTCATGGAAGATACCTTCAAGCCCGGCTGAAACAACCCTTGTTTAAGAATTGGGAACATCCTTTACTCTTTTGGTGAGAGGTTAAGTGTGTCCATGATAAATAGAGAGATGACAGCTGAAAAAAATGTAAACCTTTTGGAGCAAGGTAAATGTTTATATATTTCAATCTAAGGCTACCTAATCAATGTAATATTTTGTCCTAGAAGCACAATGACAAAGGCAATTCAGAACCTAAAAGAGTGCTGAGGATGAAGACCCATTTTGAGGTGGATCCTGCATATTAATCACAAACATTCAGATCTCAGTTAAACTTGTTGCCAGGTAAGAGTCTAACCTATTGGTACTTGATTCACATTTTTGGAAGCTGTGACTACCTCTCATGACTATTTGCTGGCATTCGAGAGTTGCTAATAGATGAGTCGCTGATGCAACGTATGGTGAGATATATTCTATATTTTTATTTGTCTTCTACTATTCCATTCCATTCCACCAATATATACCTTCTCTTGAATGGTCACCAGAAATTAGAGAGAATTGGAGAACCAGAGATTTTTTATGAAAGTGGAAAAGAGTTCTAAATGCTACATCTATGCTGAATATAATTCGATCAGATCAGAAGCTCTTTATAATCAATGGCTATATAATGGACTAGATCAGAGGTACACCATTAACTTTGTTATCTGTTCAACACTAAAATGCCATACTATGATACTGTTATCAAAGTGTGGTGTTATATTCCAGTCATCAATGCTTAACTATCCTGGCTACATGGGCACAGAGGGCATTCAAACACTGAGCCTCATTTTAATACCAAGACTGGCACTCAGCCTTCTAGGTCGGCAAATGCTCTGGCATCTCCTCCTTTGACAGAGGACCACCCTCTATACATAGAGATCACTTCCTGCCTGAAGGGTATTGTTGCCAACAGTGTATCTGCTGATGTGGTAGATGTGCACTAGACCGCTTGAATGCAGAGAGAGAGAGGACCAGGTCTCTTTGCTTGCACAGCATTTTTTTTAGCACACAAACTACTAAAGTATGAGTTTCTTTGTGCAAAACAAAACAATTACTGGCCCTTACGTGCAGGAAGATTTCTCCCTCCCATTTTAAGTTATTCGTACCCGGGTCCACCATGCCTCAAATGGCATTCTGGTAAAGGAAACCTAGTGCTAGTTACCCAGAGTAAATAGGGTGGAGCAAGCCCAACTGTGATGTGGTAGTCCCACGAGGAACGGAAATCAAGTTGAGGTTTTCTTAGGGCAGAGGCAATGGAGGCTGCACTATCAGAGACAATGCCTCTTCCTCAGCTCTAATTCAGGCTGACAGGAGGAGAGCATTGGAAATTTCTGTCATCCTGCCAAACTCCAAATAAGACATACTAAACAGGAGCAGTTTTAGTTCATAGATTATTTCCTCTTCCAGCTATTTTCTCAGCAAAAATGCAGGGTGATTAGCAAGTGCTCTTGTCATAAGACCTGTGTCTTCTGAGGACCAATGATGTGTCTTTCAATGTCCAGGACTGGTAAACTAGACTGCACCTTAAAACAATGTTCGTGATCGAGCACAGTGTGCCAACCCAATCACACGCCTGAGCATCCATGAGCATATGAGTATGAGCAGTGGTTTATGGGGGTTGTAGTTCCTCTCAGCATTGATGTTGTGGTGCTGTCAATTCTGAAAAGCAAACATCCTTGCCTGATAAAGCACGCCCAACATCTTTTAATGGTAAATACCAATATTTACAATGTTTAGTTCATTATAATTGTTAGAGACAAACATATTGCATGAATAGAATGTAGGTTTTCAAGACACATTACACACTAAATTTGAATGCAGCAAGTGCACACCTCATAAAACAGAAGGGAAGAACCTACATATTCATAGAGTTCATAGTCACAACTCTAAATATCTATTCCAATTATAACTAGTGTAATCGAGATTTCTCCCAAAGGTTAAAAAGACCACATATATCAGATAAAGCATTTAATTATTTTCAGGAAGATTTTCTTATTTGTAAAATAAGAAATTAAATGGGAACTCTTTCAAGTCCATATTAATAACTCTGTGTAATGGACAGAACACTAGTAAAATTAAATTATTGAGGAGACTCTGGCATTTATTGGTGGAGGAGGTCTACCTTAGGGATAGGATCATGATGAAACCATGTATTACTTATATTTGTCATTTAATCCAGAGGGGGGTGTCAATCCTAACTTAAAGGGCAAGCAACTCATTAAGGAAATTACCTGTCTCCCTGGAATTCCACCTGGGTCCCAATTACGAAGAAGCTGCAGGGTGTGCAGGTTCAAGATGTTGACCTACGCATACAAAGCCCTGCACAACGAAGGACCAGCTCACTTGAACAAATGCATGACCTTCCACCAAACAACAGACACCTACGATCTGCCTCCCTCTTCATCGCAGACACCCCCCGGATCCGCAGAGGCAACAGCAGAGGACGCTCCTTCTCACACCTGCCAGCAAAAGCTTGGAACGACCTTCCCCTGCACCTCAGGACTGTCTCAACCGTCCAGAAATTCAAGAAAAAAATCCAGAAATTCAAGAAAAAACTCAAGATCTGGCAGTTTGAATGAACAGATCACCTCAAAGAAGTTAGCAACTCCGGCGCCCTGAGACCCTCATGGGTGATTTGCATGCTTTACAAATCCTTGATTGATTTTTCTTCTGCTTTTCACATAATGTCTACTCTCCGAAGACTGGTGGAAGCAGAAAAATGCCTTGTTGAAATAATTGTATTTATATCGCATCTGCATGCGCTGGTAATGTTCATTCCATTACTTTATGCAGGTATGCAAGCATATTTTAGAAAAAGTACAAGTGTGCATGAAAACAAATGCTATTTCCTCTACCCATTTCAACCATTTATGCCATAGGGGCGGATATGGCTGTTGGGACACATGCTAAATTATTGAATTAATCATATCATTACACCCTCTTTCATGACTACATTAGCAACCTGTACTTTGACATGATTCCCCGTAGAATGCAATTGGACAAAGAATAATATCATATTAATATAACAATGAATAATTATCTTACCGGATCAGTGACAATTAGAAATTCAAAGCATGGACATCTGCTTGTAATGTATCTATCAAGACATGATTTGTTGATTCCAGAAAGGCTCTCGATATTGACTAAGGGGCATATTATCAAGAAACGGCGTTAAAATTATCGCCGCTTTAGCGGCAGAAAACTGCCGCTAAAGCGGCGATAATGGGCTTGATAATATGCCCTTGAGAATTCCAATAGAAGCCAATGTTCTGGTGTCAACATGGGCTTCTATTGGAATTCTCCAGGGCATATTATCAAGCCCATTATCGCCGATTTTGCGGCAGTTTTCTGCCGCTAAACCGGCGATAATTTTAACGCCATTCTTGATAATATGCCCCTTAATGTTTTAGTAGCCAAACTGTACTCTATTTTGTGAATCGTTGAATGGACTACATTTTGAGAATACTGACATTGTGCAGGATGCCAATGGCTATCTGCTTTTATTTTATACATGTAAAATATTTCTAACAAGACTAATTAGCAAATATATAGTTGTATATTTTAGTGATGGTACATTATGATTATACCAGGGCGCAATTTAAATTACGCCTGAGTAATTGGAGTAATTTTGGTAATTCAGCATTACTTTTTTTTGCAAAATTACCAATAATGCTAGCTTATGTAATTAAGAGCAATTTTGTGGAAAAAAATCCTACTGCAATAGCATATTTAGTGACCACAAGTGGTTGCTCATGCTCACTATTCATGTTCTAATGCATTTAGTGCTATTTCTTAGCATGAAATGCATCCTCGTGTCCATTTTGGATGCAAGTTTACATTTTGCACTAAGAAAATAGCGATAAATGTATGGAGTAAGTTGGGGGAACTCCTACCCCAAGTGCATATATAGCGAGCAACTGCTCTCACTCTCTATTCATGTTCTCTTGCATTTAGTGCTGTTTCATAGTGCAAAATGCCTTGCTTCCATTTTGTACACAAGGGGACGATTTTGCACCAATAAAACTGTGCTAAATTCAGGATTACTTTTCTTGTATAGTTCCAATTAGTCTCGCTGAATTTTTGGGTAATCCTGCTTCATTATGCTACACGGAATTATGCGGTTTATGGCAACTCCTAAATATGATGATTTAATTAATGAGGCCATTGGCAGCACAAAACTGCTTAGGAGACCTTTAGAATACATTATGAGACAGTATACATTATGAGAATGCACAAAAACAACCATTCCTCCATGCCACACATTGCATTGCTGTGTACACATTTTAATGGTAACACCAATTCCTGTGATGTTTCTCGTGTTGCATGGAGACTGGTTGGTTGTGGATATTGTACTGGGGTACTAGGATTTCCTAGATAAGTACAGCTGAGCAGTTTCATTGACTCAATTTCCTGATCCCATGGCATGTTCATCTTGGATGGTTCTGGGCTGTGGGTGTTGAGAAGAAAGCAGAGGTGTCTATTGAAGCATATACACCTGCCCTGGTCACCTACAAGTCAAGCTGTAGCTTTTTATCACAATATGTTGATGAACACATTAGGCACTGTCGTGTAGTTCCTAGGAGTCCCCCAGGACCTGCGCATTTTGGATGACCTAAACTGAGGGCTTGGTGTCCCAACCGCTTCCGGACACCCCCACAGGATATGTCAGCCATTAGACCAGCTAGCTCTACAGTGCCACTACCATCCCCCTGTATTCTACAGTGGTGTAGGTAGTCTCTGGTAACCACTGAACATGACAACCCTGATTCCTCAGGGATCGTGAAAAACAGTACAGTACGTTTCGCTAAGGCACTCATGCTTGCTTTCTCTCAGAAAATACACAGGATGGCAATTAGGACATTTCAATAAGTATTTATTGGTCCAGCGACAGCCTTGTGTAAAACATATGTGCTGCGAAAATCAGGAGACAGAAGCATACGAAAGAGATTGCTAGTACCAATATAGTAAATAGTAGATACATTTCTACCATAGTGCTAATAAGATAAACGAATAGCACTCGCTACTTAGCATGCGTTTAGTACACATGCCATTACAACGCGGTCGTTAGAACGACCGCGTTGTTAGTTCGCATACCTTTACTACGCAATTCGGAACAACGAATTGCAGTAGGGGGCGCTGGATGTTGGAATAGTATAATGTACTATTCCAACTCCAGTCTTTGCGGACACTAGGGAAGGTGTTGGATTTTAAATCCAACACCTTCTCCTTCCTAACGCAAGTCGTTGTTCCGACTTGCGTAGTAAATGTATGCGAACTAACAACGCGGTCGTTGTAACGACCGCGTTGTAATGGCATGCGAAGTATCGCATGCGAAGTAAACGCTGTTTACCAGTTAAACATAAGCAGTTCAGATAAAAACAGTATCACTTGCATATTCTAAAATGCGCTCCCTAAGTAATTTGCCTAAATCTACCTAGCCTAACTTGGATGTGTAGGTGTGTATGAGTATAGCTATGTATATCTGTAGCCAAGAAACCCCTAGGAAAGAACCAACCCTCTCATCTGATGGTTTAGAATGAAGGACCCCGTCTCTGCGTCGAGGATGACAGCCCGCAAGGGATGTCAGACCGATGCGTGTCGAAGATTTCCGCATGCAGGACCCTGTCTCAGCTTGGAAGGAATTCTCCTCTAATTTGTAGGGGGAGTGAGGGTCTCTTATACTAAGGTGGTCACTCCAAGGTTTTTTCTAGAATTGATATGTTTTTAAAACAATCATGGATGTTTTGAAAACAATCATAAATGTTTTGAAAACAATCATCAATGCTTTTCTAAACAAGTGTGATCATGCACAGCTGGCTGTTGGCAAAGGATGAAAAAAAGTGGTGACCCTTTTACAGAATAATTCTGCCGTGCCTGGGGACATGTTTATGTACATCAGGTACAGGGATTATGATAGAAGGCTTAGAGCCTGGTGTCGAAGAGACAGGAGCAAGCTGCTAGGTAAAAGGTCACCTGTCTGGAATCTTTATTGTCGTGTGGATGGGACAAGGTATGTAAAAATGGGGTATACATGACGGGACTATCCTAAAAGACATGACACCCACTCCTCATCAAAAGGTCAACAAGGTCAGCTAGGTAATGGTAAAGCTAACACTATTAAAAATGTATTAAAAATCATTTATAATAAAACATACTAAATAGCACTTTAAAAGCCTGAAAAATGTCCATTAAAAAAAGTGATTTTTCCCTAAAAAAGCGTTCAAAAGGTCCTCTAAACTTGTATATATTGTGATTATTGCACTGAGCACCTTGAAAGCCATGAAGCTCAGTAAGAGCTGAGAAGAAAATAAGACAAAGTCACACTCGACCTTCAATTTGTTAAATGTTTTAAAAAGTTGCCAGATGGTTCCCAGCACAGGAGAGGCCAGATTGTTTTAAGAATCCTGCGCTGAAGACTCAACATCGCTGAACATCGTATCCGCAGGTGGCAGTCCCTCTAGAACTTCCAGTATCATGTCGAGTGAGCAAAGATGTTCATCTCTGGTTCCCACAGCAGCTGCCGGGGAAGAATTAGATGCCTGTACGCCTGATACCGATGCCTGTACCTCTGGAGCAGAGCCGATATCCCTTCCAACAGGAATGGAAGCATCCCTTGGAGGCTCTAGAAATGCTGTCATCAACATAGGAATACGCTGTGGACAATTGCACGAGTAGGCCTGCAAAGGTGCCAGTAGCGCATCTATGTCCGGCAGCGCAACCATTGGAAGTGTGAGACACAGGTCCAACACGCAGACAAATCCGCAGAAGAGGCAACGGAACACAGGCAGGACACAGTCTAGCCAGACCAGTCTGAAAGACAGGAACCAATGCTCACTCAGCTCTCAAAGCTGAGGCGTAGTCAGGTAGAACACCATATGCTCACGACAATGTCGTTCCAACAGTGTTCTCTACATTTCTTGATGGATTGTGACGTCCTTGCAAAGGAAGAGTATTAAAAATAGGATGCCCGCTACCTGGAGCAGGACCAAAGGAATCCCTCCAAAAACGCTACCAAGTACGGAGTGTATGAAGGCTGGAATTACTCCGAAGATGGTCTGAAAGGTTGTTAAGAGACCTGATCCAAGTTGCTTAAATAAGTGTACGATCCGACTCGTATCAGACATGTTAAAGATACGATGAACCATTTCTCCGAAATGCATCAGGAAATTCGCACGGACCAGGGCCTGAATCTCTGCTGAAGACCTTGCAACCCGGAGATCAAAAGTCTCTCGGGCTGAAGTTAAGGCCACATTTTGCTGAAACAACATGGCTTACAGTCTGCTCAGCGAATCAAACCATATACTTGAAACATTCAATGAAGGCCACAGTGATGCCTCCCTAACTGTGCGAGCCGGGAGAAACAATACTTGCTTACAGCAAACAACCCTGAAGTTTACTGTGACTAGATATGCAATGCCTGGCACCATTCCACAACAGCCTTGATCATTCAGCACTAAATAACTTCCATTTGAAAGCAATTCAAAGACCGGATGAATCACGGCAGCTGGGGAGTCCTTCAAGTAGCAAGATAAGTTCGCTTTTGATGCATTACACGTTCCATGAAGCGACACTTCCTTGCACACTAAAGACCCACTTAAAGCTGTCCCGCAGTCAGTACCACTTAAGAAAACTTCAGTGTCCTTATTTCTGCACCTATATCTATACAGTAACTCCCATGTTTCCTGTATGTACCCTTCACCTTACGCTTCATATCTGCCTGCTTGGATGTATCTAAGGCAGTATTGGAACTGAAATGTCGTGATAGGCAGTCTGATATAGCCATGAATTAACCATTCAGTAGATGGTGACTCAGATACTGTGAAAGGTAACGTCTCTAATTTTTCAATGAGCAGCATGATGTACTCTGCATCTCTGCGTGCCATAGTCAACTGTCTGGCGGTCAGATTATAAACCGAGAACAAACTTGTGCTGTTAATGTATCGCCATGGCACATGACCTGAACGCAATGATTGCAGCGTCCAGCTTAAAAGCATAATGGAGCACAATTGAGATTGCCCATGTTGTAGAATAGACAAATCTTGTTCCATTATGTTGATTGCTGAGGACACAATGTTGCCCAGTGAATAAATATGTGAAGAAAGTGTGGTGATACAATTGTCTACCACAGCCAGGTCCTTTTCTAGGTTAATCCTATCAATTTCACGTAATCTCTCAGCAGCATCCTGTTGGGAGACGTTCCATAGTTCATTGTAGATGGCATACAAGAAGCGTTTCTTACACGGTTTCTTGGGACCTAACAAGAAATTCCTAAGATCCATGTTGTCAGCTAGAAGGAACAAGTGCTGTTTCACCTGTTGTAGTGTTGAGGTTTTTAGCCATTCTAGGCACAACTTCCCAACACTATAAGAAGTCAGTACCCCTGGGTTGTATGTGTGTACATAACGTGGGTCAGGCCTGTGGATGCTAAACCCTCTGGTGGTACCCTTGAATCTTGCTTGACACCTATTTGTTTTGATAGGCCAGACCAACCATCCCTTCCAATTGGGAGCTGAAGAACTGTATGTACCATTCCGTATCATTGTACCCAGTACCTCTTCACTAATCAGTGTGTTATTTGATATACCTTCAATAGGTATGGGTAAGGGGATGTGTGGTGTTTTCAGGTCTTTAATTTTTGCAAACCCGTAGCAGGTAGTTTGTTGCACTGTTCTGTTCAGGAATATTATTTGTAATGGTATAAGGTAAGCTCTAAATAAAGCCTCCGTTCCCTGAACCATCCAATCTTTTGTCCCCCAGATGGATTTTGTGTCTATTGTGTCCCTCCAATAGTCGAAACATTGTATAGACAGTTGGGAGATGAAATGTGCTGAATATATGAGCTTGGTATTTGTCAGCATCATTTTCTTCGCAGTTGCATTCGTCTGTACTAACTTATAGTAGTATGACATTGGGTCGGATGTATTGAACCCTGAAAAGTATGGATATTTCTGTGAGAATGTGGCAGAACTACCTTTCGGTGGTGTTGGGCAATGTTCCTATTGATGGTAAGCATTTACACAGTGCGTGGAACACTAGTTCTGTGCAAAAAGTGATGACCATAGTGCTGGTAACAATGCATACTATCGAAGTAAGGTGTGTCTTCGTACAATTCCCTGTAAGAAAATGCAGCAGATTGTTCTAAATCTGAGAGCATAGTATTTACAATCTCAATGTCCCAATCATCAGAGAGTGTACTCGGGGTAATGAAATCATTCATTGAAATTTTAAACACGTGTGGAATTTTCCAATGTTCAGTAGGACCAAATACATCATATGAAACTCTATCCCAAACTATACATCCGGTATTAGGACTGCTGAAATGTTGACTAGGGACAGGTCTCTTTGTTCATGGCGTGATGACGTATGTGGTTTTAAGACCAAATTCACAGGTTGTACTGCAAAGCGTTGTGGGAGGTAACGTCCATTCAGTAGTAGGAAAAAGACAGTCACTATACCAATCCGAATTAACAGGATCCCTTATGCAAACCAAAGATCCAACAAAGGGGGCACAAAGTAAGTCTTTTTCAGCCAGAGATAGAATTGTCAAAGTTTTTCTTTCTTGGAAATGGGTGGCGTTTGCTCAGGTTCACTTGGATCTGAATAAAAGTCATTGAAGTTGATGAAGTAGCCAGGCGCAGTTCGATCTATCTTTGGGAGCTCAGCAGTGTTTGTAGAACTGGCTGTTGCTTCTTGTGAAGGCACTTTGATGTAAAGTTCATTGTTGGGCCGAATTGCAATTTGCTTTTCAGTTTCAATTGGATGTTGTTCTGATTCTTAATCAACAAAAAGAGAGAAAGGGTATTTTTTGGGAATACTCCCAGTCCCCTGAAAGTACTACAAATAATCACAAGAGGGAGTTATCCCAAGCAAATTCAGCAAGGAATGCGAACGGCGAAAAAGAAAAAAGAAAATCAAAAGGGAAAAATTATTCCTTTTTTCTAAAAAGAACCCTCACTCACCAATCTAGTTGGTGTCATGCTTCATCATCGGGTTCCCACCTGAGTAGCCGAATGCCACTTTGGTGTGCTTCGACGCCTGATTACAGCGGAGCAGGTTAGTATTTGGTGATAAAAATGCAAGTGCGTGAAGAGGGAAAGTGAATAAAATTGTCTTTATTGTTCCCTAAGATTTATATAATGGAGCAATAAGACAAGGTTAAAAGCAGAGGTGGACGTCTATGTAGGTTAAATTGACCTATTGCATCCAAGAAGTGAAATAAGTGAAAAAATGCAAGGTCTACATGTTTCAGCCTTCCAAGGTCAGTGCGAGGCTTTCTTCAGGACCACGAGAGTGACACGAGGGATATGCACACGCTAAGGTGCACCCGTCTCTGAGTCACACACACATACACTACCGCCTACTTACAGTATTCCTTCTGTGAAAGGCACAGTTATAAAGGACTAAAGTTAGTCGGACCCCATGGATACCGCAGGGGGCGTCTGTTATAGTCAAACTTTCGTCAAACCGGACTGCCCGCCATCCTACCTAGTGACCGTCAGCGCGGAATCCCGAGGATTAGTAGGCGGTAGTGTGTGTGTGTGTATTTCACTTCTTGGATGCAATAGGTCAATTTAACCTACATAGACGTCCTTGCTGAATTTGCTTGGGATAACTCCCTCTTGTGATTATTTGTTGTTCTGATTCATCAGGTGTGATTCGTACTCCGTTATTGGCTACTCCGGCGTCTTGCGCAGAGGAGTCTTGAAACTTTATTAGTCTTTCCATCTGAACTTCCTGTATAGTAGCGAGAGGAGATCTGCGGCTACTCAGGATTCCACGTTGCCTGCTGTTGAGTATTGGCCACATAGTGTGGTTTGATCAGATCAATGGAGACAAATCTTTTTTCTTTTTTGCCTGCAAGAGGTGGAAAAAGCACTGTTCTTGTTCCTTGAACTGCCAGGACAGGTACAGGTGTTCTGTAGGATGGCCCAAACTCCTTCTTGTCCACAATCTTTTCTCTGACCAGGTCCAAAACCTTTGGGACCCAGACAGGTCTTGCTGGAACCGGTTTCCATTCCCCAGTGGCGTTGCGTTTTACTTGGAGGTTGCTTTTTAATGCCCGGAATTCATTGAGTTCCTGCACAACAGCCAAATGATCATTCAATTCAAATGGTTTTACATCCGCCACTGTGCTGGCATAATCAAGGTCAGGTACCCACATTCTTGTCCCAAACAGGATCTCATAGGGGGTACGTCCTCCCAAGGATTTTCTTGGCATATTATTCAGTATAGGTGATTGGCCCAACTACCGCCCTCACCTAATACCCTTGCTGTTAAGGATTGCTTTAGGTCCCGGTTTTTCATCTCCACCACCGAAATTCCCTCGGGATGGTAGGGGGAGGAGTACCACAAGGCCACGCCCATACTTTCCATGGCTTCCCTGCGAGCCCGAGAGCTAAATGCAGGGCCACTGTCGGAATGTAACGTGCCAATTGCGTATGTCCCGATAAAGTCTCGCAAATCCTTTATAACAGTTCGAGTGTCAGCCGAGCGCTGAGGCCAAACCCATAGAAATCAGGAGCATGAATCAACTGCCACCAAGATGTACTTGTAAGCCCCGTCTGAATTTAAGGGGCCGCAGTGATCCAAACAGACACATGCAAGAGGTCTGTCTGAGATGAGTAATGGTGTTTGTGGTGGCCGTGCTACAGTGGAACCTTTCATCTGCTGGCAGATGTTGCACTTTAAGACATAAGCCTTTGTTTGTTTAGACAAACTTGGCCACCAGAATCGCCGCTTCAGTAACAAAACTGTAGCAGTGACACCTGCGTGTGCAGAGCCCAGACCCTCGTGTGCAGCTAGTATTAAACCTAATCTGCGATCCATGTTTGGTATAACTCTATCCCCCACTCCTGGAATTTGAGCATATGTTGTGTTTGGCACTTCTAATTTATAGGAATATTTGAGTGGAAAGCCCATCGGAACAGCAGAGCCATTCTTTGAGGCGTTGACAGCCATCAGTATGTCTCCGTCTGTCCTCGTGCTAGAACGAGTGATTGCAGCAATGGCAGCAGTTTGCACTGTCGCCTTGGCGGCTTCATCAGCCAGTGAATTCCCTTCAACGTGTATGCCAACATGCTAGTGACTCAAGGTGTGAATAACTTGAGCCCGTGGAAGGCATGCTTTTAGCTTTGCAATTTGTTCCCATAACAATTTATGTTTAATCGTGCAACCCTTGGAATCTCTAAACCCATTCTGGCCCCAGTAATGAAGACTTTCATTGTAAGATTGCACACAGTAAAACGAATCACACACTATGAGTGCGGGGAATTCTCGATCCGTATACTGTAGTGCCAAAATCAGGGGTTTCAGCTCTGCCAACTGCGCTGTACAATCTCCTAGAGATTGTGTAGTCGTATTGCTGGGATGGAATTTACCATCCCGCATACGTCCTTTTACTATAGCACATGCTGCGCTATAAAGTTGTTTACTTCCTAAGGCAGGCTGAGCAGATCCATAAGTATAAATGATGTACTCATATTTTTCTAGAGGCAAGATTTCATTTGGGAGAGGGTATTCTTGTTCGTACTTCAGGAACGCTTGTGTTTTTAATGTAGAATCGTATCCATAATCTACATCTGTTGCAGTGAGAGAATTAGCCCATTGTATCCATCTCGGATGTAGTGCTTTTGCATTTGGAATGCTTGCTTTGGTAACAGCTTCTAAAGTTGGTACCATGATAACAGCGATTATGTGTTTCCCCTGTGCTAGTGCTCTTTCTCTCATTACAGCAGTTTGTGCTGCGGTCAATATTTTTTCAGTTGCCGCAAATCGCATTTCGTATAAATAACAATTGGTTCTGTCGGGTGATGCAATTTCTTTGTAGTTCTTAACATTTATGTTATTTAGTAAAAACGACGCTCGAACACATATAGAGTGAACAAATGATTCATAATTTCAAAAGAGAGTGTTTTACTTGAAATTTTAAAGATTCATCAGAATGTTTTTTGATTCTTACCACAAAATTACAAAATTACAATAGGAACAGGCTGTCTGAAAATTCTGTTAATGAAACGGCGCAAGTGACGATTATTTACAGTGAAAAGGTGAATAAAGTGCCCAAGTGACAAAATCAGTGTATTGTACATGTAAGCGAAAACATACACGATGGTAATACATTTACAAGTTGGGAAGGGAATTTGAGAATGGGTCCAATTTCATAGTATAATACAAGTTTCTCAGGCTCAAGAATTTATCCACAGTGGTTTTGTAAGCTACGAGACCTATTGAAGTATGGACATCTAAAACCGTCGAGTTTCGACCCTGACACGAGCATTATTAAGGGATTGTCATGGTGGGTCTTCTTCAGGACAAGGGAGTTGAGCAGACAGCCTAAAGGAAGAGAATTCAGGGTAAGTGTGTGTTCAATGTGCTCGTCGTAAAGCATACAGGGGCCAGTGGTGCCCAAAAGTGACTCACCGATTCCTCAAGTTAATCGATGTCAATGGACATGTCAAAGAGTGTTGAAGTGGACATGAAGGTCCTACCAGTCGGCCTTGAGATAAGGAGAGGACCTGATTAGTGTGTGATTCTACCAGGGTAAGCATATAATGCACAGCAATGAAAGTAATTCATACCTTGATTTGACTGAATCCAACTAGACGTATTTAGAGAATAAATGCGGATCCTAAAGATAGAATTGAAAAAGAACGGGACTTTGTAATGAAAAGTAATTGCTGCATAAGCCCCCCAGTATATTAATTTATAATTAAAAACTGGTGAAAAGGCATACCTGGTAGTAATGCAGAACCCAGGAGTTCCTATGAATTTGACAAAGCTTGGGCGGTTGTGCACGGTCGGTGTGACCTCCTATTGAGCGGGCAACCCCAGCAAACACAAATGAATCGTGAAAAATAATTGCTGCGGTAAAAGCAAAACGAGACCTTAATGTGGGATTCTTTAAAAATGACAAAGAAGGCCTATGAACGCCTAATGCCACGGGAGCGGAACATACCTTGTTAACAGCAAACAGCAAGACGGCAGAGGATTCAGTGCTCTTTGCTTGCGGCCGCAAAGTGAATCGCTTTTATGGGTAAGGCCTCACGGTACGTCAGAACAACGTCCGTGTCTAGCATGCACGGTGCTGTGCAGCAGCTAGATTCGACACTTGTCGGTGTGGAGAAAAGAGAGAACAGACTCTCCGGTTTAGTAGTAATTCCTAAAAACACGTAGTCAAGGAGCAGCATGGTTCTACGAAAGAACTGTTTGAACCTGAAATGTGACTAATGGTATTGGGTCAACAACCTTCAGGGGAATGTACAAATTGGACAAAATGGCAGTAATGAAACAAGTTAATCATTTCAGACACTTAAAGTTATAGACATCAAAACAAAACATATTTGCAAATCGGTAAGATCGAATTGAGGACAATTCATACGTTTTGGCCTATGTAAACAACATAGTTCAGAGGAATGTACTATTTAGACAGAATGAAAGAAGCAAAACAAGTTAATCATTTCCGACATTTATGGTTAGAGATATAAAACCAATATATATTTGCAAATCGGTAATAACAAATTTGAAACAATTCATATGTTTTGGCCTATCGGCCAGGTGGCATGTTTGAAGTTGTTAGAATCTATACTGTCGGTTGTCATTTTCAAGATCAACAAAAAACATTAATTTCCCATTAATTAATTCAACACTTATGAAAGAGTACACATTGAATGGACATAAAAACACATATGCACGCTGGTGGTTCAGTGGACAATTTGTGCGCCTGGGATCATAACGTTCTAATGATTACATGCCCATCAGTAAAAAACCTAAGTTAGCATGGGTGTCATACCAGGGGACATGATATGGTACGCAGTGTGGATCTAGTATTATCTATTTCTTAATTGACCCATTTGTTTATTAGTTTCCTCCATTTCGTTCAGGCCACAGGTAACTGTTTATAAAGAATGAATCCACTTACATTCTTTGAAATTCAGTGAAGCCACCAGATTGCCTCTTCTGGGGTGTAAATGTACCTTCTCAAGAACCATCCATTTGAGGCTTTCCGGGTGATGGTCTAGGCAAACAAAATGTTCGACTAAGGGTGCCCTTTGAACTCGGCATCTGATACTGCTAATGTGTTGCAAGATCCTGCATTTGATTTTCTGGGTGGTTTGACCCACGTATAATTTGTCGCAGGGGCATTTGATAACGTAAATTACGTTGGTACTATTGCAATTGGTGAAATGTGCCAATGTGTAGGTGCAGTTAGCATACGAGAAACTATTTCCTTCAATTGTTAAAGGGCAGGTCTTACAACGACCACATTTGTGATGGCCAGTCAGTGGGGGTAAGTTCAGTTGCATCCTTAAATCCAGTTGTTTGGGAGTTTCCAGGTAGGCACTGACCACCGAGTCTTTGACATTCCTTCCACGTTTGAAGGCGAATAGTGAATCTTCAGTAATGCCGATTTCTGTGGATACCAGGTTCCAATACTTTTTGATTATTCCCTTGATCTCATGGCTTTTGGGGTTGTAGGTTGTCACACAAACGATCTTGTCACTTTGATTCATCTTAGGCTTGACTTCCAGTAATGCTTCGCGTGAGCAGTACCACTCCCTTTTCTTAGCCCGTTTTAGTAGGTCAATTGAGTAACCTCTGTCTTTCAGGCGTTGTGTCAGTATGTCGGCCTCCTTAAAATAATCGAATCTGTGTGAACAGTTGCAACGTAATCCCAAGAATTGCCCATAGGGCAAGTTATTGCGAAGGCTCCTTGGGTGGTTCGAATTGTATTTGAGCAAGGTGTTACGCTCAGTTGGCTTTCTGTATGAGTTGGTAAAAATCAAACACTCTTCAATCTGCAATGTGAGATCAAGGAAGTTAATCGAATCCTTATTAGATGACATAGTGAACTGAATGTCACTCGATCTCCCATTATGCCAATTACAAAATTCAATCAAAGATGTTTCATTGCCTGACCAAATCATAAACACATCATCAATATACCTCTTCCACAAGTTGATGTTATCTATGTAGGGGCTATCGAGACTATAGAGGTGCTGGTCTTCATAGGCGTGCATGAACAGGTTAGATAAGCTGGGAGCGAACCCTGACCCCATAGCCACGCCTTTGCACTGCAAATAGTGTTGATTTTGGAATACAAAATAGTTTTTGGACATTGCTATTTCTAACAGTGATATCAAAAAATCAGTAGGAACCCAGTGGGATGTAGGACGTTTATTCAGGACTGATCTAATCACTTCTAATGCTTTGGTCTGTGGGATGCTCGTATAAAGAGAAGAGACATCAAGTGTAACCAGAAATTGTACCGTCGGGTCAAATGGTTGATTTTCCACAACTTGAATCATATGCATGGTGTCCCTTATGTACGACTTAGTCTGTTCTACCCATGGCTGGAGGAAATGATCGATATATTAATTCAGGGGTTCCAAGATTGATCCGCACCCTGAAACAATGGGTCTTCCGGGCGGCTTCTCCAGGTTCTTATGCACCTTGGGTAAGGTGTAAATAGTAGGGATCCTGGGATTCTTTTGATTCAGGAAATCGTGTTCTGGCTCGCTGAGGTATCCCTCTTCTAGTCCTTTTCTGGTGAGGTCTTGTATCAGCTTCCTGATATCAAATGTAGGATCCTTAGGAATGGGCTGGTAGCTGTTGTGATCACTCAGCTGTAATAATATCTCTTGGATGTAGTCGTCCTTATTTTGTACCACCACCGAACCCCCCTTGTCTGCCGATTTAATGACGATATTCCTGTTTTGTTTGAGTGACTCCAAGGCTTGTTTCTCTTCTAAAGTCGTATTGTATTGGATGTATTTGCTTTTCTCTAGAATATCCATTGACTCTTTCAGAACAATTTGTTCGTAGGCAATGATTTTTTGACTCATTAAGTAAGCCGGGGGTGTAAAGGTGGAGGGTGGCTTAAATGGTGTAGCAGCAGAGGGGGGAGGAATGTAATCTGACTGGGCGAAGTAGTATTTCAGTCTTATCTTCCTAAAGAACTGCTGGAGTTCCAACTTGGTGTTAAACGAATCAGGGGATTTCGTGGGGACGAAGGAAAGACCTTTGGAGAGGATCTGCTTTTCAGCACTTGTTAATGTGTAGTCTGAGAGGTTTAATATTGGATCACTCTGATCATGGGTCCTATTCGTTTATGGAACAGTGATATCTGCTTCTTCTTGTACATTCTCAACTGGTATAGTGCTCTCGATATATGTTTGTAAATCAGTGGTATCTATTTCTATAGATTCCTGTACACTCTCAAATAGAATGATATTCTCGGTGTCTGTGTTCTCATTAATGCGTTGATCATGACTGTCTAAGTACCCACTGGCACTTGGTGCTATGGGCGGTGGATTAGGCATCGAGTTAGTGTCTCACCATGACCCTGTCATATGTGTATCCTCAGCACCTGATGTTTCATCCATGTGCTGGTCATGACTGTCTGTGTGCCCACTGTCCCTTGATTTTACCAGCGGTAAAGCTGGCGCCGAGTTTGTATCTCGCCCTGGTTCTCCTGTGGGTAGAATTGGACACAGGAGTTGCCTCTCTGGTTGTTGCCCTAGTTGTTGCATCCCCGATTCCACCCCCTTGGTCTGTCCCAGGTTGGGTCTTGGCCCCTTCCTCTGTTGGATCCCCATGTGGAATCCCCTAAAAAAGACTGTGGTTCTTGATATCTTTGTGTCTGGCCAGTGGAACGACTGCTGGAAGGTCTGTCAGAGTCACTTTCAGACCCACTACTGAATGAGGAATCTGAAAATGTGGCGAACCTTTTTGGACCCTGCCTACTTTTGTTGGTAAAAAATCCCTGGCTATCCTGCTGGTAGTACTCGTCCAACAGATACGGATAGGTGACCTTCTTGTCGTAATTCCTAATATCTTTGCCCAACTTATCCAATTTTTTACTTAAGGTGATGGTGTTAAATTCACTGATTGTTTTTTGAGCACGTTCTAATGCTTCTTTAGCATTATCAAGTGTTCCGTCTTCCAAGATCTCTTTCTTAAGGTCAGCTATCTCAACTGTGAGTTTCTTTACGTATTCTAATGCTGTTTCAACTCCAAGCACCATCCAGTGCCTGGAGCAATTGTTGGCAACAAAACTAAACCCTTCTCTAAATTTGGGGATGTCAATAAATATAGCGGGGTCGTTCCTCACTTGTAAGCCTTTAGGAATAATGTTCGCTTGTAAGTACTTGGTAAGAAGATTCCCGTGTAGGCAGGTATGTATAAGCTTCTTTTCAAGCCGCTCTAATTTGGCTAACTTCTCATTCAGGGTTGAGTCAACTGATGGTATACTAGTTCCTAAGAAATTAAGTTCTCCCTGATCTTGTATTAATCTATAGATATAATCCTCGCTGTAGGACAAGGTTTCTCTTTCTGACATACTTCTTACGTAGGGTAACCTTGTGAACCGGTTATCAAATCTCTTCAAATCAAAATTAATTAGTCAAAAGAATCCTCGCAGGTAGATACCTGCGCAAGACAATACACAGAGCAAAGGGGTAACCCAAATCACATTTCAGCATTTGTGTATAAATGTGATTTGTATGCAATTACAACTGTCTCACCTTCATTGAAAGTGAGATAACTATACCCTGATAAACTGAGGATGACCCGGATCACCAAGTTTGTAGAATTTGCATGTGTGTGCAAGTGTTTAGATGCTAGCATGTCAGCCTGAACTGAACTGAGAGTATCTGTGTGTTGCTGTGTCCACTGATGTGGTGTGAAATCAGGTCTGATTAAATCCTAGAAAGGTTTTACACTTTCTGCATAATCTAGAATGTATGTTCTGCCAAAATCTAGAAATCCTAATATGGATTGCAAACCTTTGAGAGTCTTTGGAGGTTGGAGCAGCGCACACTTCTCTAAAAAGTTGGCTGCCAGGCCCTTGCCTTCACTTGATAGCTCATATCCCAAAAACAGGACATTGAGATGGGCAATTTTAGATTTTTTTAAATTAAATTTGTAGCCCAAATTGGCGAATCCTACAATTATGTTATTCACCTTGCTCAAGTGTTCAAGTAATTCATCGTCCTTCAGATAGATGTCATCTACATAGGACACTGCCTCCTCATCGCATGTTTGTAATATTTCGGACACTCTTGCCGAGAATAGCCCCGGGCTGTTCTTATACCATTGAGGCAAATGACAACAATTCCGCTGAGTGCTGAGTGCAGAAAATGCTGTCAGATATCTGCTTTCTGGAGCTATATTCTGGTAGAAGAATCCATTCGAGATATCTAATGTCGTTTTGTATTTTTTCCGCACAATGTCATTCATTAATGCTGCACTGTGTGCATTTTGAACTGAAAATGTTTGTGTGCATGTGTTTAAGTGTCGGCAATCTAAAACTAGACGATATGTATTGTCAGGTTTCATTACTGGAAACAAAGGATTATTCATCAGGGAGGTGCAAGTCTCAATTACACCCTGGTATTCAAGTTGGTCTAGAATTTCTTTGACCTGTCTTTTTGCATTGTTTTTTATAGGGTACTGTCCCTGTGGATTTGGAGTAGATTTTAATGGGATTTCGTGGTGAGTAGTATCCACATTCCACCCTACATGGCTGCGGTATAATGCTGGAGCTAGCGCTAGCGCCCACTCCTGCGCGTATGAGTGTTTTAAAGAATCTGGAACGAGGTCGGAGAAATCAGGCAAAATTATGCTTTCCCCTATTGGTCAATCCATCACAAACTCAGGCGGCCAATCTCTTTCTGCTAGCACTATGTCATATCCATATGTTAAGTTCTCCCAAAGACCTTTAACTGTTCTTGAGATGTCCCCCTCTATTTGGAGTGTAATTTCATACAGTCTATGCGGGACACTAACTCTGGTATCAGGTGTTTCCACCGTGTTTTATTTATTTATTTATTTATTAAGGAGTTTTATATAGCGCTAGCCTGACCCGAGGGTATCGGAGCGCTTCACAACAGTTTTTGAGCAAGATTCATACAATAAAGCAGTATTCTACATATAGGTTCGGAAGTCCAAGTGTGCTGAGCAGCATTGAGGTAGCACGTGAGTCCTGAGATAACCTCATAGAGTGCACGTTGTTTTGGGGTTGATACAATAAAGCAGTATTCTACATATAGGTTCGGAAGTCCAAGTGTGCTGAGCAGCATTGAGGTAGTCCGTGAGTCCTGAGATAACCTCATAGAGTGCATGTTGTCTTGGGGTTGAACCACTTAGGGGGGGAGGAACAGTTAGGGGTCAAATAGCAGGGAGGAGGTAAGTCTTAGAGCTACAGTGTCTGGGAGAGACGACGAGCAGGGATTTGCGTTTAGATGGCGGCTATCCATTTGGGAGGGAGCGGTTGAGGAAATTTTTTAATTTTGTGAAGGACGAGATAGTCCTGATCCCGACTGGGATGGTGTTCCAGATTTTGGGTGTGTTTCCGGCAAAGGACCGTGCGGCAGTTTTTTGTTTGCGTGTTTTCATAGGGATGAGTAGTAGGGTGCTGGAGCTCCTGAGGTTCCTTGTCTGACCAGCCCTTTTGAGTTTAGCAGCCAAATACTAGGTTTTCCTGTGTGCAGGGCTTTGTGTGTGAGGCAGGCAGTTCTGAAACTGGCACGCAGTTCGATTGGGAGCCATTTTAGTTCTCTGAGTGCTGGTGAGATGTGGTCGTATTTCCTGATTCCAGTGACCATTCTAGCTGCTGCGTTGAGAGTAGTTTTGAGGGGAGTGTGGTATCTTGCCTTCTGCTCTACTCTGTCCTTTCTCTGTGTCCTGTTCTCTGCTGCTCAGCCAGTCTCTGTGATGTCATGGAATGTTGCCTCTGTGTATGTTTTTAAGTGTATTTATCAGTTTATCCTTGGAGGCTGAGCAGCAGGGCTGCTGCTCCCGGTGGGGCTTTCCATCCTTTACCTGATTACTTTGGATTACAATGCTGCATATCCTGTAACTTCATCCTGTAAATAAAGCTACATCCTGGATACAGCTACAACCGGATTTGCGTTCTTTCTTAAGATTTCACACTGGCGACGAGTTGAAAAAGGACCCTCTTGGAGAAAAAGGACTACACTGAACTTTAAAAAGTCATCTTTGCAACTGAGGAAGAAGATACAGTAAGGCTACTTTAAAGTAAAAAGCGCCTACTTTAAGCCTTCTCAACTTAAATGCCTCTGGCAGCCCCACCGGTGTCAATTTACCATCTGACAGCCTCAGCCCAGGGCATGTGTTCTGACGCAGTCTAATGAAGTTTAATTTAGCGTCAACAAGGACTTGTGCTAACAAAGCATTGTTTATCTCTTGCTGAATCAACCTGGCTCTCACTTAAAGGACGACCTGGTCTACAGCTGGTGAGTCATCCATCTAACCTGTGAACAAGTGTGCCTGCACCACTTCTACAACCTATCGTCCTATCTAAAGTCAGTTCACCTTGTGCTGTTCCTGCCTGTTTCTGCCTGCGTCATTTGTTGCAACACAGCCTTCCTATTCTCCTATTATTCCTGTTCTTGCCTTCATGTGCCCGACGTGAACTGCTGTGTTTAGACGTCTTTGTTTTGTGCAAGGTATCACGCTTACACGTTTGCATTTGGATAATGTGTGCCATGGCATCTTAATACATCAATAGCTTCAGAAGGACATCATTTTAATTGGCAGTACTACCAGCGGAAGGGAGTACATCATTTAAAGTACATAGCATAAAAAATATTTTTACCTAACCGAGTGACGGTTGGTAAACTTTACCTCCGGCCGCATCTTTCAAGCAGCTCTGACGTTCGGAGAAACCCCTGCTCGAGCTCCTCCATGACGTCTTCCGGGTCTCTGGAATACAATTACAAGCCTGAGTACCAGCGCTCATCATCGCGCCAGGTCACGCAGCGTGACCTTGCGTAGCAGCCATCTTCATTTCACTTTTGAACATGTTGTTGCCTGGCAGCTTAGCAACAAGTTAATTTCGCCCAGATCGCTTATGGAGTGCCTGCCACTGTCCTTCTCGACTGTAACGGTATTTACTTTCTTTCTCGCCAAATGCACACGGCGTTGTGCACACCATTATGACTTAACTTTCCGTCAAATTTGTGTCTGCCTTGTGCCTTCCTTGTGACACACTCGGTGGGACAAACAAGGCGTGTCATCTCTTTCTCTGATCTGCGGTGACACGCACACCTGATGTACTCATTACTTATTAATTCAGCACGTTATTACTGTGTTCTTTTATCTGAAAAGTCGAAAGTGCATTTGTTTTTATCTCAACTATACTGGAGTTATGCTGTAAGGTTTGCATAATGTATACTTTATTTTATCCTTAACATGCTTAACGTGTGATCTTCAAGCATTTTACAGTGTTTCGCTAAATTTGAGATCTGCTTTTACTCAATTCTGTTTATGCTTTCTTGTTCTTACATACTATATGTCGTTTAAGTTTACTGGCACTGTGCAATCTAAGTAATCAAGTCTGTTTATGCTTGATTATGCTCTATCCTGCTTACTTGTACTGAGGCTATTTGCTGCTTAATTCTGTGGGAGGCACCTTACGCTTCCATTTTTGCTTCTGAGTCTTTTGGTGCTAAATTCTTTGTGCTGGAGCTGAGCGATTACGGTCCTCAATCCTATTTATTTTTGCTGAGCCTTTTAGTGCTCAATTCTGTGTGCTGGAGCTGAGCGATTACTATCCTCAATCCTACTTATTGTTGCTGAGTCACTTATGTGCTCAATTTTAGATTACACATGCTTGTGTTGTTAACCTTTACTTGTGTTGGTTTGTGTAGAGCAATATTCTTAAGCTCATTTTACTAATTTTGGGGGGCAGTTTACGCTCCACCCTTTCTTGTGTTGGTTTGTGTAGGGTTTTATTCCTAAGCTCACCTTACTAATTTGGGGGGCACCTTACGCTCCATCCTTACTTGTGTTGGTTTGTGTAGAGCATGTTCTAAGCTCACCTTACTAATTTTGGGAGGCACCTTACGCTCCATCCTTACTTGTGTTGGTTTATGTAGAGCATGTCTTAAGCTCACCTTACTAATTTTGGGGGGCACCTTACGCTCCACCCTTACTTGTGTTGGTTTATGTAGAGCATGTTTTAAGCTCACCTTACTAATTTTGGGGGGCCCCTTACGCTCCACTCTTACTTGTGTTGGTTTGTGTAGGGCATGTTTTAAGCTCACCTTACTAATTTTGGGGGGCACCTTACGCTCCACCATTACTTTTGTTCTTGTCCGGTGGTGGACCTAAACCACGTGAAGTGAGGTTTTCACTTTTACATTACATTTATTGCTGTACAGCTAGTATTTTTTGAGTCTTTAAACCCTTCTCACTGCTGTTCAATGGAGGGAAGTGTGTGTTGTGTGTGTGTTCCGTGTTTCTTAATTCATTTCGCTTCTATTTTTGTTCTCTCTTTCCTACCTCACGCCTCCTTAGTTTTCATTGTCTCTGTTAGGGAGGAAGGTGTGTGGTATCTTGCCTTCTGCTCTACTCTGTCCTTTCTCTGTGTCCTGTTCTCTGCTGCTCAGCCAGTCTCTCTGATGTCATGGAATGTTGCCTCTGTGTATGTTTAAGTGTATTTAACAGTTTATCCTTGGAGGCTGAGCAGCAGGGCTGCTGCTCCCGGTGGGGCTTTCCATCCTTTACCTGATCACTTTGGATTACAATGCTGCATATCCTGTAACTTCATCCTGTAAATAAAGCTACATCCTGGATACAGCTACAACCAGGTTTGCGTCTTTTCTTAAGATTTCACAGGGAGCTAGGTGAGATTTTGTTGTACCAGTGAGGGTGGCATTCCCATAGTCGAGTCTAGATAGCACCAGTGATTGGGTGGCTTGTTTGAGGTCGTTGGTTGGGATGAATGGTTTTATTTTGTTAAGTAGCTTCAGGTTGACGAAGGCACTCTTTGCGGAGTTCTTGATGTGTTTGGCCATGTCGAGTTTTGAGTCTAGGGTGATTCCTAATGATTTAACGGAGTGGGTCAGAGTGTGATTGCCGTTAAGAGCATCCAAAGCTTTTAGCCATTCTGAAATGTGAGGGTTCTCTTCTTTGTTGGAGATAAGGAATATTTCGGTTTTGTCTTGGTTGAGTTTTAAGTGGTTAAGCGACATCCAATGTTGGATTTCTTTTAGAGTGACATTTAGTCTGTGAATGTCATCAATGGAGGAGGTTTCTAGATAGATCTGGGTGTCATCTGCATAGAGGTGGAAAGGGATGTTAGCATTTTTGAGTAGGGTGGTGAGGGGTTCCATGTATTTGTTGAACAGTTGAGGTGAGAGTACTGAACCTTGGGGGGACGCCCCTGTTGACGGGGTGTAGGTCGGAGGTAAAGTTTTTAATTTTTATCCTTTGTGAGCGGCTGTGTAAGAAGGAGAACCAGCGTAGGACCACCTCATCAGCTCCTACCCTTTCTTGTAAAGCCTTGATGAGAAGTTGGTGATCAACCGTGTCAAAGGCTGCCGATAGGTTTAGGAGAATTAGGAGGCAACATTGGTCGGTATCGAGGGATTTGTGGATGTCGTCTGTGATGTTAAGGATCGCGGTCTCGGTGCTATAGCCTTTTCTGAAACCTGATTGGTGGGGGTCAAGAAGGTTGATGCTATCCATGTGCTGAGTCAGTTGTTGGAGGACGCATTTTTCAAGGATTTTTGATAGGAGGGGGAGATTGGAGACGGGTCTGAAGTTCTTCAGTGCCTTGGAGTCAAGGCCTGGTTTTGCAGTAGTGGTGTGACTTGGCCAACTTTGAGGCATTCAGGTATGATGCCGGTTCTCAGGGAGCTGTTTATGATCTTGCACCAGAACAAGGCTATGGAGAGTTTCAGTTTTTTGGTCAGTTTGGTGGGTATCAGGTCAAGGACGTGAGAGGCTGGTTTGGAGGTGGAGATCAGTTTGAGGATCTCGGTTTCCGGGATGGGGTTGAAGGACTTCCAGGTTTTTGTGGGGTGCTTGGGCATGCTATCTACTGTCACTGGGGGCAGGCTTTTGCAGACTGGGTTGACGTTGATGTCCAGTGAGAGCTCAATCTTGGTGATTTTTTCTTCGAAGAAGTTGGCGAAGTTTTCACACAAGTCCTTGGAGGCCTGTAGGGAGGATTCCGGGGGTTTGGAGATTTGTTGCCTGATGATTTTGAACAGTTTGTTGGGCCTGTTTTTTGCGTTGTCCAGGGCAGTGCAGAAGAAGGTGGATTTTTCGCTGCTGATGTTTTTTTTTGTATTTCCTTCGGGCTGCTTTGAGTTGTTCGAGTAGGCTTGAGGAGGGGTTGCTCCTCCATAGTCTTTCTGTAGCTCTCAGTTGTCTTCTTTCGTTGTTAATGTCCGTGTTGAACCAAGATCTGGATGGGATGTTCCTGGTTTTTTTTTAGTTTCAAGGGGGCTACTTGATCTAGAATGGATGTCATGTTTGTGTTGTAGTGGGAGGTGAGTTCTGTTGTGGATATATCATCCGTGGAGGCAGTGAGGAGAGAGTTAACCCTTCCCTCTAGGTTAGTCATGTTAATCTGAGTGAAGTTTCTGGTCCATTTCGGAGGGTCTTGGGTGGGGGGTTTAAGTGTGATTGGCTGAGTGAGGTGGAAAAGGATTAAGTGGTGGTCGGACCAGTCCATGGGCAGGGTGCGGTCTATTGTGACAGTGTCGTGCTGGGCGATAATGGCATCTAGGATTGCTCCTTTGTTGTGGGTTTCCTCTAAGCAGTGTTGGGTAAGGTTGTTGCTGTGAAGCAGCTCCTTCAGGTTCTGGATTAGCAGGTTGTTTTCTTTATTCCAGTGTATATTGAGGTCGCCCAGAATAAGGTTGTTCGTGTCTCGGAGAGAGCAGTGGGCAATCAGGTCAGACAGGTGTTCAGTGAATGTGCTGGTGTTGCCTGGGGGGTGGTAAATAAGGTGGCAGATAAGTGTTTTGGTGTTGCTAGTGTTGATGTTGGCGGTTAGGCACTCAAAGGTGTTGTAGTTGAAGGAGTCTATTTCCGTTACGGAAATATTGTTTTTGTGGATGATTGCTATGCCTCCACCTCTTTGATCTTTTCTATCTTTGTTGGTTATTACAAAGCCAGGGGGGACAAGAGTATCCATGAGTGGAGATGAGGAGTCATTTAGCCATGTCTCGGTGATGAATGCTATGTCTATGTCGTGGGTGAGGATGGATTCCGCTAGCTCTGTGGCATGCTTGGTGGCTGATCTGCAGTTTATGAGCATGCAGTTTGTGGGGGATGTCTCTGTTGTGGGTTTTTTCGTTCGGGGGGCCGTGGGGATGATAGTGCGTGTGGCCGGGAGTCTAGGGGATTTCGGAGGGGCCTGTCCTCTTCCCAGTCCGGTGATCACCTGTATTTTGGATTGGAGGGTGGCAGTAATAGGATTGTCGTACGAGGAAGCGAGAGCTGCCACTTCACTCGTAGACGTTTCATCTCTAGTTCTTTTCGATCTCTGTGTCTGATTAGAGAGGGGGGTAGAGATCCCTTTCGGGTGGGGAGCCTTGGAAAGCCTCTGTTGAGAGAGAGAGGGGAAGGAAGGGAAATTGTGTGGCTTTAGGGGTGCGGCGAGGTTGGTAAGGATTTCACTAAGACCCTAGATTATGGTTGTTATCTGGCTTTCAAGCAGGGTGAGCCGCTGCCCAGTCTCTATGTCAGTGTGGGTGTTCTGGGCGGGAGAGTTAAACCTGGGGGGGGGAGAGCCTAACGTTGTTAAGTTGCCCTTTTGTGAGTGAGCTGTCCATGTGGGATCTAGGCGGGGTTAGGGGTGTGGGGAGGCAGGGGTCATGTTGGGGCGTCGGTGTTAAATTGCATGAGGGACTGGGGAGGGGGTTGGGAGTCACATACTGTGTGTAGAGGTCATTCGAAGTGGGTTGGGAGGGATGGAGGGTGGGGGTCAGGTGAGGGTGGTTGCCGGAGGGGGGTAGAGGGGTCTTGTTCTCTCTGGTAGTGTTGGGGGTGGTGTCTCACGGCGGGAGGCAGTGTTATTACTAGGGTGCCCCGGAGTGATGGGTGAGTTCTGTTGGCGGGTCGAGGTCTTCAGGGAGAGGAGGATGGGCGGGCAGGGGAGGAGTGCGTGGGAGGGGGAAGTCCGGAGGGATGGGAAGAGAGCATCAAAGGTTTCACATTGTCATTGTTGGCTTGTATCAGGACTGTGCCATTGGAGTAGATGGTCGCAGTGGAGTTCCTATTTCGCCTAGTGTGGTTAGGGGCTGAGAAAGTCAGTTTGCAACTATGGGGAGTGTTAGTCATTTTGGAGATATTGAGTTGCGATCTGAGGATGGAGATCCATGTTTCGGGTCTTTCAGTGTGGAAGATGAGATCCATTTTTACTTGTCCTTTGGAGGCGCAGTGGTAGATGTCCATGAATAGTGATTCAGGATGTTGTCTGATCAGTTTTTGTTTAAAGTTTTTTTTTTGCTTTGGGTGAGAGGTTGGGGGGAAACTGATCGAGAAGGAGTTCGGGCCGTGCGGTTTTAAGTGGTTCGCAGAGGCGGGGTTGGAGTAGGCTGACGTGGTGGATGGCATAGTGACTAGGTGGGACGGGGGTAGGCACCCTATAAAGAAGGGTGGGCTAGAGTTTCCAGAGCCGTCCTTAGAGGGGAAAGTGCGAGTAGTAGAGAGATTTCGTGCTGTTGCTCTAGGGCTGGTCGTTGACTCTCCGGAGGGTGACTCATTGGAGGTCCCTTGTGGGTCTAGTTAGTGTCCGCTGTTATTCGCTATGCCTCTGTGCTGCGGGGAAGCCCCAAAATCTTTCAACCATGGTGTTTGTTGGTTTGTGGAGGAGACTCAGATCGTATATTATGCTCGTTGATTGTGGGGGGTCTTCATTGATAGCCGGATTTGTTTTCTGGGAAAGCTACCACGGCTGTCCCGGCCTCCGTTGTAGTTCCTCACTGACCTTTTATTAGGGACTGTGTGGTGCTGTGAGTGATCATTGGTGCACTTATAGAAGCTTCTATGTTTGTATGCCGTAATTGCTTTGGGTGGTCACTCACTGTCTATTCAGATCCAGCCTGGCTGTATTCAAATTGATCTAGCCTCTCTAGTTGCATTTGCTGGGTCCTGTATATGCTCCCTCTGATTTCTGACAGAAAGGGCCCTGGCCAGGGGCAGATACTGCGGGCGAGCCCACAAGTCTGATGTAGGGACTTTCAGTGGAGAACAATGCTCCAGAGTCTTTCAGGCGGGTGCTGCTGCTTTTTTATTCATGGAGCGTCTTCACCGGGCACCATTTTAAAGTCAGGCACCCAGCTTTAACAGCTCCTTTCCGCCCCAGTGCTCCTTGTTGATTGACCCCCACTGTCCCCCAGGCCCACCGCTGTCCCCGCCGTGGTTGTGGCGGCACCGGGATCTCAGGCCCACGTAACATTGGCAGCATTACAGCAGGATTGGAGGCGGTGTCTTTTTTTTTTTCTTTTTCATAAATCACTGATTCATAGTTCACTCTCAGCGGCTCACAAAGAGAGCTCCCCACGCCCCAGTAGCATGCAGTGCCACCGCGGGGGCCGCGGGGGGACGTCAGGCCGCACCGGCCTCGCGGTAGAGCCCTCAGCCGTCTCAGAGCCAATCCCAATATGGCGGCCGCAACACTCGTCCTGAACGGGCACTGTGGAAAACAACTCACCCAGCTGTTGGCCACGGGTCGCCAATCGCTCACCACAGGAGCCCCCCGCCTCAAACAATGTGAGGAGGACTCCAGGCAAGTGCAGGATGGCCCAAAGGGGACGCCGGTTCACTCGTCGTCCCGGGTCCGTGAGGCAAGATGGTGGCTGCGGAGGAAGCCTCCAGTCTTCGTTGCCGGGACGATCGCTACAGGACTCAAAGATGCCCAGAAGATCGATCAGGCGGCTCATGGATCCCTCCGGTCAGTGTCAAGGCATCATTAGTGATAATATCCGGCCCCGGTGCCAAGAAAATATGCTGAGAAAGGCAGCCGTGGGCAGGAGCTCCACGGGCTCACGTCTCACCCTCCTCACTCAATCCATAAATGATGTGCTCATTCAATACTGCTGTCACCAGAAAATCCTTCAGGTTCCGGCAAGCTATTATTACTTCTGCTGCACTGTCCAGCATCGTCAGAGCCCATTCCCCGTTCAGAAGCTGGGTCCTCAGTATCCTGGGCATGTCTAATTTTTAAGCCAGCTACTTTCTTCTTTTTGAATTGAGGTTTTGCTTTAGGTTGCTCTTCCTGTTTGATAATATAATCTGAAGTGCGATGCGTTTCCATTTTTGTCTTTGGTCGATCTTCTTGCTTTTGTTCTGATCGCCCGTCCCTCTCTGAGTTTTTTGATGAACCCTGAAAGGAACTAAAGGAATGTGTATCAGTGTCCTGATACCTATCAGGTTTCCTAATGTTATCACGATTCCTAAGGTTGTACCTCTTTTCAGAGGACTCCTATTGGGGAGACCCACCCTTGATTGTGAATTCTTTTCTGAATTATTATTTTTAGAATTTTTATTTTCCCATTACTTTTTAGAAGAAGCGGGGGCTTGCTTAGAGTTGTCCTTGTCGGCACTACACGCCATTTGTGGCTTTCCGGCTTTGGTTCCCAAATTATCTCTACCTAATGCAGCATAGGTTTCTTCAATAATTTTTGGTAATTCTCACTCCCTATTGATTGGAGCTGTTTCCCTTAGGCGGCTTGGTATGGCCACTGCTGCTGCCTCCCCCTTTATGTTGCTCAGCATTATTGCTGAGACTTGGGAAAAATTACCCATCAGTTTCATTCCCAAGTCCAGGGCAGGTCCTGCCCCGTACTCGTTCTGTATCTGTTTCAATACATCAGGAACAACTGCTAATTAAAGATTGTTTCCCAAGTGGTACAATCCTTCAATCAAGAGAACCATCCCTATTCGCAAGCAAATGGTTAGCATTCTGTGTTTTTCCAGCGGACCTCTATGGGGAAATACTGCTTCCAACTGTGCATTTTTTTGTGCTATCCAGAATGGAATTTGCTCCTGTTTGGAAGGAATTGTCCCTATTACTGATTTCAGTGTCTGTGGGTTAATGGTGGGTGTGGTCTGATGTGGACCAGCTGGAGCATTTCTTGCAGGTTGGACTGTCAATGTTCTCATGACAAACTGGACAATGTTTCTGTATAGCCTGACTATATCTTTGTATATTGCACGGACTTCATCCACTGGTAGTGTATCTATCTCGGGATGTAGAGTGTATGTCTCTAAAACTGGCCAGGTCGCTCCTTCTATGCTGAGCGGACCGAGTCTCATGACAGATGTTGTGTGTGGGAGGGCGCCTTTAAACCAGTTTCTATGTTGCTGGTACGTTAACAGGACTTCAATGTCTTCGTATGGAATGTATTCGTCCGGTGGTTCAACTACAATGTATGTGTGGAACAATTTAGTCACCGGATCTGCAGGTGGGAACTGAACCCAAGAATAGAACACCTCTGATCCTAACACCTCTTGTGCCTTAATCACGAAGGTAACACAGCCACCTGTTGTGGGTATGCTGTGGGGAAACAGCGTTTACAACGTTGTTTCCACAACGCAATGGCTTTACAACGCGGTCGTTACAATGACCGCGTTGTTACCACGCAGTGCCATTACATCGCAAGTCGTTTCAACGACTTGCTGTAGGGGGCGTGCAACACCAGAGAATGTATTGGATTTTAAATTCCCTGCTGTTGCGCAAACTGGAGAAGGAATAGTAATTAATACTATTCCTAAGTCCAGCGCGCCCCCTTCAGCAAGTCGTTGAAACGACTTGCAATGTAATGGCAAGTGTGGTAACAACGCGGTCATTGTAACGACCGTGTTGTAAAGCCATGCGTTGAGAATGTATGCGATGTACCGTCATACATTCTACGCTGTGTTCTAACAATTTCATAGTAACTGCATGTCTGCCGTTTTCTGTAATGTTAAGATCGTTAGTCAATTCATCTTCCCCCGAGCTACTCGCGGGGTCAGTCATTTTAGAAGAGAAGAGTAAGTTAACAGGTAGGATTTTTCACAATGTGTGGAACCAATTATCCTTACAAGCTTGCTAAACCTTCAGCTAATACACAGAGTATATCTGCTCAGCTGAGGTGGATTCCCCTTCCCACTTCAGACGTCTCTGAAAAGTGTGAGTAGGGCTTTCTGCGAAAGCACGACAGAACTACTCAGATTTTTACTGTTAATATAAGAACCAAACCAACGTTGGCGGCGCCATGTAGTGTAGTTCCTAGGAGTCCCCCACGACCTGCGCGTTTTGGATGACCTAAACAGAAGGCTTGGTGTCCCAACCGCTTCCGGACACTCCCACAGGATATGTCAGCCATTAGACCAGCTAGCTCTACAGTGCCACTACCACCCAACTGTATTCTACTGTTGTGTAGTTCCTATAGTATCCATGCAGGACCTGCACGTTTGGATAACATAAACTGTGGGCTTGGTGTTAGACTGACTCTGTGCACCCCCACCGCGTATGTTAGCCGGATTTGCATTAGCTAGCTCACAGTGCCACTAGAATCTCCTCTTATCGGGGAGAGATTAGTTTCTGGCAACCTTAGATCATGACAACCCTGATCCCTCAGAATCGTGGAAACAATGTACTACTTTTCGCTCAGTCACTCGTGCTTACTTGTTCGGTTTGTCTCAGAGAGTTACACAGAATAAACAGTCTGGGCGTTTCAATAAGTATTTATTGAACAGTTCTTATTCTAGTGTAAATATATGTGCTGCAGCAACCAGCAGACAATAGCAGAGATATATCATCAGCAGTACGATGAAAGTGAAAGGATAGTACAGTTCTACCATATTGCAAAAATCATGGTTACATACATGAATATATGAAATGCATTATAAAAGTGCGCGTACTCCTACGATTCCTAACTAGATGTACCTAAGTGTACCTAGCATGTGTGTAGGTCTGAAAGCCTAAGAGCCAAGAATCCTTCTAGCATTTAGTCGAACCCCATTACCTGAATAGAGAGAGTGTAGGACCCCGTCCTGGTCTCGAGTTGGACACCCCGCAAGGGCTGTGTTAGACCGCTGTCAGCTGGAGCGACTGCATGCAGAAGCCTCAGCGTCTCTGGTCAGTGTGTCATCATGGAAGTCTTGGTTCCCTCTATCTTACCGTGGCAAGATGTGGTGTATTTATACCCTAAAGTGTCTCGATCCTCAGTATGGTTTGTATGGTCTTTGTTAGACATGAGGAAGATGTCAGGGGTGAACTTTGTACATACATATTATGCGGGAGATGTAGCTGGTGAATGCTCATGCATAATTTATGAGTACATTGTAGGCCTGTGTTCGGGAAAACCCTGCAGTGTTCTAACCACAGACTAGATAACGTTCAACCCTCAGAGTTCGTTGTGTACTGTAGGGAACTAATGTAGGTGAAAGATCATGCCTATATTAGGGCATAGGAGATTATGACTATAATAGGGCACAGACGATTATGACCATAATAGGGCATATACGATTATGACCATATACGGCATATATGAACGTGCCTATATTAGGGCCTCTATACGAAACATAACACCCACTCCACTTTCGAATTGGATGACAATGACCATACTTAAAATCTGGACAATTTAATTTTTTTCTCTCTTAAAAACAGCTAAAAACATGGTTTTAAAAAGACCTTTAAAAAATGTTTAAAAATGTTACAAATTAGCTATTCTTTTGTTGCCACTTGAAAAAAGGTCAATTCTGTCTCACTTATAAAAGTTGCATTACTACAGGCAGAAGAAGGCAATTCTTTCTCAAGTGAAGTGTCAATTTAGGAAATGTTCCAATTTTAGTTCGTTTATTTATGAAATGAAGTGGAGAAGATGCATTCTTTCCCAGGACGCGATGAGCCAATTCAAGATTAAGTGTCCTGGCTTGGAGATACAGCATTATCGGTGTTAGCTACTGCAGACGACAAATCCAACGCCTCACAGAGAACGTCAATCGCACATAGATGGAATTCAGCACTGCCAACAGTCGGTGCTGCGGCAGCTTGTGCGGCAGTTGTTACCTGAGTGCCTGTAGAGGAGCCACCTAACCCAGCAGGAGCAAACGGCACCTGTGGATTCTCAAGGAATGCATTCATCAGAATTGGAAGACGCTGGGGGCAACGCAGAGCTTGGGGCTTTAGGGGGTCCAGCATAGCATCCATGTCCGGAGGCGTATCTGATGGAAACGTTAGACAGAGATCCAACGCGCATTCTTCTCCGCAAGACAGGCATCAAAGAACAGGTAAGATGCAGTCCACCCAGACTGGTCTAAACAATAGAAACCAAGAGGCGTTCAGTTCTCTTCGGTAAGGTATACCCAGAAGCTGCACCATGCGTTCATGGTATTTCCGCTCCATGAGTATGTTCGCCATTTCCTCGGAAATTGGGCCGTCCATTGCGTAGCAGTAAGATTACAATCAGGACTCCTGCAATTAGGAACAGGATAAGTGGGAGACCTCCAAAGACGCTTCCCAATACGGAGTGTATAAAATTTGGGATTACTCCGAGGACTGTCTGAAAGATGCTTAATAGTCCTGACCCTATGGTCTTAAATAGGTGTACAACACCGCTCGTATCAGACATGTTAAAAATACGACCCACCATTTCTGCGAAATGAAAGGGGCAGTTCGTACGTATAAGCGCCTGTATCTCAGTCGAGGTCCTTGCAAGTTGAAGTTCAAAGGTTTCTCGAGCGGAGGTTAAGGGCAAGGGTTGCTGTAAAAGCATGGCTTTCAGTCTGCTCAAAGTATCAAATTGTATAAAGGAAACATTCAACGAAGGCCATAACGGCACCTCCCTGACTGTGTTCAGTGGCGGAAACAATACTTGCATACAGCAAGTAACCCTGGAGTTAACAGTGACCAGATAGGCGACGCCCGGAAGCATCCCACAGCAACCTTGATCGTTTATAACTCCCATTCGAGAGCAGTTGGAAAACCGGCGTGATCATGGCCGCTGGGGTCCCTGACATGTGACACGATAAGTTTGCTACCAAACCACTACATGCTCCGTGCAGAGAAATATCCTGATACATGAGAGAACCGCTTAAAGCGTTCTTGCAGTTTGTACCACTCAGATACACTTCTCGATCCCCATTCCGGCATCGATATCTATATGGTAACTCCCAAGTTTCCTTAATGTAACCCTTACCCATTTTTTCATATCTGCCTGCCTTTGCTCAAGGCAATATTGAAACTGAAACGTAGTGACCGGCAGAGTGATTTGGCCATGAATTAGCCATTCAGTTGATGGTAATTCGGCTACAGTGAATGGTAACCTTTCTAGTTTCTCAATACGCAGCATTGTATATTTGGCTCCCCTTTGTGCCATTTCTGTCTGTTTATCAGGTAGATTGTATTCTGAAAACAGAGACGTGGTGTTTATAAAACGCCAGGGCACATAGCCTGCACGCATTGCAGCGTCCAGCTTAACATCATAATAGAACGTAATTGGGATTGCCCGTGTTGTAACAAGGCCAGATCTTGTTCTAATATGTTGATTGCCGAAGACACAATGTTGCCTAAGGAGTAAATCCTGGAGGTCAAAGTTGTTAACCCATTATCCACTACAGCTAATGCCTTCTCTAAGTTAATACGGTCTATTTCCCGTATTCTTTCTGCGGCCTCCTGTTGGGATATTTTCCAGTTTTCATTATAATAGGCATAAATGCCAGCATATATGAAATGTTTCTGACGTGTTTTCCTTGGGCCTGACAAGAAATCCCTAAGGTCTACATCAGGTGTGAGTAAGGTCAAGTGATGTTTTATTTCTGTGAGTGTTGAGGTCTCTAGCCAATCAAGACACAACTTCCCAACACTATAGGATGTCACTACCCCTGGGTGTTGTCTTTGTACATAGCGTGTATCTGGCCTACTGATACTCAACCCCTCGGTTATACCTAGGAATCTCTGTTGACATGGGTTTGTGTCAATGGGCCAAATCAGCCATTCTGTCCAATTGGGATCTGACCTGTTGTACTGGATAATGTCATCTAATCCTACCCCATGTGTAGTTGAATTCTGCCCCCCACCCATCTGTGATGGTGCTGGAAACCCAGGTGTGTTTATTTCCTTGTTCTTGGCTAGTCCAAGACAGGATGTCTGTTGCACAGTGTCATTTAGAAATATCATCTGCTGTGGAATGAGGCATGCTCTAAAAAGCGCTTCTGTTCCCTGGACCTGCCAGTCCCTAGAACCCCAGATTGATTTTAAATCTATAGTGTCCTTCCATAGGTCGAAACCCTGTGTAGACAACTGGGCCATAAAGGAAGCAGAGTAAATCTGTTTGGTGTTAGTCAACATAATTTTCTGTGCTGATGTTGTTGCCACTTTGTATAAAATGACTTCGGGTCAGATGTATTAAACCCTGAAAAGTATGTGAATTTCTGTGCAAAAGTTTGTGAACTACCTTTTGGTGGTGTTGGGCAGTGTTCCCACTGGTGGTATTCAAATACATTTCTAGGTGTTATAGATTTGTGCAAGAAATGATGACCATAATGTTGGTAACAGTACAATAAATCATAGTCTGAAGTACCTTCTAACATTTCATTGTTCGGAAATGCTGCAGTTATTTCCAAATCAGACATCATATTATTTACAGTTTCAGTGTCCCAATCATCAGAAAATGTACTGGAGGTAATGATATCACTTAAAGAAATTTTAAATGCATGTTTAAGCTTTAAAAGTTCAGTCGGACCGAATATATCGAAATCAATCTTGTCCCATACTATACCCTCCGGTATAGGAACTGCTGTGATGTTCACTGAAGACAAGTCTCTTGGTTCACGATGTGAAGACTGGTGTGGCTTTAAAATCAAATTGACTCTTTGGGCTGTAGAGCTCTGCTGGAGATATCGTCCATTAATAAGCATACTAAAAGTTATTGTTAAACCTAGCCAGAAAAGAAAAAATAGAATCCCAGTGATATACCATAGTTCTATCCAAGGTGACACCAGGTAAGTCTTTCTAAAAAAGTGCAAAAAGTCAATGACTTTCTTTTTGCGTGATTTTTTGGCTGGCGTCGTTTCCGGCTCGCTTGGATCCAGTGAAAACGTATCAAAGTTCATGAAATAGCCAGAAGCAGTTCGATCAATTGTTGGAATTGCATCGGGATTTGTTGAAATTGGATTTTGCTCTTGACGAGGCATGTTGACGTAGACGTCTGTAGTCGGTCCGGTTGCAACTTGTTTGTTAAGTTGATTTTCTTCTTGAAGTTGAACTTCTTGTTGATGTGGAACGAGTTCCATAGCATTGTTGCTTAGTCCATTATTCCGTACAGGTGGCTCTTCAAACGTGATGAGTCTTTCTGTTTGAACTTCTTGGATTGTAGCAAGAGGAGGGTGTCTACTACTGTGGAGTCCACATGGCCTACTGTTTAGTATCGGCCACATAGTGTGGTTTGATTAAGTCGATTGAGACAAATCTTGTCTCTTTTTTTCCGGCAAGAGGCGGCAGAAGTACATTTCTTGTGCCTTGGATTGCTAGGACCGGTACAGCTGTTCTGTATGATGGCCCAAATTCTTTCTTGTCTGCAATCTTCTCTCTGACCAGATCCCCAACTTTTGGGATCCAGACAGGTCTTGCCGTTACTGCCTTGACTTCCTCAGTGGTGGCCTGTTTTAAGTGGACGTTGTGTCCTGGATTCATTTAGATCCTGTAAAACAGCCAAACGATCATGGATATCAAATAGTTTTTCATCCGCCACTGTGCCTTCACAATCAAGATCAGGTACCCACATTCTTGTCCCAAATAGGACCTCGTAAGGAGTGACACCCCCTAGAGAGCTTCTTGGCTGGTTGTTAATTGCTCTTTGAACCCCATAAAGGTGACTGACCCAACTACCACCCTTGCCTAATACCCTAGCTGTTAAAGATTGCTTTAAGTCACAGTTTTCCTCTCCACAACCGAATTTCCCTCAGGATATTATGGAGAGGAGTACCGCAATGCTACGCCCATTCCTTCCATGGCCTCTTTGTAAGCCCGAGAGCTAAACGCCGGGCCACGGTCAGAATGTAACGTGCCAACTGCGTATGTCCCGATAAAGACTCGCAAATCTTTTATAACAGTTCGAGCGTCAGCCAAGCGCTGAGGCCAGACCCATAGGAATCTAGAGCAGGTATCCACTGCAATCAAGATATATTTCTTGGCCCCATCCAATTGTAGGGGTCCGCAGTGGTCCAAATACACACATGCGAGAGGTTTGTCTGATTTTAGTAATGGTGTCTGTGCTGGGCGTGCTACGGTGGAGCCTTTCATCTGCTGGTAGATGTCGCACTTTAAGACTCTGGGGCCGAATCCGATTCGGGCCGGAAAAAATACCGACCAACTCGGTACGGGATTATAGTCCGACCGACACATACCGGCGTTGCCCGACCTGGGAAGTATGATGAAATGCATGGAAATCACGACCGACTCGCACGGAACTCAAGGAAACAAGCTATCCGGCCGGGAAACCACGCGAATCGCACCGACCGACACGCACCAGGAAACAACCCGAACGAAACGTACCCGCGAACTCCGACCCGCGCAGTACAATGCAATGGGTGCAAGATCAGACCGACTCGCACGGAGCCCAAGCCGTACGACCGACACGCATACAAAAGCCAGCCGAACAAACACAATACCCCGCGAACGACGCGTACGCCGCATATGAAACGGAGCTGAAACACAGCAGGAACGACTCGGACAGGTGCGCATGAGACAACTGCAACGTCCTACTCGGTCAGAAGAACGACTCCTACATGCACAATAATCACTAATGAAAAAATACAAAAAAAAAGGGCCAAACAAGCAATGAAAAAGCCAATAAATACAGGGGGAGAAAAAAATGGAACAAGGACACCCCCCCAACTCCACCTACATAAAGCCCACAAATCCCTACCATGATCCTTTGCAAATTCCAACGACCTGCCAGCACACAACACCATCACACAGCAAACACAGAGACACACACAGCTCATCCAACACAAAAGCCACACACCATTAGCACCTCAACAAATAGCACCCTCACATACACACAGCAAAACCTACACACACACACCCTCACTTGCACACACACACACACACCAGTCACCACCCTCACCACCCATCACCATGCCCCTAAAGAAGAATCCAAAGTTCCTAGATAGTGAATTGGAAGTCATGGTAGACGAGATCCTGAGGGTAGAGCCAAAGTTGTTTGGCACATTGGTCCAACAGACCCCCATGTCGCAGAAAACCAAGATGTGGGCGAGGATCATCGACAGGGTGAACGCACAATCACCATGTTTGCGCACAAAGGAAGACATCCAGAACAGGTGGTATGATGTGCGCAGGAGGGTCAGAGACCTACTCAAGAAGGATTACCTCCTGAGCCAGCACACCGGCAGTGGCCCTCCTGCAAAACCAGTATACCTCAGGCCCTGGGAGGAGAAGGTGCGGGCCATCCTACCACCAGTGAGCGTATATGGACTAACAGACATCCCAGAGCCTGGTGAGTACACAACTAATATACACAATTTAGTGTGCCAATACACACACATCACTCTCAAGGGGACAGTCAAACCATACACCCCTAGCAAATCAACAGCAACCAAAAGATAATCATCCCAAGATATGTATGTCAGTTAGATTAACACAATACATGCCATCTCATAGTGATATGTAACTGTGTCATGACATGTACAAACCTAACAACAAATAGAGCAAGGCAGTGGTACAAATATAACCAACAAACACTGCCTGATATTTTGCCACCACTAGAACACCACCTCACAGGGAAGCTCACTTAAAGGAAGGAATTCTGTGTATGCTGGTGAAGTTAGTGTAGCCAATAGCATGATGGGAGTTGTAGTCACAGATATTGGTCACCCTCACAATTGTCCATCAACACCACTCTGAACCATGCTCACATCACAGGGAGTGGATAAGGACTGACAAGATGGCTGACACTGGCTACTGCTGTGGGGAGCACAAGGCCCTGCTGGGAACTGTGCACCAACAAACAGTACAACACCACTGCCTGACATCCTGAAAGGCAACTTGCACTCTCTGCAATGCAAGCACGTTGCATGGTGGGATATCTGGCTGGGTGGGAAGGAGGACTCACAGCACTGACCATAGTTACAAGCAGCTCACCTCACACACCCCTCAACACAAACTCCACATAACCCACCTGGGAGAATGCAATGCCTCACATACCAAATGAAGATCCCACAAAGAACCACCACCCTGGGTAATGCTGTGTGAAGCACAGGGACACACCTGGGACTTGTAGCCAAACAAACGCAAGGACAATACTGTCAGCCTTCCTGTCAGCACAGGCACACTACCCCACAGGGAAGCACAGTCCAAAGGAAGGAAGTACGGGCATGCTGGGAAGGGGGGTGTAGGCAATAGCATGATGGGAGTTGGAGTCACAGATACTGCTCAGCCTCACAATTGGCCCATCAACACCACTCTGAACCATGCTCACATCACAGGGAGTGGACAAGGACTGACACAATGGCTGACACTGGCTACTGCTGTGGGGAGCACAAGGCCCTGCTGGGAACTGTGCACCAACAAACAGCACAACACCACTGAATGACATCCTGAGAGTCAACCTGAACCCACTGCAAGGGTGGCATGCTTCATGGTGGGATAACTGGGCCAGGTGGAGAAGGATGGCCGGATGTCCACCAAATACAACCAATGCTGGCCATGCACACACCTCAACATTCATAGTGAAATGTCCCAGGTATGCATGACAATGTGCTACACCAATATCAACCTCTTACTGTGACAACTTAGGACAATGCAATGTACATGCCCGCATCCAGAGGTACAGTCAACAACTGTCAGGTGTGTGAACCATTGATGCGTGTAGAAATATTACATACAATGTGTGTCTCTTCCAAATACAGGTGACGATGATGGGGACACAGCAGCAGGCGAGGAGGAGTCCCTGTCCCAGGCTCCGGGGGACACAGAGCTCACTGGTGTGGAACAGCCTCTGCCCACCTCGGATGGTGAAGACCTACCTGGCACCTCCGGTCTGAGTCATCATGCAGCACCAGCTGGAGCAACATCTGCACCCCCTGCACCCACCCCTCTAACAACTGCCAACATACAGACCACCCCCGCCAACACGGACAGACCAAGGACCACCGCTGACAACAGCACAGGGTCCCAGGCCCACCGTGGAGCAACGGATGACAACACCACTAACAACCCCCAAGTGGGCCTCGGGTCACCTGTGCGTGCCACCGCAGGTCCTGCACATGTCGCCAGGGGTGGTGGGAGGGGTGGTAGACATAGGTCGCTGCTTGCAGAGGGGTCTGGACTGCATGATGACCCACAACTGGCACGCATCGCTGATACGTACCAGGATAGCACCGGAGAGGTCAGACAGGTAGTGGGGATCCTCAAGAACATACAACAGCAGCAGGCTGCCCATCATGCCCGCTTGGACTCCCACATGGCCCGTGTGGAGACACACATGGCCCGTGTGGAGACACACATGTCGGGCATGGAGTCCAAGTGGGATACATTGCAAGAACTCACAGCGGTGCATAGGGACATATTGACATGCCTCCGCCAGATTAGCACCAACATGGCCACACCTCCCTGTGTGCCCACAACATCTGGTGCTGCAACAACTGACACCGCCACAGGGAGGGAGGAGGACTCTGGCGGAAAGTCCCCTGCACCGCAGCAGCCTGCACGTGAGGGTCCCCCCAAAGAAGAGGGGTCATCCGAGGAAGGAAAACTGAGAGGTTGATGGCCACGTACATCCCCCAGGAAGCCAACACCTGTTCCGGAAATTCTCCTTTGTGTGCAAACGTTTCACCCTGTCGAATGCAACACTACTTTCCCACATGACATGGGGAGTTCAAGTTGGACTTCCAACTCATCTGGGAACTTTGGATCACAATCACAATGTACAGCACCCACCATCCTGTGCACTATACACACACACATTTCTGTAAATAAAATCACTAGTACACCATACTTGCCACTGTTGTTATTCAAATGTGGATACTGTTATGGTGATGATGTTCTGCTAAATTACACTGTGTATGCTAACTGCTACAGCAAGTACAACACCGTCGTGTGAGTCATGGTGACGTGACACATATGAGGGAGACACACCACTAGGGCTACACAACACAGACACCAGGGCCATCGGAATCATCGCCCACAGTGATGTTGGCAGGAAATACAGTGGAATGCACAGACACCACACCTATTCAGAGTCTGTGTCAACTAGCCCACAGGTGCAGTAAGCAAATGTCAGTCAGATGTGTGACCACAGACAACGCACATCCCAAAGTGAAGCACTGGTTGATTACACATTTGTAACATGTTGTTACCACTACAAATGCAAGTTAATCCCACGTGGCAGTGGCCACACAGTCAACAAGTGCAGAAGATATGAAGTCCAGGGGTGTGTGGCACATCACCTGTAGGGAAACGACTGCTGCCACCCTGAAAGCTGAATCATGGTGTTGGGGGATCCAAGTTGACCAAACAACTCTGTAAGCACCCTGTGAAGGACAGACATGACACACAGTCAAAACCACTGAAGAACAGGACAGAACTGCAATACTCATGCCCTAAACATGTCACAAGATACCTACACAAAAGCACGTTTGCATGTCAACACTGTTGGGGAGTACAGACTACCTGTAAGGACACATCGCTGCACGCATCCAGTCAAGTGGCACATGGCCACACTAAAACAGCACCAGGGCACCACCCACACATATCATGCAAACTCACATCATTCACATTGCATCTCCCTGGATACTCACATTCAGCTGAAGAAGTTGGTGATGAGCTGTGTGCGGACATCACCACCATCATCATCATCATCACTGGCATCGTGGTCCAGGCCAGGATCCTCCACAGGTGGCGGACGTTGGTCATCGTCATCCAGGATGAGAGGCAACTCCTTCCGCACTGCCAGGTTGTGGAGCATGCAGCAAACGATGACAATCTTGCACACCTTTGCTGGGGCATATGGGAGGGCCCCTCTTGTCTTGTCCAGGCAGCGGAAGCGGCTCTTCAGGAGACCAAAGGTCCGCTCGATCACTCTCCTGGTCCGACCATGTGCCTCATTGTAGCGCATCTGGGCTGGTGTCACAGGGTTCCTGAGGGGTGTCAGCAACCACAGCATGTTGGGGTATCCGGAGTCACCTACAGACAGACAATTGCACATTAGCTGAGTTAAAAAAGTGGGCGGAATACAACATAGCAGAACACACACAATGGTACAAAGTCAGTACACACCGACAAGCCAGGCAAGCTGGTTCAGCATCTGTGACATCATCCTCGGGATGCGACTACTCCTCATCACGTAGGCATCGTGAGCAGAACCGGGGAAACGGGCACACACATGTGTGATGGTCATATCTGCAAGACATACCACCAGCGCATTGATCGAATGGTAGTGTTTGCGGTTACGGTAGGCCTGCTCATGTGCCTGTGGTGGTACCAAAGCCACATGTGTCCCATCAATGGAGCCAATTACATGTGGCATCCTCCCCAGGGCATAAAAGTCACTCTTAACGTCAGTGAGTTGTCGACGTTTGGGGAAATAGATGAACTGGTTCAGGTTCCTCAACATAGCCACCAAAACATCGCGTAGCACACGGCTGAACATAGTCTGTGACATCCCACCATCAGTCGCCACAGTGTGTTGGAAGGTACCGGTGGCAATGAAGTGTAGGGCTGCCATTACCTTCACCTTGGGTGTCAGCGCCATAGGGTACGGCCGGCCCGGTTGCAGATGTGGTGCCAAGCGCACTGCCAAATCCTCAATCAGCTGCCTGGTGAAGCGGTACCGTCGGATGCTGTCATGTTCCACCATCGTTGCCAGGTCAGGGAATGGTCTATGGACAGCTGGAGCCCTGCAGTGCATAGGATGAAGAAAGAAAGATTGTTAGTCACCCCACAGATGTGCCTTTCACCATACTCAATTTCACATGATACATCATTACGAGACACAAGTACTTGATGTGTGTGCCGTTCTGTTCGGACATAACTCGCACCTACATGGCCATCATCTAAGTTCTCAGTACAACATGTGTGCACAACAGGTACCAGGTTGTGCTATGGGAAACCATTAGGCTGTATCAAAGTACCCATTTACTGCTGTCACGTTCCACACACACACCACAGTGACATGTCTGGACAGATGCGCCACAGGCATCACAGCACATTGACAGGTAGATTCCCAGGGACCCTGTCTTGCCACATGGACACTGGCATGACATGGCGTATGATGTACACGTCAGAAAAACAAACATGACTCCCACAGGTAGTGGCCCCTGTTGCCTCCGCAGGACAGACATGGACGTCAGTGACACACACACGCACAACATCAAAGTCCATGCACAAACAACGTTGCTGTGGAGACTGTCTCCCATCGTGCACATGGAATCAGAGACATCGGAAACACAACATGCACACAGACTGTGGAGGGACATCACTATTGTGACAATGGGTCATCCTGTTACGTACATGCCTTCCCCCATGGGACCCTGGGGGTATGTGACATGTCACACACATACACAACCTGGAAATGTGACCATGCCACATGCTCTGAAATGAACTGTTGCACATCACAGTGGTCATGTGCACAACACACAAAGGACCCTGTCCCCATGAACACATGCACAGCATGGGTGTGGATGCCCACCAGTGACACCACAGAAACCACATGTCAACCCCCATACACAGAAAAGGTAATGCAGCCTTACATGCCTTAGGAAACAGTGTGGAGTGGGTGTGGTGTTGTAGGTGTGCCCCTGGGTCTCTGGCAGGTATATGTGGCTGGCATATGTTCACCAGTGACAAGCATGGTGACATATGTGACTGACCTGTACAGGTACGCGTTGTACAGCAATGGACCGATCGGTGTGCCCGGCCGGCCCAATGCATGTGTTGTGTGCAGGTACGCGTTGTACCCGAAATACGCGTTGTACAGCAATGGACCGATCGGTGTGCCCGGCCGGCCCATTGCATGTGATGTGTGCGGTGCACGCGTTGTACCCGAAATACGCGTTGTACAGCAATGGACCGATCGGTGTGCCCGGCCGGCCCATTGCATGTGATGTGTGCGGGTACGCGTTGTACCCCGAAATACGTGTTGTACAGCAATGGACCAATCGGTGTGCCCGGCCGGCCCAATGCATGTGTTGTGTGCGGGTACGCGTTGTACCCCGAAATACGTGTTGTACAGCAATGGACCAATCGGTGTGCCCGGCCGGCCCAATGCATGTGTTGTGTGCGGGTACGCGTTGTACAGCAATGGACCGATCGGTGTGCCCGGCCGGCCCATTGCATATGATGTGTGCGGGTACGCGTTGTACAGCAATAGACCGATCGGTGTGCCCGGCCGGCCCAATGCATGTGTTGTGTGCGGGTATGCGTTGTACCCCGAAATACGCGTTGTACAGCAATGGACCGATCGGTGTGCCCGGCCGGCCCATTGCATGTGATGTGTGCGGGTACGCGTTGTACAGCAATGGACCGATCGGTGTGCCCGGCCGGCCCAATGCATGTGTTGTGTGCGGGTACGCGTTGTACCCCGAAATACGCGTTGTACAACAATGGACCGATCGGTGTGCCCGGCCGGCCCATTGCATGTGATGTGTGCGGGTACGCGTTGTACCCCGAAATACGCGTTATACAGCAATGGACCGATCGGTGCGCACGCATTGGCTGGGGCCTGGCATGGCAACGGACGCGTTTTCGTGGCTCCAACGAGTCTGATGCAGTGAATTCAGTTGGCCAGCCACAACAATGTTGCAAAATCATGGATGTCATGAATTTGAAGATTTGAAGGATGCTGTGGGCGTGTATTAGTGCTGCTATTCCATGGATTGGTCAGATTCAGAAGATGCAAACGACTTGGACCAATCACTTTGGACACATGGGACAGTATCTGCCTCTGCAGCACACATATAATGCTGGCTGTTCCCCTGAGAGCTCACTTGCCTGCACTACATGCTCCAGGACGACATCTGCCAACAACACTGCTGCTGTCTCTGCATCCTCTGGCTACTGCAATGGCACGTACTGTGGATAGAGCCCCAGCCTTCAGCCTTGAGGAGAACCAGGCCCTGCTGGACAGCCTCCTTCCACAGTACAGCAAGCTGTATGGGAAACCAGGGGAGCAGGTGAGTGTGCTGTCCACTGCCTTACCAATTGTGACTAGCAGGACTTACAGTGTGCACACCACTGGCTAGCATGCTCACTGAGTAGTTGTCACACCCCAAAGTGTGTAGTTACATGCACTGAACAGGTACAGTGCAGTAACAGTGCATTCCAAAAAGGTTTACTCCCCATGCAATGACACCATGTAGTGACTGCTGGCAAACTGTTCATAGCCATTGTTGCACTGCCTATGTACATCATATGCCCCTGTGATTGAGACATGTATATCCAACTGTGTGATGCACGGATATGTTGCATGTGTAGTAATGGCCTTTTTCACTTTGTCATCCTCACAGGTCGATGCCCACCAGAAGCAGGAAATCTGGCTGACCATCGCCCGGGAAGTAAGATCCATGGGGGTCTACAGGCGCAGGATCCGCAACTGCCAGAAGAGGTGGCAGGACCTTCGTGGCTGGACCCGGAGGATCGCAAGGGTCCAGCTGAAGCTGTCACCTCCTCGCAGGAGGGGCGGACCCCGGACCCTGACCCCCCACATGCTCCGGATCCTGGCGGTGGTCTTCCCTGACCTGGATGGGCAGCTGAAGGCCAGACAGCAGCAAGGAGGGGGTGAGTCCATGACTGCACTGTGCACTTTGTCTGACATGCTATGTGCCCTCCTCTGGCCTGGTTAAACTTCCACAGTACATCAGTCATATGGTCCAGGACCCATGTCCCTCAATTGTGACATGCCCACATCTCCTCTGATACGCATATGTATGGCCCTTACAGTCAGGAAATTGTGTCACTTGGGGACTGTGTCATTGCATTTAGCTTCGCTCAAGGTGGGGGACAGCATTTGTTCCCGTGACTATGTTGTGGGATTCATGTGTGGGTCAATTGCTTACACAATGCCTAAGTTCTGACATGTAATCTGGGTGTAACTTTGATATGTGGTCCACTTGCTGATCTGAATCACCACATGTCCCTGGGGAATTTGGCACACACCCATGCTGCCGGTGGGAACAATGTTTGGGCCTCAGGAGTATGTGTATCAAGTGTGTCACACGTGCTTAGCCACATGCCTACTGTCCAGGACTCATTCCTCTTACAGGTGGAGCTGGACAGTCCTGCCTACTCCAGGGCATACAATACACTCTGTACTCCCACTCCCGTGTACCATCTGGCATGTTGTGATCAGTGAAATGTTCCCTCAGGTGTCTGCCTCTGTGTCATTGTGCTGTGTCCTCGTTGTCAGGACTACTGGTATGTTTATCGGTTAGGGCTCAGCATGCCGGCGGAGATGTGACCATGATAGACGATACTTCTGTGATTTTTAGGTGTCTGATCACTTGACTGTGCACACAGGTGTATGCGACTGTGACTTTCAGGCAGCTGTTTCTCATTCACAGCACACTGTGAGGTGCTCATGTTCAGAGAGTTGTGTTTCATGTCCCCCATATGTCCAATTGGTATGACGTGGACAAGTAGTAGTACTGATGATGTGGTTTTTGGGGGATGGACATGTGCACTTGTCAGTTACATGACTTGCATTCCCCATGTCCTAGGATTGTGACACAGTGCAGACTGTTGTTGGCTGGCTGCCATGCCCATGTGACTGGAGACAGTGATGTATGACTCTGCACGCATGCCTGTGTCATGGCATTAAACTTCCTAAGAGTGATCCTGCCGGGGAGTGACATGTGCAACATGCACCCCATTGTGGCATTGACTATCCGGACATGGGTGCATCATGGTGTGTGGTGCTGGTATGCATCACATGCATTTCTATTTAGACTCTGGCCATCCCTTCATCCGGACACCTGCACTGACTTAGTGGCAAGAGACGTGTTGTGTGCATGTTCACATACTTCACCGTGTTCCCTGCAATGTCCAACAACTGTGTAGGTGGTGCATGTGTCCACAATGGGGTCTTACCATCAGACAGGCACCAGACAGATGGGTGCAAGGGCAGGAGGGGTGTGAGTCCCATGGTTGACCATCAGACTGACAATTGGCTTCCACAAATCTGTGTGAGGACTTTAGGCAATGTTCAACTAAGGATGCCTGGGCTGGCTCTGTGATGTGCTGTACTTACTGTGGTGTGTGCGGTCAGTGCAGGTGACTGATGTTTGTCTGTTTCCCTAATTGTTTGCAGATACATCCACGGCCACAGGAGGGGACAGCTCCACGGACCAGGAGGAGCAGCGGAGCCAGACTGGGTCAGCGTCCGACGAGTGGTCAGATGGACCCAGTGGCACGGAGGGCAAGGGGAGCCACACTGAGGAGTCCTCAGCACCATCCACCTCAGCTGAGGACCACAGCAGCTCGGAGGATGACTCCCTTGTGGAGGCGGGTGTCAGCAGCCACCAAAGTCAAGCTAGTCTGTCTGGCCCCGCCACCACCACCACCACCACCGCCCTCCCATTGGCTCCCATTCCTGAGGTCCGTGGAGGCTCCTGTGCTCGGGAGCGTGTCTCCTTCATGCCAGGCACCGCACCCCCTGCCCCTGTGTCCCCTGCTGCCCTGAGTGAGGAGTCTGTGTACCTCCTTCAGCAGCTCCATGTAGGGCAGACAGCAATGCTGACTGTCCTCCATGCACACACCACTCTGTTGACACAGCTGGTGTCGTTCATGGAGGGCATCTCGACGGGTATGTCTGTCCTACAGAGGAGCAATAGGTCCATGGACTCCTCCCTGACGGCAGCAGTGTCCCTCCTCCAACAGTCCCTCACCCCTCCCACCTCTGCCCCATCCACACTTCCTTCCACCCTACCTGTCCAAAGCACATGCACACCTGCACAATCACCCAAACACACAGACACGAGCAGCACAGACACACCCAAGAGAAAGGCAAGACGTGCACACAAGCATCCTCAGGGGACTGATACCACAGACACAGGGGATGGGGAACACACACACACACAGGCATCCACAGTCACTCCGCAGTCCTCCAAATCCTCTCCCTCCAAGACCCCTTCCCTTGCCTCACCTGCTACCCCACCTACACAGCAGCTCTTCCTGTGTGACCTCGGCCTGCTCCACAGGTTCCCCCGCCACACCCTGCCCCAGGTTCCCCCACACACCGATACCGCATCCCCAGACTGCTTAGGCCCTCCCCCCCTGCCACTTGCTCTTCCACACCCAACCCAGATGCTCTGCCTGTTAGTGCCACTGGTGTGGGGACCAGGTCCCCCCCCTCTGTCCTGCCCACCTCATCTGCCCACCCTTCCACTCCCTTGGAGTTATGCACTGCAGTGGAGTCCACAACCACCCCGTCTGACTTGGGCACTGCAGTGGGGACCCAGTCCACTACATCAGACCAGCCCACTGCAGTGGTTGCAGCACCCACACCAACTGACTTGTGTAGCACGGTGGTGCTGGCCCCCCTGAGTCAGACACCTCCACTGCAGTTGCCGGTGACACTCCTGCACCCACCACCCCTTCACTGCCTCACTCTGCCATCCCCTGATCCTGTCCCTGCGGTGCCTGGCCTGCCCCTTGTATGCCCCTCCAAGGGGGATGTCCCCTGTCCGTACCAGTGCAGGCAAGCAATGGGTGACCAGTTGTCACTTGTCACCCTGTTGGGACATGGATTTTGGACTGGCCATTGGACTTAGTTTCTTTTGGACGTCAACTTTTAATTTTACATTAGCTGAATAAAGCCTCTTTTTGTTTAATTGAGGTGTTTCTTTTGATGTACATGATGTAGATGAGTAGCATCCTGCATTTGCAGTTGTTATAGTGTTCAGATCAGGAAAATGAAGTGTTGCTGTGATGGACTCCATGTGGTCCATGGGATATGTGTCCTGTTCTACTCTGGATCTATGGCATCCTTTGCTGCAGTCTGAGGGTGTAATGTTCAGCATTTGACACAGGGATGTACGTTTTGCATTTGTAAAGGAACATCTTTGTCTTACACTGATGCACATCTGGTGGGCTTACCACTGTTCAATGTTCCGATTTCCCTGACTGTGTGCCCACCTCCACTGGACATGCAGTTTTGCACATCAATGTTGAAGGACTCATCTGTGTATACAGTGCAACTGGCTTGGCACGTGTTTTGGGTGTATGCAGATGACTGACGTGACACTCCCGTACCCAGGCTGATGTGAGCAGAGCCTTCTGTGTGTTGTAGTTGTTGACTCACTGACGGAGTGTCCTGCGGACATGTTTGAGTCGTGCACAGACAAGGTTTGGCACAGCGGACCCTCATGGCAGTGTGTAATCCCGTGACATTGCGTGTGCCCGTGTTGTGTGTTGTGTAAGCATGTCTATGCGTGTTCCCTTCCCTTTTCCTACACAGGCTGTGTCCCTAGGGATGTTCCTGTTTGTGTTGCTTGCAGAGTTGGTCTGTGTTCATCCAGCATCTTGGACCTGGTTTCTCTGTGATGTGGTTGCATGGCAAACTAATGTTCATGAGGTTGTCATCCCAGGTTGTCTTTGTTGTCAGGGCTGGGGATGTGGGCAAATGGTGATGGGACACATTCAGGATTCCCCTTGGCACTTGTTGTTTACACAAGTCATGTGAATTTCAGTTTGTGGTAGCTTTCAGTGATTGTGACACGGTGTGTGTGTGACTGCTGCCACTCCTCAGGGTCAGAGCTGCAATGTTGGAAGTTGTGTACGTGTGTTCTTTGTGTGTCACCTTGGCTTCTTTGTAGGTGTGTGACTATGGCCAGGATCCCATTGATTGTGGTGGATTTCACATCATGCCCATGTACGGCGTACTGTGCTGTGTGTCAGACATTGACGAGTCTTGTTGACTGGCCATGTGTGATGGGTATCTGCACCTTAGTTCCCCCCACCACCCCTGGTATTGTCATGGGTGCATGTGCACTGTCACCAGTCCATGTGAGCTTCACTGCTGCACATTGGTGGAGATCAGGGTGTGTGGTGTTGAGTGTGCAAATGTGAGTTGTTGCACGGCTAGACCCCTACCTCCATATTGGCCTTGGCTGGCAGGCCGTGCTGATTGATTGGAGCTTGTGTAGGTGTGATGGTAGTTTGTTGCTCAGGACACATGGCTGTGGTTCACAGTGTGAATGACATCTACCTTTGTCATCACAGTGGGATTGTCATGCAGGCTAGTGTCAGCACAATGTGGGGTCCCTGGGGGTAGTGCTGTGGTGGGTCTGTCTCTTGCTGTGTTAGTTGCTGTTCCTACAAGCTTGTGTGACATGTGTAATTTGGCCTCCTTCTCAGCTGACGATGCCTGATTGCCCACATAGGGGTATCCGATCCATGAGTAACTTTTGTATGGCACTGTATACACATCTGTGTGATTGGAGTTCAGGCCTCCTCATGTGTTGTGTGGTTGCCTGGGGACACTGGCACACCCCCCCATCACCTGTTGTGTTTGAAATGCAGTGTGAGTCTGCCTTATTGTGTTTGTGCATTTGCACCACTGCATTGCATTTCTGTAGTGTGCCATTGTCTGTATGTTGTTTGGTGGCTTTCCCCAGCTGTCCCTGGGACTCCTAGGTCATCAGTCAGCACAATGATCATGGTTTGTATGTCCCATTGATGTCATGGTATGGTATTTGTTCACCTGACATCGACAGTCTCCACAGGATATCTACATTTGTGTGTCCATTGGTGCAGATATGTGGCTCAGCATTATGATGGTCACTTCTGTCATTGTGTTATTTGTGAATATTGACAATGTGGTCCCCCATGGGTGATGTTTGTATGCACATGGCCAAAACGATGTTTCTGTGACACTGCACTGTTTGCCCCGCCCAATCTATGTTGCTATGGGACACAAGCACTACTATGCCACTGGTGTGTTTGTTGTTGTGTGACCAGGATTCATCCATACAGTTTGGCTTTCGCAGCTTTTAAAATGACTACACTTACCTTATGATCACCGTGGTGATGGTGCTTTTGGCCCCATTGCCACACTGTTCAAAAGGTGCATCAGCTATGGACCCCGCACTTACCTTTTGGTCACTGTGGTGATGGGGCTTTAGGCCCCATGGCCACACTGTTCAAGAGGTGCATCGGCTATGGACCCCGCACTTACCTTTTGGTCACTGTGGTGATGGGGCTTTAGGCCCCATGGCCACACTGTTCAAGAGGTGCATCGGCTATGGACCCCGCACTTACCTTTTGGTCACTGTGGTGATGGGGCTTTAGGCCCCATGGCCACACTGTTCAAGAGGTGCATCGGCTATGGACCCCGCACTTACCTTTTGGTCACTGTGGTGATGGGGCTTTAGGCCCCATGGCCACACTGTTAAAGAGGTGCATCGGCTATGGACCCCGCACTTACCTTTTGGTCACTGTGGTGATGGGGCTTTAGGCCCCATGGCCACACTGTTCAAGAGGTGCATCGGCTATGGACCCCGCACTTACCTTTTGGTCACTGTGGTGATGGGGCTTTAGGCCCCATGGCCACACTGTTCAAGAGGTGCATCAGCTATGGACCCCGCACTTACCTTTTGGTCACTGTGGTGATGGGGCTTTAGGCCCCATGGCCACACTGTTCAAGAGGTGCATCAGCTATGGACCCCACACTTACCTTTTGGTCACTGTGATGATGGGGTGTTCGACCCCATGGCCACAGTGGTCATGGTCTGCTTGCATTGTGGAGGCCACACACATTTATGTGTGACACATGTGATAGTGGGTCACATTGTATGTTCAATGTCATGTTCAGTGTTGTAGGCATTTGACACAGACTACACATGCTTGTCATGGTGTTGGGGGGGATGTAATTTTCTGTCATTCCTTATGTGGGAGTATGCTGGTTGTGTCATGCATTACCCGTCCTATGAGTAGGGGTGGTGGTAGTGGCAGGCATCCAGCCCCCTATGGGTGGGGATGGTAGTAGTGACAGGCATCCAGGCCCCCATGAGTAGGGGTGGTGGTAGTGGTAGGCATCCAGCCCCCCCTGAGTAGGGGTGGTGGTAGTGGTAGGGATCCAGCCCCCCCTGAGTAGGGGTGGTGTTAGTGGTAGGCATCCATCCCCCTATGGGTGGGGATGGTAGTAGTGACAGGCATCCAGGCCCCCATGAGTAGGGGTGGTGGTAGTGGTAGGCATCCAGCCCCCTATGGGTAGGGATGGTAGTAGTGACAGGCATCCAGGCCCCCATGAGTAGGGGTGGTGGTAGTGGCAGGCATCCAGCCCCCCCTGAGTAGGGGTGGTGGTAGTGGTAGGCATCCATCCCCCTATGGGTGGGGATGGTAGTAGTGACAGGCATCCAGGCTCCCCTGAGTAGGGGTGGTGGTAGTGATAGGCATCCATCCCCCTATGGGTGGGGAAGGTAGTAGTGACAGGCATCCAGGCCCCTATGAGTAGGGGTCGTGGTAGTGGCAGGCATCCAGCCCCCCCTGAGTAGGGGTGGTAGTAGTGGTAGGCATCCATCCCCCTATGGGTGGGGATGGTAGTAGTGACAGGCATCCAGGCCCCCATGAGTAGGGGTGGTGGTAGTGGTAGGCATCCAGCCCCCTATGGGTAGGGATGGTAGTAGTGACAGGCATCCAGGCCCCCATGAGTAGGGGTGGTGGTAGTGGCAGGCATCCAGCCCCCTGAGTAGGGGTGGTGGTAGTGGCAGGCATCCAGGACCCCATGAGTAGGGGTGGTGGTAGTGGCAGGCATCCAGCCCCCCCTGAGTAGGGGTGGTGGTAGTGGTAGGCATCCAGCCCCCCCTGAGTAGGGGTGGTGGTAGTGGTAGGCATCCATCCCCCTATGGGTTGGGATGGTAGTAGTGACAGGCATCCAGGCCCCCATGAGTAGGGGTGGTGGTAGTGGTAGGCATCCAGCCCCCTATGGGTGGGGATGGTAGTAGTGACAGGCATCCAGGCCCCCATGAGTAGGGGTGGTGGTAGTGGCAGGCATCCAGCCCCCCCTGAGTAGGGGTGGTGCTAGTGGCAGGCATCCAGGCCCCCATGAGTAGGGGTGGTGGTAGTGGTAGGCATCCAGCCCCCCCTGAGTAGGGGTGGTGGTAGTGGTAGGCAACCAGCCCCCTCAGTAGGGGTGGTGGTAGTGGCAGGCATCCAGCCCCCTGAGTAGGGGTGGTGGTAGTGGTAGGCATCCATCCCCCTATGGGTGGGGATGGTAGTAGTGACAGGCATCCAGGCCCCCATGAGTAGGGGTGGTGGTAGTGGCAGGCATCCATCCCCCTGAGTAGGGGTGGTGGTAGTGGTAGGCATCCAGCCCCCTGAGTAGGGGTGGTGGTAGTGGTAGGCATCCATCCCCTATGGGTGGGGATGGTAGTAGTGACAGGCATCCAGGCCCCCATGAGTAGGGGTGGTGGTAGTGGCAGGCATCCATCCCCCTGAGTAGGGGTGGTGGTAGTGGTAGGCATCCAGCCCCCTGAGTAGGGGTGGTGGTAGTGGTAGGCATCCATCCCCCTATGGGTGGGGATGGTAGTAGTGACAGGCATCCAGGCCCCCATGAGTAGGGGTGGTGGTAGTGGTAGGCATCCAGCCCCCCTGAGTAGGGGTGGTGGTTGTGGCAGGCATCCAGGACCCCATGAGTAGGGGTGGTGGTAGTGGCAGGCATCCAGCCCCCCATGAGTAGGGGTGGTGGTAGTGGTAGGCATCCATCCCCCTATGGGTGTGTATGGCATTGGTGATGCCCAGCCCTCCCCTATGGTTGTGCTGTTGCTAGTGTACGTCATTTGTGCATCCCTATGTGTGTGTGACATATTTTGGGTACGTGTAGTTTGTTTGTATTGTTGGTGTTTGACTTACCGGCTGCGCCGTACGCGTCCGTACCGGTCCCGGTAATAGATGTAGAGTATAGGTAGGACCTGCGCAATGGGATTCATGGTTGGGTCGTCTCGTTCGGGTTACTCGTCGCTGGCTTGTTCGTCTCGTAGCCGTGGTTCGTCTTGTGGCGCGAAACGGAGCTTATGTGCGGCTCTCCCGGATGCTGAAACGTGCCGGACGTAGCGACTGGTTCGGCGCGTACGGAGCGCGCATCGTACTAGTCCGGCAGGAAGGTGCTGTGTATTTGGTTCCGTGCGACTCGATTCGGCGTTTACGGATCCGGCTCGGGCGGGGAACAGGAGCTGGATTGGGTGAGTACGGCTCGCTCGGGAAATGGGTTGTTATACGCATCGTACTTGTTCGTCCGGACGGGTGTACGAATCGGTCGGGAAACACGCATTCGGCTGGGTTTTTTTCCGGACGAATACTGTTAGGTGCCCTACCGGCCGAGATCGGAATCGACCCCTCAGTCTTTGGTCTGCTTTGTTAACCCTGGCCACCAGTAGCACTGTTTCAGCAAAGAAATAGTCGCTGTAACGCCTGTATGTGCAGAACCCAAACCCTCGTGTGCTGCTAGAATTAAGCCTTGCCTACGATCCATATTTGGTATTATTCTATCCCCCACTCCAGGAATCTGAGCATATGGAATGTTTTGTGCATCTAACTTGTAGGAGTACTTGAGTGGAAATTTTTTAGGTACTGCTGTGCTGCCTTTGCGTAAAGCATTGACAGCTACCAAAATCTCGCCGTCTATTCTCGTTTTTGAACGAGTGATTGCAGCTACGGATGCTGTGCGAACAGCCCCCTTTGCGGCTTCATCAGCCAATGAATTCCCTTCAACGTGAACGCCATCACGCTGATGACTCAGTGTATGTATCATGTGAGCCCTTGGTAGTTCATTTCACAACTCCACCCCCTGTTCCCATAGCATTTTATGCTTAATTGTGCCACCTTTTGCGTCTTTAAACCCGTTTTGTTCCCAATTATGTAAATATTCATTGTACGACTGTACACAGTCAAAGAAATCACACACAATTAGTGTGGGGAATTCGTGTTCCGTATTTACCAGTGCCAGTATTAGTACTTTTAATTCTGCTAACTGAGCCGTGCAGTCTCCTAGAGATTGCGTTTTAGTGCAACTTGGATGGAATTTTCCATTGTGCACGCGACCTTTAACGATTGCACATGCTGCGCTGTAAGCTTGCTTAGTCCCTATTGGCGGTTGAGCAGATCCGTCAGTGTAAATAATGTATTTATACATATCTAGAGGCAAAATCTCATTTGGTAGAGGATATTCTTGTTCGTATTGCAGAAATGCTTGTGTTTTTAAACTTGGATCAAATCTGTATTCAACATCCGTTGCAGTAAGAGAATTAGCCCATTGTATCCATTCGGGATGTAAGGCTTTCGCATTTGGAATGCTAGCCTTTATAACAGCCTCTAAGGCTGGTACTGGGGTCACGACTATTATGCGCTTTCCCTGAGCCAGAGCTCTTTCTCTTGCTACAGCGGTCTGCACTGCTGTCAGGATTGCATGCAGAAGCCTCAGCGTCTCTGGTCAGTGTGTCAGCATGGAAGTCTTGGTTCCCTCTATCTTACCGTGGCAAGATGTGGTGTATTTATACCCTAAAGTGTCTCGATCCTCAGTATGGTTTGTATTGGTCTTTGTTAGACATGAGGAAGACGTCAGGGGTGAACTTTGTACATACATATTATGCGGGAGATGTAGCTGGTGAATGCTGATGCATAATTTATGAGTACATTGTAGGCCTGTGTTCGGGAAAAACCCTGCAGTGTTCTAACCACAGACTAGATAACGTTCAACCCTCAGAGTTCGTTGTGTACTGTAGGGAACTAATGTAGGTGAAAGATCATGCCTATATTAGGGCATAGGAGATTATGACTATAATAGGGCATAGACGATTATGACCATAATAGGGCATATACGATTATGACCATATACGGCATATATGAACGTGTCTATATTAGGGCCTCTATACGAAACATAACACCCACTCCACTTTCGAATTGGATGACAATGACCATACTTAAAATATGGACAATTACATTTTTTTCTCTCTTAAAAACAGCTAAAAACATGGTTTTAAAAAGACCTTTAAAAAATGTTTAAAAATGTTACAAATTAGCTATTCTTTTGTTGCCACTTGAAAAAAGGTCAATTCTGTCTCACTTATAAAAGTTGCATTACTACAAGCAGAAGAAGGCCATTCTTTCTCAAGTGAAGTGTCAATTTAGGAAATGTTCCAATTTTAGTTCGTTTATTTATGAAATGAAGTGGAGAAGAAGAATTCTTTCCCAGGACGCGATGAGCCAATTCAAGATTAAGTGTCCTGGCTTGGAGATACAGCATTATCGGTGTTAGCTACTGCAGACGACAAATCCAACGCCTCACAGAGAACGTCAATCGCACATAGTTGGAATTCAGCACTGCCAACAGTCGGTGCTGCGGCAGCTTGTGCGGCAGTTGTTACCTGAGTGCCTGTGGAGGAGCCACCTAACCCAGCAGGAGCAAACGGCACCTGTGGATTCTCAAGGAATGCATTCATCAGAATTGGAAGACGCTGGGGGCAATGCAGAGCTAGGGGCTTTAGGGGGTCCAGCATAGCATCCATGTCCGGAGGCGTATCTGATGGAAACGTTAGACAGAGATCCAACGCGCATTCTTCTCCGCAAGACAGGCATCAAAGAACAGGTAAGATGCAGTCCACCCAGACTGGTCTAAACGATAGAAACCAAGAGGCGTTCAGTTCTCTTAGGTAAGGTATACCCAGAAGCTGCACCATGCGTTCATGGTATTTCCGCTCCATGAGTATGTTCGCCATTTCCTTGGAAATTGGGCCGTCTATTGCGTAGCAGTAAGATTACAATGAGGACTCCTGCAATTAGGAACAGGATAAGCGGGAGACCTCCAAAGACGCTTCCCAATACGGAGTGTATAAAATTTGGGATTACTCCGAGGACTGTCTGAAAGATGCTTAATAGTCCTGACCCTATGGTCTTAAATAGGTGTATAACACCGCTCGTATCAGACATGTTAAAGATACGACCCACCATTTCTACGAAATGAAAGGGGCAGTTCGTACATATAAGCGCGTGTATCTCAGTCGAGGTCCTTGCAACTTGAAGTTCAAAGGTTTTTCGAGCGGAGGTTAAGGGCAAGGGTTGCTGTAAAAGCATGGCTTTCAGTCTGCTCAAAGTATCAAATTGTATAAAGGAAACATTCAACGAAGGCCATAACGGCGCCTCCCTGACTGGGTTCAGTGGCAGAAACAATACTTGCATACAGCAAGTAACCCTGGAGTTAACAGTGACCAGATAGGCGACGCCCGGAAGCATCCCACAGCAACCTTGATCGTTTATAACTCCCATTCGAGAGCAGCTGGAAAACCGGCGTGATCATGGCCGCTGGGGTCCCTGACATGTGACACGATAAGTTTGCTACCAAACCACTACATGCTCCATGCAGAGAAAGATCCTGACACATGAGAGAACCGCTTAAAGCGTTCTTGCAGTTTGTACCACTCAGATACACTTCTCGATCCCCATTCCGGCATCAATATCTATATGGTAACTCCCAAGTTTCCTTAATGTAACCCTTACCCATTTTGTCATATCTGCCTGCCTGCCTTTGCTCAAGGCAATATTGAAACTGAAACGTAGTGACCGGCAGAGTGATTTGGCCATGAATTAGCCATTCAGTTGATGGTAATTCGGCTACAGTGAATGGTAACCTTTCTAGTTTCTCAATACGCAGCATTGAATATTTGGCTCCCCTTTGTGCCATTTCTGTCTGTTTATCAGGTAGATTGTATTCTGAAAACAGAGACGTGGTGTTTATAAAACGCCAGGGCACATAGCCTGCACGCATTGCAGCGTCCAGCTTAACATCATAATAGAACGTAATTGGGATTGCCCGTGTTGTAACAAGGCCAGATCTTGTTCTAATATGTCGATTGCCGAAGACACAATGTTGCCTAAGGAGTAAATCCTGGAGGTCAAAGTTGTTAACCCATTATCCACTACAGCTAATGCCTTCTCTAAGTTAATACGGTCTATTTCCCGTATTCTTTCTGCGGCCTCCTGTTGGGATATTTTCCAGTTTTCATTATAATAGGCATAAATGCCAGCATATATGAAATGTTTCTGACGTGTTTTCCTTGGGCCTCACAAGAAATCCCTAAGGTCTACATCAGGTGTGAGTAAGGTCAAGTGGATGTTTTATTTCTGTGAGTGCTGAGGTCTCTAGCCAATCAAGACACAACTTCCCAACACTATAGGATGTCACTACCCCTGGGTGTTGTCTTTGTACATAGCGTGTATCTGGCCTACTGATACTCAACCCCTCGGTTATACCTAGGAATCTCTGTTGACATGGGTTTGTGTCAATGGGCCAAATCAGCCATTCTGTCCAATTGGGATCTGACCTGTTGTACTGGATAGTGTCATCTAACCCTACCCCATGTGTAGTTGAATTCTGCCCCCCACCCATCTGTGATGGTGCTGGAAACCCAGGTGTGTTTATTTCCTTGTTCTTGGCTAGTCCAAGACAGGATGTCTGTTGCACACTGTCATTTAGAAATATCATCTGCTGTAGAATGAGGCATGCTCTAAAAAGCGCTTCTGTTCCCTGGACCTGCCAGTCCCTAGAACCCCAGATTGATTTTAAATCTATAGTGTCCTTCCATAGGTCGAAACCCTGTGTAGACAACTGGGCCATAAAGGAAGCAGAGTAAATCTGTTTGGTGTTAGTCAACATAATTTTCTGTGCTGATGTTGTTGCCACTTTGTATAAAATGACTTCGGGTCAGATGTATTAAACCCTGAAAAGTATGTGAATTTCTGTGCAAAAGTTTGCGAACTACCTTTTGGTGGTGTTGGGCAGTGTTCCCACTGGTGGTATTCAAATACATTTCTAGGTGTTATAGATTTGTGCAAGAAATGATGACCATAATGTTGGTAACAGTACAATAAATCATAGTCTGAAGTACCTTCTAACATTTCATTGTTCGGAAATGCTGCAGTTATTTCCAAATCAGACATCATATTATTTACAGTTTCAGTGTCCCAATCATCAGAAAATGTACTGGAGGTAATGATATCACTTAAAGAAATTTTAAATACATGTTTAAGCTTTAAAAGTTCATTTGGACCGAATATATCGAAATCAATATTGTCCCATACTATACCCTCCGGTATAGGAACTGCTGTGATGTTCACTGAAGACAAGTCTCTTGGTTCACGATGTGAAGACTGGTGTGGCTTTAAAATCAAATTGACTCTTTGGGCTGTAGAGCTCTGCTGGAGATATCGTCCATTAATAAGCATACTAAAAGTTATTGTTAAACCTAGCCAGAAAAGAAAAAATAGAATCCCAGTGATATACCATAGTTCTATCCAAGGTGACACCAGGTAAGTCTTTCTAAAAAAGTGCAAAAAGTCAATGACTTTCTTTTTGTGTGATTTTTTGGCTGGCGTCGTTTCCGGCTCGCTTGGATCCAGTGAAAACGTATCAAAGTTTATGAAATAGCCAGAAGCAGTTCGATCAATTGTTGGAATTGCATCGGGATTTGTTGAAATTGGATTTTGCTCTTGACAAGGCATGTTGACGTAGACGTCTGTAGTCGGTCCGATTGCAACTTGTTTGTTAAGTTGATTTTCTTCTTGAAGTTGAACTTCTTGTTGATGTGGAACGAGTTCCATAGCATTGTTGCTTAGTCCATTATTCCGTACAGGTGGCTCTTCAAACGTGATGAGTCTTTCTGTTTGAACTTCTTGGATTGTAGCAAGAGGAGGGCGTCTACTACTGTGGAGTCCACATTGCCTACTGTTTAGTATCGGCCACATAGTGTGGTTTGATTAAGTTGATTGAGACAAATCTTGTCTCCTTTTTTCCGGCAAGAGGAGGCAGAAGTACAGTTCTTGTGCCTTGGATTGCTAGGACCGGTACAGCTGTTCTGTATGATGGCCCAAATTCTTTCTTGTCTGCAATCTTCTCTCTGACCAGATCCCCAACTTTTGGGATCCAGACAGGTCTTGCCGTTACTGCCTTCCTCAGTGGCGGCCTGTTTTAAGTGGACGTTGCTTTGTTGTGTCCTGGATTCATTTAGATCCTGTAAAACAGCCAAACGATCATGGATATCAAATAGTTTTTCATCCGCCACTGTGCCTTCACAATCAAGATCAGGTACCCACATTCTTGTCCCAAATAGGACCTCGTAAGGAGTGACACCCCCTAGAGAGCTTCTTGGCTGGTTGTTAATTGCTCTTTGAACCCCATAAAGGTGACTGACCCAACTACCACCCTTGCCTAATACCCTAGCTGTTAAAGATTGCTTTAAGTCACAGTTTTTCCTCTCCACAACCGAATTTCCCTCAGGATGGTACAGAGAGGAGTACCACAATGCTACGCCCATTCCTTCCATGGCCTCTTTGTAAGCCCGAGAGCTAAACGCCGGGCCACGGTCAGAATGTAACGTGCCAACTGCGTATGTGCCGATAAAGACTCGCAAATCTTTTATAACAGTTCGAGCATCAGCCAAGCGCTGAGGCCATACCCATAGGAATCTAGAGCAGGAATCCACTGCAATCAAGATATATTTCTTGGCCCCATCCGATTGTAGGGGTCCGCAGTGGTCCAAATACACACATGCGAGAGGTTTGTCTGATGTTAGTAATGGTGTCTGTGCTGGGCGTGCTACGGTGGAGCCTTTCATCTGCTGGTAGATGTCGCACTTTAAGACATAGTCTTTGGTCTGCTTTGTTAACCCTGGCCACCAGTAGCGCTGTTTCAGCAAAGAAATAGTCGCTGTAACGCCTGTATGTGCAGAACCCAAACCCTTGTGTGCTGCTAGAATTAAGCCTTGCCTACGATCCATATTTGGTATTACTCTATCCCCCACTCCAGGAATCTGAGCATATGGAATGTTTTGTGCATCTAACTTGTAGGAGTACTTGAGTGGAAATTTTTTAGGTACTGCTGTGCTGCCTTTGCGTGAAGCATTGACAGCTACCAAAATCTCGCCGTCTATTCTCGTTTTTGAACGAGTGATTGCAGCTACGGATGCTGTGCGAACAGCCCCCTTTGCGGCTTCATCAGCCAATGAATTCCCTTCAACGTGAACGCCATCACGCTGATGACTCAGTGTATGTATCACGTGAGCCCTTGGTAGTTCATTTCTCAACTCCACCCCCTGTTCCCATAGCATTTTATGCTTAATTGTGCCACCTTTTGCGTCTTTAAACCCGTTTTGTTCCCAATTATGTAAATATTCATTGTACGACTGTACACAGTAAAAGAAATCACACACAATTAGTGTGGGGAATTTGTGTGCTGTATTTACCAGTGCCAGTATTAGTGCTTTTAATTCTGCTAACTGAGCCGTGCAGTCTCCTAGAGATTGCGTTTTAGTGCAACTTGGATGGAATTTTCCATCGCGCATGCGACCTTTAACGATTGCACATGCTGCGCTGTAAGCTTGCTTAGTCCCTATTGGCGGTTGAGCAGATCCGTCAGTGTAAATAATCTATTTATACATATCTAGAGGCAAAATCTCATTTGGTAGAGGATATTCTTGTTCGTATTGCAGAAATGCTTGTGTTTTTAAACTTGGATCAAATCTGTATTCAACATCCGTTGCAGTAAGAGAATTAGCCCATTGTATCCATTCGGGATGTAAGGCTTTCGCATTTGGAATGCTAGCCTTTATAACAGCCTCTAAGGCTGGTACTGGGGTCACGACTATTATGCGCTTTCCCTGAGCCAGAGCTCTTTCTCTTGCTACAGCGGTCTGCACTGCTGTCAGGATTTTTTCTTTTGAAGTGAAACCCATCTCTGCGTTTGTGTACAGGTGTGATTTGTATGCGATTGGTACCGTTTCGCCTTCATTGAAGGTTAAATAAGTGTAACCGCATTGACCCGCTATTATTCGGATCACTAAGTTCCGTATGTTTACGTGTGACTGTAAATGTTTTGGAGCTATCATGTCTTCCTGTAGTGAACGTAGGATGTTTGTATGTTCCTGTGTCCATTGTCTGACTGAAAAATCAGATTTTATTAAGTCGTAGAAAGGTTTTACTCTTTATGCGTAATCCAAAATGTATGTTCGACCAAAATTTAGGAATCCCAGAATTGATTGTAAATTCTTTAATGATTTTGGAATTTGGAGCAGCGCACACTTTTCTAAAAAGTTAGCTGCTAGGCCTTTTCCTTCACTTGATAGCTCATACCCTAAAAACAGGACATTGAGATGGGCAATTTTAGATTTTTTTAAATTAAATTTATAGCCCTCAGAGGCGAATCCCATAATAATGGTGCTCACCCTGGTCAAGTGCCTCGGTAAGTCATCGTCCATCAGATAAATATCATCTACATAGGACAATGCTTCCTCATCCAAATTTTGGAGTAATTCTGTTACCCTTGCTGAAACAACCCGGGGCTATTCTTATACCCTTGGGGCAAACAACAAAATTGCAGTTGGGACCCTAGCGCTGAGATTGCGGTCAAATACCTGCTTTCAGACGCTATATTTTGGCAGAAAAATCCATTTAAGATATCAAGTGTAGTTTTGTATTTTTTCCGCAAAATGTTATTCATTAATGTGGCACTGTGTGCATTTTGAACTGCAAATGTCTTTGTGCAAGTGTTTAAATGTCTGTAATCTAAAACTAAACGATATGTGATGTCAGGTTTTGATACGGGGAACAAAGGATTGTTCATAGGTGAAGTGCAATTTTCAATCACCCCCTGGTATTCTAGTTGATCTAGGATCTCCCTGACTTGTTTTTTAGCTTCTTGCTTTATAGGATATTGCCTTTGAGCATTTGGGGAAACTTTTAACGGGATCACGTGGTGGGTTGAATCCTCATCCCAACCAGCATGATTTTTGTACAATGCTGGAGCTCGGGCAACCGCCCACTCCTGCGCATATGCATGTTTTAAATGTATGGGAACAAGGTCGGAAAATGCTGGAAAAATTACCTTTTCTCCCTTAGGGCACTCCATGACGAATGCTGGCGGCCAGTCTTGCTCTGCTAATAGGATGTCATATCCAGATGACAGATTTTTCCAAAATAGACCTTTAATTTTCCTGAGCTTGTCCCCTCCATCCGGAGTGTTATCTCATGTAACTTATGTGGGACACTTACCCGAGTATCAGGTGTTTCCACCGTGATATACTCACTCAACTCCGCTGTCACCAGAAATTCCTTCAGGTTCTGGCGAGCTATTGTTACTTCTGCCGCGCTGTCTAGCATCGTCAGAGCCCATTCCCCGTTCAGAAGCTGTGTCCTCAGAATTCTGGGCATGTCTGATCTTAAGACCTGCTACCTTCTTCTTTTTGAACTGAGGTTTTTGTTTTTGTTTATCTTCTTTTTTAGGTGAGTAGTCTGCAGCGCGTTGCGTGTCTCTGGACTTTGTACTCTCCTCTGACCGTCCTTCCCTCTCGGAGTTTTTTGATGAACCCTGAAAGGAACGAGAGGAACGTGTATCAGTATCCTGATACCTGTCAGGTTTTCAATATTATCCCTATTCCGGAGGTTATACCACCTTTCAGAAGGCTCCTGTTGAGGAGACCTACCTCTGGATTGAGATCTGCTGTCTTTAGACTTTTGTTGTTTTTTATTTTCCCACTTCTTTTTAGAAGAAGTAGGTGTCTGCTTTGTAGTGTCCTTTTCAGGACTGCCCACTAGTTGTGGTTTTAATGCCTTCCCACCTAGACTGTCTCTGCCTAGTTCTGCATATGCAGTTTCAATTATTTTGGGTAGTTCGTGTGCTTGATCTACTGGACTGAACTCCCTTAGGCGTTGGCGGATCGCCACTGAAGCTGCTTCCCCCTTAATGTTAGCTAGTATTATGGCTGATACCTGTTCGTAGTTACCTAGTAACTTCATCCCTAAGTTAAGGGCAGGCTCTGCTCCGTACTCATTTTGTATCTGTCTCAATACATCAGGTACTACTGCTAATGACGGGATACCATGCGTTCTGGTATATATGGCAGCAAAGACTGTACCCCAAGAGGTGTAGTCCTCTACTTGTGGTGTGATCCCCATGGGCAAGCAGATTGTTAGTATTCTGTGTTTATCACAGGTGGTAGTATTCGGGAATACCGCCTCAAGCTGAGTTATTTTCTGAGCTATCCAGAATGGTATTTGTTCGCGTTTTGCGGGCATTTTGCCCATTACCGCGTGTAATGTTTGAGGAGTAATTTTATTTCCTGTACCCTGAACTTGAGTACTATTTGCTTTACCTGGTGCAGGTTGGATTGTTAAAGTCCTCATGACAAATTGTTTTAAGTTTCTGTAGATTTTAATTAAATCTGTGTGTTGTATGAGTAAGTCTGGCTGTGGCATTGTGCCAATGTCAGGATACGGTGTGTAAGCCGCTAGTATCGGCCATGTGGCTCCGTCTCCTCCGAGCTGGCCTAATCTTACTCTTTCTCGTACGTGGGGTCGGGCGCCATTAAACCAGTAATAATTTTCCTGGTAAGTGAGTGGAATCTCTATGTCCTCAAATGGACAATATTCCCGTGGTGCATCTCCTTCTATATAGTAGTGAAATGTCTTTGTTATTGCATTTGCTGCTGGGAGTGTAACCCATGAATAGAATACCTCTGTTTTATTTGATTTGTGTGCCTCAATCACGAAAACTACAATGCCACCCTTAGCTTGTAAACCATTTTCTAATAGTCTTATGGTGACTGTCCTTCTGAATTTTGGTGCAATTTGTATTGCATTCTCAGGATCTTCTTCCTCGTCTGACAGGGGCAGCGGCATTCGTGTTGGATCTAAGACAGCGGTAGTCATTGTGTATAGAACACAGACTAATGTTTTAAAGAAACAATGATAAGGTTTTAGGCACAATTTTAGGAACACTATGTCCTTTCAAGCTTGAATAACCAACAGCCAATAAATAGTTTTTTCGTACTACTCAGCTGCGGCGGATTTTGTGCCCACCCACTCCAGACGTCTCTGGGGTTTTGTGAGTAGGTTCTCTGAGAATAGCACGACTGAACTACTCATATTCTACTGTTAAATAAGTACCCAACCAACGTTGGTGGTGCCATGTCGTGTAGTTCCTATAGTACCCATGCAGGACCTGTGCGTTTGGATAACATAAACTGTGGGCTTGGTGTTAGACTGACTCTGTGCACCCCCACCGCGTATGTTAGCCGGATTTGCATTAGCTAGCTCACAGTGCCACTAGAATCTCCTCTTATCAGGGAGAGATTAGTTTCTGGCAACCTTAGATCATGACAACCCTGATCCCTCAGAATCGTGGAAACAATGTACAACTTTTCGCTCAGTCACTTGTGCTTACTTGTTCGGTTTGTCTCAGAGAGTTACACAGAATAAACAGTCTGGGCGTTTCAATAAGTATTTATTGAACAGTTGTTATTCTAGTGTAAAATATATGTGCTGCAGCAACCAGCAGACAATAGCAGAGATATATCATCAGCAGTACGATGAAAGTGAAAGGATAGTACAGTTCTACCATATTGCAAAAATCATGGTTACATACATGAATATATGAAATGCATTATAAAAGTGCGCGTACTCCTACGATGCCTAACTAGATGTACTTAAGTGTACCTAGCATGTGTGTAGGTCTAAAAGCCTAAGAGCCAAGAATCATTCTAGGATTTAGTCGAACCCTATTACCTGAATAGAGAGAGTGTGGGACCCCGTCCTGGTCTTGAGTTGGACACCCCGCAAGAGCTGTGTTAGACCGCTGTCAGCTGGAGCGCCTGCATGCAGGAGCCTCAGCGTCTCTGGTCAGTGTGTCAGCATGGAAGTCTCGGTTCCCTCTATATTACCGTGGCAAGATGTGGTGTATTTATACCCTAAAGTGTCTCGTCCCTCAGTATGGTTTGTATTGGTCTTTGTTAGACATGAGGAAGACGTCAGGGGTGAACTTTGTACATACATATTATGCGGGAAATGTAGCTGGTGAATGCTCATGCATAATTTATGAGTACATTGTAGGCCTGTGTTCGGGAAAAACCCTGCAGTGTTCTAACCACAGACTAGATAACATTCAACCCTCAGAGTTCGTTGTGTACTGTAGGGAACTAATGTAGGTGAAAGATCATGCCTATATTAGGGCATAGGAGATTATGTCTATAATAGGGCATAGACGATTATGACCATAATAGGGCATATACGATTATGACCATATACAGCATATATGAACGTGTCTATATTAGGGCCTCTATACGAAACATAACACTACAGTGGTGTAGGTAGTCTCTGGCAAGCACTGAACATGACAACCCTGATTCCTGAGGGATCGTGGAAAACAGTACTGTACATTTCGCTCAGACACTCGTGCTTGCTTTCTCTCAGAAAATACACAGGATGGCGATTAGGAAGTTTCAATAAGTATTTATTTGTCCAGCGACAGCCTTGTGTAAAACATATGTGCTGCGACAATCAGGAGACAGAAGCATACGAAAGAGATTGCTAGTACCAATATAGTAAATAGTAGATACATTTCTACCATAGTGCTAATAAGATGAACATAAGCAGTTCAGATAAAAACAGTAGCACTTGCATATTCCTAAAATGTGCACCCTAAGTAATTTGCCTAAATGTACCTAGCCTAACATGGAAGTGGAGGTGTATATGCGTATAGCTATGTGTATCTGTAACCAAGAAACCCCTAGGGAAGAACCAACCCCGTCACATGATGGTTTAGAACTGAAGACCCAGTCTCTGCATCGAGGATGACAGCCCGCAAGGGATGTCAGACCGCTGAATGTCGAAGATTTCAGCATGCAGGACCCCATCTCAGCTTGGAAGGAATTCTCCTCTAATTTGTAGGGTGGAGTGAGGGTCTTTTATACTAAAGTGGTCACTCCAGGGTTTTTTCTAGAATCTATATGTTTTTAAAACAATCATGGATGTTTTGAAAACAATCATAAATGTTTTGAAAACAGTCACCAATGCTTTTCTAACAAGTGTGATCCTGCACAGCTTGCTGTTGGCCAAAGATGAAAAAAAGTGGTGACCCTTATACAGAATAATTCTGCCGTGCCTGGAGACATGTTTATGTACATCAGGTACAGGGATTATGATAGAAGACGAAGAGCCTGGTGTCGAAGAGACAGGAGCAAGCTACTAGGTAAAAGGTCACCTGTTTAGAATCTTTATTGTCGTGTGGATGGGACAATGTATGTAAAAATGGGGTATACATGATGGGATTATCCTAAAAGACATGACAGCACTCTTATTATTGCACAGTCCAGTGCAAACAGAATGGTATGTGGATACCAGTTGCACTTGATCAGAAGGTTCAGTGCTTGTTGTCTGATGGGTGATGTCATTGTTTCTTGCCTTGTCCTGTGGCTCATGTTGTATGCCAACCTGCAGGCGTGTTGCACTCTTATGATCAGTTACTAACTGTACGTTTTTTCCTTGGAAATGCATAATATACAATTCAAATCAAGAGATTACATGGACCACAACCTAATCAGCATATGAGGGGTAAGGGGGAGTGCATCTGAATTGAGTTCACACTCCATGTGAGAGAGGCCGGTATGGTTAATTCAGAATGGAGAATTCTCAGTGTTGCAAGAGCTATAAAAATTGGCAAGGCCCTGTTTCTTTATGTGACAAGCAAGCATCATAACAACTGCCCATTTTCTATGTTTTGTTCAATCCAGAGGAATCTATTGAACGCCTGGAATAAGCTGACACTGTGGGGCTTATTTATGTGATTCAGGCGTAGGACAGAGCAGCAAGCCACCTTGAAGTGGTGCCCGACACCAAAGTAAAAGGGCAGCAATGCACCGTATTTAGGCAATACAGTGTATTCCATTCCTTTCTACCTGCACTGACGCTGTTTCAGCAGCCTTGCATCAACGTAGGCACCCTTGCAACATGGTGCAAGATGGTGCAAAGGTTGGTGCAAGGGTGTCTCCAATGCATGCACGATTGTTTTCATGCAGTAAGGGGAACATTCCTGCATAAAAGCAAGACACAGAGGCGTTTTCTTTTTTCTATGTATGCTGCAGAATGCAGCACACATGGAAAGAGGGAAAAACGAGGAGAAATTAACAAATTTCTCCTTGTCACTCCTCACCTAAGGAGGCTTATGGATTTCCCCAGGTTTTTGTCACTTAGTAAATCTGGGGCAGCACCAAATCCCATGGATGTTGCATGGTAAAAGCCACCGCAAAGCCCATGGAATGCCTCCTGTGCACAGAGTAAGGTGACGCAGCAATTTGCACTGCGTCACCTTAATCATGACTTATGAGGCCACTCAATGCCATGCAGGGTGGCTTTGCGTGACTTCATAAATAAACATGAGAGCCCTGTTCACTCATGTACCACTTATGTTACGTGGTGCAAAAGTGATGCAGGGCTCTCATAAATACACCCCTGAATGTGCATAATATTAAGGTTATGAAACCATCATCCAGTTACATTGCAAATCGTCCAAAAGTCAGAGGGTCATCTCGCTAAATGATAAACACATATTGCTCTACAACAGTTCTTGTGTGCGATCATGACAGACTTCCTCCTTGTCTAACAGACAGAACTTCTAGGAAATATCTTTGCACTCTGGAACCATTTCAATTGGCATCAATAGGGCCCTGCTGCCCAATCTGCACTGCTTGTAAACATTGGTACAAACTTGCTACTGAAAATCTTTCAAATTCAGAACTTTATTTAGGTCCGATGTGTTCTAACATTGCTTTTCACGTCTCCTGCAGACAAAGGATTAGCAAAACATTGTGATGGCTCTGTGGTATGGTATTAGGACCAGATCACGTTTATGTTTGTGATATTTCCTCCATCCAGGGGTTCACCAGATCCACAGAGCAAGAACTTTTACTGTTGGTTGACGGCTTCACAGTAGTGAGCCACATACAAATGTAATAGATGCAATTGCTTGTTGCCTGACTGTTATCAAATATAGGTTCTATTTGCACTCTATATTTACTGCTTGCAAATTACACTTTCTCCTACTACGAAAATGGCAAGTTGCATTTCATGTTGGAGATTAGTGTTAGCTATAGCCTTTGCCACACAACTCCCCTAGGGCTATATCATGCACAAGTGCAACAGTGCAGAACATATCCGTGTGCCTCTTTTTAGAGATTGCATCGTCGAAAAGGCACAGACTTAGGGAGTCATTACGATGGCGGGCGGACAAAGTCCGCCGCCACCGTAACGGAATGCGGGACCGTCCGCAAGGGGTGCGGCGGACCCGCACCTGACATTAGGATGCCACCGCGGCGGTGGGACACCCTATTTCCAGCATTGTGACGGGCGGTGCTCACAGCACCTCCCGCCACAATGCTGTGAATGCACGTCGTGCATTTGCATGCAAAACGTGACAGGCACCGCGCGGTGCCTGCCACCTTGTGCATACAAATGCAGGGGGGTACCATAGGTAACCCCCATGTGCACCCCCCAACCCCTCAACACCCTGGGGGCCCTCAACGGGCCCCCAAGAGCAAACACCGTATGCCTTTCCATGGCGGCAACGCCGCCATGGAAAGGCTGCTCTCCGCATTCATCTTAATATGGATGGCGGCGTCTTGCAGACACCGCCACCATATTATCCTTGTTTTCCGCCGGTCGACTCGTCGACCGGCGGAAAAGCGGCAGACGGTCTTTCCGTCCACCCAGTCATCATAATATGGCGGGGGGTCTTTGCTGTGTGGATGGCGGGTGGATCGCCCCCGCCGGGCCGGCGGTGACTACCGCCTGCCCAGAGGGGGCGATCCGCGTGCCATCATAATGACCCCCTTAATTCGGAAATTCTCTCAGAGTGCATGAGCTGCAGACAACACACTTCAGACACTGGGAGAAGCGCACATTATTACCCATTTCTGAGCTGTGGTGCCTGCTGTTAATGCACTAATTAGAGAACATTAAGTTTAAGTGTATGGTCTTTAGATAGCCTGCTGTCTTAAAATAGGCGCGCAGGGGTGCTCTATGGATCACTGACAGAATATCAAGGACAAAAAATATCATCTGTACATAATATCGTGTCAAAAATATTGAGGATCAAAATATCGGGAAGGTAAGTATAGATTTACTATTTTTCACTCCACATTTACATACCTAGAAAATATATATATTGTCAAGGTACATATATGTGGAGTTAAGTACAATAAAAGTTTGAATACCCATAGAAACGTACCCTTCACAATATCCTTGTCCTCGGTATTCTTGACACAATATTTTGGCCACAGATTATTTTCAACCTGTTATTTTGTGCAAACATCATGTTCTACGAATCACTGACATAATATCGCAAGACACATTATAGACCTACATTTTTATCGACACAAAAATATCGTTGACAATAATATCGACATTATATACTTACTTAAAAAAATACACTATTATCGAAACCACAATATCGTCATAAAAAATTATCGACATCAAAAATATCGTACACATTCATATCGTTATCTAAAATATCGAACAATGTTTAAATACATACAAAATGTCCAAAATATCGATAACACACATATCGACAGCAAAAATATCTTTTTTTATATAATCGACAATGCTAAAATAGAGAAAATACACAAAATAAAACACAACAAATATAAATAAACACATAAACATACATTGCATATCAAATAAAATTAAACACATTTTTTCTCAAAGTATTAACACATAAGTAAAAATTAAATTAATAAACACACCATAAACAACAATTATAAATAGAAACTTACATCATATAAATTCACTTTTTAACATTTCATATATATTATATCACACAATACAATAAATCTAAACGTAAAGAGAAACAAAAAAAAATAACTGACTCTTAATTAGCGTTTTCCATATAAGGAAACCAACTTCCAAAACAATTAAAACATTAATAAATTAAACAATAAAAAGACACAATATTAAAACCAACCAATAAAATTAAGCAAACAATTAAATAAACCCTATATAAACTAGGCCTCGGCGGTAAATTCCGTTCCGCTTGCGGAATTTGCGGAATTTGGGTAATTTTGCATTCCTCGGAGAACGCGGAATTGCCAAAAATTCCGCGATCTGCGGCTTCGCGGAATTTTTTGCTTGTTCGCGCTTTCAAAGTGCGTGTTCGCGAGATATTTCTCCCCGAGCACGCAAACAGCGTTCGCGAACAGGAAAAAAGCATCGCGAACGGGCGGAACAAGCAATTCCGCGTGTTCGCGGAACTTTTTCGTGCTCGCGGAGATTTTTTATCGTTTCGCGGAGCTTTGCGTAGCGCGACTGCGCAAATTCCGCCCATCCCTAATATAAACCAACAAATCTTACTTTTATTTTACACATCACACCAAAAAGAACAAAGAAGGCGAAGCAAGAACTTCATGAAACCAAAACCTGTATCTATTTCCTAAAAGTAAGTAAATTAACATTTATAAAATAACAGTTAAACTAATATTGCAATAATATTCACTTTCGTACTCAAATGACTAATATATATATATTTTCTATTTATATTTCCACTACAGAAAAATCCAAATACAACAGTAAAATAACAAAGAACATTCTAAAACCATCGACCGAATAAAGTAAGTATTGTTCAAACCTCATTTAAAAACCTGTAAAATATCCATCCAAACCCAAAGTCCATCCCAAACACCCAACCCACCCCATGCACAAAATATTTCAAATAAATATTAAACTCTGTATTCAATTTTTTTACAGGAAAACCAACCACTTTAAAAGCTTCAACCTAGAAAAAATTCAAGCAACCATTTATAAAGATCAAAAAGCAAACTTTGTAAGTATATTGTGAAAAAATTTATTTATATAATCATTAACAAATATAATATTATTTTTAATAATTTTTATATGCATTTGTTATAGATTTTACCACATCAAAATGACAGAAGGTGCACAATTTATAACATCTCAAAAAGGAAAAATGTTATTATGTTATATGGGGTATGTCTACACCCAGGAAAAACAAACTGGCCTAAAAGTCAATTGGAAATGTTCTAAATATTACTCTAATAAATGTTATGGTCGTGCAACTACCAGGGAAACAACTGTAATGTACACAAGGGAACATAATCATCCTCCTAATATTACAGAAATTGAAGTTAGGAATGCACTTGATAATATTAAAGAGGCAAGCACAAGCTCACAATTACCTACCAGTACAATTCTTAAAGAACTGCTGCCTACAGTACCCAAAGAAGCAACTGGACAAATGCCGTCCATTGCTTCATTAAAAAGAACAATAGCTCGCACTAAAAAGGCTACAACAACTCCCACACCTACCCCTAAAACCTTTGAAGAGGTGATAATTCCCCCAGAATTAGCTATTACTTACAATGAGGAACCCTTTATTCTCTATCATAATAAAAGCAAAGAAAAGAGAATAATTATGTTTGCTACTGCAAACAATTTAATAAAACTTCCACAAGCTCAAACATGGATGATGGATGGGACCTTCAATATCTGTCCCAAACCATTCTTCCAACTATATACTATCCATGGCCTACATCAAAATACTAACATTCCCTTTATTTACGCCTTGCTTCCCAATAAGCAAAATTCAACATATATAGAAATCCTAAATAAAATAAAACAAGAGACAAATAATTATTTTCCTGAGAAAATAATTATAGATTTTGAACAAGCTATGATAAACGCTATACTCAAAACATACCCACATACATCAATACAAGGATGTTACTACCATTTTAATCAGTGCCTATGGCGACACTTACAAAAATCTACACTAAGGGGTCTATTACGATGGCGGGCGGACAAAGTCCGCCCGCCACCGCAACGGCAAAAGGGACCGCCCGCCATAGGTGCGGCGGTCCCGCCATTCAAATTAGGATGCGCCCGCCACACTGGCGGGCGCATCACGCATTGTTCACATTGCGGCGGGCGGTGCTGTAAGCAGCACCCGCCGCAATGTAAAATATGCATGTTGTGCATTTGCATGCACAATGTGACAGGCACCGCGCGGTGCCTGCCACCTTGTGCATGCAAATGCAGGGGGGTACCATAGGTACCCCCCATGTGCACCCCCCAACATCCTGGGTGCCCGCAACGGGCCCTCCAAAGCAGACACCATATGCCTTTTCATGGCGGCGTTGCCGCCATGGATAGGCTGATCACCGCCTACATCATGATATGGTTGGCGGTGTCTTGCAGACACTGCCACCATATTATGGCCCTTTTCCGCCCGGTCGACGAGTCGACCGGCGGAAAAGTGGCGGACGGTCTTTCCGTCCGCCCCGGACCCCCCAGCCATCCTAATATGGCGGGGGGTCACTGAAACATGGATGGTGGGTGGATCGCCCCCTCCGGGCCGGCGGTGGCTACCGCCGGCCCGGCGGGGGCGATCCGCCCGCCATCGTAATAGGCCCCTAAGTGTAGAGTATGCAACAAACACTAAATTTGCATAACAGATTAAAAAACTTATTGCATTAGCCTACGTGCCAGTAACTGATGTTGCTGAACATTACAACCTTTTGCTAGAAAGCCCTTTTTACCAACAACATGAGCAAAAATTAAGTCCCCTCCTAGACTACTTCAAAGACAACTGGGTGGGAAGACTTCATAAATCAGGCCATAGGAGACAACCCAAATTTCAAATTCCCTGTTGGAATGTCTACCTTTCTACACTTAACCAACAAGCCAAAATCAAGAACGCTGTTGAAGGATGGCATAATGCCTTCCAATCAACAACAGGATGAGGCACACCTACACTACACAAACTAATAACCTCCTTACAAAAAGAACAGAGCTATCAGGAACTCAGAATACAGCAATCTGTCACACAACTAAAACCTAAACTATCTAAACAAACTAAGCAAATGTACCAATACCTTCAACAGCAAGTTAAACTATACCCTACTACAAAAGGCCTAGAATGCTTAGGAATGATAGCAAAAAGCCTACTATAAAATCTCCAAACAAACTAAAAGCATAATACTTATCATTTATTTAACAGCAACATAAACAAAACATTTTTATTTCCTCACAAAAATAATTACTATGTCTAATATATTTTTATTAATAAATAATAAATTATATAGACACATTAATTAAGTCTGCGAGTAAATGAAAAAACAACAACAATAAAATATAACATTATTTCCCTCCTACAATTTAAAATATTTTAAAAACTTACCGTTTCCATTGTTGTAGACTCAAAATTCCACATCTTCTAAATTAATCCATGTAGTTGATAATTCCAAATCCATAAAAAGTTTCCCAAAAAAATATGAAACAATACAACTCTACCAAAAATAAATCCTCCGTAGATAAATCCATAATCCGGAAACCATCAAAAAACCCGAAAAATAGTTTAAAAAAAGAAACGCTCCATGAAACCCGAAAAATTAAGAAAGTTTAAATAATTATTAGTTACTAAAACTAATATACACTTCCTTAATAAAAAAAACGCTATTTTCCGGCACCTGCTACTTTTTTCAAGTAAAACCTACAAAACAAAAACACAAACATTCCCACCCACACAAAAGTACACATTATATACCTAATAACATTATTACCAACATTATAAACACAATAGAAACACATATACCACTCTACATTAACTTTTCTAACTAGGCCTCAATAACGTAAAACTAGATAAACAGTCGATACCTAACTAACGCATAAAAAACGTCCTAACATCACAAACCTATCTCAGAACACACTAAATACATTACAACTACCTTCAAAATACATTAAAAACATAGGGGCTCATTACGATGACTGGCGGATGCACCTCCGCGATGCTGGCGGTGGGAGAAAACGCTGTTTTCCGCCCGTGAGCAGCGGTGCACCCGTCCGCCATATTACAATGGTCAAACTCAGCCCATTGCCCGTCTGCCGCGGTGCTACGTGCACCGCCATCCAGACGCGCCCGCCACCGCTGCGGAGACAACCAATCCAGAGCCACCTGAGTGCGGAATGACGTCCCTCCCTCCGTACAAATTATGATGCGCGAAACAGTCAGGCCCACCTCCGCGGAGAAACCGGCCATCCTGAGCATACGGAAGCACCACAGCGGAGCGCCCAATTGATACCCAGAGCCGACCGCCATGGACCCGGCGCTGTACATGATACACCTCCAGCAAGCCATGGACCGTGGCGGACGCCGCCGCAGGTACGCGATCACACAACTCTGCACACAAACACAACCCACAACTCCATGGCTCATGGAAGGTACCTGTCCCCACCAGACACCCTGGTGGGGACAGGAACACAACCACATGTGTAGCCACACATGTTTCACCGGCCACAAGGCCACCCCTCCACACCCAGGCCACCATGTCCGCGACCTGGAAATAATGCCCAGTACACGTGACCGCAGCGGAAAATCAGCGAGAAAAAATGCACACAATGCAGCAGGCTGGGCCAGCGCTAGGCAGGGGCAGTCTCCAAAGTACACAGGGCAACACCTCAACACTCCACACACTAGGCCCACCCACACCATGAAGGGACATGGCACGTGATCTCCCTGTGCCCCCACATGCCCAAAAAGCAGCCAGGTGAACACACACACTGCACCACACAACAAACAACTAGGGAGACAGCCTCATCAGGTGTGGCTGCAGAGTAACACACAGCGCACAAGCACTGGGCCAGGGGAACACACACACCACAACAACACCACACTCATGGCAAGTAAACTGAGTACAAGCACAATTTAAACACACACAGACAATGAACAAACACACCAATGGACACACAGCCTGCCAAGTCACACAGACATACCCCACACTGACACTCAGCAACAAACACAGACCACATGCCAACAGCAATGGAGTACAACAAATAGGCAACTCAAAGTGAGGTGCACACTAATGGAAGGGCAAGGAGCTGAACACCACAAATGTGTACATCACATGCAAGGGAAGGAACACATCACATCCACCCCAGCCCAAAAAACCACACATGGCAGTCACAGTCAGTGAAGTCAAACCACAGTCACCTCACTGCAACAACTCAGGGAGACAGCAAGGCAACCCATGAAGAGGCACAGGGATGAAAGGAAGGGTATGAAGTCCAACTCTGATCAGCCACACATCTGAATCCAAATACATCACAGGAGTATGTCAGCAGCACAACACACAGGGGCCATTGCAACACTCCATGACAGTCAAACACAAGTATGAACCTCCACACAACCCCCACACCGATCACACCAGCAGCACACAACACCACTGACAAACACACAGAAGCCTGCCAATAATATCCAGTCAAGACACTGACAATCAAACACACCCCCTGGGTGGTATCCACAAACATCACACACACACAGGTATGGCAGTACCACTGTACGCACAAAAACAACAGTCAAACACAGAACACAATCAAAACACACACACAGAACTACTACAACAGACAATACCTGTGCAGCTAAACAGTGCCAAACCAATGGGAGCACAGACACAACAGGAGTACACAACCACAGCAGTCACAAAAAACGCACAGACAACATACCACAACACATATAAGAAGTGCATCCACTAAAAACAATAATGGAGACCAAAAGGCAGAAATGGGCCTACAATGACACAGAGACAGACATACCACAACACACATCCACACAAAATGGTGTCACAGTGTACCACATGTCTGCACATGCACAACCATGACCAGAGACACATCAAATGTGAGAGGAGAAAACACCAAGGATGCACATGAAACAAGCACTGCAACCACAATAGACCTCAGTCCATGTGACAGACACACAAGTAAGGCACACGACAATGGCAACACACCTGAATCAAACACAACCACAACACACACACACTGACAGGAAAATAGAACACCACACACAGAGCAACAGTCAACTGCATGACACAAAACAAACACTACACACAGCCACATCAGTCACAACACATGCACAGGCAAAGATATAAACATGCTACAAAAGCCAAACATCAGGGGGTGCACAACAGGCAAGGACAAGGCAACATCAACTCACAGCACTGCATGCACACCAAGCCTGTGTGTGCACAACACACATACCAGTTACAAACAGAGATGAGTGACACACCTTGAACACACACAACAACAATCTAAACATCACACACACACCAACACACCCAGAAAGCCAATCAGTCCCCAGCAAACACACATACTACCAAGCCAACACACACAGATGCAGAAGTCTGGGACCCAAAAGTCGAAACAACATGATCAGAGGTAACAATACATTGGCAATGTTGAAGTGGAGAATAGAGTATGTGTCACGGTAAACACTACCCACACAGTAACCCTTTATTTAGCAAGGAAATTGACAAGGCAGACAACAGGAGTAAATATCTTCTTTTTATTTACATTTCACACAGTCATGCAGCAAAAGTCAGACAAGAGCAAGGCCAGTGGCCACTTCAAAGTGCAGGTGGGGTACATGAGAAGCTGCACAGGCAAGGGGCAAACAGCAGTGAACAGCAAGGCCAGTGGCCAGGACACAGTGCAGGTGAGGTACATGAGAAGCTGCACGGGCAAGGGGCAAACAGCAGTGAACAGCAAGGCCAGTGGCCAGTCCATAGTGCAGGTGAGGTACATGAGATCCTGCACAGGCAAGGGGCAAACAGCAGTGAACAGCAAGGCCAGTGGCCAGTCCAAAGTGCAGGTGAGGTACATGAGATCCTGCACAGGCAAGGGGCAAACAGCAGTGAACAGCAAGGCCAGTGGCCAGGACACAGTGCAGGTGAGGTACATGAGAAGCTGCACAGGCAAGGGGCAAACAGCAGTGAACAGCAAGGCCAGTGGCCAGTCCAAAGTGCAGGTGAGGTACATGAGATCATGCACAGGCAAGAGGCAAACAGCAGTGAACAGCAAGGCCAGTGGGCAGGACACAGTGCAGGTGAGGTACATGAGAAGCTGCACAGGCAAGGGGCAAACAGCAGTGAACAGCAAGGCTAGTGGCCAGTCCAAAGTGCAGGTGAGGTACATGAGATCCTGCACAGGCAAGGGGCAAACAGCAGTGAACAGCAAGGCCAGTGGCCAGTCCAAAGTGCAGGTGAGGTACATGAGATCCTGCACAGGCAAGGGGCAAACAGCAGTGAACAGCAAGGCCAGTGGCCAGGACACAGTGCAGGTGAGGTACATGAGAAGCTGCACAGGCAAGGGGCAAACAGCAGTGAACAGCAAGGCCAGTGGCCATTCCAAAGTGCAGGTGAGGTACATGAGATCCTGCACAGGCAAGGGGCAAACAGCAGTGAACAGCACGGCCAGTGGCCAGTCCAAAGTGCAGGTGAGGTACATGAGAAGCTGCACAGGCAAGGGGCAAACAGCAGTGAACAGCAAGGCCAGTGGCCAGGACACAGTGCAGGTGAGGTACATGACATCCAGCACTGGGAATGTGTGGTACAGTACCCTGCCATGGTCAGCAACACACTCAGGGCGTCAAAAATGGGCAGTCCATGGTACCACTGTGGGAGAGACATGCGTGTGAGGGTGACCAACACTCAGACTTGGCTGGCAGTATGACTGGGAGGTGGCTGTCTGTCGGGGCCAGTTGGGGTACTGGCTCGGGGAGAGAGAGGCCCAGCTGGGGTAGAGCCATCAGTGTTCTGGGAAGCTTGAGGGCTGCTAGGTGCAGGTGTGGTAGAGCCAGCAGTGTTTTGGGGAGCCGGAGAGCTGCTAGGACCAGGTGGGGTGGTGGCACGTGGAGGTGGACTCATGCTTGCACGAGACCCAGTGTGTGTGGGAGAAGTTGGAGGGGGTGCCCTTCCGCTTCTTGGGGACCTGATATGGCTTCCCTGTCTTGGGAATAAGGCCAAGTGGGCTGTATACAACAGGCACACTGGTCACAAAAGCTGGATCAGCTGCAGATGCTGGTCCCCCCTCTGGGGATGTGCTGGATCCTTTGGGACGCTTGGCCCCGGAATGCTTCTGCCCCTGCATCACCTGTTTACCAGGTGTCCCCCCAACAGTGGCCTCCTTCCTGTGCTTCACAGGGCTCTGGATGGGAGTAGATGTTGTGAGTGAACTTGCCTTGGAGCCCTTCTTACGTGTACCCTTAGCAGGCACCTGTTTCTCACTGGACACGGAAACTGTGTGCTTGTCTCTGCAAGACACTTTTGGGACCGGTGAGTCCTTGGCTGGGGATGCCTCTGAGGCATGTGAGCCTGAGGCCTGCTCCTTGCCATCCCTGCCCTGGGTGTGGCCTGAAGTGCTTTTGCCTCTGCGCTCTGGTGTGGGTTTACCTTTCTGTGGTGATGGTGTCTGCGGCCTAGACTGCTTTGGCTGCTGCTGCCGTGTGCTGTGTGTGCTGTATCTGTCCCTTGATGTCTGTGGTGTGTGGTCACTATCATCAGATGCGGCCACTGGCAGGGTGGTGGGCCTAGGGACTGGAGCTGGACCATGGGTTTGGGCAAGTTGAATGGCTGCTGTCACTGCAGATGCCAGAGACTGTACAGTCCAGTGTAGCCCACCCACGTCGGAATGCACGCCCTGCATGAAAGCCACCACCTGTGCCAATGTTTTGTCATGGTCCAGAAATGCATTGAGGAGAGCTGTCTGACCCACACACAGCTGGCGCAAAAGGTCCACAGACTCAGCACTGATGGCAGCAGGGGGGACAGGGGCAGGGGCAGCGGTGCCTGGGGTGAAGGACACTCTTCCCTTTTTTGTGGTGCGAACACAGGCAGCAAAAGTGGGAGTAGCACAGAGGGTGTGCACTGAACGCTGTGTGGTGGACGTTGAGGCAGAGTCCCCGTTACCCTCGGCAGAAAACATAGAAGCGTCACCGCCGTCGTCACATGACGTAAAGGTCTGCGTCTCTGGCTGTGACTCCTCTAGAAGACTATGGTCCCCCTCCGATGCGCTGGTGACATCCGTGTCACTATGCTGGTGTGCAGCAGTTGTGCTTGATGCCTCACCACTGGTGTCCGTCCCCTGTCCTTCCGTGCCCATGTGAGATGCTGCATGAGAGAGAGATAGAGGTCGGATCAGTACATTTGCATCAAGTTTACAAATATCAGCAAGGGAAACATCACTAATGATGAAAAATCATCCATGTTGGACAACACCATGGGCAGTGACACTGTGCAACCTCAATCCAAACATCGAAATTACCGTGGCATAATGCAAACTTGGCATAATTCACCCATGTGATGGACACACTGCCAATTAGGCTGTTGGTGGATTCAGCTAACCAGACACACATATCCCTCTGTGCACACCTAGGGCCCTGAGTGGGTAAAAGATCCTACTCACAACATGTTGCCATTGTCACATCTTGAGCCAGCAGAAGTGTCCTACACAGAGACAGACTCCAACATATCCGCACACAATGGCCATGAACGCACGCCATCCACCATGTCATAACTTGGAGCACAACTACAGTTTCACATTGTTGTTAGATGTGTAGTCAGCACAAATCAGACATCAGGCAATGCACACATTGATGATGGCACACTCATATCATGCACTCTGCTTGACCCTGACATGGGATGTCCATGACGACACCAATGAAGATGATACCAGAAGGCCACAACTACAAATGTGAACTCAAGGGCCATTACACCAATGACATGGGAAGGTACATGTAGGGGGAATGCATGACAACTGCATCCAACACCGCGGCCACTTACAGGCCATTGCATCACACTAGCAACATCACAGCCCTGCACTGGCCCAGTCTTGGAGCACATGCAGCCAAACAACACCCAAAGTCACACTCACAGAATACTCACCACCAGCTTGCTGCTGATGCCCCTTCAGACGTGCATCCAGTTCAGGCTGCATCACAGCTAAAATGCGTGCCATTAGTGGTGTCATGCTGCGCCGCGCCAACCTGCCAGACCGAGGGATCAGCCCCAGTGTCATCTCGGCCACGTTCCTGCTCAGCCGGCAGATGTCATCCCACCTCTTATGACAGTGGAAGCGCCGTCGGTTGGAGACACCCAATGCACGCACCTCCACACGGCCTTGCGCTGGTTGACTTTGAGCTGCAGACATGGGAGACAAGAGGGTGCAATAATCAGTGTAACCTACCACCATTTCACAGTGCAGGAGCATGACACAGACTCATACCAACTTCTGCCATAACTTCAGCAGAGACAACAAATCTGCGACATTCAAACATCATCATGTGTGAAGAACACATTAATGCATGCAGGTATGAGGGTGGACAAAGTACATGCCTATCTCAAAGCCATGCAGGATGCCAGCAGATAGCAAAATGTGTATGCTGACCACATCTACTGCACGTTTCTGTGAATACCAAGACATGCAGGACATTACTACATATGTCACTGTGAATACTCACTGTGCCCAACACTGCGCAGCCCTCAAAGCACTTGCCCTTAAACTGCCACACTGTGTCATGGAGGTCACATTGAGGGAAATGACCTCACAAACGCAAACCCTCATCACAAGGCCTGTCTTGTGCAATCTACATCTCTGTAATGGCTCATTGATGGAGAGTCAAGAGGAAAAGCACAGATTTGACACTGTGTACATCCAGTGTTGTGTCACTCTCTGATTGGGCAGTGAATGTGCAGGCCAGTTGGGGTCACACAAGAGGTCCAACGTGGGGCATCTCATCTTTTACATGGAGGGACTATTTGGAAACACAAACAGTGCCAACACATGCGAGTATGTGCACATGACGGTGGTGATGGAAGGGTCTGGGCACAAGAATGTTGGAATGTACAGTGTCATAGCTGATTGACCAACAAGAGTTTCACCCTGGGGGACTGAGGTCCTGAGCATAGTGCAGAACCAGAGATGAGGCACATATTGAGTCAGAAACAATGCCCTCACTACCCTCTGGACAACTACACTAGCTAAGGCCACAGATGGGCCTGTGAAGGACATCAGGGACACACAAAGACATTCAGACAGTAAATCACTGTCCTGACTCCTGAATTGAAAAGGTGCAGCCACACTGTATGTCTGACAAGACATCACATTTCACTCACATCTGGATGTGCAGGCAGGCAAACGTGTGGAATAGGCTGAACACACCTTTACCCTGGAAACAGCATGCTAGGCAGTGCATGACCCAACACCACACTCTCACGCACATACTGCAGCAGATCAACTTCGTGTGTGCCCCACCTACACTCTCACTCACACCCTGAGATACTTACCACGACATTAGGCGCACCATATAGCCTTGGATACTGGGTGAGCACCTCGTCCACCAGGACCTCAAGTTCCTCGGGGATGAAGGGAGTGGCACGGATCTTCTCAGTCCTCGCCATCACTGTGGGCATGAGACAGCAGCAGCGGCAGTTGGTGGTGACGGGTGTCAGGCAGCAGTCCCTGGAGGCAGCAGCAGGTGAGGGGTCTCAGGCAGCAGTCCCTGGAGGCAGCAGCAGGTGAGGGGTCTCAGGCAGCAGTCCCTGGAGGCAGCAGCAGGTGAGGGGTCTCAGGCAGCAGTCCCTGGAGGCAGCAGCAGGTGAGGGGTCTCAGGCAGCAGGCTCTGTGAGCTGTGGCAATGTGTGGCTCCCTCACACACATATATAGCCCCCAGGGCTCGTGTCTGTGGTTCTAAGCTGCTGCAATTGGTGTTCCAGGTCTGCCTCATTCAAATCCATCCAATGACCGCCTCCGCAATGGCAGAGCATGCCTACCGCGATTTTCAAACTTGCATCAGGCAACCGCGATTGCACTTCCCATTGGCTGGCAGAGCCTGGTTCATGGCGGTGACACACCGCAGGGGACATGCGTGCGGTTCCGCGGTGGTGCATCTTTCAAGTGCATCCAATGACCGGCCCCACGGTGGCGGAGCACGCCTACCGCGATTTTCAAACTTGCATCAGGCAACCGCGGTTGCACTTCCCATTGGCTGGCAGGGCATGGTTCATGGCGGTGACACACCGCTGGTGGCCTGCGGTAGCTACCGCGATTCCGGGCACATGCATTGCTGTGAGTGACCGGGATGTGGGTGTCGGAGCATGCCAACCGCCATTAGACATATGTATTTGCCTATCAATCCCGCTATGGTGTCTTGGGCCATGGCGGTGACACACCGCTGGTGGCCTGCGGTAGCTACCGCGATTCCGGGCACATGCATTGCTATGAGTGACCGGGATGTGGGTGTCGGAGCATGCCAACCGCCATTAGACACGTGTATTTGCCTATCAATCCCGCTATGGTGTCTTGGGCCATGGCGGTGACACACCGCTGGTGCCAGGCGGTAGCTACGGCGAGGGTGCAGCATGACATTGTTGACTATGGGCGTGAGAGTGTTGTCTGAGCACGTTAATGGCACCAATGGACACATCGTGCTGTGTCAATGTCATGGGTCATATCTGTACGTGGAACAGTGGTCACTTACAAGATATCATGGCACTTGATGGAAATCAAATGGGCTATAGTAAGTTATGACAGCCTAAATTTCATACCTAACACCAAATGCCACACTGAAAGTACCAATGGGGCACATTACTCCTACACAATTTCATTTGTGAGCCCACATTGACACACATCTTCATATCTAACAACAAATTTGCCACCAATTTCATATCTGACCCCAGAATTTGCCCCCAATTTCATATCTGACCCCAAATTTTACACACATGTCCATGTCTCACACAATATGTCACTATACAGTACATGATTGTACAAACATCTCAGCATTATTTTCATGACTCACCACATGTGTCACACTGTTGTCTGTTTGGTATCACCTGTTACTGCCTCATGTAATGTAATTGTTCGCAGTAGCAAATCATACAGTATATGTCCACATGGACATGTGTGTGCTCTACATACTCAAGGATGTTAATTTCATCACCGGCACACTTGGCATTCTGTACATCCTCATCATTTTTCACTTGTTTCCCTGCCTTTGGGTATGTTTTGTCTCCGTATCTGCCAAATGTCATCACGATTACTTGTGACATTGTGTCTGGTATGTGCTCATGTTGTTTGGCCTATCATATGTGATTTTGTTACATGTATATTTCCACAGTTGTGAGTGTGTTGCTAGTGGATTTGATGTGTGTGGTGGGTTACGTTGGTACACACCAGGGACAGGTGCATTTACCTTGTCCACATGAGGAATGTTAGCTTGGTGAGGGACTGTAGGCAAATGTGGGGCTGGTGCTCACTGAATGTTAAGTTTGACATTGCGTCTGTGACCAGTGGAAGGTGACCCACAATTGGCCTGGACAGTACAGCATTGCGTGTGGTTTCATGTGCAGTAAGTGTTTGCAGTTTTGGCAGGGTGCACAATTAGGACACGTGTACAGTGATATTGAACTGACACGTGTGGATAAGCCTGCTATGGTGTGGTAGCCTTTTGGGGGCACAAGCTGGTCCTGCGCTGTGTGGGTGAACTGGTGGTGCTGTTGACTCAAGCTAATGATGGCATCCAAGACAGGTGAGATATACCTTGATAGGGCTGGCTGTGGCACCCATCTAACTCAGACTTTTGTTGTTCTAATGGTATCAGAGGCCAACAAGTGATGCACAGCCAGCATCTTTGTCTGCAGAGGAATGTTGAGAGTCCGCTTTGTTGTCCCTGACAGGCTGGGTGGCATGTGGCTCAGGATGCTTTTGATAGTTGTCCTTTGGTACATGTGTCGTGCGATGACATCCCCTGTTGTTATGTGCATGAGGCTGTTGTGTCTTCAGTATTTACTCAGTATGTCCATGCGCTGACCTTTTTTGTGTAGTGGTGTGGCTTTGTCCGGGTGGTGGTGTAGGTTGTTTCTGTGTCACTGTTGTATGTCCAAGCAGCTGGAGTATTAGCTCCATGGCAAATGTTGAACTTCAGTTGTGTGTCTGGGCAGTGCAAGCTTCATTCTGCATGTCATAGTGCAACTTTAGTGCAGATTGTCGTTTGTCTACAGTCCTTTTGGTTCACGTACCTTATCCACTTTTTGTGTGCCACATTGACAGTCTGTGTGCCTGCTGATGGTATTGTGCTGTTGTGTTGTTGTGTCTTGATTCACGTCAAGACTGCATATGCATTTGCTGTTAATCATTAGTCATTGACTGACTTAGAATTGTGTGTAACAGCATGTATGGCATGTCTACTGATGACAGTGGATATTGGCACAGGCTTGTGAATAGGTCTGTGAGTGTCTCTAGACTTGTGTGGATTAGTATTGGCTCACATTCCATGCTGAGTACTTCAGAACTGGATAAATTGTGTAGTTCATGTGTCCCCTGTCATGTCTGCACAAGAATATGTGGCACGTACAGCAGACATTTTGAAGCCAGCGGTGTTTCTGTTTCACACATGTCCGGTATCATTTACTGTCCGTGCTGTTTGCACCAGATTCTGGAATGTGACTATCACCATTCACAGACACAGTTTCCATGTTTGTTGTTCTCACAGTGGTAATACTGAAGAACTGTAGTACAATGTGATCTCTATGTGTCACGACTATTGACTTGCACTGTATGGTGCATTGTGATGCCAGTCAATGTTTGCGCTGTGTGAATCAGAAGGTACAGAGTTGTACACATCTCATGGTCTGTTGCAATGACGTGTCCCCTTTCATCTCACCTAGGAGGCGACCTAATGTGTATCGTCCTGTCCCCCTGCTGGCTAACATAGAGGATGATGACGTGATACGCAGATTCCGTCTGGACCGCACGAACATCCAAGACCTGTGTGCCATGTTGGATCCTCACCTGCGGGCTGGCAGGACATACCCAACAGCATTGACGACCAAAACAAAGGTGATGGCGGCACTGCATTTCCTGGCTAGTGGGTCATTCCAGGAGACAGTGGGCATTGCAGGGGGGATGTCTCAGCCCACCTTCAGCATGGTGCTAAGGGATTTCCTGTTGGCCATGATGCGATACAAGGACCAATACATCAGTTTTCCAAGGCGTGCGGCTTTGGCGGATGTAAAGGCGGATTTTTATGCCCTTGGCCACATCCCGAATGTCGCAAGTGCAATTGACTGCACACATGTTGGCCTGGTTCCACCACAGGCACGGGAACACATCTATTGGAATCGCAAACATTCCCATTCCATCAATGTGCAGGTGGTGTGCCAGGCCGATATGATCATATCGCATGTATGTGCCAAGTTTCCGGGCTCTGCGCATGATTCATATATCCTGCACAACAGCATTGTGCCCCAGCTGATGGCCAATCTACTTCCGGAGCAGGCATGGATTGTGGGTGAGTAGGCAGAGTCAAGTTGTGTGCTGTGTGTGCCATGCTGTCCTCTGCCACAGTAGTATTACTGAATCGTTATGTTTATTTCACACCTAGGTGATTCTGCATATCCAAACAGACCGTGGTTGCTGAGCCCACTACGCAATCCTAGGACACCGTCTGACGTCTGCTACAACAATGGCCATGGTAGGACACGTCGGGTGGTGGAGCGAACCATTGGTCTCCTCAAATCGAGATTTCGGTGCCTGGACCGGACCAGAGGGGCACTCATGTACTCCCCCCAAAAGGTGTGTCAGATACTGGTTGCATGCTGCATGTTGCACAACCTGGCCTTACGGAAACAAATCCCCCTGATCCTGGACGATGATGACCAGCCGAGGCCCCCACCTGCGAACCCACAAATGTCCAGTGACGAGGATAGTGGTGAGGAGGAAGGTGTCGACCAGCGTCAGCAGCTCATCAACCGCTACTTCACTTGAAGGTGGGTGACGATGTACTACTGGTCCATTGTCTGTTGATGTAGTTGTTTGGGTGGAGGTCTATGTGATCTTTGTGAGTGCATCCTGTTGTTGACTCAGTGCTGGCTGCCTATGTGTTGGATACAGGGTAGTTTGGCACAGCTACAGGATGTCTATGTTGGTACAGTTGCACATTGTAATGTGTGCATGTTGTTGTAAGTTGAGGACATGTGTTGTGTGATGGCTGTGATGCCACAACCTGACTAGTGACTTTTGTTCTGTTGTCTTTTGCTACGTCCCTTCTGCCTCTCCTTGCCTACAGAGGTTCCATGCTACTGTGACATTGTAACCATGGTAAACATTGCACATACAGTGGTAAAGATGGAGCAGACTCAAATCCATTGGTGCGTTATTGTTGTTTATTGTCAATGGGTATATGTGAGAGGTAAGTGGATATTTACATGAGTGTGAATGGTGAATCTAGGAGTTGGCAGTGAAGGTCGATGAGACAATCAGGTAAGCACCACAGTGATGTGGCGACACAGTCCAACAGACGGATGCCATTTCCATGGCAGTGTGGGTAAGGACAGTGTTCAAAGTCAATGGCAGGGTGAAGAGTGTTGCCATCATGGCTGGCTCCTCGACTGGTGTTTGGCAGGTGCTTTGCCATGGGTGAGTCCCAAGTTTTTCTTTGGACGGCCCCTCCTTCTTTTGGCAGGGGGGCATCATCTGTTGGGCCGTTGGGGTCTGAGGAGTCACCCCTCTCCGTGCCCGCAGGGGTGGATGATGAACTGTCATCCTGCGGGACAACAGGGGGAGGTGGAGGTGTATGATGTGGCACTGGCCAGTTAGTACCGCCACTAACTGGCCCATGAGGTCCACAATTTGTCCCATATGGTTGTCCATGGACCTCAGCAGACGTTGGAGCTCCAGGGCATCTTCGTGGGCCTGGCCCATTTGTGCCTGTGTTCGTTCATAGGCACCCACGACTCTGGTGATGTTAGCCAGGGCTTCGGTCACAGTGTCCGGTGTTGTTGGAGTCCCACTTGTCCTCCCACCTGCCCTGCTATCACTGGCCTGTTGCCTCACCACTCTAGACACACGCTTGCCCTCCACAGTTGTTGGTGTTGGCTGGGCATCCTCTGTGGCTGGGCGAATGTTGCAGGCAAAGGTGGTAGTAGTGGTGGTGGTGGGGGTGGGGGTGGCGGCACAGGTCGTTCCAGCAGGGGTCAGCGTTGTTGTTGTTGCTGATGGTGGGGGGGCAGTGGGGTCATGTGACCGTTTGCGCCCTGGCACACCAGATGGGCCGGCTTGGAGCTCCTCGTCTAAAGAATCCAGGGACTCTGCATCCGAGTGTCCATGTTCCGAGGGAGGAGACTGGCTCTGCAAGTTGAGGTTGTTGTCCTCTGCAGTCAGTTGTTGGTCACCTGTGGAACAGAGGGTACATGGTCATTGACTTACAGCCATATGGCTTGCTGTGTTTGATGTCTCTTATTTACATGTTATGCAACACACAGTTACGTATTTCATGTGTTGAATGTCTGCACAGTGTTGTTCGTCATGACATGATGTGGAGGTACATACATCTTGTTCCATGGTGTGACAAGTCATTGGATGCCATGGCCAACTTGACACTCTTTGTATGGGACTGATGAGTTGTCATCTGACAACTGGCTGCCATGCAACTTGATGTGATGCATCGAAGATGATTACTCTTCCCGACAGATGTTACATATGCACATGTTTTAGACATTGTCACATTGTTATCTCATGCATACCTTTGTAATGTTCTGTGCTTGTATTTATTTGCTTGACAGACCATGCCTTTTTATTGTTACTAGAGTCCTTCATGCTCAGCAGCCATGGAATTTGCACATGTCATTCTGTGCAGGGCATATTTGGTCCCTGATTTGTTTACACATGGGTTTAGTTGAGTCACAGTTCTGTTTCTGTCACAGTTACATATGCATCGCTGTCTGAGGGATGGGGCAGGGTGTGCCTGGTGGGAGTTGTAGTGCTGGCCTCCCTATTCCACAGACACCTCCCTGTAAAGATGGCTACCTACCTGTTAGGTGAGGGTGAAGCACACAATTGCTGAGGCATGCTTCTGGGTGGGAGGGAGTACTCCTTCATGCTGAGGGATGGGGCAGGGTGTGCCTGGTGGGAGTTGTAGTGCTGGCCTCCCTATTCCAAAGACACCTCCCTGTCAAGATGGCTACCTACCTGTTAGGTGAGGGTGAGGCACACAATGACTGCCACATGGTTGTGGGTGGGGGGAGTAGTGTGGCTCAATGGTTAGAGCGGCAGACCCTGATGCAGAGATCTGGCCCGGGACCAGGGTTCAATTCCCGCCTCGACGGGTCTTGGGCTCAACTTCCTCGGACCTGATAATTCTCGCCTCGGTGCCTATTCTAATCATGGGTCCCACTCTGCAACTCTGGGCAATAGCTTGCTTAATCTCCACAACGGCCCCACCAGTGCTGGGATGCCTGGCTTCACCTTGGGGGTGCCCAGGAGTGGACATTTCACAGGGAAAAGCCAGGAAGGGTTCCACAGCGGTATGCGTTCAGCGCCAGGATGCCTCAGGGTAGCAGTGCGCTTTATAAGTACAAATTCATTCATTCATTCATTCATTCATTCATTCATCCTGCTGAGCTGTGGGCCAAGGGGGCCTGGTGGGAGTTGTAGTGCTGGCCTCCCTATTCCAAAGACACCTCCCTGTCAAGATGGCTACCTACCTGTTAGGTGAGGGTGAGGCACACAATGACTGCCACATGGTTGTGGGTGGGGGGAGTAGTCCATCCTGCTGAGCTGTGGGCCAAAGGGGCCTGGTGGGAGTTGTAGTGCTGGCCTCCCTATTCCACAGACACCTCCCTGTCAAGATGGCTACCTACCTGTTAGGTGAGGGTGAGGCACACAATGACTGCCACATGGTTGTGGGTGGGGGGAGTAGTCCATCCTGCTGAGCTGTGGGCCAAGGGGGCCTGGTGGGAGTTGTAGTGCTGGCCTCCCTATTCCACAGACACCTCCCTGTAAAGATGGCTACATACCTGTTAGGTGAGGGTGAAGCACACAATTGCTGAGGCATGCTTCTGGGTGGGAGGGAGTACTCGTTCATGCGGAGGGATGGGGCAGGGTGTGCCTGGTGGGAGTTGTAGTGCTGGCCTCCCTATTCCACAGACACCTCCCTGTCAAGATGGCTACCTACCTGTTATGTGAGGGTGAGGCACACAATGACTGCCACATGGTTGTGGGTGGGGGGAGTAGTCCATCCTGCTGAGCTGTGGGCCAAAGGGCCTGGTGGGAGGTGTAGTGCTGGCCTCCCTATTCCACATACACCTCCCTGTAAAGATGGCTACCTACCTGTTAGGTGAGGGTGAAGCACACAATTGCTGAGGCATGCTTCTGGGTGGCAGGGAGTACTCCTTCATGCTGAGGGATGGGGCAGGGTGTGCCTGGTGGGAGTTGTAGTGCTGGCCTCCCTATTCCAAAGACACCTCCCTGTCAAGATAGCTACCTACCTGTTAGGTGAGGGTGAGGCACACAATGACTGCCACATGGTTGTGGGTGGGGGGAGTAGTCCATCCTGCTGAGCTGTGGGCCAAGGGGGCCTGGTGGGAGTTGTAGTGCTGGCCTCCCTATTCCACAGATACCTCCCTGTAAAGATGGCTACCTACCTGTTAGGTGAGGGTGAAGCACACAATTGCTGAGGCATGCTTCTGGGTGGGAGGGAGTACTCCTTCATGCTGAGGGATGGGGCAGGGTATGCCTGGTGGGAGTTGTAGTGCTGGCCTCCCTATTCCAAAGACACCTCCCTGTCAAGATGGCTACCTACCTGTTAGGTGAGGGTGAGGCACACAATGACTGCCACATGGTTGTGGGTGGGGGGAGTAGTCCATCCTTCTGAGCTGTGGGCCAAGGGGGCCTGGTGGGAGTTGTAGTGCTGGCCTCCCTATTCCACAGATACCTCCCTGTCAAGATGGCTACCTACCTGTTAGGTGAGGGTGAAGCACACAATTGCTGAGGCATGCTTCTGGGTGGGAGGGAGTACTCCTTCATGCTGAGGGATGGGGCAGGGTATGCCTGGTGGGAGTTGTAGTGCTGGCCTCCCTATTCCAAAGACACCTCCCTGTCAAGATGGCTACCTACCTGTTAGGTGAGGGTGAGGCACACAATGACTGCCACATGGTTGTGGGTGGGGGGAGTAGTCCTTCCTGCTCAGCTGTGGGACAGGGGGCCTGGTGGGAGTTGTAGTGCTGTTTGCCTGGAGACATACAACACAGTAGATGTGGTCTACCTTTGTGATGTTTGAGGTGGTGTGGATGTAAAATGAGTGTGACCTGTGTGTGTTTTTGGGGTGCAGATGTGTGTACTTGTGCCTCAGGGATGTATCTTTGTAGTTGTTCAAGACAGTACATGGCAGTTTCATGGTATACATTAGTTAGTACTTACCAGCCTCCACTCCCCTGGGTATTCCTTCAAGACTCTCTGGATGCAGTATGGCAAGCACCTTCTCCTCCCACGCAGTGAAGGGTTTTGGTGGGATGGGAGGGCCTCCACCAGTCGCCACAGCCAGCTCACGGTTCTTGGTCCTCCTCTTCTTGACGACACTCTTCAGGTCATGCCACCGCCTCATGATTTCATTCTTGTTGCGGGGCACATTCCCTACTGCATTGACCTTGCCCACTATCCTTGCCCACATGGTTGTTCTTGTGGCTAATGGTGTCTGTTGGACCATGTTGCCAAAGAGTTGTGGTTCTACTCTGATTATCTCATCTAACATTACTGTCAACTCAGTGTCAGTGAATTTTGGCATTTTGTGATGTGCCATGGTGTGTGCTGTGCTGATGTTTTGGGGTGCAGTTGTGAGGGTGGTGTAGGTGGTGTGTGTGTGTGTTGTTGTGCTGGTGAGATGTGTGGTGTTTTGCCTATCCAATGTGCTGCAGGGTTGTGTTCCTTCAGGGTTGGAGTAGTGCAAAGGATTGTGGTCAGGGAAGGGGCTGGTTTTATGCTCAGCTATGTGGGTGTGTCAAGATGGTGTAATGCAGTCAGGTGTGCTGTGTGGGTTGTCCTGTGATTTGTATATTTAACTTTGCCATGGGGGTGTGTAATTGGGATGTTTCAGGTTAATGGGGGGCAGGGCTAGTTGCTTGTCTGCACTTGCTGGCCTTTTTTTTTTTTTTTTTTTACTTGGTCGCCATTTTTTTTATGGAGCATCCGCAGCGATGGCTGTGCTGCAGGGCTTCCGCCGTATCTCACATTCATTACTGTTAGCGACCGCGGCGGACGGAGATAGCGGAACGTACCGCTGTGGCATCGGGGATATCATAATCGCATTGGTGGTCACTCCGCGTGTCTGGCGGCGGGTTGTTGTGTTTCCGCTATGTTACCGCCCGTCGCGGTTGCATTTTCACTTTCTCTGCCCTCTTCGGGCGTTTTTTGGATGCCTCCTACCACCGCGGACGGAATATTTTGGCGGTTGTTCCTAATAGGGTCGGCGGGGTTTCCGCGGTACCTGCAGACGGTGATTTTCCGCTACCATGGCGGTCGGTTGTTTTTCCGTCCGCCATCGTAATGACCCTCATAGTTAAAATATCGAAAATTAATCTTACCTTGCTCGACGTGAAGCAGCTCCCAACCGCGAGCTTCTTCCCTTCCAAATGACCCAAAACAACAGCGAGCGGTTACAAAATACAAGACCCAAACAAATATGGCAGCTTTAAACATATTAAATAAAACCAATTTATTTTTTAAAATGTTATAATGACTTTTATTTTTTTTATAGTATTTAATTAAATACAACAAATTGCTAATGTTTTTTTGAAATGCATTATATTATTTATAAGCATTGTTAAATTATAATAATAAATATTATAACACATATAATATTTAATATTATAATTCCATAAAATCACAAATTACAATCAACAATATATTAAACATTTTACTAATTTTTGCTATGTAATAAAAAATGTATGCTTTCTTTAAAAAATGTACAATATGAAAACTATGTAATAATTATTATTATTAATATTAATATCTAATATAGAATATTAATAATTAAAATTTATAATATTTTTGTATATGAATAAAACTATGTTTATTTTTCTCAACTGTATTAAAAAATGTTTAAACTTTCATTGTATTGAAATATTACCAATATATGTAACAAACTTAATAATGTTAATAATACCAAACAATGATTTACAATTGTTTAAAAAGTATATTATTATTCCAAATGTATCCACATATTTGTAACAAGACAGTATCTAATATTACCAAATTATATACAAATATGTAAATACATTTATTAATGTAATACAAAAAAATTGTTTCATTACTGCACCAAAAACTACAAATAAACAAACTGTTTTATTGTTTCCCAAATAAATATTATTTCTTATATTTATATATTTTTTTATATGTAATACAACATTGGGGCCGATTCCGATCTCGGTCAGAGGCGCACCCAATACCATTCGGTCGGGAAAAAAGCCATGCGAAAGCCTGTTTCCCGACCGATCCGTACAGTACACCGAACGAGCAAGTACGATCGCACAACAGCAAAAAATCCGGCCGAGCCGTACTCACCCAAACCAGGTCCTGTTCTCCGACCGAGGCGAATCCGGAAACGCCGAATCGAGTCGCACGGAAGGAAAAATGCAGCCCCGTCCGGCCGGACAAGTACGATGCGCTTTCCGTACGCGCCGAACCCGTCGCTACGCACGGCACGTCAAAGCATCCGGGAGAGGCGCACATAAGCTCCGATTCGCGTCACAACACGATCCACGGCTCCGAGACGAACACGGCACCGACGAGGACGACGCGAAGCGACGAGGACGAGGCGAAGCGACGAGGACGACGCGAAGCAACGAGAAGGACGAACGACACGAACCAACCATGAATCCCTTCGTCCCGATCATACCAATATTCTACATTTACTACCGGTACAGGCACGGACGCTACGGCGCAGAAGGTAAGCCAGACACCAACCACAAAACACATACAACACGTACACGACACATCACACACACACACGGGGATATACTTGCAACAGCAGCACCATAGGGGCGGGATGCCCATCACCAATGCCACATATGCACACAGGGGCCGCAATGCGCACCACCACCCCTACCCAGGGGGGGCTGGATGCCTACCACTACTACCACCCTCACCCAGGGGGGGCAGGATGCCTACCACTACTACCACCCTTAGCCTGGGGGGGCAGGATGCCCACCACTACTACCACCCTCACCCAGGGGGGGCAGGATGCCTACCACTACTACCACCCTCACCCAGGGGGGGCAGGATGCCTACCACCACCCTTAGCCAGGGTTGCAGGATGCCTACCACTACTACCACCCTCACCCAGGGGGGCAGGATGCCCACCACTACTACCACCCTCACCCAGGGGGGCAGGATGCCTACCACTACTACCACCCTCACCCAGGGGGGCAGGATGCCTACCACCACCCTTAGCCAGGGTGGCAGGATGCCTACCACTACTACCACCCTCACCCAGGGGGGCAGGATGCCTACCACTACTACCACCCTCACCCAGGGGGGCAGGATGCCCACCACTACTACCACCCTCACCCAGGGGGGCAGGATGCCTACCACTACTACCACCATCACCCAGGGGGGCAGGATGCCCACCACTACTACCACCCTCACCCAGGGGGGCAGGATGCCTACCACTACTACCACCCTCACCCAGGGGGGCAGGATGCCTACCACTACTACCACCCTCACCCAGGGGGGCAGGATGCCTACCACTACTACCACCCTCAGCCAGGGGGGCAGGATGTCTACCACTACTACCACCCTTAGCCAGGGGGGCAGGATGCCCACCACTACTACCACCCTCACCCAGGGGGGCAGGATGCCTACCACTACTACCACCCTCACCCAGGGGGGCAGGATGCCCACCACTACTACCACCCTTAGCCAGGGGGCAGGATGCCCACCACTACTACCACCCTCACCCAGGGGGGCAGGATGCCCACCACTACTACCACCCTCACCCAGGGGGGCAGGATGCCTACCACTACTACCACCCTCACCCAGGGGGGCAGGATGCCTACCACTACTACCACCCTCACCCAGGGGGGCAGGATGCCTACCACTACTACCACCCTTAGCCAGGGGGGCAGGATGCCTACCACTACTACCACCCTTAGCCAGGGGGGCAGGATGCCCACCACTACTACCACCCTCACCCAGGGGGGCAGGATGCCTACCACTACTACCACCCTCACCCAGGGGGGCAGGATGCCTACCACTACTACCACCCTCACCCAGGGGGGCAGGATGCCTACCACCACCCTTAGCCAGGGTGGCAGGATGCCTACCACTACTACCACCCTCACCCAGGGGGGGCAGGATGCCCACCACTACTACCACCCTCACCCAGGGGGGGCAGGATGCCTACCACTACTACCACCATCACCCAGGGGGGGCAGGATGCCTACCACTACTACCACCCTTAGCCAGGGGGGGCAGGATGCCTACCACTACTACCACCCTTACCCAGGGGGGGCAGGATGCCCACCACTACTACCACCCTCACCCAGGGGGGGCAGGATGCCTACTACTACTACCACCCTCACCCAGGGGGGGCAGGATGCCCACCACTACTACCACCCTCAGCCAGGGGGGGCAGGATGCCTACCACTACTACCACCCTCACCCAGGGGGGGCAGGATGCCTACCACTACTACCACCCTCACCCAGGGGGGGCAGGATGCCTACCACCACCCTTAGCCAGGGGAGCAGGATGCCTACCACTACTACCACCCCCACTCATAGGATGGACAATGCATGACACAACCAGCACACCACAAACTAGGGAATGCAAGAAGAAGACATCCCCCCAACACCATGACAAGCGTGTGTAGACTGTGTCAAATGCCTACAACACCGAACATGACTTTGAACATACAATGTGACCCCCTAGCACATGTGCCACACATATATGTGTGTGGCACCCACAATGCAAGCAGGCCATGACCATTGTGGCAATGGGGTCCAAACCCCCATCACCATAGTGACCAAAAGGTAAGTGTGGGGTCCATAGCTGAAGCACATTTTGAACATTGTGGCAATGGGGTCTAAACCCCCATCACCACAGTGACCAAAAGGTAAGTGTGGGGTCCATAGCTGAAGCACATTTTGAACATTGTGGCAATGGGGTCCAAACCCCCATCATCACAGTGACCAAAAGGTAAGTGTGGGGTCCATAGCAGAAGCACATTTTGAACATTGTGGCAATGGGGTCCAAACCCCCATCATCACAGTGACCAAAAGGTAAGTGTGGGGTCCATAGCTGAAGCACATTTTGAACATTGTGGCAATGGAGTCCAAACCCCCATCATCACAGTGACCAAAATGTAAGTGTGGGGTCCATAGCTGAAGCACATTTTGAACATTGTGGCAATGGGGTCCAAACCCCCATCATCACAGTGACCAAAAGGCAAGTGTGGGGTCCATAGCTGCAGCACATCTTGAACATTGTGGCAATGGGGTCCAAACCCCCATCATCACAGTGACCAAAAGGCAAGTGTTGACAAAGTAAGAGGTGCAACTGCCAAACTGCATGGATGATTCCTGGTCACAGAACAACAAACACATCAGTGGCAAAGTAGTGTATGTGTCCCATTGCAACATAAATTGGGGGAGCCAAATCCTGCAGTGCAAATAAGACATAACTTTGGCCATGTGCAGACAAACAACACCCATGGGGGCTGACACCGTCAACAATCATCAATGACACAATGACAGAAGTGACCATCCGAATGCAGACCCACATATTTGCACCAATGGGCACACACATGCAGATACCCTGTGGAGACTGCAGATGTGAGGCGAACAGATACCATACCATGGCAGCAATGGGACACACAATCAACAATTAGCAACAAATGAGGGCTCCCGTCCCATCAGCCTGGTCATGGAAGTGCCAACGGAATCATCAGCACAGATCCAACACACTTGTATAGCAATGTTGCACTGACAACACAGATGAGTCCTTCCCCATTGATGCCCAAACCTGCATGTTCACTGGAGATGGCCACACGGTCAGGGAAGTAGACGGATAGAACAATGGCAGGCACAACAGATGTGCAGGGGTGGAAGCCACATATGTGAAGTTGCCAATCTAAGTAGGAAATCTCATTGCCAAATACTGAACACATGACACCCTCAGATGCTGCTATGAATGACATGGATACACCACAGGATAGGACCCATAACCCCTGGACCACATGGGTTCCTGCACAGTAACACTTCATTATCATGAGACCAAATATCACCATCACTGCAGCAAGGGCATTGTTAGCATCATCAACATCATGTACATCAGAAGCAAAAGCACTAGAGAACAGAAAGTTGCTTTATTCAGCATATGTGGCATTAAAAGTAGAAGTCCGGTAGAACATAAACAAAGGCCAATGGCCAGTCCATCAACAAAGTCACAAGTGGGTGACAGTGGCAGATGCCACCCTACACATGCCTGCACAAAACCAGGGACAATCCACTAGGAGGGGCAACCGGGGGGGTAGGCCAGGCACCGCAGGGACAGGATCAGGGCTCACCAGGAGGAAGCAGGGAAGGGGTGGTGGGTGCTGGAGAGCCACTGACAACTGCAGTGGAGGTGTCTGACATGGTGTGTGCCGGCACAACTGGGGGGCATGGCTCAGATGTTGTGGGTGCCGGCACGACTGCAGTGGACCCTGCAGATGGAGTGGACAGGTCCGCCACTGCAGTGCCCAAGTCAGACAGGGTGGTAGTGGACTCCACTGCAGTGCCTACCACCAGGGGAGGAGAATGGGGAACAGGCAAGGTGGGCTGGACAGAGGGGGAGGACACCCTCACCACATCAGTGGCACAGACAAGCGCAGCGGGGGTGTGGTGCCGGGAGAGCAAGTGGCAGGGGGAGAAGGCCGGAGCCTCTTGGGGATGGTATATCTGTGGGTGGGGGAACCTGGGGCAGGGTGTGGCGGGGGCACCTGTGGAGTGGGGGCCTGAGGGATGGAGGAAGGTGACCTGGTGCTTGAGCTGCAGGGCGGCGGCGGGGTCTTGCTCTTACCACTCCGGGGGGACTTGCGGGTGGGGGCCTCAGTCTGTCTGCGCCTGGGGGAGGGTGTCCGGGGGCGAGGGGCACTCTGCTCCGTGTGGGGGGCTTCCTCTTCCCCCTGGATGCTGGGGCAGCTGGATCGGAGGGGAAGAGGCCGAGGTCACTGAGGAAGAGGCGCTGGGTCTTTGGGGTTGCAGGTGAGGCAAGGGAGGGTGCTTTGGAGGGAGAGGCAAGTGAGGACTGCGCAGTGCCCGTGGATGCGTGTGTGTGTACCAGGGCCCCATCCCCTGTGAGTCTGGTTTCAGTCCCCTGACTGTGCGTGCGTGTGCGTTTAGTTTGTGGCGTGTGTGTCTGTGTGCTGGATGTGTGTGTGCTGGTGTGTGCCTGTGCCGGTGTGTGTGTGCTTGGGACGGGCAAGGTGCTGGGGAGTGTGGATGGAGCAGAGGCAGGAGGGGTGAGGGACTGTCTGAGGAGGGACACTGCTGCCGTCAGGGAGGAGTCCATGGACCTGTTGCCCCTCTGTAGGTCAGACATGCCCGATGAGATGCCCTCCATGAACGACACCAGCTGAGTCAACAGTGCGGTGTGCGCATGGAGGACACTCAGCATGGCTGTCTGCCCTACATGGAGCTGGCGAAGGAGGTACACAGACTCCTCACTCAGGGCAGCAGGGGACACAGGGGCAGGGGGTGCGGTGCCTGGGCCAAAGGAGACACGCTCCCGAACATGGGAGCCTCCACGGACCTGGGGAATGGGAGCCGATGGGAGGGCGGTGGTGGTGCTGGTGGTGGCGGGGACAGCAACACTAGCTGGGGTGTGGTGGCTGCTGACACCCGCCTCCACAAGGGAGTCATCCTCCGAGTTGCTCTGGTCCTCAGCTGAGGTGGATGGTGCTGAGGATTCCTCGGTGTGGCTCCCCTCGCCCTCCGTGCCACTGGGTCCCTCCGACCACTCCTCGGCTGCTGACCCAGTCTGGCTCTCTGGCTCCTCCTGGTCCGTGGAGCTGTCCCCTTCCGTGGCCGTGGATGTATCTGCAAACAATGGGGAAACAGACAGACATCAGTCACCTGCACCAAACGCACACACCACTGTGAGCACAGCACATCACAGAGCAAGGCCTGGCATCATTAGTTGTACATTGCTAAAAGTGCCCTAACTGAACAGGAGAAGCCAATTGTCAGTCTGATGCCAAGCATGGCACTCACATCCCACATGGCCTTGCACCCATCTGTCTGGTGTCTGTTGGATTGCAACACCCCAGTGTGGACACATGCACCAAGTACACAGTAGTTGGACAGTGCAGAGGACACGGTGTGGACACATCACAGCTCTTGCCACTGAGTCAGTACAGGTTTCCGGATGAAAGGGATGCCCAGAGTCAAATAGGAAATGCATGTGATGCATACCAGCGACAGACACCATGATGCACCCATGTCCTGATAGCCAGCGCCACTATGGTGTGCATGTAGCACATGTCACTCCCCTGCAGGACCACAAATAAGTTGACACATGCCATGGCAGAGGCATGACTGTTAAGTCATACATCACTGTCTCAGTGATGTATGACTTGGCAGCCAGACAACAACACTATGCACTGTGTCACAATAGTAGGTCATGGGGAATGCAAGTCCTGGAGCTGCACAAGTGCACATGTACATCCCCCACACAACACATCATCTCAACCCTCATCTGTCCAGGTCACACCTATTGGACATATGGGAGACCTGTGACACTACCCTCTGAACCTGAGCCCCTCACAATTTGCTGTGAATGGGGAACAGCTGCCTGAACATCACATTTGCATACCCCAGTCTGCACGGGCAGCTGATCAAACACCTATGTGACACACAAGTATCGTCTCCTATGGTCACATCTCCAGGGGCATGCTGAGCCCCTACCAAGAAACACCCCAGCAGTCCTGGCAACTAATCCACAGCACACTGACACAGAGGCAGACACCGGAGGGGTCAAATCACTGTGCACAATGTGTCAGCTGATACACGGGAGTGGGAGTACAGAGTGCATTGCATGGCCTGGAGTAGGCATGACTGTCCTGCTCCACATGAATGAGGGATGTGCCCTGGACAGTGGATAGCTGGCTATGTATGTGTGACACACGTAATCTGCACACTCCTGGGGCACAAACATTGTTCCCACCCGCTGCATGGGCGTGTGCCACATACCCCAGGCACATGTGGTGGCTCAGCTCAGCAAGTGGACCGCATATCAAAGCAACACGCAGATCACATGTCCAAACCCAGGCGTTGTGTGAACAATGGACCCACCCATGATGCCCACAACAGAGTTAGGGAAACAGATGCTGTCCCCCACCTTTAGTGAAGCAAACTGCAAGGACACAGTCCCAAGTGACACAATTCCCTGACTGTAAGGGCCACACCTGGGTATCAGATGAGCAGTGGGCAGTGCACAATAGAGGGACATGGCTCCTGGACAACATGACTGCTGCACTGTGGCAGTTGAACCAGGCCAGAGGAGGGCACAAAGCATGTAATACAGAGTTCACAGTGCAGTCTTTGACTCACCCCCTCCTTGCTGCTGTCTGGCCTTCAGCTGCCCATCCAGGTCTGGAAAGACCACCGCCAGGATCTGGAGCATGTGGGGGGTCAGGGTCCGTGTTCCGCCCCTCCTGCGAGGAGGCGACAGCTTCAGCTGGACCCGTGCAATCCTCCGGGTCCAGCCCCGAAGGTCCTGCCACCTCTTCTGGCAGTTGCGGATCCGGCGCTTGTAGACCCCCACGGACCGGACAGCCCGGACGATGTCCTTCCAGATTTCCTGCTTCCGATGGGCATTAACCTGTCAGGATGACAAAGTGAAAAGGCCATTACCACACATGCAACATATCCGTGCATGACACAGTTGTATATACATGTCTCAATCACAGGGGCACATGATGTACACAGGCAGTGCAACGCTGACCATGGACAGTTTGCCAGACGTCACTACATGGTATCATTGCATGGGAAGTAAAACCATGTTCAAATGCACTGTCACTGCACCATACCTGTCCAGTGCAAGTCACTACACACTATGGGGGGTGACAACTACTCAGTGAGCCTGCTAGCCAGTGGCGTGCAGACTCTCAGCCTTGCTAGTCAGACAAACAGCACATTCAGAAAGGCAGTGCACAGAACACTCACCTGCTCCCCTGGTGTCCCATACAGCTTGCTGTACTGTGGAAGTAGGCTGTCCAGCAGGGCCTGGTTCTCTTCAAGGCTGAAGGCTGGGGCTCTCTCCACAGTACGTGCCATTGCAGGGTCCAGAGGGGCAGAGACAGCAGCAGTGCAGTGGCAGATGTCGTCTTGGAGCATGTAGTGCAGGCAAGTGGGCTCTCAGGGGAACAGCCAGCAATATATATGTGCTGGAGAGGCAGATACTGTCCCTTGTGTCCAAAGTGATAGGTCCAAGTCGTTTGCATCTTCTGAATCTGGCCAATCCATGGAATAGCAGCACCAAAACACGCCCACAGCATCCTTCAAATCTTCAACTTCATGACATACATGATTTTGCAACATTGTTGTGGGTGACCAACTGAATTTCCAGCAACCGACTCGTTCGAAATCCGAAAACGCGTCCGTTGCCAGGCAAGCCCATTGTCAATGGGTGTGCACCGATCGGTCCATTGCGGTACAACGCGTACAGGGGTACAACGCGTACCCGCACACATTGAAAGCAATGGGCCGGCCGGAGGCACCGATCGGTCCATTGCAGTTCAACGCGCACAGGGGTACAACGCGTACCCGCACACATTGAAAGCAATGGGCCGGCCGGAGGCACCGAATCGGTCCATTGCTGTTCAACGCGCACAGGGGTACAACGCGTACCCGCACACATTGAAAGCAATGGGCCGGCCGGAGGCACCGATCGGTCCATTGCATGTTCAACGCGCACAGGGGTACAACGCGTACCCGCACACATTGAAAGCAATGGGCCGGCCGGAGGCACCGATCGGTCCATTGCTGTTCAACGCGCACAGGGGTACAACGCGTACCCGCACACATTGAAAGCAATGGGCCGGCCGGAGGCACCGATCGGTCCATTGCGGTACAACGCGTACAGGGGTACAACGCGTACCCGCACACACTGAAAGCAATGGGCCGGCCGGAGGGACCGATCGGTCCATTGCTGTTCAACGCGCACAGGGGTACAACGCGTACCCGCACACATTGAAAGCAATGGGCCGGCCGGAGGCACCGATCGGTCCATTGCTGTTCAACGCGCACAGGGGTACAACGCGTACCCGCACACATTGAAAGCAATGGGCCGGCCGGAGGCACCGATCGGTCCATTGCTGTTCAACGCGCACAGGGGTACAACGCGTACCCGCACACATTGAAAGCAATGGGCCGGCCGGAGGCACCGATCGGTCCATTGCGGTACAACGCGTACAGGGGTACAACGCGTACCCGCACACATTGAAAGCAATGGGCCGGCCGGAGGCACCGATCGGTCCATTGCAGTTCAACGCATCACTGTACATGTGACTGGCATATGTCAGCATGCCTGTCTCAGATGGACATATGCCAGCCACAGATAGCTCCCAGGGAGTGAGGGGCACACCTACCACACGACAGCCTGTCCAAACTTTATCATAAGGCATGTAAGGCTGCATTTCCTATTGTGTGTATGTTGGTGTACATGTTGTCCTGTGGGTGTCACCTGTGGGCAGCCACCCCCAGGCTGTGCACGTGTTCATGGGGACAGGATCCTGGGTGTTACGTGTACGTGACCACTGTGATGTGCAACTGTTCATATCTGTGCATGTGCCATGGTCACATTTCACAGTGGTGTATGTGTATGTCATGTCACATACCCCGTGAGTCCCATGTGGGACGGTATGTTTGAGCCAGGGTGTCCCAGTGGCACAATAGTGATGGTCCTCCACAGTCTTTGTGCATGTGGTGTTTACAATGTCTCTGATTTCATGTGCACAATGGGAGACAGTCTCCACATCCACGTTGTGTGTGCATGGACTCTGATGTTGTGCGTGTGTGTCACAGACGTCCATGTCTGTCCTGCCGTGGCAAGTGGGGCCACTACCTGTGGGGGTCATGGTTGTTTTGCTGTGGTGTATACATGATACTCCATGTAATGCCAGTGTCCATGTGGCATTACAGGGTCCCTGGGAATGTACCTGTCGTTGAGCTGTGGTGCCTGGGGCACATCTGTCCTCACATGTCCCTGTGGGGGGTTATTGTGACACGGCAGCAGGAGATGGGAACTGTGACACGGCCTCATGATATCCAATGGGCCAACCTGGGACTAATTGATGCCACCTGTTGGACCGTGTTGACAGATGTTGGCCATGTATGTACCATACATGTCCTTCCGGTACTGCACACTTCATGTAGTTGTGCCTCATAATGATGTATGTTGGGATCTTGAGTGTGTTCAATGCCGCATATGTGGGGTGACTGACAATCTTGCTTACTTCTCCTCTGCACTGCAGGGCTCCTGCTGTCCATCGGCCATTCCCAGACCTGGCAACGATGGTGGAACGGGACAGCATCCGACGGTACCGCTTCACCAGGCAGCTGATTGAGGATTTGGCAGTGCAGTTGTCCCCACATTTGCAGCCTGGCCGGCCGTATCCTACAGCGCTGACCCCCAAGGTGAAGGTGATGGCAGCCCTACACTTCTTTGCCACTGGTACCTTCCAACATACTGTGGCGACTGCTGGTGGGATGTCACAGACCATGTTCAGCCGTGTGCTCCGCGATGTTTTGGCGGCAATGTTGCTCTTCCTGAACCGGTACATCTATTTCCCTAGACTGCGACGACTCACTGACGTGAAGAGTGACTTTTATGCCCTGGGGAGGATGCCGCATGTAATTGGCTCCATTGATGGGACACATGTGGCTTTGGTACCACCACAGGCCCAGGAGCAGGCCTACAGGAACCGCAAGCACTACCACTCGGTCAATGCACTGGTGGTGTGTCTTGCAGACATGACCATCACACACGTGTGTGCCCGTTTCCCTGGTTCAGCACACGATGCCTTTGTGATGAGGAGTAGTCGCATCCCCAGGATGATGGCACAGATGCAGAACCAGCGTGCCTGGCTTGTCGGTGTGTACTGACTTTGTGCCATTGTGTGTGATCTGATCTGTAGTATTCCGCCCACTGTTCCAAGTCAGCTAATGTGCACTTGTCTGTCCGTAGGTGACTCGGGATACCCCAACATGCCGTGGTTGCTGACACCCCTCAGGAACCCTGTGACACCTGCCCAGATGCGCTACAATGAGGCACATGGTCGGACCAGGAGAGTGATTGAGCGGACCTTTGGTCTCCTGAAGAGCCGCTTCCGCTGCCTGGACAAGACCGGAGGGTCCCTCCCATATGCCCCTGCGAAAGTGTGCAAGATTATCATCGTCTGCTGCATGCTCCACAACCTGGCAGTGCGGAAGGAGTTGCCTCTCATCCAGGATGACAATGACCAACATCCGCCACCTGTGGAGGATCCTGGCCTGGACCACGATGCCAGTGACGATGATGATGATGATGATGGTGATGGTGATGTCCGCACACAGCTCATCACCAACTTCTTTAGCTGAATGTGAGTATCCTGAGGTGTCATGTCAATGATGTGAGTTGGCATGATGTGTGGGTGGTGCTCTGGTGCTGTGGGAGTGTGTCCATGGGCCACTTGACTGGATGTGTGTTGCGATGTGTGCTAACAGGTGGGCTGTACTCCCCAACAGTGTTGACATGCTAACTTGGTTCTGGGTGGGTATCTTGTAACATGTATTGTGCATGTGTTTTGCTGTTCTGTCCTGTACTCCATTGCTTTTGACTGTGTGTCATTTCTGTCCTTCACAGGGTACTTTCAGATTCGTTTGGTCAACTGTGTCCACCGACGACGTGATTGCACATCCAGGCTGGTAGCTGTTGTGTCCCTACAGGTGATGTGCGCCACACCCATGGACTTCCTTCCGTCTACAGTTGTTGACTGTGTGCCCGCTGCCAGGTGGGGTTACCTTGCATCTGTAGTGGTTACGGCATGTTGCAACTGTGTAATAAACCTGTGCTTCACTTTGTGATGTGCGTTGTCTGTGGTCACACATTTGACTGCCATTTGCTTACTGCACCTGTGGGCTACTTGACTACAACTGGGAATGGGTGTGGTGTCTGTGCATTGCACCGTCTTCCCTGGCAACATCAGTGTAGGCAATGAGTCAGATGGCCTAGGTGTGTATGTGTCGTGTAGCCCTGGTGGTGTGTCTCCCTCATGTGTGTCACGTTTCCTGTACTCACATGCCTGTGTTGTCCTTGCTGTTGCAGTTCGCATACACAGTGTAATTTTGCAGTTCATCATCCCCATAACAGCACCCACGTTGGAATCACGACAGAGGCAAGTATGGTGTATTAGTGTGTTTATTGTGATACATTTGTGTTAATAGTGCATAGGATGGGTTGTGCTGTACATGAATCTTGCAATCCCAAGTTCCTAGGTGAATTGAAAGTCCGGGTAGACAGGATCCCCAGTATCGGGGCCACAGTTGTCTGACACATTGGTCCAACTTGTACTCCCCATGCAATGTGTGGGAGTAGTGTTGCCGTCAACAGGGTGAACAGTCTGTGCACAAAGGCGAACATCCAGAACAGGTTCAGGCTTCCTGGGAGTTGCGCTTGGCCATCGGCCTCTCACTTTTCCCTCCTCGGACGACCCCTCTTCTTGGGGGGGGCCCTCAAGTGCAGGCTGCTGCGGTGCAGGGGACTCTCCGCCAGAGTCCTCCTCCCTCCCTGTGGCAGTTGCAGTTTGTTCGGCACCAGATGTTGTTGGCACACAGGGAGGTGTGGACTGGTTGCTGTTCATCTGGCGGAGGCATTGTAAAATGTCCCTGTGCACCGCCGTCATCTCATGCAGTGCATCCCACTTGGACTCCACGCGGGACATGTGTGAGTCCACACGGGACATGTGTGACTCCACGTGGGACATGTGGGAGTCCAAGCGGGCATGATGGGCAGCCTGCTGCTGTTTAATGTCTCTGAGGAGCCCCACTACCTGGCTGAGCTCTCCGGTGCTGGACTGGTACGCATCAGCTATGCGTACCAGTTGTGGGTCATCATGCACACCAGCAACGTCTGCAAGCAGCGACCTCTGTCTCCCACCCCTCCCACCACCCCTGCTGACATGTGCAGTGTGTGCAGTGGCACGCACAGATAACCCTGGTCCACCTTGGGAGTTGGTGGTGGTGGTGGTGGCCATGGCCCCAGGTTGGTCCAGGGTCACTGTGCTGGTGTTGCTCCTTATTCTGTCCATGTCGGCAGGGATGGTATTCGTGGTGACAGTCGTTGGAGGGGTGGGTGCAGGGGTGCAGCTGGTGGTCCTGCTGGTGCTGCAGCTGGTGGTCCTGCTGGTGCTGCATGTTGACTTGCACCGGATGTGCCAGGTTGTTCTTCATCGTCCGAGGAGGACAGAGGCTGTACGACGCCAGTGAGCTCGGCATCCTCTTGAGCCTGGGACTGGGACTCCTCAGCGTCTGCTGCTGTGTCCCCATCATCACCTGTTTTTGGGAGACACAAACAATGTATGTCATGTTTCTGCAGGCATCAATGGTTGACACACATGACAGTTGTGACTGTGCCTCTGGGTGCGGGCCTGTACATTGCATTGTCCTGAGTCGTCACAGTCAGGGGTTGATATTGGTGTGGCACATTGTCCTGCATTATTTGGGCATTTCTATGTATTTTCTGGGGTGTGAACATGGTCTGCATTGGTTGTGTTTGGTTGGCAGCCGGACCTCCTTCCCACCCACCCAGCCAGTCAGTTATCCCACCATGGAACGTGCTTGCATTGCAGGGAGTGGAAGTTGTCTCTCAGGATGTCAGTCAGTGGTGTCCTGCTGTTTGTTGGTGCACATTTGCCAGCAGGGCCTTGTGCTCCCCACAGCAGTAGCCAGTGTCAGCCATCTTGTGAGTCCTTCTCCACTCCCTGTGATGTGAGCATGGTTCAGGGTGGTGTTGATGGGACAGTTGTGGGGGTGACCAATATCAGTGACTACGACTCCCATCATGCTATTGCCTCCACCCCCTTCCCAGCATGCCCATGCTTCCTTCCTTTTGACTCTGCTTCCCTGTGGGGTGGGCTGGCTGTGCTGACAGGATGGCTGGGAGTGTTGTCCTGGCAGTTGTTTGGCTAAGAGTCCCAAGAGTGTCCCTGTGCTTCACACAACATAACCCAGGGTGGTGGTTCTTTGTGGGATCTTGTGTTGGGATGGAGGGCATTGCATACTACCAGGTGGGTACTGTGGAGTTTGTGTTGGGGGGGTGTGTGAGGGGAGGTGCTTGTGACTATAGTCAGTGCTGCAAGTCCCCCTTCCCACCCAGCCAGCCAGATATCCCACCATGGAACGTGCTTGCATTGCAGGGAGTGGAAGTTGTCTCTCAGGATGTCAGTCAGTGGTGTCCTGCTGTTTGTTGGTGCACATTTGCCAGCAGGGCCTTGTGCTCCCCACAGCAGTAGCCAGTGTCAGCCATCTTGTGAGTCCTTCTCCACTCCCTGTGATGTGAGCATGGTTCAGGGTGGTGTTGATGGGACAGTTGTGGGGGTGACCAATATCAGTGACTACGACTCCCATCATGCTATTGCCTCCACCCCCTTCCCAGCATGCCCATGCTTCCTTCCTTTTGACTCTGCTTCCCTGTGGGGTGGGCTGGCTGTGCTGACAGGATGGCTGGGAGTGTTGTCCTGGCAGTTGTTTGGCTAAGAGTCCCAAGAGTGTCCCTGTGCTTCACACAACATAACCCAGGGTGGTGGTTCTTTGTGGGATCTTGTGTTGGGATGGAGGGCATTGCATACTACCAGGTGGGTACTGTGGAGTTTGTGTTGGGGGGGTGTGTGAAGGGAGGTGCTTGTGACTATAGTCAGTGCTGCAAGTCCCCCTTCCCACCCAGCCAGCCAGATATCCCACCATGGAACGTGCTTGCATTGCAGGGAGTGGAAGTTGTCTCTCAGGATGTCAGTCAGTGGTGTCCTGCTGTTTGTTGGTGCACATTTGCCAGCAGGGCCTTGTGCTCCCCACAGCAGTAGCCAGTGTCAGCCATCTTGTGAGTCCTTCTCCACTCCCTGTGATGTGAGCATGGTTCAGGGTGGTGTTGATGGGACAGTTGTGGGGGTGACCAATATCAGTGACTACGACTCCCATCATGCTATTGCCTCCACCCCCTTCCCAGCATGCCCATGCTTCCTTCCTTTTGACTCTGCTTCCCTGTGGGGTGGGCTGGCTGTGCTGACAGGATGGCTGGGAGTGTTGTCCTGGCAGTTGTTTGGCTAAGAGTCCCAAGAGTGTCCCTGTGCTTCACACAACATAACCCAGGGTGGTGGTTCTTTGTGGGATCTTGTGTTGGGATGGAGGGCATTGCATACTACCAGGTGGGTACTGTGGAGTTTGTGTTGGGGGGGTGTGTGAAGGGAGGTGCTTGTGACTATAGTCAGTGCTGCAAGTCCCCCTTCCCACCCAGCCAGCCAGATATCCCACCATGGAACGTGCTTGCATTGCAGGGAGTGGAAGTTGTCTCTCAGGATGTCAGTCAGTGGTGTCCTGCTGTTTGTTGGTGCACATTTGCCAGCAGGGCCTTGTGCTCCCCACAGCAGTAGCCAGTGTCAGCCATCTTGTGAGTCCTTCTCCACTCCCTGTGATGTGAGCATGGTTCAGGGTGGTGTTGATGGGACAGTTGTGGGGGTGACCAATATCAGTGACTACGACTCCCATCATGCTATTGCCTCCACCCCCTTCCCAGCATGCCCATGCTTCCTTCCTTTTGACTCTGCTTCCCTGTGGGGTGGGCTGGCTGTGCTGACAGGATGGCTGGGAGTGTTGTCCTGGCAGTTGTTTGGCTAAGAGTCCCAAGAGTGTCCCTGTGCTTCACACAACATAACCCAGGGTGGTGGTTCTTTGTGGGATCTTGTGTTGGGATGGAGGGCATTGCATACTACCAGGTGGGTACTGTGGAGTTTGTGTTGGGGGGGTGTGTGAGGGGAGGTGCTTGTGACTATAGTCAGTGCTGCAAGTCCCCCTTCCCACCCAGCCAGCCAGATATCCCACCATGGAACGTGCTTGCATTGCAGGGAGTGGAAGTTGTCTCTCAGGATGTCAGTCAGTGGTGTCCTGCTGTTTGTTGGTGCACATTTGCCAGCAGGGCCTTGTGCTCCCCACAGCAGTAGCCAGTGTCAGCCATCTTGTGAGTCCTTCTCCACTCCCTGTGATGTGCGCATGGTTCATGGTGGTGTTGATGGGACAGTTGTGGGGGGGCAATATGTGTGACTGCGACTCCCATGATGCTATTGGCTACACTGACTTGGCCAGCATACACAGAATTCCTTCCTTTGAGTGGTCTTCACTGTGTGTTGGTGTTGTTGTGGTGGCTACATGTCTGGATGTGTTTGTTAGTTCTATTTGTGCCACTGCCTAGCTGTAGTTGTAGTTGTGTTTGTACATGTGATGGCACGGTTGGATGTAACTTTTTTGATGGCATGTGTTGTGTTTATCTGACTGACATACACATTTTGGGATGATTCTGTTCTGGTTGCTGTGTAATTGCTATGAGTGCATGGTTTGACTCTCCCCTTGACAGTGATGTGTGTGTGTTTTGTGTCAGAATATTGTGTACATTTGTTGTGTACTCACCAGGCTCTGGGATGTTCTCTAGTCCATATACGCTCACTGGCGGAAGGATGGCCCGCACCTTCTCCTCCCAGGGCCTGAGGTATACTGGCTTGGCAGGAGGGCCACTGCCGGTGTATTGGCTGATGAGGTAGTCTTTCTTGAGCAGCTCCCGGACCCTCCTGCGCACGTCATACCACCTGTTCTGGATGTCGGTCTTTGTGCGCAGACATGGTGATTGTGCGTTCACCCTGTTGATGATCCTCTCCCACATCTTGGTTTTCTGGGAGATGGGGGTCTGTTGGACCAGTGCGCCAAACAGCTGTGGCTCTACCCTGAGGATCTCGTCTACCAGGACTTCCAATTCACAATCTAGGAACTTGTGATTCTTCTTGGGGGGCATGGTGATGGGTGGTGATGGTGAGTGATGTGTGTGTTGGTGTGCAGGTGAGGGTGTGTGAGTGTGTGTTTTGCTGGGTGTATGTGAGGTTGGTATTTGTTGGTGTGCTGATGGTGTGTGGCTTGTGTGAGGGATGAGCTGTGGGTGTGTGGTTGCTTTCTCTTGGGTGCTGGCAGTGGAATGGCATTTGCAAAGGCTCATGGTAGTTATTTGTGTCCTTTATATAGGTGGAGTTGTGGGTGTGTCTTTGTTCTCTGTCCCCACCCCCCAGTATTTATTGGCTTGGTAATTGCTTGTTTGGCCTTTTTTTGGGTGATTTTTCCTTTGTGCTGTTTGTGTATGTTGGAAACGTTCGTGTGACCGAGTCGGACCCTGCATTGGTCTCGTACGGTGTTCTCCGTTTCGTTCACGCTGTGTTTGTGCAGTTTTCTATGCTGCATACGCGTCGGTCGCGGTGTATTGTGTTGCTTCGGCTCGGTTTTGTATGCGTGTCGGTCGTACGGCTTGTCCTCCGTCCGACTCGCTCGTGGTTTTCGCGCCTTGCATCGTACTTTGCGGTTTGGAGTTAGCGTGTACGTTTCGGTCGGATTTGTTCCGGGTGCGTGTCGGTCGGTTGGATTCGCGTGTTTTTCCGGCCGGATTGCTGTTTTCCGTGCGGCTCGGTCGGTCGACTTGGTTTCGTTACGTGTCGGTCGGATTTTTCGCGCCTTGCATCGTACTTGGCGTGTCGTGCGCCACGGGTACGTGTCGGTCGGTATTTTTTCCGGATCCGAGTCGGTCGGTGCTTTTTCCGGCCCGAATCGGAATCGACCCCATTGTCTTTACATTTACATACTACATTTTTTTGTAAATAAATTTAAAAGAATTAAAATGTCTAATTTATTGTCTACCATCTCATGTGTATTAAATTCAATGTTTCATAATAAATATATTCATATTAATTATACTGTATTAAATAATATGTTATAATATAATACATATACAAAATGTATTATCTTCCTACACAACTATATTTTATTTATATGTTTATTCTACTTTAAACTGCTTTAATATTATTACAAATTTTCTTAAATTAAAATTTTGCTAATTTTCTTGGCCAACTCCACTTTAAATAAATACAATGTACATGCTAAACACTAAACTTAATTAACTTACTATTCCCACTCCAATAAGTATTAATTTCAGGTAGGTGCTGCACACTTAACTTAATTAATTTACTATTCCCACTCCAGTCAGTATTAAATTGGGGTAGGTGCTAAACACTAAACTTAATTAATTTACTATTCCCACTCCAGTCAGTATTAAATTGGGGTAGGTGCTGGACACTAAACTTAATTAATTTACTATTCCCACTCCAGTCAGTATTAAATTGGGGTAGGTGCTGGACACTAAATTTAATTAATTTACTGTTCCCACTCCAGTCAGTATTAAATTAGAGTAGGTGCTGGACACTAAACTTAATTAATTTACTATTCCCACTGCAGTCAGTATTAAATTGTGGTAGGTGCTGGACACTAAACTTAATTAATTTACTATTCCCACTCCGGTCAGTATTATATTGGGGTAGGTGCTGGACACTAAACTTAATTAATTTACTATTCCTACTCCAGTCAGTATTAAATTGCGGTAGGTGCTGGACACTAAACTTAATTAATTTACTATTCCCACTCTTGTCAGTATTAAATTAGAGTAGGTGCTGGACACTAAACTTAATTAATTTACTATTCCCACTCCAGTCAGTATTAAATTGGGGTAGGTGCTGGACACTAAACTTAATTAATTTACTATTCCCACTCCAGTCAGTATTAAATTGGGGTAGGTGCTGGACACTAAACTTAATTAATTTACTATTCCCACTCCAGTCAGTATTAAATTGGGGTAGGTGCTGGACACTAAACTTAATTAATTTACTATTCCCACTCCAGTCAGTATTAAATTAGAGTAGGTGCTGGACACTAAACTTAATTAATTTACTATTCCCACTCCAGAATTTTTTTTTTAAACTCCCCACCCTTATCCCCTATTAACCCAACATCACGCTCCTAAAAATATATTTAAAAATTTAAATTTGAAGTAAAATTTTATAATTTAACAATTTCTATTAGATTTTTAAACATAATTATAATACACTCCCACACTTATCCCCTATAAACCCAACATCCCGCTACTGAAAATATATTTCAAAATTCGAAATTTAAATTTGTAATTAAAATTTATAATTTAACAATTTTTATTACATTTTTAAACATTATCTTAAAACACTCCCCACCCTTATCCCCTATGAACTCAACATCCCACTTCTCAAAAATATATTTCAAAATTCGAAATTTAAATGTGAATTTAAAATTTATAATTTTACAATTTTAAATATATTTTTTAACATTATTTTAAAACACTCCCCACCCTTATCCCCTATAAACACAACATCCCGCTCCTAAAAATATATATCAAAATTCGAAATTTAATTTTCAATAAAAAATGTATAATTTATAAATGTATATTATATTTTTAAACATTTTTTTAATACACTCCCCACCCTTATCCCCTATAAACCCAACATACCGCTCCTAAAAAATATGATACCATTTTTTATTTTTTTAATATATTTAAATAATATACTACTACTAACAAACTCTAAAAAAACAAATATAATACTTTAACAATATTTTTACATGACGATATTTTAACACTCGATATTACATACTTCGATATTTTTGACAAGACTTAAAAACGATATTATTAGCATCGATATTTAATACAATCGATATATTAAACTCGCTATTTCTGTATATCGATATTTAAAACTCGATATTTAGACTACTTACCATGCTCTACACCAGCGCTCGTATTTCTAAAAGGGTCCCTGATCAAGTTCAGGAGTCTCAACACTGGTGCTTTGTTCTTTTTGTCTCTAAGGGGCTCATTACGATACCCGGCGTAAAAAAATCCGCCAGGCATGGAAGCGGCAAAAATCCGCCCGCACACACCGCCTGAACACCGACCACGCCATTACGATTACACAAACCGAAAACCGCCATCGGCGGAAAAAGCACACAAAATACCGCCCGCCATCGTCCGAGTCGGAGTCAAACCGCCCGCCACGGACGGAAACACGCACGACAACACAAAACCGCCCGCCCACACGGCCGACACACCGCACGTGAAATTACGATCGCACCGCCATGAGCGCGGGAAAACCACAAACATACCGCCCGCCAGCGCAAACAACGCCGATGAGAATCGACACGGCAGAAGCCATGGCGCCCACGTCCCTGCACAGAAACCATCCGCTCACAAAACCAATAGCACACAACATGGCCAACAAGTCCACACAGCAAGGCACGCACAAATACACAAGCACAGTACACATCCCGAAAACACCCCCCGGACAAACAAAAACTACAAAGGCCAGAACCCCAGACACAACACACCTGAAAACAACAGACCATGAGGACACACCCACATAGGTGAGTACAAAAGCAGCACTCCCACAGACCACAACCCCTTGCTACATTGCAAACCAGAGAGGAGAGGAGAGGACACAGTGACACAGCAAGGACAGCAGCACACCACAGAAACGCACACATCACAACCACCACCACCACCAAACACCACCACCACCACCACCACCACCAAACACCGGCACCACAAACCCCCTGCACATTACACAACACACACCGCACCAGCACCACAAACATCATGGCACCACAAAGAATGCCCAAGTTCACGCCCATGGAGCTGACGGTCATGGTCGACGAGATCATCAAGGTGTACCCACAAATCTATGGGAACATGGTCCAGCACACACCACTAGCCACCAGAAACAGAATGTGGAACCGGATCGTAGACCAGGTCAATGCAGTCGGGACCCTGCCCAGGAACAGAGTCGAGATCAACAAACGTTGGAATGACGTAAAGAGCCTGGTCAAGAAGAAGGAGGGCAAAAACAGAGAGCTGGCTGCCGTCACTGGCGGAGGGAATCCCGCGCTCTTTAAGACCTTCAAAGCGTGGGAGGAGAAGGTGCGAGTCGTAATACATCCGGAGATCCTCGCCGGATTAGCAGGGGAGTGGAGGCTGGTAAGTACAAACTAATGTATACCAGCACACCGCTATGTACTCACATGCACTACCACCATGCCACAGCTCCCAGGGACAAACACCCCCATGTCCAGCACACAATACACAACACATCACACACACATGCAACAGACACTACCACACACAGCCCAAACAGAACAACTGTAAGATGCGTGGGGACATGTGTACACTAAGCCAGCCACGTAACCACCAACAGGTCCCCAAATATGCCAGAAGCGCCACAACGAGCACCCACCACACCCATGTGTCCGCCACAGCTGCACTAACCGACAAGTAACAGGTAAGTGGCAGGAACACAAAGTGCAGTGGGTGGGAGGGTGGACAGCCCAAGTACAACACACACCAGGCCCCAGTCCCACAGCACAGCAAGGAGGAGCATCCCCCACACCCCACAGCCACGTGTCAGCCACCGCAGTGCACAACGACAGCCGAAAGGCAGACATCACGGTCCACAACAATCGGTGTCAGTGGGTGTCCAGCCACCCCCACGACCCACAACACCCCCCCACCCCCACAGACCTGCAACATGGAGCACCCCCCGCTTAGAGCCATGTGGCATCCAGTACAGTGCACGCACGAACAACTTGCAGGTGGGAAACTGGACAGGGCTGGATTACTGGAGGCATGAGGACCATGACACGACCAACACATGGGACATGTCACGTAGCAGACGAACACGCAGCACCGCCCACCGTCACGAACAAGTGAACAATGTGCACACGGACATGAACAACAGACTCACACCCCACATGACCCATCACAGACATAGCAACACCCAAGGAGCCACGTCTGCATGCACAAGCCACACTGAATATAGTCCCACACGGCAGCCACTGTGCAACTCATCACACACAACCGAAACACCATTGAAGTCCTGTCCATGTAGCCCCTACTGCCTGTCAACCACACACCCCACAACTACGCCTATGTAAGACAAACAACACTAGACGCAACAGAGCGGAACAACAGAAATGCACACGAACACCACTGAACCCATCAAATTCACAGACACACCATGCACATACAACATACCATCCATCCCATCCGTCAGCCCCAGTCTCATGAAAGGCATGTCATCCGCACAGCTGCCACACATACAGCAGTCACGCTAAGACACATGCCCATGACCAACCATGTGCCAGAAGTCAATTAAGCGCACGACACACTGTGAGCAACAACACACAACATGGGCCACCCCCCCCGAGCACTGCAGTGATGCACATGGCACAGGGCAGCACGCACACCAAGGAGATGGGACAACTGCAATACGTTGGCTGGCACACAACTATCACTCACTCATAACGATGCGTCCAATGCCATGTCCAGTAATCACAACAGACAGCAAATATGCAGGCCATGTCAAGCATGCACACACCTCAAACCATGCACTGTCATGCTGCCACAACACATGTCACGTTCGGCACCCATGGCACACAGCATGTACCCCAAAAGCATATCCCCTCCCAAATGCGAATCTGGGGCATGGCCCCCATGTTGCCATATGCGTTCCTAAGCGTTCCATTCGAACCCCAAAAGCATATCCCCTCCCAAATGCGAATCTGGGGCATGGCCCCCATGTTGCCATATGCGTTCCTAAGCGTTCCATTTGAACCCCAAAAGCATATCCCCTCCCAAATGCGAATCTGGGGCATGGCCCCCATGTTGCCATATGCGTTCCTAAGCGTCCCATCTGAACCCCAAAAGCAAAGTACAAACCAGACCCAGGATGGGCCAGGAGCCCGCATACACCAGAGTCACAATGAGTAGGGGCACTGCAACACACCCATCGGCATGGCCAATCCGTCCCATGCCACATGTGCACAGCACACAGTCCCATTGCCTAGCACACACAACTACAGATGCCACAGCCACACACTCGCCTCCGGGAAACCCATGTACGAGATTGCACGAACTGCCAATGTCAGACGACAAATACATACTTCGCCAGGTGCAACACAATAACAAATCTCATTCTCTCCACAGGTGACGAACTGCCGGACGCTGGGGATGGAGACAGCAGCCAGCACAGCCAGCCCACAAGCCCCCAACGAGGACACACGGATCTGGAGGATCTGTCATCCTCTTCGGACACGGACCACCAAGCAGGCCCATCTGGCGTGGCAGGGCCCAGCCGCTCCCCAGGACCCCTCCTACCCACCAACCCATCATCCAGGGATGCTGAACAGTCCCAGCCCCCTGCTGCCACTGTCGTTGCGGCCACACCCACGGTCATTGCGGCCACTACCGCTGCCGCAACCGCCACCATCGCCGCACCGACCACCACCGCCACCACCACCACGTCTTCGCTGGCACCAGCCCCAGTGCAGGTGGTGGCCCGGCCGACTGGATCCACCCTGGGAGCCACAGCGAGGACCGTGGTGTGCAATGTGGCTAGTGGGCAGGCCGGTGGCAGCAGGACTGGTAGGAGGAGCAGGGTCAGGGAAACGCCAGCCTCCCCTGGGAGCCATGCCCTGCCTCAAATGGCCAGAGTCCTTGGGGCCTATGAGGAGGCCCAAGAACAATGGGTCAGGTCTGCTACAGACACGCGGGAGGTGCTGGGGGTGCTGAGGTCCATGGACGCCCGTATGGGCCAACTCGTGGACCTCATGGGCCAGCTGGTGGTGGCGGCGGGGTCACAGGCAAGGCCAGCAACACCACCTCCGCCACCACCTGCTAGGGCGCAGGGTCGGGCAGCAGTGTCCACTTCCCCTGCGTCCACAGCCAGTGAGCACACCTCACCCACCACCAGCAGGTCGCCACCACACACCCCCCCTCCCAAACGTGGAAGGGGCCGTCCGAAGAGGAAACAGATCTCCCGGGAGGACTTCGCACGCTCCAGTCGCAAGTGAGGCAGCCAGCCAGCCTTCCGCCAGCCTTCCTTGACCAGCCACTGCATTGACTTGCTCTACGATCCCACTCCACACAGCCATCTGGATGGCATGTGTGTGTTGGACTATGGACATAGAACCAGTGGGTACACCCTGAGCTTCACGCAGCCATGACCGACAGCTCATTGTCACTGCACGCACCACTTTTGTCATCACCTTACACACAATCACATGTCACAGTTTGGAATAAATGCACCTTTTTCACTAACTGCTGTTTGTGCCCTGTGTTTTATTTGTACGGAATACAACGGCCACCCTGGGCGGAAAGGCACCTGATGCGTGGCATGGCAATGGAATCCGGAGGGCCTGTAGGGACCTAGGGGTGGGAGACAGAACAGGAGCACATTCAATGAGTGTGTCACACACCCATCACACAGTACATGTCAACAACTACAAGCAATGTACACACATCGCACAGAGCAATAGGGCACAATGCCACAGTCACCAACAGTGGCATACTACCCTGGCCATGGAGCGTTGACACACTGCACGCAGTGAACATACGGCCACCCTGACACAGCACACACACACCTGCACAGATACAGACACATCATCCGTCGTACATGGACACTCACCGTCAAGTGAAGTAGCGGGCGATGAGCTGCTGGCGCACATTCCCAGCTTCCTCCTCTCCGCTGTCCACCTCACTCGAGCTGTCCTGGTCTGCGGGCTGGGGCCCTGGTTGATCTCCGTCATCCACAATGAGGGGGATCTGCTTCCGAATGGCCAGATTGTGCAGCATGCAGCACGCCACCACTATCTGGCACACCTTCTGTGGGGAGTACGCCAGTGCACCCCCGGTGCGGTCCAGGCACCTGAACCTGGACTTGAGGAGGCCAAAGGTACGCTCGACCACACGTCTGGTCCTCCCATGTGCCTCATTGTATCGATCGTCTGCTGGGGTGCGAGGATTCCTCAATGGACTGAGCAGCCATGCCCCATTCGGATACGCAGAGTCACCTGGGTGTGAGGGACACAGAGAACCGTTGCTATTCCAACTGGACAGGGGACAGCATCGCACAACCAGCACGCTACACCACTCCACATACTCACCGACAATACAGCCACGATCCTGTTGCAGATTGGCCATCAGTCGTGGCAAGATGCTGTTGCGCATTATGTGTGCGTCATGGGCCGAGCCTGGAAACTTGGCACACACGTGGGTGATCACCATGTCCGCAAGGCACACCACTTGCACATTCAGGGAGTGCGTGTGCTTCCTGTTGCGGTACAGGTGCTCAGTGGCCTGTGGTGGAACAAGGCCAACATGTGTGCAGTCAATGGCTCCCACGACGTGTGGGATTCTGCCAAGGGCATAGAATGCACCCTTCACTGCCGCCAATTCACGAGCCCTGGGGAATCTGATGTACCTGTTCCGGTACAGCATCATGGCTGCCAGTACATCCCTCAGCACCTTGCTGAACATGGGCTGGGACATTCCTCCTCCACTGCCCACTGTGTGCTGGAATGACCCAGTGGCGAAGAAATGCATGGCGGCCATCACCTTAGCCGTGGGGGTGACAGCAGTCGGATACACCCTGCGGGGACGGAGATGGGGCTCTAACATGGCACACAGTCGATGCAGGGTTGGCCTGTCCAGCCGAAACTTCCTGATCACCTCTGTATCGTCCATGTCCGCCAGCAATTGGTATGGGCGGTCAATGTTCGGTCTCCGCCTGGGGAAAATGGCAGAGGACACATGTCAAAGCAACACGACACATAGCAATTTCGCATACACATCACTGACATGACTGAGCAAGCACATGAGCCACAGCCCAGCTGTCAAGCTGGGACGGCACGGCCACTATACACTTACACAGGTATCCCAACAATGGCAATGGCAAGTGAGACATACCACTGCCATGTGCATGCACATGGGGATCTAGGCCCCAATGACTTGCGGGGCGTGCTGATGGGGACTGACTGCATATCCGTCAAGCGGCGACGCCACGGCAACATGAATGTCTGCTGAGCATGGAACTGCTTCCGCGGCTGGATGAGTATGGCACACGACGACGACGATGTGGGCACAGGCTGAGCGGCCAAAACAAGTGGGACCTGTGGCACGAGGGGATATGAGACAGTAGTAGGTGTCAGCACTGCACCCTATGTACAGCACTGTACGGATCACACCTCCCGAAACATTGACTGGTGTCCACATTGACAGCCCCATGCCAAGACGGCTGTGTGCTTGCAGTCACACGTCACAGGTGAGAGGTTACATTGCACGTGCCAGGTGGCAGACGTACATAGTGGGAGCTGGCATGTGTGTGCATGTGTCTCCTGTTCAGGATCCACCAGATGGGCGCTGACTCTGTACTGAGCATTGGACACAGCATGTTCCGTGGAAGGCTTGTGTGTGTGGGATGGTGGCACTGGATGTGCCTCCGTTGGGTGGGGGGCCATGCACAGGGCGGGTACGTCGATGATTGCGCATTGTTGGTCACGGTGGGTGCACCAACTAAGATGTGTTGCCCTGTGTTCAATTCCTATGTCCGCATGATGATGGACTGTGGATGTGGGCAGACTACACATTGGTCGATGTGCTGTCTATATGCATGTGCCTTCACACCAGGCACAGCTGCCCCTGCACATGTGACCCCTGCTGGACTCGCTGCTGGGTCTGTGGAGCTGATGCACCTTCTGCGCGTGGGGCGGACAGCTCTCCTCACTTCCCTCATTGCGCATGTCATGTCTTTGCCGCAGGTGACATGGATCATGGAGGGCCCACATGTACGCGTGGGTAGGCTACACATGATTGTTCACTGGTCGCCACCCCCAGTCAGTGTTTCGAATGGGAAGGTTGTCGTGCTGGTGGTATGTTCGATGTGGCGGATGGGCGGGCCTAGGTGCGGGCTTACATTCCGGACATGGGGGGTAGTCGGATTGGCGACTAGTTGCAGTACACACGGGACACGTCTCTCCCTTTCCACATCTGGGTCATCCCTTGTACTAACTGACAGTGATACAGTCATCTTCGCCCCAGCCCTCATGTCCTCCCCTCGCCCCCCAATATGCATGCTCACCTGCGAGGCTAGCGCTTGCACAGGCAGCCCCAAGCTCGCACCAGAGAGGGCAAGGAGTGTATGTGTGGGTCCAGGGTATGATGTGTGGCGGGACGCCGTCCACCTGCGTGATGCCCCAAATGGAGACCCGGCCTGCATGGACTATGCATCACAGTCTTCGCCTTCCGGATCCGCCACCTGCGACACCCAGTGGCTGTGGCTGCCCTTGCGGCCAGGCCGCGTCCGTCTGTGGCTGATGGCCCACACATTCACTCTTTGGCCTCTCTGGGGAGGGCTCGGGGGTGGTGGCGCACGCGCTTGCACTTAGTCGCAATGGCATGTGGCGTGGTTGGTATGATGGGCAATGGATGGGATGGTGCGAGCCACCTCCCGTGACGTCAGTGCTGCTCGTGCTGTGGTGCGTCCCCCCTAAACTTCCATGTGACTTGTGCCATGCTAGACGTTGAGGTTCTATTGCTTGCGTGATGTGACCAGGAGGAGCGCGAGGAGACCTCTCACACACCATGCTCCACTGCCATCCCGTGCCCTGTATCGCCTGTGCGGATTGACTATGTTGGGGTTACACCTGGTCGACTGGGGCTGTGTGTGCCTTGTCAAGGGGCATGGCGGGCGCACAACAGGATCCAGCTTGTCCACAGAGGGTGGGCTGAGGTGCGCCTGGTACCGCTTTGTACGTGTGCCCGGCTGCTGTGCACACACGTGTTCACTCCCCCCGACAGGTGTCCTCTCACAATGCCCAGGGAAGCGGTGGTGTACTGTTCATGACCCCTCCCAACACGGCGTGCTCCAACTTGGCATGTGCGCATCTACCCGTCACACCCACCCACCTGAGCACTGCGTCCATACGACTTCACACGACACATGTGTGTCTTCCACAGTTGTGCTACTCATTTGCGTTGACATCCAATACCAGTGGACTACATGGTCATGTCACAACTGCCGTGTACTTCACATACTCTCATCCTCTCTCATTCGTACTTGTGAAATGAGTCAGCGGAGACAGTTTTGGTTTCAAACATTATATTGAGTCTTCTGTCCTCTGTGATGCAGTATAGTGGACACTACTGGCAGCGGAATACATGTTGAGGATATACTGAGCATGATCACAAATGGGATAGGGTGTGGGGTAACATCTGCTTGGCCAAGGCTGTGCTAATGTACATTTACGTATAGCTGCGGAGCTGCGGACTTTGACACAGACGGTATACATGTAGCCTACCAGACCGCTCGGCATCATGGGCACAGTCCATCTCAGTTCCATGTGACAGGTTTGCTGCGGTTGTTCCTCATGCACGCGTGCATGTGAGATGACATCAGGGCATGTGCTTGCGTGCATGCAGCGGCGTGCCACTTGTTGTTGCACTGTGGTGGTTACTGGACATGTCACAGTCACTGGGGTCGTGTTGTTGTTGTATGCACTTGTCGTCCATGCAAAGGTCCTGGTATGGGATTCCCGGGGCGGGGGTGGGAGGGGTGCAGCACCCACAGACTCCAGGCGACCTATTCATGTCCACTGAGCGGTGTGTGTGTCCATGTGCGCTGGATCCATGTCGTGTCCTGGTTGTTCGTGCAGTTCCGTCCATGTGGGTGCGATACACAGAGCCCATGCCACTGCCTCCCACGATGCATGCGGTGTTCCTGGATGTGATGGGGAACAGTGTGCATGTCCCGGTCATATCCGATGTCATGGCGATGTCGTTGATGGTGTGGTTACAGTTGCCGGTCGTTTGGTATGGCTGTTGTGGTGGTGACTGGCCAGTCCGTGCGGAAGCTGAGCATGGGTGCGGGGTTGGACTTCATAGGTCACTCGGGGAACCTGCGTTGTGGTCCGACGTATTTACAGGTTGTCAGGTATGCGATGCCGTCCAGCAGGGCTTCCATGTCATTGGTGGTGTACATGTTTGCCAGCCAATGAAGCGGATGGTGGCTCTCAAGGTGTTGTTCGTAAGTTGTCCCTTGGAGGACCATGATGGGGCATGCTGGGTGACATTCGATGTAGCTGTTCTCGATGATCCGTCGTGTGGAGGCACAGTGGTCCCATTTCAGTGCGCGTGCGATGTTGGCCACATACGCCATGCCCCCATAGGCAGAGCAGGCCCTGTCGTGTGCGTCCAGAGGGAGGAGTAGTGGTAGCAGGTCCGCCTTCAGACATGCCGGGTTGGAGAGGCATATCTCGACGGGATGCTGGTAGGGACACCTCCGACAGTAGAAGACGGGCATGACGCAGCTGAACAATGTGATGCGGTAAGTCAGTCGGTAACTTACGTTCAGCAGGGACAGGAGATCGCATCCCAATGTATGTATCGTGTTGGTTTTGTACAGCTTGAGCTGTTCGGCGTAGTTGGGTAGGTGTGTTGCGGTTGCCATTTCGCAGCGGTTCGTTGAGGTGGCGTGCTCCGGCTGTGTGTGCAGTCTGCAATGTGCACGCTCCGGGGTTGCTGTGAGCTCTGTGTAGTCGTGGGGAGACAGGACTTGTGTTCTGTTGGCTTGTTTGGAGGACACGGGCCCTCTTCCCACATGCTTCTCAGACAGTTCAAGGTCAGTGCTGTGTGACTCCTTCCAATTAACTTGCATGTGGCCGACATGGGGGAGTGTTTTCTTCTTTCTTCCCCGTCCGTTGTGTGCTTCTGTGATATGCGCTATCTGCCCTGTGGTCGGTCTCCTCGGCATGCCTGTGTTGGTCTATTCTTGGACAATGGCTGTATTCACCGGCTTCTGTCGTAGGGCTGTGGTTTCGTAGTTGGAATGGAAGGTCATTCAGTGCTGTCTGCTCTCCCTTGTGTGGGCGGCAGGCTGCCTTTCCGCTCTGCGTTGGGCCTTGTGTGTGGATGTTATTCTTGGGCCACCTGTTGTCGGTCCCCGGGCTCTTTGGTGTTCCGTTTCATGTGTCTTGTTCATATGTGCAGGGTGGTATGGGTTTTTCAGTGTGGTACTGGCGTTCCTCTTCCCGAAGGGGCCCTGCTTCTCCTAGTTGGTGTAGCCGCCGCTGTGTGCTTCGCCATGTTTGTTACACTGGGGTGTGTCCTGCTGTTGCGTGACTTCACTGACATGTGTGCGTCGGTTGTGTGGCGTTGGGTGTTGTCCGTGAATTGGGCGTTGGGGACATGTCTGTGGCAGGCCTGTCACGTGTCATGTGCGTTCGGGGTGGGGCTGATGTGTGTGCTGCTTGGTTGTGTCCCTGTGTCTGTGTGCGACGCATGCATGGCGCTGCGGTTGGCCTCTGCGTTGTGCGCATGTGTGGCGGCGTCATCGGCGCTTTGTGGCCGTGACGGGGTGGTTGGTTCCTAGTCCCAGGTGGTGTGTACACATGTGTTCCGCGATGTTACGATTTGGCCTGTGTGTCATATGTGGATGCAATGGTGGATGTGTAGTGTACACGCGCTGGTGGGGGGTTGTCCGCTTTTTCCGCCCTTGCACTGTGTGCGCTGTTTGCGTGCACTTGTTGTGTGTGTGCCTACCTGCGTCTCCGCGGTACGTTGCGTCCTTGGTGGTGCATCAGCAGAAGCATGGGAAGGGCCTGCAGTGCTGGATTCATGCTCGGGGTGCCGCTTCTTCGTTGTCCGTGCTCTGCGTCCGTGTTACCGCCTCTCTTTCACGTGCGGTGTCTCTTAGCCGTGGGAGCCGTTTGTTTGCGGCATCGTAATTTATGCGCCGGGCGGGACGTGTTTCGTCGGACGGTGTGTGTCAGTTGTGCTGCGCCGCTACGTGAACGGGCGCACTTTGATGGCGGACGGTGTTGCTGGCTTGCCGGCGGTGTTTGGCCTGCTTTTCGCATCGTAATTGGGCGGGCGTGTGGACTGCTGCGTGCCGGCGGTAACTGGTGCTTTTTGCATCCGCCAGCACGGCGGTTGTGCTTCCGCCCGCCATCGTAATGGGCCCCTAAGCTTCATCTACTGCACTTGTGAAAGGTGCACAGTAGGGTGCACCTTTGGAGTTTCCAGCAGTCTGGAGAGTGACCTTCACACTTCTACATTTTTTTTTTTAGTTTAAAAATGCTTTATTGAGAAATAAGTATGAACAGTGTGCAATTACATCAAACAGTAATAATAATCTATAAGACAATTCAAGTGAATGTAAGAACAAGTAGAAGGTACAATATAACAACCTGATAACAAGGAAAGATATTAAACTATCAAAAGGTTGACACATTAAACATATCTAATATTATGAAAAAGTATACTTGAAAAACTTGAATTGTAATGTGAAGTAAAATGCTAAAACAAATGCATTTTAATCTTTTTAAAGATAAAGAAAGGGAAGAAAAAGAAGATGAAAAAGGAGACAGCGGAAAGCAAAGGAAAAAGAAAGGAAAAGAGAGGGAAAAAATAATACACTATAAGATTGGAAACAGCGATTGTCCATCAACTATGAAATAGTATAAACAATTGTAATAAAACAATTATGATTTAAGGAGGTTCGTAATTACAAACTTTAGAAACTGATCTGTCCATATTTCTAGATAAAAATGAAGTAAGAGGTGACCATAATAAATCTTTTTTAATTTTTAAAGGAATAGATGTGGCATGGGCACGATCTAATCGATGATGATGACATAACAGGTTCCACCATGCCATATATGAAATTTTAGCTGTATCCTTCCAATTAGAGGTAATTATTTGAAAAGCTAAGGCGAGCATTAAGTCAATAAGTTTTCCAACCAAGGGCCTGATTCTGATGCGGGTTGGAAAGCTCCCCGACCGAATCGGTTTGGAAATGGTGTCCAACCCACTCGGATCGGGAGAGTCCGACCGACGGAATACGATGCATCCGGATGCTTCCAGATACGATTTGGTTAGACTCCCATTGACTTCAATGGGAGCATATGTTCCTAACCGCATCAGAATTGGGCCCTGGGTCGGGAAGACACGTTCCCGATCCGATTTGGAAGGAGCAAATGCCATTAGGAGGCCTTCCTAACCGCATCAGAATCAGGCCCCAAGCGTTGAGAAACCCAACATGGGGAGGCACTGCCCAAAAATATATATGTAACATCAAAAGGAAAGGATACAGATAGGATGTCATTCATTTTATGCCAAATCTGTAGCCAGAACTTTTTAACAAGAAGGCGTTCAAAAAACATATGAAAAAGATCACTTTTATCATGTGCACATGACCAACAATTAGTATTAGAAGAGACCTTAAATTTATACAGACTTGTGGGTGTAATAAATAACCTGTTATAAAACTAATATAATGTTTGTGTTGTGCTCGCTGATGAGGATGAAGTATGAATCTTAGCCCATATCGATTTCCAAGTATGAACTGAAAATTCTTGGTGTAAGTCTGATTCCCATAAAAGTTCTATTTTATGTTTTGAAACAGATTTAGAGGAACCAATCAATAACTTGTATATATTTGAAGCCTTCAATTGAGTAAAAAAATCAATTGAGGAGGAAGGAAGCTGTGTGTTCGTAGCTTGAAGAGTTTGCTGAGAAATAAATATATTAAGGAGAGGCCTAAGAAGTTCAAATTGAGAAGCATATTTGTTAGATATATGAATTTTTTTTTGTATCTCAGAAAAAAACAATAAAGTGCTATTAGAAACAAGTTGTCCGATGGTAATAATGCCTTTGTTAATCCATTCTTTCCACCCAAGGATCCTATTGTTTAATTTAATGTTTGTATTATACCATATTGGGGTTTGTAAAATATTTTCAGAAATGGAATTTAAGGAAGTAAGCAAAGGTTTACTAATAGCTATTGAGTGGGTAAGTATGGGGGAAATAAGACCTCTTGGGGGTTGAGTAATACGAATCACATCCTTGAAAGTAAAGGGGGAGAATTGTGCACGTTCTAATTGACCCCATACTGTGGATGATTCTGTATAATTTTCCGAAATGGAAATCCAAATATGTTTCAATGTAAAAGCGGAGTGATATGTTCTGATATTAGGAAAATTAACCCCACCAAGGTCCTTTGGTTGTTGTAATCGAGCTAAAGCAATGCGGGGTTTGCGTTTGTTCCATAAAAACTTAATTAAAGAGCGATTAATCATTTTAAAGAAATTAAGTGGGAGAGAAATAGGAAGTATTGACAAGTATAAATTGACAATAGGTAGTAACATCATTTTAATTGTGGCTAACCTACCCCACCAAGAAATAAAAAGGGAGACCAACCCTCTATTAATGCATTAATTTTAGTCATAATTTCATTCTTTTTGATTTTAATAGTGTCCTTAATATTGTTAGTATAAAGAATTCCTAGACATTTTATGCCCTTTGAGTTCCATTTGAAGCCAGAATCTTTAAACATATGGGGAGACAATATTTATTCAACGATAGAACTTCTGATTTATCAATGTTCAATTTATACCCTGAGACAATCGAGTACGTAGTTAATAATGAAAAAAATTCCGGTAATGAGGTAGTGGGGTTAGATACATATAATAAAATATCATCTGCATACGCAGTATATTTTATATTCAAATTTTTGAACTGAAAGCCTGAAAAAATGGAGGATCTTCGAATTGTTTCCAAAAAGGGTTCAAGTGCTAAGATGAATAATAGGGGGGACAGTGGACAACCTTGCCTAGTACCTCTATGAAGGGGAAAGTAATTGGATTGTTTACCATTAACCCAAATAGATCTAGAAGGATTAGAATATAGTAATTTAATGTATTGGATAAAGTGGGGACTAAAACCATGCCATTTCAGAGCAGAAAACATGAAATCTCAGTTGACTCGATCAAAGGCCTTTTCGGCATCTAATGTTATGGCAGCTAATGGAGAAATGAGTTTAGCCGCTAAATGTATAATATTAAGAAAGGTTCTTGAATTATCTGAGAGGGATCTACCCTTTACAAAACCAGACTGGTACATATCTACTAAGGGGCCGATTCCGATCTCGCTCGGACAGCCATCCAAGAGCTGTCCGTAGCCTTGCCTTGCGACCGACTCCTACTGGGAGCCGGTCCGTCCGGGCGATGAAGTTCGATGCGCAAAAGTGCCACAATTCCGAATGACACGTAGGCTTCGATTCCAGCAACATTTCCCGTACGAGCCGCATATCCAAACGCCCATCCGAGTCGCCCGGAAGCAGTTTCCACAATAGTTTCCGGCCGGACAAGTACGATGCGCAAATCCTACGCGCCGAACGGGTCACCACTAGCAGCACGTCACAGCATCCGGGAGAGATGAATAGCAGGTCCGATTCGCGCCACACCACGATCCACTGCTACGAAACGCACCAACTCACAACGTGTACGAGACGGAGCAACAATCAGCAAGTACGAGACGAACCAATGATGAATCCCATCGCGTAGGTCATCCCAGTACTGTATATCTATGACCGGATCATGAACAGACGCGTACATCGCAGACGGTAAGTCAGACCCCACACAAACAAATGTCACAAACATGCGAAATGCTACACACACATAGGGGGGGACATGCCGTCCACCAGCAAAAGCAAAACCACAGGGGTAGCATGGTCCACACCACCAGCAGTGCCCACACCTAGGGGGGGTGCCCAGCACTACTTAGATCCCCACTCATAAGGGGCTGGATGCTCTGCACCAGTACCCCCCACTCATAGGGGGCTGGATGCCCTGCACCACTACCATCCCCACTCATAGGGGGCTGGATGCCCATCAATACCAGTACCCCCCACTCATAGGGGGCTGGGTGCCCTGCACCACTAACATCCCCACTCATAGGGGGTTGGATGCCCTGCACCACTACCATCCCCACTCATAGGGGGCTGGATGCCCATCAATACCAGTACCTCCCACTCATAGGGGGTTGGATGCCCTGCACCAGTACCCCCCACTCATAGGGGGCTTGATGCCCATCAATACCAGTACCCCCCACTCATAGGGGGCTGGATGCCCTGCAGCACTAACATCCCCACTCATAGGGGCTGGATGCCCTGCACCACTACCATCCCCACTCATAGGGGGCTGGATGCCCTGCACCACTACCATCCCCACTCATAAGGGGCTGGATGCCCATCAATACCAGTACCCCCACTGATAGGGGCTGGATGCCCTGCACCACTACCATCCCCACTCATAGGGGCTGGATGCCCTATCAATACCAGTCCCCCCCACTCATAGGGGGCTGGATGCCCTTCACCACTACCATCCCCACTCATAGGGGGCTGAATGCCTTGCACCATTACTATCCCCACTCATAGGGGGCTGGATGCCCTGCACCACTACCATTCCCACTCATAGGGGGCTGGATGCCCTGCACCACTACCATCCCCACTCATAGGGGGCTGGATGCCCATCAATACCAGTAACCCCCACTCATAGGGGGCTGGATGCCCTGCACCACTACCATCCCCACTCATAGGGGGCTGGATGCCCTGCACCACTACCATCCCATCAATACCAGTAACCGCCCACTCATAGGGGGCTGGATGCCCTGCACCACCAACATCCCCACTCATAGGGGGCTGGATGCCCTGCACCACTACCATCCCCACTCATAGGGGGCTGGATGCCCATCAATACCAGTACCCCCACTCATAGGGGGCTGGATGCCCTGCACCACTAACATCCCCACTCATAGGGGCTGGATGCCCTGCACCACTACCATCCCCACTCATAGGGGGCTGGATGCCCATCAATACCAGTACCCCCACTCATAGGGGGCTGGATGCCCCTGCACCACTACCATCCCCACTCATAGGGGCTGGATGCCCTGCACCACTACCATCCCCACTCATAGGGGGCTGGATGCCCATCAATACCCCCACTCATAGGGGCTGGATGCCCTGCACCACTACCATCCCCACTCATAGGGGGCTGGATGCCCTGCACCACTACCATCCCTACTCATAGGGGGCTGGATGCCCATCAATACCAGTACCCCCACTCATAGGGGGCTGGATGCCCTGCACCACTACCATCCCTACTCATAGGGGGCTGGATGCCCATCAATACCAGTACCCCCCACTCATACGAGGCTGGATGCCCAGCACCACTACCATCCGCACTCATAGGGGCTGGATGCCCTGCACCACTACCATCCGTACTCATAGGGGGCTGGATGCCCTGCACCACTACCATCCCCACTCATAAGGGGCTGGATGCCCATCAATACCAGTACCCCCCACTCATAGGGGGCTGGATGCCCTGCACCACTACCATCCCCACTCATAGGGGGCTGGATGCCCATCAATACCAGTCCCCCCCACTCATAGGGGGCTGGATGCCCTTCACCACTACCATCCCCACTCATAGGGGGCTGAATGCCTTGCACCATTACTATCCCCACTCATAGGGGGCTGGATGCCCTGCACCACTACCATTCCCACTCATAGGGGGCTGGATGCCCTGCACCACTACCATCCCCACTCATAGGGGCTGGATGCCCATCAATACCAGTCCCCCCACTCATAGGGGGCTGGATGCCCTTCACCACTACCATCCCCACTCATAGGGGCTGAATGCCTTGCACCATTACTATCCCCACTCATAGGGGGCTGGATGCCCTGCACCACTACCATTCCCACTCATAGGGGGCTGGATGCCCTGCACCACTACCATCCCCACTCATAGGGGCTGGATGCCCATCAATACCAGTAACCCCCACTCATAGGGGCTGGATGCCCTGCACCACTACCATCCCCACTCATAGGGGGCTGGATGCCCTGCACCACTACCATCCCATCAATACCAGTAACCGCCCACTCATAGGGGGCTGGATGCCCTGCACCACCAACATCCCCACTCATAGGGGCTGGATGCCCTGCACCACTACCATCCCCACTCATAGGGGCTGGATGCCCATCAATACCAGTACCCCCACTCATAGGGGCTGGATGCCCTGCACCACTAACATCCCCACTCAGAGGGGCTGGATGCCCTGCACCACTACCATCCCCACTCATAGGGGGCTGGATGCCCATCAATACCAGTACCCCCCACTCAAAGGGGGCTGGATGCCCTGCACCACTACCATCCCCACTCATAGGGGCTGGATGCCCTGCACCACTACCATCCCCACTCATAGGGGGCTGGATGCCCATCAATACCCCCCACTCATAGGGGCTGGATGCCCTGCACCACTACCATCCCCACTCATAGGGGCTGGATGCCCTGCACCACTACCATCCCTACTCATAGGGGGCTGGATGCCCATCAATACCAGTACCCCCACTCATAGGGGGCTGGATGCCCTGCACCACTACCATCCCTACTCATAGGGGGCTGGATGCCCATCAATACCAGTACCCCCCACTCATACGAGGCTGGATGCCCAGCACCACTACCATCCGCACTCATAGGGGGCTGGATGCCCTGCACCACTACCATCCGCACTCATAGGGGGCTGGATGCCCTGCACCACTACCATCCCCACTCATAGGGGGCTGGATGCCCTGCACCACTACCATCCCCACTCATAGGGGGCTGGATGCCCATCAATATCAGTACCCCCCACTCATAGGGGGCTGGATGCCCTGCACCACTACCATCCCCACTCATAGGGGGCTGGATGCCCATCAATACCAGTACCCCCACTCATAGGGGGCTGGATGCCCTGCACCACTACCATCCCCACTTATAGGGGGCTGGATGCCCATCAATACCAGTACCCCCACTCATAGGGGGCTGGATGCCCTGCACCAGTACCCCCACTCATAGGGGGCTGGATGCCCATCAATACCAGTACCCCCACTCATAGGGGCTGGATGCCCTGCACCACTAACATCCCCACTCATAGGGGGCTGGATGCCCTGCACCACTACCATCCCCACTCATAGGGGCTGGATGCCCTGCACCACTACCATCCCCACTCATAGGGGCTGGATGCCCATCAATACCAGTACCCCCACTCATAGGGGGCTGGATGCCCTTCACCACTACCATCCCCACTCATAGGGGGCTGGATGCCCTGCACCATTACCATCCCCACTCATAGGGGGCTGGATAGGGGGCTGGATGCCCTGCACCACTACCATTCCCACTCATAGGGGGCTGGATGCCCTGCACCACTACCATCCCCACTCATAGGGGGCTGGATGCCCATCAATACCAGTACCCCCCACTCATAGGGGGCTGGATGCCCTGCACCACCAACATCCCCACTCATAGGGGGCTGGATGCCCATCAATACCAGTACCCCCCACTCATAGGGGGCTGGATGCCCTGCACCACTAACATCCCCACTCATAGGGGCTGGATGCCCTGCACCACTACCATCCCCACTCATAGGGGTCTGGATGCCCTGCACCACTACCATCCCCACTCATAGGGGACTGGATGCCCATCAATACCAGTACCCCCACTCATAGGGGGCTGGATGACCTGCACCACTACCATCCCCACTCATAGGGGGCTGGATGCCCTGCACCACTACCATCCCTACTCATAGGGGGCTGGATGCCCATCAATACCAGTACCCCCACTCATAGGGGCTGGATGCCCTGCACCACTACCATCCCCACTCATAGGGGGCTGGATGCCCATCAATACCAGTACCCCCCACTCATAGGGGCTGGATGCCCTGCACCAGTACCCCCACTCATAGGGGCTGGATGCCCTGCACCACTACCATCCCCACTCATAGGGGGCTGGTTTTCCATCAATACCAGTACCCCCCACTCATAGGGGGCTGGATGCCCTGCACCACTACCATCCCCACTCATAGGGGGCTGGATGCCCTGCACCACTACCATCCCCACTCATAGGGGCTGGAGGCCCTGCACCAGTACCCCCACTCATAGGGGGCTGGATGCCCTGCGCCACTACCATCCCCACTCATAGGGGCTGGATGCCCATCAATACCAGTACCCCCACTCATAGGGGCTGGATGCCCTGCACCACTAACATCCCCACTCATAGGGGCTGGATGCCCTGCACCACTACCATCCCCACTCATAGGGGTCTGGATGCCCTGCACCACTACCATCCCCACTCATAGGGGCTGGATGCCCATCAATACCAGTACCCCCACTCATAGGGGGCTGGATGCCCTGCACCACTACCATCCCCACTCATAGGGGCTGGATGCCCTGCACCACTACCATCCCCACTCATAGGGGCTGGATGCCCATCAATACCAGTACCCCCACTCATAGGGGGCTGGATGCCCTGCACCACTACCATCCCCACTTATAGGGGGCTGGATGCCCCATCAATACCAGTACCCCCACTCATAGGGGCTGGATGCCCTGCACCAGTACCATCCCCACTCATAGGGGGCTGGATGCCCTGCACCACTACCATCCCCACTCATAGGGGGCTGGTTGCCCATCAATACCAGTACCCCCCACTCATAGGGGGCTGGATGCCCTCCACCACTACCATCCCCACTCATAGGGGGCTGGATGCCCTGCACCACTACCATCCCCACTCATAGGGGGCTGGTTGCCCATCAATTCAGTACCCCCCACTCATAGGGGCTGGATGCCCTGCACCACTACCATCCCCACTCATAGGGGGCTGGATGCCCTGCACCACTACCATCCCCACTCATAGGGGCTGGATGCCCATCACCACTACCAGTACCCCCACTCATAGGGGCTGGATGCCCTGCACCACAACCATCCCCACTCATAGGGGCTGGATGCCCATCAATACCAGTACCCCCACTCATAGGGGCTGGATGCCCTGCACCACCAGCATTCACACGCATAGGGTGACTAAGCAAACCCCCACCCCTACCATCTTGCAAAGATTCTATGTATGTGTGTGCCAAATGCCCACAACACTGATTCTGATAGTGAACATACAATGTGACTCCCATCACATGTGTGCCCAAAAGATGACTGTGGGGTTCAAAACTCCAGCATCTCCGGAACATTGAGGTAATGGGTTCCAAAGCCCACATCACTATAGTGACCAGAAGGTGAGTGTGGACAAAATAATAGCAGCATCACCAGACCAGCATTTGTGCTCACTGGTCCCCAATCCACAACCAATGTAGTGGTAATGTGGTGGTTGTGTCACATACAAACATAGATTTGAGAGGCAAAGATTGCTGTGTATCACAAGAACTCCCTCTGCCATGTGCAGACAAGCATTGGCCATGAGCCCTGACAATGCCCACAGTGTCCAATTAGACTATGTGAAAAGTGAGCATCATGATGCATACACACATATCTCTACGAACAGACACACAAACTGAGGAATCCTGTGGAGACTGTCGATGTTTGGTGACAAAGTCCCATACCATGGCAGCAATGGGACATACCAAACATGAGCAATGTGCAGGATGATGAGCTACAAGATGCATGGACATTAGGGAAAAACCTCCAAACTACATCCACACAATGGAATGCAAAAGCAATACCAATGCAAAGGTGCAGATGCACAAACACAGACAGGCAGACCCACACTGCATAACATACACAACACGTGTGTGTGTCTCAGTGTCCCCAGGCTAGTACACAACACATGACGGTGGGATGAACTCCAATCACACAGATGTGTCCACAGTGCCATACAAAAAGTAACTAATGAACTGGGCACCCCTTTGTGGTCAAGCATACGTTGTCAGATGAGTGGTATAGCAACGTATTCATGTGACACAAGCTGGGTGGAACAGCAACTAACACAGCAAGAGACAGACCCACTACAGCACTACCCTCTGGTACCCTAATTTGTAGTGACAGTAGCCTGTACGCCAATCCCACTGTGATGACAAAGGTCTGTTTTGCCTATACTGTGGAGCACAGTCAGCTGTGCATACTGGGTCATGTGTTCAGAACAACAAACTCACATCACACCTCCATAAACACAAATCACTGGCCATGTCCTGCAACCAATGTGCAAAATGTAGGTGGGGTCTAGACATGAAACAACTCACATGTGGCCACCCTCAACACCACACACCCTGATCTGCAACAATGTGCATCAGCTAGGCACACAGGGACTGTTGACATTGCTCAAGCACCCATTACAATCCCAGGGGTGGTGGGGGGGATCTAAGGTACACAAAAATCTACACACATGGCCTGTCAACAACACCTGTGAATGTCTGCCACACTGCACAGTATGCGGAACATGGGCATAATGTGAAGACAACACGATTCATTGGGAACCCTGCCACACACCTACACCAATGAGGAACCAAAGGAGACCCACAAAGAACACATGTTGACACCTTCCAACATTGCAGCAATGACCCTGATGAGTGGGAGTAGTCACACACACATACGAGTGAGACTCACACTGACAGATACCACATAGGGTAAACAACATGATGTTGGAAACACATAAGTGCCAATGGGAATCCTGAATGTGTCCCATGTGCGTTTGACAACATCCCCTGAAATTACAACTAAAACAGCCATGGATGACAACCTAATGACCAGTAGTCTGCCATGCACCCACATCCCAGTAAACCCAGGGAAAAGAAGTCTGATGAACACAGGACAACTCAGCAAGTGCACATAACAGGAACATCTGCATGGAACACAGGCTGAGTCGAAAAAGGAAGGGAACACACACAGACATGCTCACACAACACACACCATGTGCACAGGCAATGCCACGGAATGACACAATGCCATGAGGGGTCTCCACTCCTGGGGAATGTCCGCTGTGAAAAACGTTGTTTGTGCAGGGTCCTGTTGTTAGACCTGGCACCATTGGCGTGGGTCTCCCTTCCATTTTTCGCTGTTGTCTCCTCTGTTTTACTGGTGTTAGATGCTCTGGGCGCTGTGCCACTGCCATTCAGTGTCACAGCGCGAATGCTCCCTGTATAAATATGTCTATGTGAATTGGTATATCCCTGATTGGCTTATTTGGTTTACCTGTTAGTCCCTAGTAGTGTGGCCTATGTGTGCCCAGGGCTGGTAAACCAAATGCTGCTGGTGGGCCTGCAGCACTGATGTGTGCCACCCACAGAAGCAGCTTGTAAAGTGTGTCTCAGACCTGCCACTGCAGTGTCTGTGTGCAGTCCAGAACTGCCATCTTGGCTGTGAAGTGCACTCACTTCCCAGCCCCTGAACCTTCCCTTAGCATCCTGTAAGTCACCCCTATGGTAGGGTGCCTTATATGTGTAAGGCAGGACATGCCTTGGTGTGTGTAGCATGTCCTGGTAGTGAATTATGCCCCATTTCGTTTTTCACTACTGTAAGGCTACCTGTTCCTCATAGGCTAGAATGGGCAGTTTGACTATTACATGTTATAGTCCTAACTGACCCCAGGAACATGGTAGAAAAACGAATTTAGTATGCCTGAGCTCAGAATATTAAAATACATCTTTTAGTGAAGTTTATTTTTATATTCTGTGTTTGAAAATACCACTTTTAGAAAGTAGGTATTTTCTTGCCTAAGCCTTCCAGTGTGCTCTGCCGTTATGTGTATTGGCTGTCTGGTTTTAGAGGGGCAGGACAGGCTGAGTCAGACCTGGGTTGAATAGAAGATCTGCATTTAGAGTGTGGGGAGGGGTGGCTCCTTGACCTGAATAGGGCTGTGCCTGGCAAGGTGAATGCTGGCTCCACCTCCCACTGTGTGTCTGCTAGCAGACCCCCTCTTTCTGAAAGGAAGGATGCAGCCTGGTAAACAAAGTGCTCCAGGCCTGAGGAGAACTGGTTCTGGCTAGGTTCAGTGACTGATAGCTTCAAGGATCAAAGGCTTTTGGGGTATAAATATCTGTGCTCAAGCCCCTACACATTGTATTGCTTTTGGATCTGGAGAGGAAACTCTGTCCGTGCCACTGGAGGAATCTGCAGGAAGTGACTGTCCCTGGGCTGTGTGTTGTTTCTTGCACTGGCCTGCAGCAGTGACCACTGGACCTTGAAGAGAAGGAAAAGGAACTCTTGGGAGAACTTTTATTTTTGTACAGCAATTACCCAAGGGCTAGGAAAAGAGCTAGCCTCCTGCTGGAGTCTCAGGCACATCAGACTCCACCACCAACCTCCTGCTTCCTCCCTGCGAGGACTGCTATCTGCTGAGGAGGCTCCTGTGAGTTCCAGGGCCTCTAGTTTGCATCAGAGAAAAGAGGGTGAGAAATCGACGCTAACGCATCTTTGCGGGCCGCTGCAGTCAAGAGCGCTGGGAAAATCATCGCGCTACTGCCGCCGAGGGCCCGCACCCCGAAACCATCGCTGACGCCCCTTTGCGAGCCGCTGCAGCCGAGACGCGCTGGAAAGATCATCGCGCTGCTGTCGCCGCGCACTCGCAACCATCAAAGAAATCATCGCTTCGAGACATCGCAGTGCGGACGCCGTGCGTCCGCCACTTTGATCGCATCGCACCGAATTTCGTCGCTCCTCGCGGAGCGTCTTGTCTTCGCATCGCAACACGATCGCACAGCGCAACAGGATCACCGCATCGACTTCTCCCACGCAGCAAGAAAGTCATCGCATCGGCGGTCCAGCGTGCAGAAGTTTGTCGCATCGTCTCCGCACGCATCCCGCAGATCGGCGCATCATCCTCCCTTGCGGCAAGGATTTCAACGCATCGCCGGCCTCGCGTGCCGAGAATCATCGCTACAGCTTATTTGCGACACTTTGTTGGTTTTGCTACTAAACCCAGGTACTTTGTGAAAGAAAGGGTCGCAGAGACCACTGCTTTGAACTTGAACCTTATTTTTGCAACCTTTGAACTATTTTTGACAGCCTTTCAACAGCTATCCTATTTTTGACAGTATTGTGGCTTTTACAGTTATTGGTCTTGTGATAAATCTGCCTTTATATAAAGATACTTATTTTTATAATAACTACTTGTGTGGTGTCCCTTTGTAGTGTTCCTCACTGTGTTACTGTGTATGATCATAAATGCTTCACACCTGCCTCTGAGATAAGCCTACCTGCTCGTGCTACGTTACCACAGGGTTGAGCAGAGGTATTAAAGAGGGTAGCCCTCTCACTCTGACTTAGGAAGAAGGGTCCCTACTTGGACAGTGGCCAGCCATTGCCAACTAGAGACCCCCATTTCTAACATTGGTGGTCAGCGGTGAGGATCTGGACTTGCATTTATGATCGCATAGAGCAATTATAGTGTACACTACTAGTGAGTGCAGACCATAACGTACCGCATACATTTTTGAGAGTTTTTTTGGATCCTATATTGTAATTGATATTGCCGGTGATTTTTCACCCGCGCACATTTATTGAAAGTTTTTGATCCCCTATTGTAATTGATATTGCGGTGATTTTCACCCGCGCACATTTCTGAGAGTTTTGGGATCCTATATTGTGATTGATATTGCCGGTGATTCTTCTCCCGCGCCCATTTATTGAAAGTTTTGATCCCCTATTGTAATTGATATTGCCGGTGATTTTTCACCCGCGCACATTTCTGAGAGTTTTGGGATCCTATATTGTGATTGATATTGCCGGTGATTCTTCACCCGCGCCCATTTATTGAAAGTTTTGATCCCCTATTGTGATTGATATTGCTGGTGATTTTTCACCCACGGACATTTCTGAGAGTTTTTAGGAACCTATATTGTGATTGATATTGCCGGTGATTTTTCACCCGCTTACATTTTTGAGAAGTTTTCTTCTGTCCTTTATTGATATTGCCAGTTATTTCTACAATGGGCAAGCCCAGATCCAATGCCTCAGAGGATCTCTCCTGGGAAGAAGAGAAAATAGAAACCTACAATGCCAAGCAGCTCAAATATTTTTGCAAGCAATTCACAGTCCCTATCACAGGTCTCACTAGAAGGGAGGAGTATTACAAGGCGCTGAAGGCCTGGCTAGAAGCCAGGGACGCCCCTAAGGATATAGGAGAGCTTGTGGAGGGAGGAGAGCAGCAGGGCGATGTAGTAGACTTAGTAGGAGATCCAGCCCTTTCCAACCCGGGCTCTAGTGTGTCCGCTAAGGGTCTGTCCCCAGAAGAGCTGGAGGACAGGAGAGAGATAGGCGGCATAATATGGAGATGGCTAAGCTTAAAATGGATGGTCACCGGGACCTAGAGAACAAGAAGTTAGAAATTGAGATTATGAGGATGAAGCTTGAGCATGAGAGAGTATTGAGGGAGTTGGAGATTAAAGCTAAGAGCATGGAAATCTCCCCTCTGGTGGCAGCGTACTTGTAGTGCACCCTGAGAGTAGGGTGTATATACCCAAGGAGGTTATTAAAGATTTCCACAAAAGTGAAGATATTGGGCAATGGTTTGCCGTTTATGAATTAGCCATGGTGTCCCACCGGGTCCCTGAGAAGGATTGGGGAGCGGGGTTGTGGGGACGCTTTGTGAGTGAGGGGAGGGATACCTTGTTGGACCTGCCCCCAGAAAATAGGATGGTTTATGCCCACATGAAGGAAGCGTTGATGACCCGCTATGGTTTGACCCCTGAGATGTATAGGCAGAGGTTTAGGGTCTGTAGAAGCTAGAGGGTACCACGTGGGTTGAATATGTGTCTTTTTTTGCAGAGCCATGGAACAGCTGGGTAAAGGTAGCAAAGTAGAAACTTTTGCACAGTTTTATGATTTGATTGCATGGGAGCATTTATCTAGTAATTGTTTTCCTGAGCTACGTTAGCACCTAGTGATTGCAAGCTGACTAACCCTAGAAAGCTTGCTGAGGAGGCGGACCGCTGGGTGAGCACCCGGGTCCGCAAGGGTCCAGTGGGAGGCAGGCGCCAAAGGTGGGCAGGGTCCCCAGCAGAGGAGTGGGGGGACAAGGGTCAACAGAGGAGTTCCACCGAGGGCCCCAAAGTAATCCCCCAGGGAACCAGGCAGTGGTGTCCCAGCCCCCCAAGAAAGGAGGACAGGGCCCCCAACAGGTAGGCCTGTTCCCAGGGGCCCCCACGTGTTACAACTGTGGCCAAGTGGGCCACAGATATTTTGATCCCCAGTGCCCCCAAAGGGGGACCAGTGCACCCCCCGTGCACCACCCCGCCAGATTGCTAGTGTAGCCCTGGAAGAGGAGGAGATGGGTGCCCAAGAGGGGTGGGATCCCGTAGAATTGACCCTTGTCTCATTAGGGGACTTTGAGATGGTCCCCAAGCCTGCACTGCCTGCTAACACTAAAAAATACAGGCAGTGGGTGACCATCAATGGCCATAGGGTGGAGGCTCTAAGAGACACAGGGGCCAGTGTAACTGCTGTCAGCTCCCGGTTGGTGTCCAAAGAGCAGGTTGTCCCCCATGCATTCTACCCAGTAGTGTCCGCAGACAACTCAGAGAGCCAATGTGAGGTGGCTCAGGTTCCCTTTGAGTGGGGGTCTCAGGAACTCTTCAGGTAGCTGTGAGGCCCGCCATGCCTGTAGACTGTCTGCTGGGCAATGATTTAGAGGACTCCCCGTGGGCTACGGTGGAGAGGAAGGCTCACTTAGAGATGTTGGGTCTGCCTGAGTGGGCGTGTGCTACCACTCGGTCCATGGCAGCCAAGGAGGGTGTTGAAAAGGATCTGGAGCCTGAGAGTAGGGCCCAGATCCCTGCCTTAGAGAGAAGGGGCAGGGGGCGCGGGAGGCCGGCCCCCTTGGTTCCCACGGCCCAGGAAGGAGCAGACCCTGAGGGGGATGCCCTGGAGCCTACCGGGGAGCAGATCACCGACTGGGGGACCTGCCTGAGCTGACCCATTGGCAGCAGGAAGGGGGACCCACCAGGGAGGAATTTTGTGAGCAGCAGAGAGTTTGCCCCTCTCTTGAGGGTATGCGGTGACAGGCTGCAGCCCAGGCAGAAGGTGACATGTCTGGTTCACATCTGATTTATTGGGAGAACAGTCTCCTGTATAGTGAGCCTAAGGTTGCTGAGCCAGGGTCAGCCCGTGTGCTGGTGGTACCCGAGTGCTTCAGAACCTTTCTACTGGGGTTGGCTCATGACATTCCATTGGCAGGACATCTGGGGCAGACCAAGACCTTTGAGAGGCTGGCCGCCCACTTTTATTGGCCCCAGATGCACAAGAGTTCAGACTCTCATTGCAGGACCTGTGAGACATGCCAGGCAAGTGGGAAGAGTGGGGGAAGATCAAGGCCCCACTCCAGCCCTTTCCAGTTGTGAGTACCCCATTCGAGCGAGTGGGCATTGACATTGTGGGGCCTCTGGACCCCAAGACAGCCATGGGCAACAGGTTCATCCTGGTCTTGGTGGACCATGCCACCCGGTACCCTGAAGCCATCCCGCTCAGGACAGTGACGGCCCCGTGGTGGGACGTGCACTGATGGGGATTTTCTCCCGTGTGGGATTCCCCAGAGAGGTGGTGCCTGACAGGGGGACCAACTTCATCTCCCAGTACATGAAGTCTCTGTGGAAGGAGTGTGGGGTAACGTATAAGTTCACCACTCCTTACCACCCCCAAGGTAATGGTCTGGTTGAAAGGTTCAACCGGACCTTGAAGGGCATGATCATGGGCCTAGAAGAGCCCCTGAGGCGTAAGTGGGACGTCCTCTTGCCCTGCCTGTTGTTTGCCTACCGTGAGGTGCCACAGAAGTCCTTAGGGTTCAGTCCCTTTGAACTCCTCTATGGCCACCCGGTTAGAGGACCTCTGAGTCTGGTCAAGGAAGGCTGGGAGCAATCTCCCAGGAAACCTCCCAAGATGTATTTAGCTACATGTTGGCCTTCCGGAACCAGACTCGGCGTTTCAGAAAGATTGCTGAGGCAAATCTGGAAGCCAGCCAGGAAGAAATGAAACGTTGGCACGACCAGAATGCCACTCTGGTCGAATTTCAACCTGGTCAGAAGGTTTGGGTACTGGCCCCAGTGGAGCCTTGTGCGCTCCAAGATAAGTGGACCGGTCCATTTGAGGTGGTGGAGCGCAAAAGTCCAGTTACCTACTTGGTGGACTTTCAGTCTCCCAGGAACCCCTTGCGGGTCCTGCATGTGAACCGCCTAAAGCCCCACTTTGAGAGGTCTGAAGTGGGCATGCTTCTTGCCACAGATGATGGGGTTGAGGAGGAGAGTGAGCCTCTCCCTGACCTCCTGTGTGCAGAAGAGAAGGATGGGTCAGTGGAGGGTGTGATCTCTCTCCACCACACTGACCCCTGAGCAGCAGAGAGTTGTCACCACCTGTCGGGGCAATTTTCTGATTTGTTCTCCCTGGTACCTGGTGTCACTGATTGGTGCGTCCATGAGGTGGATACCGGGACAGTTCTCCTGTCAAGCACAAGGCTTACAGGGTAACTGACAGGGTCAGGGCTTGCATTAAGGAGGAGGTCTCCAAAATGTTCGCCCTAGGGGTGGTTGAGTCCTCTAGCAGCCCCTGGTCCAGCCCCGTGGTCTTGGTACCAAAATCTGCAACGCCTGGTGCCACTCCTGAACTTAGGTTCTGTGTGGACTACCGAGGTCTCAATTCGGTCACCAAGACCGACGCACACCCCATCCCCAGAGCTGATGAGCTCATAGACCGGTTAGGGGCTGCCCGGTACCTCAGCACGTTTGATCTGACGTCTGGGTACTGGCAGATCGCCTTAACTGATGGGGCAAAGGAGAGGTCAGCATTCTCCACACCAGATGGACACTACCAGTTCCGTGTGATGCCCTTTGGGATGAAGAATGCCCCTGCCACCTTCCAGAGATTGGTCAACCAGGTGTTGGTTGGGCTGGAGGCTTTCAGTGCCGCCTACCTGGATGACATTGCAGTGTTTAGTTCCTCCTGGGAGGACCACTCGCGCCACCTCTGGGAAGTGTTGATGGCGCTGCGCAGAGCAGGCCTCACAATCAAGGCCAGTAAGTGCCAGATTGGGCAGGGTTCTGTGGTGTACTTGGGACACCAGGTGGGGAGCTGACCAGGTGGCGCCCCTGCAGCCCAAGATTGAAACCATCCTGGCTTGGGAGCCCCCAAGGACCCAGACCCAGGTGAGGGCCTTCTTAGGACTCACGGGTTATTACAGGAGGTTTGTCAAGGGGTATGGCAACATTGTTGCACCCTTGACTGAGCTGACTTCCAAGAAGCGGCCAAAAATTGTGAACTGGACTGACACCTGTCAGAAAGCCTTTGATGCCCTCAAAACTGCTATGTGTACAGCACCCGTACTCCAGGCGCCCAATTTTGCTAAGGAATTTGTTGTCCAGACAGACGCTTCAGAGCATGGGGTGGGGGCCGTTCTGTCACAGATAAATGAGGAGGGACTAGACCAACCTGTAGCCTTCATCAGTAGGAGGTTACTTCCAAGGGAACAGAGGTGGAGTGCAATTGAGCGTGAGGCATTTGCTGTGGTCTGGGCACTGAAGAAGCTGAGACCATACCTGTTTGGGACTCACTTCCGGGTTCAGGCAGACCACAGGCCCCTCAGATGGTTGATGCAGATGAGGGGTGAGAATCCCAAGTTGTTGAGGTGGTCCATTTCCCTACAGGGTATGGACTTCACGGTGGAACACCGCCCTGGTACAGAACACGCCAATGCTGATGGTCTGTCCAGATTTTCCGCCTTAGCGATGAGAACTTCCACGGGGATGGGTAGTTCTCCCCACATTTCAGCTGGAGGGGACGTGTGTTAGACCTGGCACCATTGGCGTGGGTCTCCCTTCCATTTTTCGCTGTTGTCTCCTCTGTTTTACTGGTGTTAGATGCTCTGGGCGCTGTGCCACTGCCATTCAGTGTCACAGCGCGAATGCTCCCTGTATAAATATGTCTATGTGAATTGGTATATCCCTGATTGGCTTATTTGGTTTACCTGTTAGTCCCTAGTAGTGTGGCCTATGTGTGCCCAGGGCTGGTAAACCAAATGCTGCTGGTGGGCCTGCAGCACTGATGTGTGCCACCCACAGAAGCAGCTTGTAAAGTGTGTCTCAGACCTGCCACTGCAGTGTCTGTGTGCAGTCCAGAACTGCCATCTTGGCTGTGAAGTGCACTCACTTCCCAGCCCCTGAACCTTCCCTTAGCATCCTGTAAGTCACCCCTATGGTAGGGTGCCTTGTATGTGTAAGGCAGGACATGCCTTGGTGTGTGTAGCATGTCCTGGTAGTGAATTATGCCCCATTTCGTTTTTCACTACTGTAAGGCTACCTGTTCCTCATAGGCTAGAATGGGCAGTTTGACTATTACATGTTATAGTCCTAACTGACCCAAGGAACATGGTAGAAAAACGAATTTAGTATGCCTGAGCTCAGAATATTAAAATACATCTTTTAGTGAAGTTTATTTTTATATTCTGTGTTTGAAAATACCACTTTTAGAAAGTAGGTATTTTCTTGCCTAAGCCTTCCAGTGTGCTCTGCCATTATGTGTATTGGCTGTCTGGTTTTAGAGGGGCAGGACAGGCTGAGTCAGACCTGGGTTGAATAGAGAGATCTGCATTTAGAGTGTGGGGAGGGGTGGCTCCTTGACCTGAATAGGGCTGTGCCTGGCAAGGTGAATGCTGGCTCCACCTCCCACTGTGTGTCTGCTAGCAGACCCTCTCTTTCTGAAAGGAAGGATGCAGCCTGGTAAACAAAGTGCTCCAGGCCTGAGCAGAACTGATTCTGGCTAGGTTCAGTGACTGGTAGCTTCAAGGATCAAAGGCTTTTGGGGTATAAATATCTGTGCTCAAGCCCCTACACATTGTATTGCTTTTGGATCTGGAGAGGAAACTCTGTCCGTGCCACTGGAGGAATCTGCAGGAAGTGACTGTCCCTGGGCTGTGTGTTGTTTCTTGCACTGGCCTGCAGCAGTGACCACTGGACCTTGAAGAAAAGGAAAAGGAACTCTTGAGAGAACTTTTATTTTTGTACAGCAATTACCCAAGGGCTAGGAAAAGAGCTAGCCTCCTGCTGGAGTCTCAGGCACATCAGACTCCACCACCAACCTCCTGCTTCCTCCCTGCGAGGACTGCTATCTGCTGAGGAGGCTACTGTGAGTTCCAGGGCCTCTAGTTTGCATCAGAGAAAAGAGGGTGAGAAATCGACGCTAACGCATCTTTGCGGGCCGCTGCAGTCGAGAGCGCTGGGAAAATCATCGCGCTACTGCCGCCGAGGGCCCGCAACCCGAAACCATCGCTGACGCCCCTTTGCGAGCCGCTGCAGCCGAGACGCGCTGGAAAGATCATCGCGCTGCTGTCGCCGCGCACTCGCAACCCTTAAAGAAATCATCGCTTCGAGACATCGCAGTGCGGACGCCGTGCGTCCGCCACTTTGATCGCATCGCACCGAATTTCGTCGCTCCCTCGCGGAGCGTCTTGTCTTCGCATCGCAACACGATCGCACAGCGCAACAGGATCACCGCATCGACTTCTCCCACGCGGCAAGAAAGTCATCGCATTGGCGGTCCAGCGTGCAGAAGTTTGTCGCATCGTCTCCGCACGCATCCCGCAGATCGGCGCATCATCCTCCCTTGCGGCAAGGATTTCAACTCATCGCCGGCCTCGCGTGCCGAGAATCATCGCTACAGCTTATTTGCGACACTTTGTTGGTTTTGCTACTACACCCAGGTACTTTGTGAAAGAAAGGGTCGCAGAGACCACTGCTTTGAACTTGAACCTTATTTTTGCAACCTTTGAACTATTTTTGACAGCCTTTCAACAGCTATCCTATTTTTGACAGTATTGTGGCTTTTACAGTTATTGGTCTTGTGATAAATCTGCCTTTATATAAAGATACTTATTTTTTATAATAACTACTTGTGTGGTGTCCCTTTGTAGTGTTCCTCACTGTGTTACTGTGTATGATCATAAATGCTTCACACCCTGCCTCTGAGATAAGCCTACCTGCTCGTGCTACGTTACCACAGGGTTGAGCAGGGGTATTAAAGAGGGTAGCCCTCTCACTCTGACTTAGGAAGAAGGGTCCCTACTTGGACAGTGGCCAGCCATTGCCAACTAGAGACCCCCATTTCTAACACCTGTCATGCCAGCACACCACTTGCACAGTGAGCCAACAATTACAACACAATGAAAGCTCTGGTCACAGCAACATGTGTACGGGAGTGTCCCTTCAGTCATCTGCACATAAGCAATACACATGTAGAGATAGTTGCACTGATGACACAGATGACTTGTGTACCATGGATGCACAAACCTGCCTGTCCAGTGTAGATGGGCCCAGTCAGGGAATCTCACCATGTGCCCAAATGTAAGTACAACATATGTGCAACAGTGTATGCCAAAGATGTGAAGTAGCAAACCCAAAGAGATAATCCTGCTTACAACAGTTTGCAATCATTAGACCCTGTAATTGCAGCAAAGGATGTCATGGATACATAGCAGAAAAGTACACATATCCCATGGACCACATGGAGTCCATCACATCAACAAATCATCCTGTTGTACCTTTAAAACACAAGTACAACATCAAGTCCATGATACTCATCATCAACATCATGTACATTAGATGCAACAACAATGGATAACAACAATTTGCTTTATTAAAAAATAAAACTCCTCAAAACTGGTAATTCGAGTCCACAATGTCAAAAGGCCAATGGCCAGTCCATTTCTCAATTCAACTAGGGTGACATGTGACAAGTTGTCACCCATTGCTTGCCTGCACTGCTACAACCAGGGGACATCTCCCCTTGGAGGTGCATACATGGGGCAGGCCAGGCACCGCAGGGACAGGATCAGGGGACAGCAGAATGGGGCAGGGGAGGGGTGGTGGGTGCTGGAGTGTCACTGGAAACTGCAGTGGAGGTGTCTGACACAGTGGGCACCGTCACAACTGCAGGGATGAAGTCAGATGGGGTGGTTGCCGGCACCACAGCAGTGGGCAGGTCAGATGGTGTGGACGTGGTCTCCACTGCAGTGCCAAAGTCAGACTGGGTGGATGAGCTCTCCACTGCAGTGCCAACCTCCGAAGTAGTGTCATGGGGTCCAGGTGAGGTGGGCAGGACAGAGGGGGGAGACACGGACTCCACACCAGTGGCAGGAACAGGCTGGGCATGTGAGGTGGGGGTGGAAGTGCATGTGGTAGGGGGGAGGGCCTAATCATTTTGGGGATTCAGTATCGGTGTGTGGGTGAACCAGGGGCAGGGTGTGGCTGGGGGACCTGTGGAGTGGTAGCCTGGGGGCTGCAGGACGGAGACTGTGTGGTGGAGCTGCGGGATTGTGGTGGGGTCTTGCTCTTCCTAGTCCGGGGGGACTTGCGGATGGGGGCCTCAATGTCCGTGCACCTGGGCGAGGGTGACCGTGTGGCAGGGGAACTCCCCCCTGTGCATGGTGACTTCCTCTTCCCCTTATTCTTTGGAGCCGATGGATCGGTGGGGAAGAGGCCATGGTCACAGAGGAAAAGCTGCTGGGAAGGGGGGGTTGCAGGTGAGGCAAGGGAAGGGGTTTTGGAGGGAGAGGCATCTGAGGACTGCGGAGTGCTTGTGGATGTCTGTTTGTGCGTCTGTGACCCATCCCCTGTGTGTGTGCCATCAGTCCCCGGAGTGTGCGTGCCTGTGGCTCTGGATTTTGGCTTGAGTGGCTGTGTGCTGCTTGTGTCTGTTGTGGTGCATGCCGGTGCTGGTGTGTGTGTGTGCGTTGGACAGGTAGGGCAGTGGGGATCGTGGGGATCGTGGATGTGGCAGAGGTAGGAGGGGTGAGTGACTGTTGGAGGAGGGACACTGCTGACGTCTGTGTGGAGGCCATGGCCTGAATAGTCCGATGTAGGGCAGACATGTTTGATGAGATGCCCTCCATGAAGGACACCAGTTGTGTCAACAGACTGGTGTGGGAATGGAGGACACTCAGCAATGCTGTCTGCCCTACATGGAGCTGCTTCAGCAAGTCCACAGACTCCACACTCAGGGCAGCAGGGGAGACAGGGGCAGGGGGTGCGGTGCCTGGCACAAAGGAGATATGCTCCCTTACACGGGGGCCTCCACGGACCTCTGGGATGGGAGCAGATGGGAGGGTGGAGATGGTGGTGGTGGCATGGACAGACTCGCTCGGTGTTGTCTGGGGTCTGCTGACATCCGCCTCCACAAGGGAGTCCTCACTGGAGATGCTGTGTTCCTCAGCCGAGGTGGTTGTAGCTGAGGTCTCCTCAGGGTGGCTCCCCTCACCCTCTGTGCCACTGGGTCCCTCCAACTCCTCTCCAGCAGACCCAGTCTGGCTCTGCGGCTCCTCTTGGTTCATGGAGCTGTCTCCTCCAGTAGCCGAAGATGTTCCTGCAAACAATCAGGATAAACAGATACACATCAGTCACTTGTTTCACCTGAGACATCACAGTCATTACAGCACATTACAGATGACGCATTTGCTAAATATTGCTAGAAGTGCTGGCACATATTGAAAAAGACACCTGTCATTCTGCCAGTCAACCATGCCACTCATACACTTCCCCTCCATGGACCCATCTGTCTGGTGCATGTAGTATGCCACTACTTATATGTGCACACATGCACCACATAGACATATCTCAGAACATCTTAAATTGTGAATGAAATGTGTCAGTACACACATATCCCATCTCCTGCCACTGACTCAGTACATGTGTCAGGATAAGGGATGGCCAAACTCATTGTCAGTAAAATGGATATGCTTCCTTCACAAGACACCATGATGTGCCCATGTATTGATGGTCATTGCCACAATAGAGTGTATGCTGTACAACTGACATAACGGCAGGATACACATTAGCAAGAGGATTACCATGCTATGGGCCAGTCTGGCTAATCAGTCATCACTGGATAAAGTCACAGGGGCAGTGCATCCATAAATAAAAAAGTCTGCACTGTGTCACAATCATTATCATTTTGGGGAATGTAAGCCCTGCAGCTGTCAAGTGCACATGTTACACTACTGCTACACACATCTTAAGGCATATGATGATCCCACGTAATACAAATGCGACAGTTGAGTGACTGCAAGCACCAATCTGTGAACATGATAACATCACAGTCTGATGAGAACGAATTGAGGCTGCCTGCACTATTATGTATAATACATCATTATGCACCGTCAAGTGATCACACACCTATGTTTTACCCCATTGTGATGATCCATTAGCCACACCTCAGCTAGCTGCCAAAACCAAAATGCTCAACACCACAGGAGTCTAAGAAGCTAGGCCACTCCAGAATGACACCGAGGCAGACACCATATTGCATATTTCTCAATGAACTAAATGTAGGCTGACACACAGGAGTAGGAGCACAGAGTGTTCCTCATGTCCGGAGTAGGCATACCTGTCCAGTTCCATGTGCAACATGGGATTACCCAGAACACTAGGCATGTGTTCATGCATGTGTGACACACATGATGTACATTATTATGAGGCCCCAACATTGTCTTACCTGCTGCATGGCTGTGTGGTAAATACCCCAGACACATATGGTGAGCCAAAGCATCACTTGGAACACATATCATTTGCCCACATAGAGTACATGTCTGATTTCTGGCAATGTGCAGACACATGGCAATCAATTGCCTCAATCATGAGGACAAAACAATGCACCGGTAGCAGATGCTGTTTACAACCTTTAATTTTGGACAACAGCAGGGACACACAACACAAGTGACACAAGTCACAGACTGAAAGGGCCACACCTGTGTATCAGATGAGGATGGGCCATGAACTAATTTAGGAACATGACTCCTGTTCAAGCAGACAGGAGATCTGTGGGAGTGTAACCAGGATGAAGGAGTGCAAAGAGCATGTGAGACATAGTTCACAGAAAAGGCATGCACTTACCCCCTCCTTGCTACTGTCTGGCCTTTAACTGCCCATCCAGGTCAGGGAAGACCACCGCCAGAATCCGGTGCATGTGGGGGTCAGTGTCCGTCGTCCGCCCCTTCTGCGAGGAGGCGACAGCTTCAGCTGGACTCTGGCGATCCTCCAGGTCCAGCTACGAAGGTCCTGCCACCTCTTCTGGCAGTTGCGGATGCGGCGTCTGTAGACCCCCACAGAACGAACAGCCCGGGCAATGGTCAGCCATATCTCCTGCTTCTGATGGGCATCAACCTGAGAGGATGACAAGGATAAAAGTCCATTACCAGACATGCAACATGTTTGTGCAACACACAGTTGGATATACATGTCTTCAGCACAAGGGCATATGATGTACACAGGTAGTGCAACTATGGTGATTGACAGTTGTCCTGCATTTACAAAATTGAAACATTGCCTGAGTATAATAACTGTGTTAAAATGCACTTTTCATGCACAGTACCTGTCCACTACAGGTACATTCACACTTTGGGGGTAACAACTAATCAGTGAGCATGCTAGCCACTGGTGTACACAATGCCATTAGTGCCAGTCAGACAACATGCACAATGAAAAAGGGATGTGGACTGCACACTCACCTGCTCCCCTGGTGTCCCATACAGCTTGCTGTACTGTGGAAGGAGGCTGTCCAGCAGGGCCTTGTTCTCCTCCTCTGTGAAGGATGGGGCCCTATCCACAGTACGTGACATTCTTGGAGCCAGAGGATGCAGAGACAGCAGCAGTGGTAGCAGAGATGTCAATCTGGAGCATGTAGTGCAGGCAAGTGAGCTCTCAGGGGAACAGACAGCCTTATATCTGTGCTGCAGAGGCAGATTCTGTCCCATGCGTCCAAAGCGATAGGTCCAACACGTTTGCATGCTATGAATCTGGCCAATCCATCGCATTGCATGGCTCGTACACGCCTTCCGCATCGTTCAAATATTCCAAAGCCATTACACCAACGAGTCTGATACATTGTTGTAGGGAGCCAACTGATTTTTCAGAACACGAATCGTACAAGGGCCAAATCCGCGTCAGTCCCCATTGCAGGCAATGTGCAAGGCGTGTGTGCAAGGCGTGCGCTCGCCTCGTTCCCTAGGTGTCCGACGCGTCTTTTGAATTGGTCACCCGCGTCAGTCCCCATTGCAGGCAATGTGCAAGGCGTGTGTGCAAGGCGTGCGCTCGCCTCGTTCCCTAGGTGTCCGACGCATCTTTTGAATTGGTCACCCGCGTCAGTCCCCATTGCAGGCAATGCGCTAGGCGTGTGTGCAAGGCGTGCGCTTGCCTCGTTCCCTAGGTGTCCGACACGTCTTTTGAATTGGTCACCCGCGTCAGCCCCCCTTTGCAGGCAATGTGCAAGGCGTGTGTGCAAGGCGTGCGCTCGCCTCGTTCCCTAGGTGTCTGATGCATCTTTTGAATTGGTCACCCGCGTCAGTCCCCATTGCAGGCAATGTGCTAGGCGTGTGTGCAAGGCGTGCGCTCGCCTCGTTCCCTAGGTATCCGACGCGTCTTTTGAATTGGTCACCCGCGTCAGTCCCTATTGCAGGCAATGTGCAAGGCGTGTGTGCAAGGCGTGTGCTTGCCTCGTTCCCTAGGTGTCCGACGCGTCTTTTGCATTGGTCACCCGCGTCAGTCCCCATTGCAGGCAATGTGCTAGGCGTGTGTGCAAGGCGTGCGCTCGCCTCGTTCCCTAGGTGTCTGACGCATCTTTTGAATTGGTCACACGCGTCAGTCCCCATTGCAGGCAATGTGCAAGGCGTGTGTGCAAGGCGTGCGCTCGCCTCGTTCCCTAGGTGTCCGACGCGTCTTTTAAATTGGTCACCCACGTCAGTCCCCATTGCAGGCAATGTGCTAGGCGTGTGTGCAAGGCGTGCGCTCGCCTCGTTCCCTAGGTGTCCGACGCGTCTTTTGAATTTGTCACCCACGTCAGCCCCCATTGCAGGCAATGTGCTAGGCGTGTGTGCAAGGCGTGCGATCGCATCGTTCCCTAGGTGTCCGACGCGTCTTTTGAATTGGTCACCCGCGTCAGTCCCCATTGCAGGCAATGTGCTAGGCGTGTGTGCAAGGCATGCGCTCGCCTCGTTCCCTAGGTGTCCGACGCGTCTTTTGAATTGGTCACCCACGTCAGTCCCCATTGCAGGCAATGTGCTAGGCGTGTGTGCAAGGCGTGCGCTCGCCTCGTTCCCTAGGTGTCCAACGCGTCTTTTGAATTGGTCACCCGCGTCAGTCCCCATTGCAGGCAATGTGCTAGGTGTGTGTGCAAGGCGTGCGCTCGCCTCGTTCCCTAGTTGTCCGACGCGTCTTTTGAATTGGTCACCCGCGTCAGTCCTCATTGCAGGCAATGTGCTAGGCGTGTGTGCAAGGCGTGCAACGCGTCTTTTGAATTGGTCACCCACGTCAGTCCCCATTGCAGGCAATGTGCTAGGCGTGTGTGCAAGGCGTGCGCTCGCCTCGTTCCCTAGGTGTCCGACGCGTCTTTTGAATTGGTCACCCGCGTCAGTCACCATTGCAGGCAATGTGCTAAGTATTCCACCCACAATAGCTTTCCATGGACACATGGGCACACCAACAACAATACAGCCTGTGACACAGTATATCAAGGGGCATGTCAGGCTGCATTACCTGTGTGTGCATATGTGGGTAAACATGTGATTTGGTATGTGTCACTTAGTGGCACCCACTCCCAGGCAGGGCAAGGTGTCATGGGGACAGATCCCTTTGTGTGTTGGACACATAACCACTGTGATTGACGACTGTACAGTTCAGGGCATGAGGCATGTACACAGTTCCCGGGGTACATTGTGTATGACATGTGACATACACCCTGACTCTTAGGTGGAATGGGATGTGTGTCACAGGGTGTCCCAGTGCCACAATTGTGATGTTCATCCACAGTATGTGTGCATTTAGCTACGGAGATTACTCTGATTTCATGTGCTCAATGTCAAACGGTCACCACATCCATGTGTATTGTCAATGTGAGTTGATGTGGCGTCTGTGTGTCACAGACACCATGTGTGAGATGCAAAGAAATGTTGTGGCACTTAATGTGTGTGTCATGTGTGCGTTGTGGTGTGTATATGAGACTCTACATCATGATGGTGTCCTTGTGGCGACACAAGGTCCCTGTGTGTGTCTGTCAAAAATCTGTGATGTGTGGTAGACATCTGTCCTCACTAGTGACTGTGGTGTTTGTCTGGTATGTGACACTCATACTGATGTACTGTGGCAGAGCCCATAGATTGGTCACAGCACAACATGGACCTTATTGTGTGGACCTGTAGAGCTGAGATTTCAGATGATGGGCATGTATCTGACATGTGTGCACATGCACTACAGCACATACATCATGTCTTTGTGTCCTGTTGTATCATGTGCTATTTAGCATGTACACTGGCACCTAGATAGGGGAACTGACAAACTGTCTTTGCTCATCTATGTACTGCAGGAGACCAGCTGTCCACAGACCATTCCCTGACCTTGCCACCATGGTTGAACGTGACTGCATGCGACGGTACCGCTTCACTAGGCCACTGATTGAAGATTTGGTGGAGCAGTTGGCACCACACTTGCAACCTGGCCGGACATACCCTACTGCGCTGACCCCCAAGGTGAAGGTGATGGCAACCCTACACTTCTTTGCCACCGGTACCTTCCAACACACAGTTGCTACTGCTGGTGGGATGTCACAGACCATGTTCAGCCGTGTGCTACGAGATGTGTTGGAGGCGATGTTGCATTTCCTCAACCACTACATCCATTTCCCAACACCACAACAACTCTCTGACATCAAGGGTGACTTCTATGCCCTGGGAAGGATGCCACATGTCATTGGCTCCATTGATGGGACACATGTGGCTTTGGTACCACCACAGGCACATGAGCAGACATACTGGAATAGGAAACATTTCCACTCAATCAATGCTCTGGTGGTATGTCTGGCCGACATGACCATTTCACATGTTTGTGCACGTTTCCCAGGTTCAGCGCACGACGCTTACATCATGCGAAGTAGTCGCATCCCAACGATTATGTCACAGATGCAGCACCAGCGTGCCTGGCTTGTCGGTGTGTACTGAATGTTTACTATTGTGTGATTTTGCTAAAGTTTATTTACACCCTCTTTTAAGACTCATCTAATGTGCTATTGTCCTTATGTAGGTGACTCCGGATACCCCAACATGCCGTGGTTGCTGACACCCCTCAGGAACCCTGTGACACCGGCGGAGATGCGCTACAATGAGGCACATGGTCGGAGCAGGAGAGTGATCGAGCGGACATTTGGACTCCTGAAAAGCAGATTCCGCTGTCTGGACAAGACAGGAGGGGCCCTCCCATATGCACCTGCTAAGGTGTGCAGAATCATCATAGTGTGCTGCATGCTACATAACCTGGCAGTGAGGAAGCAGTTGCCTCTCATCCAAGATGACGATGTCCAACCTACACCAGCCGTGGAGGATCCTGCCCTGGGGCATGATGCCAGTGATGATGAGGGTGAGGATGATGTTCGTAGCCAGCTGATCCTCAACTTCTTCACATGAATGTGAGTATACACTGATGTGTCTTCAAAGTATTGTGTTTGCCTGATATCTGTTGGTGGTGCACTTGTGCTGCTTGAGTGTGACTGTGTGCTACTTGTCAGGATGCTTGCTGTGATGTGTCCTTTCAGGTAGTCTGTACTCCCAAACAGTGTTTAGCTGATTGATATGTTGTGTGTACGTAGTTTTGTTACATTTTTGGGCATGTATATTGTTGTGGTATGCTGTAATTCAAGGTTTTTGATTGTGTTTTCTGTCTGTCCTTCACAGGTTACTTTGGCTGCTGTATGGTGAGGTCTGAACCCCAAAACCCAGATCCGTGTTCCAGAGTGCAAGTAGTCGTTGTCCCAACCAATGATGTGCCACACACCCCTGGACTTTCCTAGTTTACAACTTGTTTAATGTTTGCTCACTGTTACGTGAGGTTAACTTGCATCAGTTGTGGAATTTTCACGTTGTGAATCTTTAATAAACCTGTGCTTCACTTTGGGATGTGCTCCGTGTGTATCTACACATCAGACAGTCATTAGCATCCTGTACCTGTGGAATGCTTGCCACTGACCCAGGATGGGTGTGGTGTCTGTGCATTCCACTGTATTTCCTGTTGACATCACTTATGAGGATGAGTTAGCTGGACATGGTGAGTATGTCTTGTGTTGCCCTAGTGGTCTGTCTCCCTCATATGTGTCACATTACCATGACTCACATAACGGTGTTCACATTGCTGTGGTAGTTTGCATGCACAGTGTTCCTTATCAGATCATCATCTCCATGACACAGACAAAGTATAAATCACGACAGAGGCAAGTATTGTGTGTATGTGATTTTATTTACAGACATGTGTAAGGATGGTGAACGGAATTTGAAGTGCTGTACAATGTGATGGTAATCCAAAGTTCACAGGTGAGTTGGTAGTCTTAAGAGATGAAATGTCCAGAGTAGAATCCACAGTCATTTGCTGCATTGTCACAACTTCGACCCTCCATGTCAAGTGGGAGATTTGTGTGTCAGTCGACAAGGTTAATTGGTTTGCACACAAGGGACGACATACAGAACAGGTGTTGAGTTCCTGGGGGATATGCATGGCCATCAGCGTCTCAATTCCCCTTCTTTGGACGACCCCTCTTCTTTCTTGGGAGACCCTCATGTGCAGGCAGCTGCGGTGCAGAGGACTCTCTGCCAGAGTCCTCCTCCCTCCCTGTGGCAGTTGCGGATGTTGTGGCAACAGATGTTGTGGGCGCACAGGGAGGTGTGGACATGTTGGTGCTGATCTGGCGGAGGCATGTCAGTATGTCCCTATGCACCGCTGTTAGTTCATCCAATTTGTCCCACTTGGACTCCATCCGGGACATGTGGGAGTCCAAGCGGGCATGATGTGCAGCCTGCTGTTCTTTGATGTCCTTGAGGATCCCCACTACCTGTCCAAATCCTCCGGTGCTTTCCTGGTACGCATCTATGATGCGTCCCAGGTGTGGCTCATCATGCAGTCCAGCCCCCTCTGCAGGCCGTGTCCTCTGCCTGCCCACCCTCCCACCGCCCCTACCCACACGGGCAGGACCTGCCGTGGCCGGCACAGGCAACACTGGGACCACTTGAGTGTTTGCGACGGTGGTGTTGTCCCTTGATTCCAGGGTGCCCTGTGTACCTGTTCCGTTGTTGTTCAGTGGCCTCGGCCTGTCCGTGTCGGCAGGGCTACTCGGTGTGGTATCAGATGTGGCAGGTGTGGTTGCAGGGGGTGCTGATGTTACTGCTGCTAGGGCTGCACGATGAGTCACACCGGAGGTGCCAGGTTGTTCAGGGTCATCGTCCGAAGAGGACAGGGACTGGTCCACACCGGTGAGCTCAGGGTCCGCCAAAGTCTGGGACTCTTCTTCAGGTCATGCTGTGTCCCCAGCATCCCCTGTGTTTGGAGGAGACACACAATGCATGTTATATGTTTCTACCAACATCAACGTTTCACACACATGACATTTGCCACTGGACATCATAATGAGAGTCTGTACATTGCATTGTCAAAAGTTGTGACAGATTGAGGTTGATATTGTTGGAGCACTTTGTCATGGCAACCTGGAGCATTTTGATGTGCACGTCAAGCTGTGTGCATGACCAGCTCATGTATTGATCAATTGTCTGTACATGTCCATTGCTACTCAGGTTCCATCACATGCCTGACACAGCTGTATCATCCCTGTCCACATTTGTGCTATAACGATGACATACGTACAATTACACTTAGGGTATGTATCAAGCTTGGTGCATGTGTGGTGGAATTTGTTGCGTTGCTCTGTGCGTCACATTGGTGTGTCTGTGCAACATGGTCACAGTCCGGTATGCCTGTGATCCAATGTGAGATACTTTCTGGTTATCTGTGTTCCTAGTTCACATCTCATTTCAAACAAGTCATGGTGTTACCGTGCCTTATGATGTTGGTGCAGAGTTTTGTCAGTGCTGACGTCTTTTATCTTGTCTATTTCCTCCACAGTGAGAGGGATTGGGCACAGCAGCACTCTTTCTTTTCCATGCTCATGACAGTGATGGGCAGAGGTGTGTGTGTTACAGTTCTGCTGCTGTGAGTTGCATGCGTCATCCGATGCAGTCCAGGATACTCATTGTGTTTGGATTGTCCATGACAGTGAGTGATGTGTTGTGTGAATGATGCGTACAACGCAGACCGATGTGATATTGACATGCAGCTCACAAATGCACATTTTGTGTATGACACCATGCTACAGTGTCAGCTATATGTGTGTGTCCATTCTAGTCACTGTCAGGTGTCCACTGTCAATGATGTATATGTGACATTGTGTGTGCTTGGTGCTTGTCTGCATCTCCCCAATTGTCATCTACGAACCACACCTTCACAGGCAGGTCAGGGGACACCCCAGGGACACTGAATCTCCAGACAGTGGGAGGATACCTACAGTTCCAATGGCAGTGAGTGTAAATGTGTTTGAGTTGGCCAGTGCGTAGGTGTGACTTGCAGCCAATTCATACATCAGGACCATGTGTCAGACATCTTGCCAAGGCATTTACTTTTGGAGTGACTGGTCCCAGGGTGCAATTTGTTCGAGCAGAGAAGATGTGTTTTGATGCGGCATTGATGGCATTTGGAGTCATTGCAGGACCTCCTTCACCCACAGTGGCCAGGTAATCCCCCATGTGGCATGCTTCCATTGCAGGGAGTCACAATTTACATTCAGGCTGTCAGTCAGTAGTTTCCTGTTGTTTGTTTGAGCACAAGTCCCAGCAGGGCCTTGTGCTCCCCACAGCACAGGCCATTGTCTGTGTTCTTGGTAGAGACTTTTCACTCACTCTCTTGTGGAGTATAATTCTAGGTGTGTATTTTGGTGTTGGTGGGAGGGGTGTGTGTGTGCAAGTACCTGCTTTTAGATATGGTCAGAGCAGGCAGTACTCCTCCCCCAGTCCAGTTATCCCACCATGCAGCATGCTTCCATTGCAGGGAGTGTAAGTTACCTTTCAGGCTGTCAGGCATTGGTGTCCTGTTGTTTGTTTGAGCCCAAGTCCCAGCAGGGCCTTGTGCTCCCCACAGCAGGGCCTAGTGTCAGCCATCTTGGCAGTGCTTTAGCACTCCCTGTGAGGTGAGCATGGTTCAGTGGGTGCTTGCTGGGACATGTGGGTGGGGACTGTTGGTTGTGACTTCAACTCCCATCATGCTTTTGGCTACACCCACCTTCCCACAATACCTGACCTTACTTCCTGTGAAGCTTTTTCCCTATGTGGTGGTGTGCCTGTGCTGACAAGTTGGCAGGCAGTGTTGTCCTGGTGTTTGTTTGCACAAAAGTACCAACAAGCCCATGTGCTTCACACTGCAGAACCCAGTGTGTTAAATCTTTGTGGGATATTTAAATGGATTCTGAGGGAATGCATTATACCAGGTGGGTTGTGTAGCGTTTGTGTTAAGGGGTGTGTGTGTGCAAGTACCTGCTGGTAGATGTGGTCAGAGCAGGCAGTACTCCTCCCCCAGTCCAGTTATCCCACCATGCAGCATGCTTCCATTGCAGGGAGTGTGAGTTACCTTTCAGGCTGTCAGGCATTGGTGTCCTGTTGTTTGTTTGAGCCCAAGTCCCAGCAGGGCCTTGTGCTCCCCACAGCAGGGCCTAGTGTCAGCCATCTTGGCAGTGCTTTTGCACTCCCTGTGAGGTGAGCATGGTTCAGTGTGAGCTTGCTGGGACGGGGTGGGGGGGACTGTTGGCTGTGACTGCAACTCCCATCATGCTTTCTGCTACATGCACATTCCCAGCAGCCCAACCTTCCTTCATTTTGACTCAGCTTTCCTGTGAGATGGTGTGACATTGTTGGCGAAATGGATGACTGTGTTTGTTGTTGATTTATGCTAATGCCTTGCAGTATTTGTCGTTAGGTTTGTACATGTTATGTCGTAGTTCCATTTTACTGTGGGATGGCAGGTATTGTGTTTGGGTAACTGGCATACACATCACAGGATACTTGCCTTTATGTTGCTATGGCTTTGCTGGCAGGAATTGGTTTAACAGTCCCCTTGAGAGTGATATATGTGTATTGCCGCACAAAATTGAGTATATTGTTTGTGTACTCACCAGGCTCTGGTATTCCTGTTAATCCATGGATGCTCTCTGGTGGTAGGATGGCCCGCACCTTCTCCTCCCAGGTCCTGAAGTGCGTTGGTCTGGCAGGAGGGCCACCGCCAGTGTCTGTGCTCAAGGCGTGATCCCTGTTGATGAGCTTCTTGACCCTCCTGCGCACATCATAGTACCTGTTCTGTATGACGTCCTTTGTGCACCGACAAGGAGCTTGTGCGTTAACCTTGTCGACAATCCTCTCCCACATCTTGGTTTTCTGTGACATGGGGGTCTGTTGGACCAATGTGCCAAACAACTGTGGCTCTACCCTGAGTATTTTGTCTATCATGACTTCCAACTCACTATCTGTGAACTTTGGATTCTTCTTTGGGGGCATGGTGCTGGGTGGTTGTATTTGATGTGTGTGTGAGGGTGTAAGTGAGTGTGGTGGGTGTGAGTTTGTCAGTGAATATGTTATTTGGTTTTTCAGTGGTGCAAATGGTGTAGTTGTTGTGTGTTGTGTGAGTTGTGGTGTGTCTCTGCAGTGTGGTGGGGTTGTCTGCTGTCCTATGTCTGTAGTTTTCAAAGGATCATGGTAGGGATTTCTGGCCTTTATATAGTTGGAGTTGTGGGTGTGTCTTTGTTCCTTTTTTAAAAAATTTATTTATAAATTGGCTGTGTCAATGCTTTTAAAAAAAATGTTTTGTCTTATTTCCTTTGCTTTTGTTGTGCATGATGCAGACGTTCGTTTGACCGGGTCGGACGCTGCCTGTGGCTCGCGCAGGGTGACCCGAGTCTGTCACACTGACAATCTGCTGTGTTTCGAATTTGGTGTACGCCTCGGACGCAAAGGGCTCTATTGTTTGGTAGTCACTATTTGCTGTACGTCTCGGTTTTCATGCTCGTGCTCCATGCGAGTCGGTCGCGTTTCACACGTATTGCATCGTACTACGCGGCTCGTGCATCGCGGGTACGTTTCGCTCGCGTCAATTCCTAAGGTGTGTCGGTCGGTACGATTCCCGGTCAATTTACGGGCGAATAAATGATTTCCGAACGGTTCGGTCGTGCGGCTTGTGTTCCGTGCGGGTGGGTTGTAATTCACACACAAGGCCTCGTACTGCGCGGGTCGTATGGCACAGGTCTGTGTCGGTCGGTCTCCATTCCAGGTCCGAGTCGGTCGGTACGGTTTACGACCGGAATCGGCATCGGCCCCTAAGTCTGGAATAACACGCACATGCTGAGGCAAGCGAAGCTCTGCCAAATTTGCTGAAATTCACCGCACTTTGTAGATAAAACACTGCTTTTATAACTGAAAGTCACTGTTATTATTTGCGCCGCACTTTTAACCCACTTACCCTCCTCACGAACCGCACTGCTCCCCGGTCCACCACAGGTCATCCCGATTGAGTGGAGGGAGTACTCGGCATCGATCCCCACCCACTTCCGGGCAAGACACCGGAGGGGCGGAGCCTCGTCACCACTTAAAACTCACGCCACAAACTCCACGCAGCGGACGCGCCGCTGGCGCGCCTAAGGCAAGCCCGTCTGCGCCCGTCCGGTCGGGGCCCGGGGCCACGAACCCTGTCCCAACCACGAGGGATATTATAAGCTACTCACAAAAACAACTACTCGATCTCTGTCCAAGCACACAGCATGACTGTAATATACTAAATCCGGAAACACCAGGTTCCAACTGCCCCAGATGCGACTATGCGTTTGACATACGATCTAGTAGGGTATATACCAATAATGTTACTGGTTCCATCAACAATAAGACTCAGAAGCTTTCCCCCGCTACAATTAGGGTTGCACCTCCCAAGGACTTTACCTTTTTTAACATTAATTGCAGGTCTCTTCCGAAACATAAGGATGACATCTTTGACCTCCTGTGGAATAAACAACCCAATGCTATTTTCCTCACTGAAACGTGGCTACACGAAAGATCTGGCCCCGATATTGCTTCAGCTCTGCTCCCCAATTACACGATTATTAGAAAGGATCTTGGTGCCAAAACAGGAGGAGGCATTGCGGTAATTTTTGATAAGTCTTACACCTGTAAATGGGAGAATCTGCCCTTTAAAGGTTGCGAGGCTAGCCTATTCAAACTCACCCTGATACCCCAATTTACTCTCTCCGGGATTCTGATCTACCACCCACCTGGGCCAGCAGGGCCTTGGGCAGCTGCCTTTCCGGAACTTATTGCCCCCTATCTGCTGGACGCTGCCAACTTCACTATTTTGGGAGACATGAATATTCATTTCGACGACCCAACATGCACCACGAGCACCTCACTAATGGCTGATTTAGCAGCAATGAATATTCTACTTTGCAATGCAGGCCCCACCCATGAGGCAGGCCACTTGCTGGATCCTATTTTATCTAACCTATCCAATATCTTCTGCCTGACAGCCCATCCAGTACTCTGGTCAGATCACTATTTGGTCGGTTTCGGGGTAAAGCAGGAGCTGCAGTGTACTAACTTGCCTAACTTAGGCACTAATTCTAAGTCTAGAAACTGGAAGAAATTAGACATTGAAGCTTTTAACGAACACCTATCCAATAACATCCCTGCCATTACCTCAGTTAGTTTAGCAGACTCAGACACCATCCATACCTGGATCTCCACATCCATTGATGTCTGCCTCCCTTCATCCACTAAAAAAGTGAACAACCACCGACCCCCTGCCCGTGGTTCTCGGAAAGCTTGAAAATAGAGAAAAGCAAATGTAAAGCACTAGAAAGGCGTTGGAGGAAGGACTATGCGCTCGAATCCAAACTTGCATACAAATTAGCAAAAAGGGACTACCACTCTCTCTGTAATGCTGCCCGAGCCGAATATGTGAGCACCACCATCACAGTGGCACAAAACAGCTCGAAAACTCTGTTTAAATTAGTCAGAGAGCTCTCTGGCGCAGCTTGCCAACCCATCCCCCCGGTGCTCACTGAAGCTCAATGTAAGGACTTAGCCAAGTTCTTCACCAATAAAGTGGAAAAAATCTACTCAGCAATGAATGAAATGACAACCCATGTGGCACAGCAACATAAGAAATCCCTCCCTACATCAGGAAGCTCAACTCCTCCAGATAGTCAGACCACTGGACCCTCCAACGCATTAGAAAATTGGCTGCCTCTGGATACGATTTCATTCAAACGTATCCTAGACAGCCTTAAATCCGACTCTCCCAGAGACCCTCTTCCCATCCCCATACTTCAGAAGCTGGAGCCGTTGTCGCTAAAATTAATCATGGAGCTGCTTAACGCATCCCTCCAAGAAGCAATCTTGCCATCCGAATGGAAACATGCTATGGTTCTCCCACTCCTGAAAAAAGCCAACGCTGACCAACTAATTTCTGCCCAATCTCTCTTCTCCCAGCTTTCTCTAAAATACTGGAAAAACATATCAACCAGCAACTGACGCACTTTGTTGACTCCCAAAAGTTTTTACACTCCTCACAGTCTGGTTTCAGAACTGGGTTCTCCACGGAAACCACGCTTTTGGGAGTTACGGAATCATTGCGCCATCGTCTAGATATGGGGGAAACTGTGGAACTCATTCTGCTTGACTTGAGTGCCGCTTTCGACACGGTGTCACATACAGTACTACTAAAAACCTTACAATCACTGGGTGTTGTCGGGGCAGCACTCAAATGGCTCACTAATTTTCTGGCCGACCGCACTTTTCAGGTCTTCTCTCCATTAGCCAACTCTAAATCTCATGCTTCTCCTCATGGAGTACCACAGGGCTCCATTCTCAGCCCACTATTGTTCAATGTTTATGTCAAGCCTTTGGCAATGATTGCTGAAGACGCTGGGTTGTCTATCTTTTCCTACGCCGATGACAACCAGCTAATCTTCTCCCTCGCCACGAAAGAGACATCTAAGCCATCCTCACTCCAGGCAGGGCTATGAAACATAGCAAGTTGGATGCAAGCAAACTTGCTAAAACTCAACTGCAAAAAAACGGAACTGCTGATCCTGGAGAAAAACAAAGACCTC